>CM024337.1:33554307-34754307 GCA_014170255.2 Drosophila triauraria
CAACGCCAACTTCATCTTCCACATTCCTCGCATTCGCGCCGGCTGAATTATTTGATAACCTTATTTGCCGGCGTCGACTTGGCCCATAATTTGATGGCATCGCAGTTCGAGCAGTTCATGTCGAGCGCCTCCTCAAGGAGGAGCTCCGCCTCAAGAATGCCTGGCAGCTCGAGGATGTTTCATATTTGGGGTTTAATTTCCCATGTAAGACGAGCCAAGGTCTCTTACAGCAAGACTCGGAATACACAAGGAAAAGGGAGGTGGTGGCACAGCAAAAGAAAATGTACATTATCTGATGATCAATTTTATTACATTTTATTAAGATTTAAATAAAGATTTGATATCAGAATATGGAGCATTAGGAAAGAAATTATAAAGTCGTAAGTTAACTTCTAATCCTTGAAATAATCTTCGATGTTTACCTTTACTTTTCTTATAACTTAAGTTTCTTTTTGCTGTATTTAATGTTTAATCCCTGAATATTTCCTCTTCAAACTCTACCAATTTTCCCTCAGTGCTGCTACCTCCGGAGCTGTAGGAACTGCAGGCGCTTGTCATATGCATTTTCACTTTCCGACTGCTTGGCATTTAAGCTCAACTAGCAAAACTTTGCAATTGGCATGTGCGGGTTCGAGGAGTGAATTTCGAAAGTGGAGCAGGGAGCCCGAGGAGGTGCATAGCCTTGTCTTGCCCTGCCTTTGCCCTGAGTGAGCATCGAAAATCGAATTGGAAATTGTTTCAATTTTCGTAAAACGGCGTTGAACTCGAGCGGTCCATGAGTCATTTATAAACCCAGTTGCCAGGCACGATTCTTTGTGGGCGTGGTCGCTGCTGGTGGTTAGTTCGTTCGAAGCAACGGAAACGGAAGTCTCGCCCGCATGAATATGCATGAGCCGTGCGGTTGGAGACCAGGGATTCCTTTTAGGAGGAAATGCCACGGCTCCACGGCTGTCTCCTCCAGCTGCAGGTGCCATTAGGCACAGCTGGGAAAATACTTCAGCTTTTCCGGGCCAAACGAGAGAGCTTTTCTCTGCCAATAAAACACGGCATGCTTAAGCCTCTCGTCCATCCACGTCGTTTTGGCCTCCTCCGAGAGGGTCTATTAATTTGCAGTACCCAACAACGGCTTTTCGGTTCTCGTTCTCGTCTTCCTTCTGGGTTGCAGCGGAAGCGAGCATCATCAATTTGCTGATATCTGCAAGTAAACACTCTCTCGAGGATGTGGGCGGCGACCAGCCTTCTTGTTTCACCTGATGGACTGACAAATGGCTATGGCTCGAACTTGGCCTGGTTAGATTAATGGCCAGATTCATGGGACACTGCCAAGGGAGGAGGATTATGGTGTCCAAGACGGGTTGCTTGGGGTTATTAGGACTTGGAACTTTATTTTTAACTAAAAAATCAGATTGAATGTGATTAAAGGGATTCAAAGTTGGCTTAGGTTTATTTTCCCTTAGCAATAAATGTGAAATAAAAGTTATGTTTGCTTTCGGGGTTCAATTAGCTTTAAATACTTAAGGGATACATTTTAAAGTAAATTCCTTATAAAAAATCAGCCAAACAAGTCCATAATTGAATGATGAATAATTTAATTGAGCTGTCAAATAATTTTCACAAAAATTCATACACAAGGACAATTTAAATTCAGGCATGTGCTTATCTCAATCAATTTATAATACGTTTGTACAAAAATCGACCTTTAATATGATTTATTTGTTTTTGCCATAACAACATAAGTCATTTCCATCCACATTTTTCTTAAGATCCCTAAAAAAATTAAGAAAGTAGCTGCATGATTTTGCAAAAGAATTCCAAGGCATACATCAATCCCGATTGCTTTCTGGTTCAACTGGACTGGCACAATGGACAGATTTGGGCCAGCTGGTTGCAACCATTCGTACTCTTGGCTGACAGGCGTGAGGCATCAGATTCGGGATCCAAGGATCAGACTCAAAACCACTTGGGCGCACTGTCAATGCTAGACAAGCGCTCATTAAGCCCTGACCCCTGGCATTCAGCTGATAAGGAGTCGGACACATTGAGTCGTCATCGCAGGAAGGCTTGGGGCTGGGGAAGTCTCGGAAGGACTTGGACTTGGCAAAAGAGGTACATCCGTGTGCGTTCGTCAATCAGCGCAACGCTCGCCGAACTTCTGACAGTTTGCTGTCACGGCCAGCACAAGCTGGAAATGACAAACGGAAGCTGCTCTTCCTGGAACAGCCAAAGCCAAAGCCAAAGAAACAGACGTTCCGGCACTGTCAAGATGATGCCAAGGATGCTGCGAGTCCTAAGTTCCTGCAGAAGCGATTCTTTGACTCTTTCCTTTTGACAGGCAGCGCGCCGGCATCCACCCTCTCACGTCCTAATCAATTAGCCGTTGCCGGTCAGCGGGGACGGGACGAACTCTTTCGAGAACAATGCGACATTGTTCCCCTTGAATGTTGCTCTAAACAATTTAATGCCAGTAAGACAATAATGCTTATTAAGCAATTTTCATTAATCGCCGCGCCACTCCACGTTCGATGCCACACAATCTCAAGAGGGGCGCTATGTTGGCGCTGAAGACAATCAAGGCCATGAGAGGTTAGAGTAAATGGGAATCTCTAATGCTCTGCACTTGGAAAAATATTTAAAAGTATGGTGAAAACTTTAAAGTTTACCAAAGGCTTGCTTTTATAAAATAAATATATTTATTTGTAAGTTAAATCTTGAAATAGTTCTTAAAGTATTTCGAATTAATTTAAAGAACTAAAATTAGATTTAAAATTTAAAGTACTTCTTGAAAAACTTTTCTTTTAAAGCTGATATATTTACTAAGTGCAATTTCCTTGTCCATAAATACATTAAATGAAGAATAGTCAGCTTCAAGTTTCTCTCAAATTTTCCCAAAGTGCACTTCCTACCGAAATTCCAGCATAATGGAGAATAGAATAGAGCACGTTAGAGTTGAAGTGGCCTGGTCGTGAAATATCAAGGCAATCGATCTATATAACCCCTGATACAACCCCTTCTCCTTTATCCTGCTGCCTTGCTGGCTTTATGCTCATTGTATCGAAGCTGCTGTGCTGCAGCTTAAGTGTGCGAAGGAGAAAAGGGGAGAAAAAAATGGGGAAAAGGGGAAGGATTCTATTTGTGTTTGCCTTGGTTTGGGTGTTGACTTTGACATTTGTTTTGTGTGGCTTATCCTTCAGATTCGCACAGTCCGCCGCCCATTCCCCAATGCCATTCCCTTTCCCTTGTCCTGGAAGGCAGCACCACAATGGGGCATCAATCGGCGCGCATTTTTTGCCGTCTATTTAGCCAAGTTTCGTTTTTCATTGTGTGGACTTTGTGGATGTAGCTACAATGGCTTTTAAATGGCCGCTCGTGTTTCGCCAGTCCCAGACCCTCCTCATTCACATCTACAAACAGATCCAGATCCCGACTACTCCTATTTCATGGCTGCCTACTTTACGGCCAATAAAATCGCAACGCCTTGGGCGTCGCTCGTTGTGCTTGTGTCTGTGCTTGGGCTTGTGGGAGAGCCACCTCTCTAAATCGCTTACAGTTGGCAGCCTGGCATATTTATCTATGGAACTCGAAATTGAAAAGAGCTTTCCCTGCCCGAAGCGTGTGTGTGTACAGAGAAGATAAATTTTAAAATTCCGTTGGGAATTAAAAATATAAATCCAAGAGAGAGTAAATAATACAAATTTCTGTACGTGAAAAGGTACACAGTATTTGAATTTCGCATTCAACTAGAACACTCACCCTACTGCATAACTCTACAATTTTTAATAATTTAATTTGCATGCAAATCAGTTTCCAAATTTAACGGAGTTTTTCTCTGCATTACTGCCACAGATCTGCAGTGTAGAAAGCGAAAATTAAATATGTAAAAGTATAGTCAATGCACATATGTGTGCACGAGAAATGGGGCATGGAGCTGGGGACTAGGGGCTTTATTCATGTGATTTATTTGCAGGCTGCGTGACTAAATTGGACTGGGATTCCATTAACCGTACAAGTGTGTCACCCACTGACTGCATTGATGTGATGATTATAATATTCATTATGATGTATCCATCAGAATAAATCGCCTTTAATCGGTCCTCAATTTATATGCATTAAAAATACCCGCGGACAATCCTCAGTGACACTTCAATGTTGATTTCCCAGCGTTCTGTTTTGTTTTTATTTCTATGGCCAGTCAAGCACCTTGTCAACACAAATGAATTCGGTGAATAAAATCGAACGAAAAATAAAAGAAGAAAAAGCCAAGGCGAAATAAAAATGTTAATGAAATTAAAATTGTTTGCGTTGAGCCAATGAAAAGGCATCAAGAAGAGTCGTCTCAATGTGTGTCTATATGTCCAGCAAAGTGACGCAGGCAATTAAATGAAATGGATTTTATTTTCAAATATCAATTCAGCTTAGAGCTCTCAATAAACGAAAATATTTTGGAATTTTGTGGGGAATTAATTGAAACATTTTTAGAGCCGTACAAGTAAATATTCAAACGTTTTAATTTAAAAGAATAAAGTTAGTTTTAGGTTTAATAGGAGAACTTTTGGCACTATTTTCAGTTCTTATTAAAATTCCATCAACTTAAAATCAATTAAACTTGTCTGTTGTCTTGCAGGCATTTCATATTTTAATGAAAATATTTTCATAATTTCCAGCCACAATTCCTTGGCATTTTAAATGAAATAAAACCCTTTTAAAGCGAGACAAATTAAACAAGAGTCCTTTTTATGACAAAGCTGGGGAACAAAAGCAGGGACTTGAAAACAGAAAAGGAAACCATTTGGTGCAGCTGAGGTGCGTGAATGTGTGTGAGGTGAGTGTGTTGCTGATGCGGCAGGTGGAACAGGTGTGTAATTGTGGAGGTTGGGAAATTGCCAAGTGCAAATAAAAGAAGAAACACGCCCCACTGAAGAAGTTGAGTACGCCGTGTGTGTGCGTGATAAAATGAAAAGTTTTTGTTTACTAAATAAAAATAAAATGCAAGTTAATTAATTAAAAGTTTAAGCAAGATAGAGCAGGCCTCAAGCGCTGCAAGTACACCTTATGTTCATACATATGTTGAGCTTAATTAGCACAGATCTGGAGCAGGCTGTCTGGGTCCATTGATGTTTCCCTAGTCCACGTTTATTTTTTTGAGTGCCCCGTAATTTGGCAAAACCATTTGGCAACACACAACCCAGAAACTAAACTAGTCGAGGCCGTTCAATGCCAAGAACATGAACATATAGCGCCGACTATATGTACAATGAGTACGCAGAGCGAAATTAAATTTAAAAATGATTTTCATGACATTAACATTGGCATTTGGCTGTCGCTAATGTTGCCCCGCTGCTGCTGCTGATGATGATATGTCGCTCGTCGTTTACTGCAGATGTAGATACATCCTCAGATGTGGTTGTAGATGTAGCTGTAGATATGGGTGCAGAGATACGGATACAGATACGCAGATACAGAGACAAGACAGCTGCGTCCGGCGCATCTGAGAGGTTCCATCGTTCCATAGCTCGGGCTTCCGTTGCCGGGACACTGTCGTCGCTTGTCACTCACCCGTTAACCTTCTGCGTTGGCCAACGAAATTCCGTGTTTTGCTGACAAATTCGATGGAGGAATAGTGTGTGTGCTTGCACTCAGAGAAAATATCTGCTTGAACTTGTCCTTAATCAAATTTATATGGGAATTTTAGATGTATTTTGAAGCATTTTCACAAAGAAAATAACTAAATTACGTTTAATAAATGCCTGGGTTTCACACATGCTTATTTTACATTAATAAATTCAACTTTTCTTTATTTTGGAACAGCTTATCCTTTTAATTACAAATAACAACATTTTAATGAACAAAATATAAAAACAGAAAATATAGGCGACACCGATTGTCGATTGAAAACCCTTGCACACCCACCGCTCGTGGTACTTTTGGGAGCTCATTAATTAAATCAACTTTTAATCTATTTATACAACATAAAACTGAAAGAAATTCGTTTTGCCACAAAATTAATTATACGCCCACACGCCTTCAAACCGAGTGCTGCCTCCGCCTCCGCTGCCCCAAGCTAAATTATAAATTTAAAAATTATAAAAACAAGATACCAATATCAACATGGAAGGCAACGCCTCTGCGGCAGCACTTTGATGAGCCTGAACACATTCATAAAAAGAAAATGTTGTATTTTATTTATAAAATAAATATGGCGAGCGAGCAAATGTTTGCTTTTGTTCTTGCCCCTCCTCCCAATATTTATGTATGCTAAAATAATATTTAATACGTATAATGTATTGACTTCTCCCCTCTCTCTCCCTTTCTTTGCAGTTGCTCAACTTGGAAAAGCGCCAGGGCGTGGCAGTGGCAGCCATAAAAAAATAATAAAATAAAATAATATATGCAAGAAATCATCAACCCTTTGGGCCATATGGCTTGGCTCATTCGAGGGGAACTTCAGCGTGTGCGGACATTTTTATTTATTTAATTAACAGTCTACCCCCGGAGAAATCCGAGAAAGTTATGAAAACCAAAAATTAACGCGGAAAATTGTCGATAAAAATATAAAATAAACTGAAACCCCGGCGCGAGTGACGAACGTCTAATATCGAGCTCGTGGCCACCAAAATTCGAGTGGCCAATTTGTTGTACGAACCAAGAAGCAACAACATCAAACACAGAACGGGCGTTGAAAGCGTGTGCGAACATGAAAATAAAACATCATCATCAGGAAATAAATTCGGGAAAAATTATAAATATAAATATACATCGAAATGAATAAATATATAGCCTAGCGAATATATAGCCAAAGCCACATTCTGTATTCGAAATAAATGTGGCTATATCCCCGCGCAAAAATGGCTAGGACATTTTCCCCCACTAGCCGGGCAGCCGGACTGGGCGTGGCCAAAGACTGACCAGAGAGCCATCGGGAAATATACACACAGAGATTTAGATGTAGATATGGCGGCGGTGGCTGTATGCTAAAAGGCATTCGAAGCGAGTGACATTCTTTCGGCCAGCTGTTGTCATATAAATCATGGCTTTTATACAGGGTGTTTCTATGATTTGTTTTGAAAGTTCAGAAAATAATAAAGCTAAATGGAATATAATAATAAATATAGATAAATGCAGGCTGTGAGGCTGAAGGTTTTCCTAAGTGAATACATTTATTTATAAAGTGGGCTCTGTATTTATATTAAGTTCTAGAGAACGAAATACATAGTAATTTTACAAGCAATTTTCGTCTAGTTTAATTTTCATAATTAAATATTAATACTTGGTAATTATTATCAATTACTTTGGATAGTTTATTTCTAGCTAAAAGCTGTCAAATCATGAGCAGAGATTTAGCCAAACAAAAATATAAACACCCTGTTTTATTCGCATAAAAGCCCCTAAAACACGCACAACATCAACAACTCAACTTCTGCGTCAGTAAATAAACAAATATTGACTAAAATCAATACAAATGCCAGCGGCGGCAACTAGATAATATACAAAAGTGATTATAATCGGGCCAACAATAAGAAAATCGTACTCATGTTTTTCCATTCTTCTGATTAATATATTCTTGTATTTTTCTCATATTTTTCTGGATATTTTTGATGGCACAGCTCCAGAAGGCATAACATCGAATAACAATATTTGAATTAGTGGAGGCAGAGCATAAAAACCGACCACTTGGCCAAGAGAGAAACTAAAATATATTTTGAAGCCAAAGAAATGTTAAAAATAAAACCAAAAGAAATCAACGAATTTTCGGTGGCTACACAAGGCGGCCATCGCAGGGAAAATATGAACAGAATTAAAAGGCAGCCGCTTTGTGGGCGCTAGAGAGCTAGAAACGAGGCAGAAAAAAACCCAATCAGCGAGGAAAAAATAGGGAAAAATAACAGAAGCCGCACAGTAAATAGCCAGAAATTGTCGTCCAGCCAAGCGGCATCGGAAAAATCAGCAGCGGCAACAGCGGAAAAGCAGCATCAGCTGCGGCAGCAGAGGAATAGCAGCAGCGGAAAACCGACAGCGAGGCCATCAAGAGCGTGTGGGCGTTGCTGGCAAGGACAGTGGATCGTTGGACGCCGGAGCAGCCGCCCCTCGTCTCCGTCGCCGCCCAATCCACCTGCTCCTCCCGCCTCGTGGACGTCAGCGGCGACGTTGTCGTGGCCACACGGCGCTGGCCACTTTCGCGAATCAATTTCCGTTGCGGTGGCCGTTTCAGTTTTGGTTTCAACGTCGCCGAGCTACGCGTGTCGTGAATTTCAAATGGCGGTCGCTGTGGGTTAGAAGTGCAAAAACGTTACCAAGAAAAACGCCAAGAAAACCGAGATAGAGAGAGAGTAAACCAAAAAGAAAGTGTCAAAGAAAAGTCAACGAGTTACCAAACAAAGAGATATAATAATTATCATAAATAATCTTAAAAAAAACCGGACTCATGTTGTTGTGCCCACAACTTGGCAGCCAGCTGCCGCGGCAAAGATATCGCGCCAGGATACGCAAAAGACAGAAACGCGGCCACCCTAATCAGGCAGAGACAATGGATACCCCGGAGCATCTGGAGGAGCAGCTAGATCATCCGAATTTGGAATCAACACCTTCACACAGCCATAGTTATAGCCAAAGCCCAAGCCAAAGCCTAACCCTTGCGCGGATCACGGCGGCTGCCCTCACCACGGCGGCCATGCTGCACTCGACCCAAGCACTGGCCACCACCTCCTCCCTCCTCCTTCTCCTCCTCATCCGGCTCCGGAGGAGGTTCCTCCTCCCGTTGCACTGCCACTGCAGGGCACTGCCACGCCCGCTTCGCACTACGAGCCAATACTGAACGCCACGATGCTGAGCAGCACGTTGTCAAGTCTGGCGGCCAACGACAGTGGCTTCCTCAATCCCGCCCTGGCTGAGGAGGATTGGTTCGACCAGGTCGTCTTATTCTTGAAGGGCTTCGTCATGCTGTTCATCATCATTGCGGCCATCTGCGGCAATCTGCTTGTTATTATTTCTGTGATGCGTGTTAGAAAATTAAGGTGCGTATACGTAATATTTCAACGGGGAATTTGGGGCTATAAAGGAAGTCTTCAAGTGAAAAGAAACCTTTTAATTTACTGCTTATCTTGGCACTAAATATAGGGTTCTTTCTTTTTAAGACTTCCCTTATCACAACATTAAACCAACAGCTACTACGTGTTGCATTTAAATTAAATTAGTTATATATTTTCTCATGTTTCAACAACCCTGCCTGCCACCTATTTTGCCTTTTCAGCACATCGCTGGTCCTCGCGTTCTAATTATCTGTGAAAAAGCAATTAGAGCTGTTCGCGTTCCGTGTAATTTTTTCGTAATTTGCATAAAACTGTTTGCCGCCAGCGGCATTGTCCTCGCCCCGGGCTGTCTTGATTGCCAATTTGCAGAGTTACCTCTTCTTGTCGGGCTTAGGGAGCAAAAAAATTACAGAGCGCTTCGCTTTCTATGCGCGCGATTTTCGTCAACTTTGCATAAAATTCATGCACGTCCGCACGTTCCCTCTCATCTCATCTGCTGTCCTGAAATCGTGCTGCAGGACCTCCCTTTTTTGTGCTCGCCCTGCTGTGTCATTGCGTTCCAAGTATTTTATGCGGACTTGTCCTTGTCCCTTATTTACTCAGCTCATAATTGACCATCTCAGTGGCGTCCCAGCTATCCCTCGCTTCGAGACTGCAGTAATTCCTGACAAAAGACCCGAAATGCATTATTTTAATGACGAATTAACGTTCATGACTTTATGCAAGAATCCAATTTGCATATTAAGAGGTTCTTAATTGGACGTTCTGTTAATGATTTAATTTAAGTTAAATTGAGTGCAGATTTTAAGCGAAACCATTTGCCAAGCGTAAACATTTGTTCAGCTAATCAAAATTTTGTAGTTCCGGCATTTATGCGACCAATTTTCAAATTTCATGACGCTTCCTCAATCATAATAAGCAAATAAACCTTGGAATTTGAAAACTGCTTAGCTATTTCCATATAAAATACACACGGAGACACGCACATCTCGGGGTGACCTCGTTAATGATGGGCGTTGGGATGGAAATGGGGCGCTTTTCGGGGCGGTGTCCTTCGGCGGAAAACACATTATCATAAAAAAAAGGAAAAGTTTTCTAGTGATAAATGATGAGACGTCAGCTGGGCTGCCTGGTTCGTTAATATTTTTAGTTATGCCTTAATAACCGGCAACCAAATCAATTTAGCGCTTCATGAAGCCACCCTGCCATGCTGCCACTCCCTCGCGACGGCAATCAAAAGTTCCTTTTTTCCGGCCCGACAAACGCTCAGTTATTTTGTGCTCCATTTTTTCCTCTACTCCGCTAAGCTTTCTACGCAGAATTTTTACACAGTAGAGGAGGAAAAACTTTAAATGCTCTTAGCCCAAGTTTGTGAGGGGCAATGAAGCCAAAAGGCGAAACAAACAAACTTTGCTAGATGGCACAGCGAGAAAGGAGGCAACGGAGAAATTATCATGAAAAAAGGGGAGGCAAGGCATAATTAAGGTTGAACTTAGCTTAATTTCTCTTTAGGTCCGGGCTGCTAATGAGAAGCGCTTAATTTTTTAAGTGACTTGCGTGTCGGTGGATTCAGGTGCCTCATCCTAATGACGATGCCTATAAACGCTCATCACGGTAATTCTGTTGCACTGATAATAAACCCAGAAAAAATAAAGATTTTCGGCCCGCAAGGCATGGAAATAATTAATTTCGGAAAAGCACATCCGCAGAGTCCGCCCAAATGTAAAAACTTCCTCTATGTACGGTCAGGAGCGGCAGCCGTTCTCGCTCGAGTTGCACAAATTCTATTGTTCTGAACGGCGAATATTACGCATACGTAGCGTGAAACAAGGCAATGGAAATAAAAATGTGCAAAAAAGTTTACAAACACAAAAAAAGCAGCAGCGAAATGACAATTAAACACTGCGAGCGTGTAGCTCAAAGAGAGAAATGGAACAAAAACAAAATGCATGCTCGACACGAGAAGGGGGCGTTGGGTCTGAGGGGGCTCTAGGAGGTGGCATGTGCCAGGGCTGGGGAGGCAGGGGCGGTAACAAGCGAAAGTATCTAAGCAGCCACGGATGCGGGCAAGGGAACGCGAACGGGAACAAGTACAAGAACAACATACACAGCAGCGAGCAGCAACAACTTTGGCAATTAAGGCAGCTTATGGTTTTTATGACAGCATAAATTTAAAATGTTCTATGCCAAACAATAAAATTCCGCTTTTTTCCCTCCGCCCAAATTATTTGGCAGCGATGAGCCGCGGCGAGGAGTGCGCTAGATAAAGTGTCCAAGGCAGATATATCTACACTAGAAGAAAACATTGATTTAGGGAGGACTTATACTTGACATTTATTTTTTTAAATATATTTAGCAGGCATACCACAAAAAACAGGGTCTCTCCTTTAAAAATATATACTGATGAATCATTTTACGACACGAAATTTGAATATATATTTTAGAATTAATACAAAGAAAGTTAATACATAAATACTGGCGTTTAAAGCTATATTAATAATTTATTTGCCCAGAATTGTTTTTAATATTTGTATAAAAGGTGATTTAAAAAAGTCTACTATCATAGCTGGATTATTATAATGACCACTTGGAGTTTAATATTTTTAAAAGATATTTCTAAGACTTACTATAAATATATTATAAAAACCTTTTTTTTTGGTCTTGACTTAATTTTCTCTGTATATCTATATATGTGTATGCTTTCATTTGCCATTACATCGAGTGGGCTCCGAGGGGGGCAATGGCTGAGACGGAGGCTCATTAACGCCGAGCTTTCACTTGAAGGATGCTCGGCAACTGTTTCCGCCTTTACCCTGCACTAAAGGCGCCTCCTCTATGCTGTTTTTCTTAAATTTAAATGGAAGGCAAATTATTTGCAGTTGAACACGATGGGAAAGGCAGGGAGGGAAGGAGGAGCAGCTGAGCTGAGTAATGGCGTCGATTTGTTGCAATTAACGTCTTAGATGTTGAAAGTTATTTAAGCAGTAGCCGAGGGCAAAATAGATTATTCTGAGAACTTGAAACTAAGAACAATAGCCTCGGAAGAATAAATTAAAGTCCCTTTAAAGCTACAAGCAATCGGAAACCAAATGTTTTATGAATGCACGAACATGCCAAGCACTTAAATTATGCAAATAATTTCGTTTAAACATTGTGACAAATATTCAGAAAGAAACTTTAAAATTAAATTCTAATTTCTATAACTCTCCCTCGGCTGCTCACTTTTGCTTTTCCACTTTTCTCATTTGGTTTAGTGCGATTGGAAAATGAAAGAAGGCCCCTTGGAGCTCAATGAGGTAGCTGCAGGCATCCGATTAGAGAGTCCTTCGATGGCATCTTTGTAGTGCAAACTCTAATTGGCAAAAGCATTAGCCAGCACTCGGCTTGAAATTCAATTTAAATAACAAACTAGGGATAAACTGGAAAGGGCTTACCCAGAGGATTGCGGTTGTTCTCGGCATGCCTCCCTATTTCTCTCTTAGATGTATATGGCCGTAAATATAGGTGTTTTGTGTGGCTATAGGCTATTCCCAGGGAGAAAATCGTTGTCGATTCTTGACTGGTTTTTCAATTAAACCCCTGCTGGCAGCAGAATGCATCTCAGAGCCCACGTTACCCACTTGAGGGGTCCGAGCTCAACTGTCAACTAACATAAAAGAGTCGCCACATGTAAACTTATGAGAGCAGAGAGAGAAATATGTTGTTCTAAAATAAGGAAATCTTGTGTGAAAATAGGGAATATTATTTTGGCTGAACTAAAAGAATATTTTAAGATATATTGGATCTGAAAGAGAACTCTTAAAAGAACTTCTCCTGATTATGTTAAGCTAAATGCTAAATGGACAAATAATTATTCAAATAATAATAATAAATTTAAAGAAGAGCATTTTCTTCATTTAAGATCCAAATATTAAGGTATCAAATTCTTATTTGTATAAATATTATGACCCTTTTCTCTTAAGTCGATTTTATTTTTCGTATTAAAATCTTAATTTTTTTCATCAGTGCATATCCTTGCATTTCGCAGGCTTTTCACGCATTCACCCATACCATATATCCTGATTAGCCCGGCCCCGGGGGGTAGGGGAGGCCAGAAGGACCCCCCGCCATGACCACTCTATATGTATTCCCTGATATTGTTCTCTGATTGCTAACATCTCTCGTTTTCTCGTTCTCTTTGCAGAGTTATAACGAATTACTTTGTAGTTTCCTTAGCCATGGCTGATATAATGGTCGCTATTATGGCCATGACATTTAACTTTAGTGTGCAAGTAACTGGGCGGTAAGTACAACAACAAACAACAAAGAACACACAAACACACACAGGCACACACAGACCCTCGGCCTAAGCAGGACAACAAAAGCGGGCGAAACTGTAGAATGTTGCAAGAATTACAGTTGGAAAACCAAAGGCAGGACCAAACAAAATGCCAGTTTTAGCCATCCAAGGTGGGGGGCGGGTTTGCTGGTGGTTCGTGGACAGTGGCAGAAGCCGAGGCAGAAGCAGAACAAACAGCCAAAAACAAAAAATCCCTGAAAAATGAAAGCTACGTTTATTTATGCTCCCGTGCATGTCCCTCTGTCTGGGTGTGTGTATATATGTATATGTATACACCCACTTGCACATGTATTTGCAGGGCTGTGTGTGAGCGAAATGCAAATGCAGAAAGTCATCTCATCTCCCCGCCATTTCCCTCTGCCCTCCTCCTTACTCGCTGAGCTCATGTGCGTGCATTTGTGTTCAAGAATTAAAATGTGAAAAATAGAACAAACAGAATGGGAATCGCCAAGGATTACGACTTAGGGATGACCATCATTCTAGAATTTTTTTTTAAATGTTGAAAGTGAATGTTATTTTAAAGCAGCATCAAGGGAGTAAAGTCAAAAATACATAACAAACCAAAAAATCGTATTCAAATCGATAAAAATATTAAAAAATATTATTTACACTTATTTAAAAAGCTTAGCTTAAAAAAGCCAAACTAGAAGAAGGGCTTCTGGTTTATATAGCCTCCTGAAAGCCATTTTTTGTTATAGTTAAAAGGTATGTGAGCACGAAACCCCCTATATACTTATATCCAACGCCCAAAATACCCCATTTCACACGTTCATTTAATGAGCACCTACTGAGAGCGAAACGACAACTTTGAAATGCTATTCTAAAGGACAAAAACCGTCAGAGTGTGACATGGTCACATCCTTCACGCCGAACGTCCGACTCTATGTGGGTAATGCGACATATAGTATATATAGTAACGGTATAGTATGGCATGTGGATGCGATGCCAAGTGCAGGCAGCCGCTGAGCTCAGTTAATTATGCATGGAGGCTGATTTAAAGGCCGCGCTTAAAGCCCGACTTTTTCGCCGAGGGAGCAATGTAAATGTTGGCAAATGTCACTGATGCCGACAATGAGCATGATGATGATCATGAAGATAAAGATTGGAGGCACAGTCATTCAAGCCATATTATGTGCACTTGCTGGCAGGCCAAAAAACTTCAGAAAATTGGCATTCGCTTGCAGTTGAGCTGAGTTTCCACCTCCACTTGGCATTTATTAGCGAATTTACCTTCACAATTGCCAGTTGCATAAGTTTAAGGGGTTATGACACTTTGGATGTTGCATTTCTAATTTAGTTTTTATTTTTAATATGCTTAACTAATGACTTGAATTGGATTTTCTTATTTGCTTTGTGCTTTGAAATAAATTCAAGAAAAAACTATTCTTGAAATCGAATTAAAATAACAAATTTGATTAAATCATAGTGTCATAACCCCTTTAAGCTCCATTAAAAACGAAATGAAACCCGAAAAACACCAACGACCAGCGCTCGCACGTTAGATAGTCGAAAAGTTTTTGAAACTGATGCCAAACGGGGCGCCCGATAATAAATTCAGCCGCCTCCTGGCCAAATACTGGTGGGGAGCGCCGGTTACGCAGACGGAGACGGAGCCACCAGTTACCAGCCACCGATCCACCGAGCCGCCAAGCCGCCAAAACGGAGTGGCAACCAAAGGCGACGGCGACAGCGACGCAAGTTTTAATGAGTTTTTCATGCAGCCCCTCGTCCTTTTATCTGGCGCCCTTGCCACCACCCTCAGTCTCGCAGTGCATTTAAGCTTTTAATTTGGCCTGGCCCTCCACCGCTCTTCAGTTCAGGGGCAATGTCACCTGGCAACCGAAACTAAGATGAAATCGATAAACACATAAATCAGACGGACTGATAACCAAGTGGGGAGACAGTAGGTCTAGCCTCTGGTTCAGATAGAAGAATTTACATGGCCTACATTCTGGAGATGGCTGAAAAAAGCCATTTAAATGGGAAAGACTGTGCACTTTTTTGTTATCCAAATGCCATATGTCATTGAGTTTAAAATAACTTTTATTAACTCTTTAATTTTACTTTGCCCTGAAATTCAGACTTTTTTACTGAGAGCCATTTACAGCCTTATGTTCATTACTAAGAATTTATTACAAAACAATTTAAACTTTAAACTTAACTTATTATCCAGATATAAAAGAAACCCTCTTAATATAAATTTATTTCAATATAATTGCTGATATTTATAAAGTAAAAAACTTTAAACAAACATTTAATGAGCAAATACTGTTTTTGAGCAAAAATACTGTTTTTGCCAGTAATCAAAAAATCTGTATTTATTTTATTTAAGGAATTTTATAACAAAAAAGCTCTCACTAAATATACATTTTATTTGCCATAGTTTTTATTATTTGAATATAATTTTTTATATATGTACAAACTTAACATGACGTTTTAGGGCATAAATTAAATGTTTTCAAGCAAAAACTGAAATCTTGTTATGGCCATGACTTCATACATGTATTTAAACAGAGAAATAAAAGGGAATAACCAGAAATGAATCATCAGAAATAGAAAGTGCAGATTCATAGCTGCGATAATCAGATACAATGACTTTAAAAGTTAAATGCCAAACTTTATTGGATAATCATCGCGATATTGATGCCTCCATTCTCCGAACTCTTTCAGCTGGAACTTCAGCCCCTTCCTGTGCGATTTGTGGAACAGTCTGGATGTCTACTTCTCAACAGCGAGTATTTTGCATTTATGCTGCATATCTGTGGATAGGTAATCATCGATCCCTAAGCCGCCATATGGAGCACCAATAACGTGGCTTTCCCCTTCTATATTTTTCGATTTCGCAGATACTATGCGATTGTTAAGCCGCTCAAGTATCCGATTAGCATGACGAAACGCGTGGTCGGCATCATGCTGCTGAACACCTGGATTTCGCCGGCGCTGCTCTCGTTCCTGCCCATCTTCATCGGTTGGTATACCACCGAAGAGCACAAGCAGTTCGTCATAGATAACCCCAAGCAGTGCAACTTCGTGGTGAACAAGTACTACGCCGTCATCTCCAGCTCCATCTCGTTCTGGATCCCGTGCACCATCATGATATTCACCTACTTTGCCATCTTCCGGGAGGCCAATCGCCAGGAGAAGCAGCTGATGATGCGCCACGGCAACGCGATGCTGATGCATCGACCCTCCATGCAGCCATCGGGTGAGTTTTGAAACAGAAATACCTAAAAATAACTTCTAGTAAATGTTGTTGACGAGACCCCTTAAGTAGGCAATGAAATTGTTTACAGAATGAGTTATTTTTCCGACTTGCATGATGGACACCTCGTCTGCACAAAGATATTTCGTTTAGTTGGGGCTGAAACTGAGACATTTATCAAAGCTAATTTCTCCACCTTTCCTTCTCCGTCTCCGTCAGGCGAGGCCCTGAGTGGCTCCGGCTCGTCGAAAACATTGACGCTGCACGAGGTCGAGCAGGAGCACACTCCCACCAAGGACAAGCACTTAATCAAAATGAAGCGGGAGCACAAGGCCGCACGCACGCTGGGCATCATCATGGGCACCTTCATCCTCTGCTGGCTGCCATTCTTCCTGTGGTGAGTACCGCTCCCGCTGACACGGGATTTGGGGCATAATTTATCTAATGTCACGCATGCATAATTAAATATTACTCATACGGCCCGTGAGCCATTGTTTTAACGCCCCAACCATAATCTCATTTATGCAAAGCCCGCGCTCGCTCATGCATCGGCGGGAATTTATGTGAATATATCTCCTTTGTCTTTATGCTGGGGAAAAAAAAAAAAAAATAAATATAAATTTAAAATTAATTCTTCGGTACGCTTTGCAGGTACACGCTCTCCATGACCTGCGAGCCTTGCCAGGTGCCGGATATTGTGGTCTCGATCTTGTTCTGGATCGGCTACTTCAACTCCACGCTAAACCCGCTTATCTACGCCTACTTCAACCGAGACTTCCGGGAGGCCTTCCGCAACACGCTGCTCTGCCTGTTCTGCAACTGGTGGAAGGACCGCCACCTGCCGCTGGACATCGACATCCGGCGCTCCAGCCTGCGCTACGACCAGCGGGCGAAGAGCGTCTACTCGGAGAGCTACCTCAACTCGACGACGCCCTCGCACCGCCGCCAGTCCCAGATGGTGGACAACTTATAATACAGGGACGAGGCGCTGCTAACTCCCATTGCCCAGCAGCAGCAGCGGCTGGCGGCGGGCGGATCCCGCCTGGGAGGACCTCTGGCAGCTCCAGGACAACAACCAGATAAGGACCGTGACCGGGACAGGGCCAAGTCCTTGGCGGGCGACGATGTGCAGGAGATCCAGATCGAAATTCCCATGGAGTACATCAACAAATGGAACAAGAACAACAATGCTGCCGCCTCGACGGCCTCGAGCCACGTGTAAGGCCCTTGAATGGCACGGATGGCAGGGATGGCAGGGATGGCAGGGATTCACGGATTCGCGGGCGGAATCAATCGATTGCAGCCGGGAGGGAATCAATTTAATGCAATTAAAATGTTCCATTAATTTGTAAAATTAATATGCCGGCTCATGCGTCGGCTGATTTACTCGTAATGTTGACATTAATCAATCAAGCGTTGGAGCGTGCCATCTCATTTGGCCGCCACTGTGCACTCCGTCACTCATTTCCCTTCGTTTCCCGCTCGCTTATTTTATTTTCAATTTTCAATTTCCGCTGCCGGGTCTGCCTACGACGACCTACCCATAGGATAACTAATTTATTTATGATTTCGTGTCGTTTAAATCTTGTTGTAAATACTGAGTATTTTTGTACGACTAAATTAAGCACAGGTTGTAAACTCATTTACATGTATGTACGCCAATCAGAAAACTGTAAAGCATTTCGCTCACGAAAAAAATACAAACTAAACAAAACAAAACCAAAAGCAAAACAAAAGAAAAATAATTAATTAAAATGGCAATCACTGCAACTCACTGAGCTATGCGTGTACATATGGATTCGCAAAAAACGATAGAGAAGAGCTAAAACGCTAAAACTGTGCCAATTAAGAGACCGCTAATTATAGAGATCTACGGAGAAGTCCGCAAATAAACCACAGCGTAAACATACCCAAAAAACTGCAATTAAATTCAGAGAAATTAGGAAAAAGATTCGGAGAAACTCATGTAAACCCAAGCAAGGTCATGGAAGCTAAAGCAAAGCTTAACCCATTTGTTATTTGAAGAACGACAATCGCATAAATTGAAAAAATGCTCAAAACTTAAAGTAAAAAGTAAAAAGCCTAAAACGTACGAATAAACATAGCGAAATTATATAGTTAAATCAATATAGCCAGTGGCAGTCGAAATCAAAAGTAAGGTCTAGTGAGCCCAAGTTAAATTAACCGCAATATAGTTCAAGTGCATCGATATCAGACTAACCGAATTACGTGTATGTGTAGTGTGTTTCCGTTTCCGTTGCCGTTTTCGTTTCGAAAGTGTTTAGTGCCGAATGCCAATCGGGTGTGCGGGTTCGAGTGCGTGGCGAGTGAAATATAGAGGCAATTGCGTTGCAGTTCCTGGAATTAAGTTGACTGTGTAGCCTGTGAGGGCAAGGCTTGAGTACTGCTTCCGAAGTCAGCAACTTGATTCCAGCAATTGCGGCCCAATAATCCGCAACAAAGGAGAGCCCGCCCAAGGAGCAGCCGGAACTCCGCTGAATTTCGACTATGAAAGGCTATGGTAATGCAAATAAGGCAAAAAAGCAGACAAAGCATTTTGTGTACTCGGAATATAATAACTAACGAATCCATGAACTCACCGATTTATGATTTTCTCTTAATCCGCATAAAGTCAAGAACATTTGTCAAGTCAAGCCCCACAAAGGCGAAATACATTTAACCAGAAACGTTCACGCTAGTCTGAAAAAAAAACAAATATAAAACTATTGAGAAGAGTGGCAAAACACACTCAGATTAGGAGCCAAAGCTCATTATGTACTATATAAAGGGTGTATAAATAGATGTTTAAATAAATGTTATCTACATAGTAAGTATTTATTATATGACTTTCCTTAAAAAGTTGAAATAAAACCGAAAGAAAGCAGCAGAAAACAGAGAAACAGAGAAGACCGCAACCAAATCTCCAAAGAACTTGTTATATTTTTATAAACATATGCAGCTACCTATAAACTAATATTATGTACATTTGTATTTGTATATTGGCATGTCTGTGCGTTTGTGTACTAGTGTGGGTATGTGAGTTATTTATTATTACTGACAACTGGAACGAACTTTCGTTCTGTTCTGTCTGTTTTGTTCTGTGTTTTGCTGTGCAATTTTCCATGCAAAACCAAACGGGAGTCTAACATTAAGCTAAACTGACAGGCTACTCTAAATACAAAATAAATGGTAAGCAAACTAAGCTACTAACTAAGTGAATATGGAAATCAGATGTATTATAAAGCAACATAACGAACTTCAAGTTGGAAAAACAAGCCGAAAGCAAAACAGAATAAATTTAAAAACTACAAATATAGCCAAACGAACTGCTTTTTCATTTATCTGCCAAACTTCTGAACAACAAGCGAACTGAGCTGAAAAGTAAATAAGGTTGCAGGACTCAAATTACCCACGCCGAGTGGCCCGAAGTCGATGTCGAAGTACATTAACAGCGTATTATCGGGACAAAAGTAAAGCTGATTACCGCCGCCGGCGACAGTTGTAAACTTCTAAATAACTGTCAAGACCCGAGACTTGGGCTGACAAATTACAAATTTGTTCGCAAGCCCCGTGGCAACGCGGTACACGCGTCGAATGAGTGATTTTTATTTGGCAAATGCGTGTGTTGTAATTTAACCAGTGCCATGGCAATGATAACCGTATCCTTCCGTAGCTAGCTTCCTTTACTCTTCCTCCTGAGGAAAGTAATTTATCATAAGACCCGGCTCCCAAAGAGGGCAAACGCTTTAAATAGCTCAACCAGCGCTCGACTGCACCTGGAGGCAAAAGTTTTTGCGATTCCAAAAGGGCGTGTTCTTTATTATTAAATTTATTTAGCAAAAAACAGTGACAGACACCACATCGAAAAGTTGTCCTGCACAAGTTACAACTCCACACCTCACTCTGTACATATCCAGGGCATGAACTTTTTCAGCATTTAATAACTCGGAAAGAAAAAATTGTGTACACCGAGGGAGTGTGTGTGTGTGTTTGGTGGGATAAATATTGAAAACGATGATTAAATTGTGCACCAGTGACAAATACAAAATTCAAATATTTTCCCTGCAACAATAACATTGACAGTGAATTATTTCAGCTTCGTTGCAGAGTCAAATTAAATAAACTTGTTTAACTTTTTTTAAGCTTCATTTGAAGGTTCAGAGCATGCTTTTAGTAGTTTTATCATTTTATTTACATTGTGCTTATCAATGAGCTGCCATTTAATAAATTCGTTTAAAATCAGACAACCTAGGAAGTCTTATTGTGTATTAAAACAAAAAAAGGTAAACAAATAAATCTAAAGATACATTTTCATAGGAATGGGATAATACAAATTCTGAAACACTGTAAAGCTCTTAAGTTTTATTTTGGCCTTCAGAATTTGCATTTAAGGTTCTTACAATATTAGAAATAATTTCCTAAATTAGACATCTTACCGCACTGAGAATGTCATAATAAATGCGAGTCAAAATCAAACTTCATTCATCAAAGTCAATGCCAGGGGGGCTAGATTGCAACCTCTGCTCTTTCCAGGGCCCGTCCGGGGATTCTCCCATTGCCCCAGTCAAACCCAAGTGAGTGATGCACGATGGCATCGGACTATGGCAATCATCGCTCATAAGGCCCGCCAATTTGGCCGTGACAAGTGATAGACACGCGCTCCTTGGGCCGAGAAGCTGGGGCCCAGAGGAGGTGATGGGTAACATAAATGGGTGCCTTATTGCTCATCAACATTTCAATATTTAAAAGAGACACCGACCTGCACCTTATCAGGCAGTCCGTCACTCAGGGCGTCACTTAAATGGCGAACACACAACTGTCGGTGACACAACAATCGTGAAATCAAATTCCGTCGCTTCGGAATATATATATTTTTTATGAAATTTTAATAACTTTGACATGTGCACAGACAAGCACTCGGCACTCGGCACAAGCCGGCATGTTGCTCCTGCCATTGGTGTGTTGCTCCTCGTATTGATGTTGCTCCTGTGCATGTTGTCCTGGCCCGCCCCTTTGTTGTTCCATGCCCTGTTGTTGCTGTCTGATTTGCACGACATGAACACGCGCTGAAATAACAAATCTTTTTTAGATTTACGCACGCGTTTTGGCTGGGTGGCATCAAAATATTTTTATTACAAATGCAAATATTGACGCCCCGCAGGACGAGCGGGTGCCTGGGTGGCAGGGTAGGAGTACTTTATAGTTGTCCTGACTCGAGTGCCTTGAGCGTTTTTTTTGTGCGGCAAATTCGGCAGTCAGCAGGGGGGTGGCTCCCAAAGGGGGGTGAGCTGTCAAGGGTTGGGCGGTGCATCAGCTGTTCAAGGGGTGGCCACAAGCAGGGTTGCTATAAAGGTATTTATTAATAAAGGCTTTGGCTTTATTAAAGGCAATAATCTAGCCCAACTTAAGCTCTTATAAATAGGCTATGATATATTTTTAAATACTTAACACTAACTTTATTTCCAGTAGAGTTTCCTGCTCCTTTTTTACTTTTAGTCTACTACCTTTCCTTGCAACCCTGTGCAGGATTCAAAAAGGCTATAGCCCGCCACAAATTCACTGCGCAGAAGCTCTCTCTGGCGAATTCGCCGCATCCTGTGTTGATATGCCGCCAAAGGACTCTGCCGTCTTGGCCGAATTCAGTCTGTGGCCAGTTACCGAAGCGGGCGCTCATCGCTGCTGCTGCTGCTCCTTGCCCCAAAACAAAAATCCTGCGAGCCCTGCCAGCAGCTATAAACAAAAAACCACAACGAAAGCCAATTGAAACCTGTGGCCACTTGTCACACACGTTGCCCCAAGTAGTGCCAGTGACAGTTGCCTCGAGTGTTGGATGTAAAAAAGTACAAAAAAGTATATCTGTATATACATAGAAAAGAAGCCGGCTGGGCAGTGGAGTTCGCGTGTGCGTGTTTCGATTTTGCGGCACTACAAAAACCGATACGAAATTCCATTTATGACCGCCGTAAGTCGTAAGTCGTCCTGTACGTGTTTACGTTAAAAAAAAAATACAAGAAAAAAAAATCAGCAGAAGAAACGTGCGGCAAATTGCGGCCAGTAACTTCTTCCCCTGAATCGGGAGTTGGGGCGGTCGAAATCAAAAAGAAATTCCATTTTAACAAATCGATTTTGGTTGCTTTTTTTATTTATTTTCGTATGCGGACAGCAATATAAATAGAGCTACGTTTGGGCTAATGACAGATTAAATTGTTGGCACCCGCCCAAAAAAAAAAAGAAGGAACAAATAGAAGAAGAAATAGCCAAATATCACAACATCGCAGGCATTAAAAAATTACGAACCGCGCGTGTTAAAACTTTGAGCTGTTATCAGGCCGAAGCCGAAGCAACAACAACAACAAGCATTAACAATAAACTGCGATAAAAACAACAACAAGCAAGCGGCAAAAGTTTCATTATTTTCGGGAGGCAGCAGGCAAATCAGGAAGGACAATGAAGGCGTTGCGACTGGCGGCCTCATCCAGCCGCTCCTGCCATCATCATCGTCAGCGGCGGATGGAAGGCGCGTGTTGAGCAAGTAAGCAAACAATGAACAACTTCGCATTCCCGTTGCACGTGAAAAACAATAGAAAAAACAGAGATAGGACCTCTAGCTAGGGAGGCCGAGGCTTTGGATACCCTGGAAATTATTTCAAGGAGTAAGGATCAATTTAAAAATAATTATTGTAGTATTTATGCCTCTTTTTGGAGCTTAAGTGTCTTGTAATTAAATGTTATCTAAATAAGAAAAACTTTCTAGGATCTTTAAGTGCTTCAAAGAAATTTATCAGCACCTATTTAAAAATGGTAGTTTATTTTCAGCCAAGAAATAAAAAAATAAAATGAGTTTTCCATCAGGAAATGTAAAAATAGGGACTAGCTCACATTAATCTTTATGCATTCTTTACAAAGTTTAAAATACCTTCTTGTATCCATTCTCTCCCAAAATATAATACCTTTGTAAAGGGTATTTAGACAGTAAAAGACGTACACACAGGCACAAACCGAGTTGGCCAACACACTCAAACACGGAACACGGAAAACACAGCAAACGGAAAACACATTGAGCGCCATTTTTAGTGGTTACGTAAACTGGAAATGCCGTCTAGTTAAGCGACTGGCGTTGGGGTCACCCCGATGATGGTGACTGCCGGCTGGTTTCTGCTGCTGCTCCTGCTGCTCCTGCTGGCTTTTTAATAAAGTTGAAACCGTTAGTTGTCTGACACTTTAAATATGTACCTTTTCCGCCGTCGGCTCGGCCCGTCGGCCAACTCTCGCCTGAGTCTGCTTTGTCCCGGTTTGTCTGCCGGGGGCCTCCAATGATACAAATCGCACAGTGAACAGTGGGCAAAGAGAGAGAGTAGAGTAACCTATTTAGAATTCTAAGCAATTTCTTTTATTAGTTTAAAGTCTGTAGTCTGGAGATTACAATCAAATTAAGCGATTTAGCTATTTCTGAAGTACTAAGTATTGTAAGAGCATTGTTGAGGCTTTTGGGTAAATACAACTTAGGAAAAAAAGTAATTTTTTAGTAGTATCTTCAAGTATCTGTAAATTGTAAACATCATTTATCATATAAATACATTCCCAATCAGCTTTTTGTATAAATGTTTAAACAAGTAAATTCCTTCTTCCCCCAGCGAACTTATAGCCAAATCTATGGAATTTTTTCTTTGTTTCAATTTTTCATTTTTTAATTCAACGTTCCGCTTAACCCATTTCCTTTCCCATTCACGTTCAAAGTTGATACCAGAGTTAGCACATTGATTGAGCTAATTTGTAACGTTGTAAGGAATTGTGCACGTACACCATATCCTTCTGCTTTTCTCGCTGCACTTCGATGCCAATTTTTTTGCGCAACTGTCAGACGTTTCACGGCTCCACAGTAATTTTTCATTGCATTTCTGAAACACAATTTCCCCTCGTTAGTTCGCCCATTCCCGTATCACGGTGCCCGCCGGGTTCATCCCAAGGACTAGGAGGCTGTCGGAGCTGGATGCGCTTGCTCCTGCTGCTGCTCCTGTAGTTTTTGCCACAGGTCAGAATGCCATTTGGCATTTGCCACTTGATTCGAGCCTCCGCCTTTGGCCAGGCCAGCCAGCCTTTAGCCTTTTTGCGCTTTCGTGAATGAGCTGGCTGCCACCGACACTGGCTATCGATTTTCCTCGACTTGAGTTGGCTTAAGGATTTGCACCTGGCAGTGCACCTGCACTTAATTGAAATTCGGCTGGCCCCGGCTTTCAAATCAAATTTAGCAAAAGCCCCCGAGTTCACCTGCGATTGCTCGAAAACTCAGCTCGTTCTGTTCGTTTCAGAAACTTTTTCAGTCAGCTTTACAAACTACATGCACAGAGGGAAAAGTGAAGGGTTTTTGTAAGAATTTATGGCTGAAATATGTAGATTTCAAAATATTTAAAAAAATAAAATATTTCTTTTACTGCTTTTGAGCTTCGAAACTCCTTGAGAATTATATTAAAAATATAGAATATGGTACAAGATTCTGGATGAAGCTGTTCCCAAGTCAACATTTCCCTGAGTGTGACTACAAAGTGAATGGAATCCCACACGTACAACTGTCGACAGATAGACAGATGGCTAGAGACCGACGGACTGATAGACAGACAGACAGTCGGACGGACAGAAATTGTCATGCACAAATTGAAACTTTTCAAGTTACGCTCGAAAAAGTTTGAATTCAACTAATACAGTCGAGTTTCAGATTGTTTAGCCATACACATGCCTTACCATGCGTGTGTATCTGCGTGTTTGGATGTTTTATTTGCTGGAAACTTTCGAATGGTCTCGAATTCAGTGGGATTGCTCTGCGCACAGACCGTTACCCATACCGAATGTAAGACAATATGCGGCTAATGCCCTTAAAGCCGGCAAATATTTACGCATAAATGTTTTAAATGTAAATGCCTCCATTTATTCCTGGCAATATCTCATCAGGCGGCCCCCCGAAATCCCAGGCAAAATCCCATTCCCGCCCAGCATCTCGAATGTCTTTCGATAAATGGCTGGATAAATGATAAATAGAATGGATGCCTTTAGGCGGCATTCTCAGGGCCATTGTTGTTCTGGTTGCCATTCCGATTGGCGTGTCTGTTTGGATTTAGCCATAAGCTAATCAAATTCATGGCTGGCTATGGTGGAAGGGAAACACTTTTGTCGGCTCTGATTGAAAATTTAATTAGGAGAGATCGTTGTCAATCCACACAGACAAAATTCAAATATTCCCTAAAATAGCTCTGGGCTAAACATTGGATTGCAACGAAAATATAGATACAGATGTAAAAATGTTATTTTTTAGTAAAATATACAATACACGGTTCTAAGAAACAAAGTGGTTTTAAAATATATTTATCGAATAAAAAGTGATTTCATATTTTGCAGCTGTGGCTAAAAATTTAATAATTAAGCTACATAAATGGTACACATTTTTTAAAATGCACTCTCCGTCACTTTATATGTACATGCTTCCCAATTAAAGTCCTTCCGTGTCTGCTATTGTTTAAATGGTTTTTATTAACCACAAATTGTTCGCACTTTGATGGGAGTTTTTGTTTTAACGATGACCACAAATCTTGTACTCTTGTATTCCATATTGCACCCCATTTGCTGTGCAATCGATGAAAGGTTTAATAAAAACATGACAATTGCACAAAGCGAAAGCAGCAGACAGCAAACAGAAAACAGAAACAGAAAAACCAAAAACAGAAACCTGTAAAAAGGAAACAGCAACAACAAAAGCCAGAGAAAGCAACCACAAAAAGCAATCTGAAGAGCAACAAGGACTTAATTCGCAAAAGTGTCCCGGACTCTCCTCTGTGCAATCAGTTAAGCAAATATTTACAGCCGAAGCCGGAAATACGCTTAAGAAAGCATTTAAATCAGTTTCGCATTTTCCCCAAGCACTCGACTGGAAATGGAAATACAAATGAAAATACAAATGGAAATGGAAATTCCCCTTCCGCGCCGCTTCTCCTTTTCTGCTGATTTTATTGCCCACTAAATGCCATGAATGATATTTGCCTTTGGCTTTGACTTGACTCTCTCTTGCAGTGGCGGCAACAACAAAAGTTGCAAAATTAATAATATTAGTGCCAGTGCCACCTGATTCTCCTCCAGTTCGTTCGCCTCGATTTGTGGTTGTCCGTGAGCGAGGACGACAATGCCGGATTGGCGGCTCAACGGTTTTCTCATTAGGACAACTTCCGGCGGAGTTCGGTCCCAGGACCAGGGCCAGGGCTCTTCTCCATTGCCAGTGTTTATGTCATTAAGTGGCGCTCGACATCCAGGGACATCTGGGAGAGTGTGTCAAAGTATCTGCTTGCTTGCGCCCTCTTGGCATCGCAGGAATTGTTCCATTTGTGTTTCGCCTTTTGGAGCGGATTATTGTTTATAATATTGTAATGTGGCAAAGCCAAATAAAGTGGAGTGCTGCTGTCACTGCGAGGTTCAGGGAAAAAGTTCATCAGAAGGGAAGGAATTCCAGCGATAGGTATTTCTTTTGTACTTTTAAATAATAAATTGTATTAAGGAGAGAAAGTTTTCCCTATTAATCCATACAATGCATTTAAAATTCACACATTAAGTCTGGAAATTAAATGTCTCTAATTTTAATCTGCTTAAAAGCCACAAGTCCCCCTTAATTATTCCATTAGTAAATTATCTTCTAGATTCCCAAAGTAAATTCAAATCTTAAGTAAATACAAAACTTTCCCTATAGCCTTCGAAATGGAGTTATCAAGTTTGAGCTGCCGAACTTCAGCCAAAGGATTGTGTGCACATTACGGGCAAAGCAAAACATATCCTTGCAATTTAGCCCACAGCCAGTTGAAAGTCACTTGGCGGATGAAGAACCCTCCTGCAGCAAGTCAACTTTTGGGGCAGCCCTCGTTCGCAGAGCTGCTTAAGTATCCTTCATTCGACATGTTTACTTTGCACTCGCCCTACTCCCTCTCAGTCCCAGATTCCCTCGAGCTTCCCCCTCATGTCCTCACACTTTGGTGTACTCTGCACTTGGCAAAAAAAGAGCAAATAACCTTGTAGCATGTTGCAACCAATAATCCGAGCTGAAAACGGAAGAGGAGTCTTTGGTGAAAGTGGTTTTATGGTTGGCAGGACTTAGCCCAAGACACTAGAAGAAAATTAAGAAAATAAACTTTGAAGTTTACAAGACTTTTCAAGATCAATGGACTTTAAAAATGTATAGACGAATATTTTATGTAATTCGTAAATTAACAAGATAACAATAAATATATTTAAGTCTATAAATTCTAAATTTTTCTCAAGTGTATGCTGGATTTTTCGAATTGCTAGCTGAAAGCCTGCAACTTTAGAAACCATTGAGAAGCCTTTTGTGTGTTAGTTAAAGGTTTGGCGTGGTCCTGGCCATGTTTCCCTCTGTATCTAGTCCTCCTCCCTATCCCTTTTTGTCCTTAATTTTTTTTTTCGGTTTAGCTTTCGTTTTTGTGTTGTGTCAGGCATGTGTCGAGGAGTCGAGTGGGCGGAGGGCGCTCTTTGGCCGGGTCCTTCGTCTGGCCCCTGGGCCTTGTCGGCCTAGGCCTTTGTCTCTCGGGGCGCTCCTTTTTTTTTCGCTTTCCCAACACAAAAACTCTACACGTATATTATTTATGCTATTATTGATTTTATATGTGGGTTCAATAGAGTCGCCTGCGAGACCAGGACTCGCCCTCGGGGAACTCCAGTCGCTGCAGATTAACGTGTCGCCATTGCCAAGCGCAAAATGAAATCATTCTTCAAGCGAAATTTATAACCAACTTCGCGGGCTCATCAACTTTCCTTTGAGCCCTGCAATTTGTATGTCTCGGCCAGAAAATAAAAGAAAAATAAAACGAATATAACGAACATCGAGAAACTCGAGCGAGAAAGTTTCGGGCGTGCTCTTCTTTCAATTTATTTTGTAACAGGCGGCGGCGAAATCGCAACTTCAACTTAGTTGCGGTCTGCGAGGCTGTGAAAAAAACCCAGTGCGGTCAACGGTATTTGGTTTTCTTAGCCGGGCCAGCGACTTTTTTGTCTTATTTTAATTTCGACTTTTTAACAAAGTTAACCAAATGTTCGGAATTGAATTTGGGACAAGGCCCAAATCATAAATGGTCACTCGGGCGAGCTGCTCCTAAGTACACAGCCTCTTTCGGCGAACTCGGTGTCGGGGTACTCCCCGTGGCCCCCAGTTTATTTACATTGCTAACGCCTAAATTAAATTTTAAGCTGTTGATTTGCATTTTCAGCCAAGAGGGAGCCTTCTATGAGAACCCCTCAGAAAGGGGCGGGCGGGGAGCTTGTGTTTATTGAACCCTGATTATGTTTAGCAGCGTCGAAGCGAGAACTGGCGAAGGAATCAACATCAAAATCAGAATCCGAATCAGGCACAGGCTCATTAGACTTGAGGGGGCTCTGCTTGGGAGTTCTTACCCAGTGAAAATGGCTTCTAATTAAGGAGCACACACACACACAAACTCTTAAAAAAGGTTAAAGTTAAATAAAGCCCCGAGAAAGTTAAAAATGAGCCGGGTTGCCGGTCGCTACTTGTTTGGTTCTTTCTTTTGTCTCCGCCAAAAATCTGTTAAGCATTCCGTTCTTTTCGTTCCTTCTTTTTTTGCACCGTTTTTAATGAAATTAGGCCTGCCACATCACTCAGCATTAAAATGGATGGCTGAGGAGGGCTCAGGGCGTATGCAGGGTCGAGGTCGAGGACATGGACGAGTGCGAGGTCGAGGTCTGACAAAATGAAATTAGCAGCGTTCAACAAAACCAAAATCAAATTTTGTACTACAAAGAAGATGAAAAATATACATACATAGCGAAAAAATTGGAAATAACAACTTATTGATTGACTTGGATAACAGCATTCTGACGTTAATTACATGTTTAACATACAAAAAATAAAGAAAAATATGTATCACCCGAAGATATAACAGAGAAAAATATCACAGGAATAAAACATATTAGAAATATTTTTATTTAATAACATATTATTTGGCTTGAAATATTAAAGGAATTTGCGTTTGGTCCAGTCTCGTTGTTTTCCCGATCTCGCATGTATTCTTTCTCGTCGTCTTGAACATGATTTGCTCACCGTCTTGCTCGTCGTCAGTACTCGTCGTTCTGCTTGCTACTCGTCCTTGAGCTCGCTCGTTGGAATGGTTGTTGTCTTAGTTAATCTTGGAATGTTTCCACCTTTTATCTGTTGGGATTATTTTTACCATAGATATAATATTTAAAATATTTTCATTCTGTGCTTTAATTTCCCCTAAACAATTCCTCAGAGTTATTCACACTCAAAATATATTTTCCTCTACTACTCCTTTGATTTCTTGATTATATTCTAGGACCAACAGTTTCCATTCTTTTCTCAGTGTAAAATACATTTGCAATACATGCGAGTGTTCGTGGCGGAATGTCAGCAGGCGCTACAAGATGATGAGAGTCCTTGCGGGGAATCAAGGGGGCTACCTAATTTACGCAACGAAGTAATTTGAAATGAAGGCAGCCAGCGACAGAAGGAGACGATGATGCCAATGCGGGGGACATGGTTCGAAGAATTCTGCTGGTGAAACCAATTTGCAAACAAGTCAACAATGACTGAAATGGCTGGGAACTGCGAACGCCGAGCGGCGAACTGCGCGTAGGCAATAAGCCGAAGTGCAGTCACTTCCCGCCCATCGTCCTTCGATTTCCCTATGCCGCCCCTGTTCCCGCCCTCGTTCCCTTGACTTCAGCTATGCAAAGAAGCGAAACCGAAGCTAGTTAGCTAACTGAATACTGAGTACTGAGTACACTCTGCAAATAGTCGGTCATAATGAAGCCACTATTGATTGCCGGCAATGTGCTTTTGTTTGCTTCGGTCCTTGCCGCAGAAAAATAAACTCAGTCAGAGTCCTCGGGGATGTCAGGGAGCAACCTCAGCTGTCACAATGATATAAGTTCCTCATATATATAGCCCTGGAAATGCCTGCCAATTCATTTGCCGCACTCTAATTAACTAGCTTAATTAGGTTTTCCCCAAACCATTAAGTGCATTCACACCTGGGTGCGAATTGAAAATGTGCATTTTAAATTGTATTCACTTAACGTCAGGCCAGGACATAAAGTTTTCATTCGGCTTACTTCTTGGAATTACATTTGATGTGCTTCCTGGCCTGTGTGTGTGTTTTATTTACACATGACTGATAAATTGCAGGTGTATATTTCACTCACTCGTTTAGAGTAACGAGAAGGCAGGCATTTTCTAGCTCTGCGAAGTTTATATTTCCATTTGGAAATTTAAAATGAAATTGGTTTGAAAATTGCATGAATAATGCACATATTATATTTTGAAAATATTCCTTGGAATTTCTATTTGTAAATATTTTCTACTCTTACAATGCTGGCAGCTTTTATCCCCCAGAAACCACTCTTCCCAACCCATTTTTCAATGAAATCATCTGACTAAACATATAATAAATTTAACCCCTGACGCAGTAATATAAGAAAAGCTTGCCTAAAGCCCTTAATTTTATAACAGGACAGCGTATACTCGAGCTACTCGACTGTACCGCTCTGCGTTGTTTTTCATTTGGCGAATATATTTCATTTCCAGAAGAAAGAAATAAGGAATATAATAAAATAAAACAATTTCATCCCATGGGGTTGAGCTGGTGTCGAAAATTGCTTTGCCAGCACAAGGCAAGCTCGTAATAACAAGGAAGAGCACATCCTCGAGCTGGCTGTGGAAACATGCAGCCCACAAGTGGTAATCCGCGTGTATGCTGTTTGCTGTGTATGCTGTATGTGGCGGCTCCTTGTTAGTGATTGCTGTTACCGCCGCAATTGTTTGCGCAAATCGTTAAAACGTTAATCAAACAGCAAAGAGAGCAGGCGACACGCCGTCTGGGCCCGGCAGTCCGTGTGTTTACTCCGCCGGCCTACGGCGCCAAACAATGCGGATCCCACGCCGCCCCCTTTACCAGGACAAGAACACCTGTGCTGGAGCAGGAGAGCTGGATCCCGATTCAATATCCCGCTGCTTAAGCTGAAAGCCCACAAAACCACAACAGCAGGCGGGGGAGGTAGTACAGATGCAGATGCTCGCGCACTCGGGCACAGTAACTCAGTAACTCAGTAAACGGCTGAAACTGGGGAAAGATGCCAACGACATTTGTGGCCGGATTTCATACAGTCTCAGCCGTCTTTGTACAGGCGCCGAGAACCATTTCCCATGGACGTTAATGCCAGTGTTATCAAATCAGCCATTTCGCTGCCTGTTTTTCCGTTTCCCTTTCAATGGTTTCCCTTAAATTCGATTTAAACCAATACAAATATAGACTTCCTAGAAATGAATGATTTCAAAGGAAATTACCTGAGTTGATTAGGTGTTTATTTAGCGCCTTGAAATAAATTCTATATTTGATTGCATGTCTGGAATATATTACAGAATTCCAGCTCAGCCTTAAAATACTTAAAGGAAATAAGCTTTATTCCTTAAATCCGCTTTTTGGTATCCTTTCCAAGTAGCCAGCACTGATTACCGCCCCTAACAGGCAGGACAACCACAAAACAGGACTAACAATAGCGAGTGGCTCGCTGCGGGGCAACGTCGTACATGCAAAGTCACTCAATTGATTTTCAGCAGCTCGTTGTCAATTATCTGCAGTGGCTCGGACTTTTGTTTTCCTGCCCATTCAGCCGGGACATGGCTTCCTCCTTTCCTCCTTTCTTCCATTCCCTTTGGCGCTCTTTGGTTTGGCTTTGCTTCGGGTTTGGGGCCAGTTCCTAATGCCGTTGCCTTGTGGCACTGACAGTGGCCTTCACACATACTGTGAACATCCCAGAGAAATGCACAATGAGACACTTGGTGCACTTGTCGAGCGTACTTGAACAGTTTCAAGGACACCAATCGCTGCCAGCACACACGCACACCCCACACACAGTCCGGCGCCTTGTGTTTGTATTGTTGGCCAGAAATATAAATCAGCTGTTGTCCATGATTCATTGAGTAAAACGCTCGGCGCTCTCCTAGTGTGCAGGCAACTGTGCTAATATGCGTGGAACTCTCCCTTTTTCGCTCTTTCGGCCATGGCTTTCAATTCCATTAGGCCACGTCACCCGCCCGACCCTCCCACCCGGCTGGCCCTCCTCTGAGGCCACCTTGGCATTGGGCCAGTTGTTGTTTGTAGCTGCAGCTCAACTGTTTTTCCAGCCACTTTGCCAGGTAGTGTGCGCCGTGCATTCCACCTGCTATTTTCCAGTCTCTGTTTTACCAAAATAAAAATGCTTTGAGCTCTGTTCATAAATAAACCAGTTCATTTACTCCCTGCGAACGCGTAATCAGCGAAGATTACATTTTTAGTTGAGAAGTCCATCAACATTAAGCGGGGCTTATGCGCGGGAAATTACGTTTATAATAGTTGATGGTTTAGTATCATAGAATATTTTTAAAAGGGTAAATAAATGTTGTTTTCCATGGAAACTATAAGTTTGTATTAAAAAAATTCAGAATTTTTATTATTCTAGGCTATCACTGCATAAATCTTAATTAATTCACAGCAGGTATTAATTTCGAAACGCTTAAGGCAAGTGATCAGTGTGAGGATTAAGTTTTTAGTGAACTCGCCCATTAACATTAAGCCGGAATTACACACGGGGAAATGGGAAAATTACTTGGCCCTCGGCTAGAGCGTCCTGCGAGTGAAATATGTGAGTGGGCGTCTTAAAAATAGCCAGCGATGGAAGGACACTCGACAAACTGCGAACAGCGAACTGCGGATTGCGGACTGCGGATTGAGGGTACTGCACATTAAGGCCCACTTGCGATCCAATTAAAGGCCGTTTCGCCGCTCGTCGCTGGCGCTGACCCACATAAATAATGCATAAGCCATAATCTACGACATAATGCGTTGCCCAATTGCCCCGGGCACTTGACGAACGGCAGGCACTCTTGTCTACATTTTTTATAAGCCTCCTCGCCGAGGCGTTCGCCTGGCAACAACGGCAGCAATTGCAAATATAAAAATAAAAAATTCAGCCCCGGAAAAAGGGAAACAGATTAAAAAGCAAGCAGCAAGCAGACCCCCAAGTAGCAACCGGGACAAGTCATTGTCGGATGGCCAACGGCTGTTGGGTTAGGTGAGCCGACCAGACGCCCAAAGGGGCCAAAGGGTCACGGATATTATTTTACAGTCCAACTTCTCAAGCTGGAACCAGTGCTTATAGGATTTTCTTTAAGAAAAATAAATTCAATGCTTAATAAATAAGGTTCTTAGAATTTTCTCTTTATAACTCGAGATGCAAGTACTAAGAAAAATAAAAATTAAGTTATCTTTCCATATAAGATTATTATTTATGCGACTGCTGAGAAAGTTTTTTTTAGGAAATGGAACCTGGACTGTACAGGTGTATGTCGTAGTTTAAAGAAAAGTCCTTCTCTTTTCCCGGACCCAACCTGAGTGTGATTTTTTCGCATTGCCCGGAACATCCTATGTCCGCCTACGCGCTGAACACGTGACATTTTGTGGCTCAGCCATTTATGGCCTTCATATTTATTGCAATAGTTGCTGCCAACAGCGACGACAGTGGGTGTGCGAGTGTGTGTGTAAATGTGGGTGGTTCTGGGTCGCCTGTGGGGGTGGCTGGATTGTGAGTGAAAGTTAAATGAAGCTGGCCAAGGACTCGCCTCCGATCTCGAGCAAGGCCTTGTCTGTCACCGTTAACGCTCCGATGATTCGCTTATATTGACTTTTCCATTTCCTTTATCCGACTTGGAGTGGCCGGTGGCCAACACTTTGGCCAAATTGAACTTGAATGGAAAGCGGGAGCTCTTAGAAGTCCTTTGTTGTGGCCACCGACGATTGTTCGGACCACCTTTTCGGTGGCACATCTAATTGCTTTCTATTTTTAATAATGAGTAACCCGCCGCCTGAGCCTCCTTGAATGGCGTCCGGACACGTGGAGTAAAGTTTAAGGTCATAAAAATTAATTAAAAACAATTTGCCAGCCAGGCGCATGTACCAAGCGGCGTATGAGTAATTTGCCCTGGCAAACAGTGCCGCTCCCTCCTCCCTGCCTTTCGCTCGCTTTTCAGCATTTCCCCCTTTGTTTTCATAGTTTTTTGTTTGGTTATTTCTTTTAATTAGCGCGTGCGGTTGAAACACGTGCCGCCGCCGCAGCAATTTCCACGCCAAACGCATCAAACAATCCCCCATGGCACGCTTTTTTCGCACAGTGTACGGAATTGCTTGCCAAGCGTTTTATGCTAATGTTTTTTGTCTTCCTTTGCGTATTACAAACGCAAAGAAAAAATTTGAATATATGAACATTATATGCAAAAGGGATGCACTGAGAAAATATGTTTGGGATTTAAGGGCGAAGTGTAAATTCTAAAAAAATATTGATAACTCACAAATAATCTGATATACTTACTCGTGATTAAAAATAAAAATATGCAATGGGTTTCCACTAGAAACCAATGCTTCTACAGAAGTCCTTGCAAAGTGCAAACTGTCTGCTGTCTGTGGATAAAGTTGGCTATATCTCTCCTACGAATTGTAATAATTCAATATACAGAAAACATAAAAATAAGTTAGTAATTAAGTCCATAATGTCCAAGTCTCTCAAGAATAAAATACAGGAATAGAATCGTTATCTAAAAATATTTTCTCTTAGTGCAAGCGCAAGGTAGGATGGCTAAATATCAGAGGAAGAAAAGTAAATGGGCGTACGCTGCTTAAATTCGTTGGTCAACATTTTTGTGGTGCAAAATGCGAATAAAAAAATGAAAAAAAAATATTAAAAAATACAAGAGCAAACAGCAGCAGCTCCAGCACCAGCTCCAGCAGAAGAGGAAAAACCGAGAGCGAAAAAAAGGAACTACAGCAGCCTTGTGCCTTGGCACATGCAAATTTTTGGCGGCGTTTTCAGGGTCTCGCAGGCGCTGTGGCCGCTATTGTTTGTTGATGTTGGGGCCATAAATTCGAGCCATGTAAAAGGAAAAGTTTGCAACAACAAATCAATAAAACTGCCATCAAGTGCCAGCAATGAAAACTAGCCCCAAAGCCACTTTCCCAACTCGGCAGCCAGTTGGTTTAGAGTTCCCCCACTTATCCGCTTTTCGCATTGCCTATATTTATGCATATATTTATGTTGGCGGGGCGGCATGATTACTATATAATAAAGTTTACCCAGACCCAGGAAAAACAAAGCAAAATGCAAAAAGTTGTTTCCTTGAAAATTAAATATGTGAGTCTTTGAAATTTAAATTTACAGGGAAGTTAGCCGTAAATAACAAAGATGGTAATATATATTTTATAACAAGTCTGAATTGCAATAGGGCCTGAATTTATTCAGTTAGATACATACATTCAAAGCTTTCCCTGAAATATAATAGTTTTGGAACCCTTACTTAACAGGAAATGATAATATTTTATTCACTCGAAAACTTCCTTTGAAACTACTAAGTACTGCTTCCCTTCAAATGTCTTTTTAAAAGTTTATGAGACAAATGGCTTCGAAGCTAACTTTTAAGCTGATTGAAATTTATTACAAGTACAAGAAATCCATGCAATTGTAAGCGAATTTTGGGAGCATAATTAAGAAAGATGATCTTCTTCAAAATTAACGGCCATTCAAAGGCTAATGAAGTAATTATTCTGCAAGAATGTGCAAAATATATGTACATAATCACGCTAATCCAGTTAGCTGTCGTCTCCTTTTTATTTATTTTGAGTTTATCCTCCTTTTCCTTTTTTCGTCTGTGTGTTATGCCCTTATAAATAATTTGGGGCAGAGGCAGAGAGAAAAAAAGGAAGACAGTAAAACATCTGAAACAGTTCATTTAACTTAAATTGCTCGGTAATTGTTTGCTCAAACGTTTCGTAAATTTGCTCATTAAGTGCAGCAAATTCGGTCCGTTGTTTATTCCGGACGTTGAGTGCAATTAGCTGAGCGCTTTAAAGTTGACACTTTAAGCTGTGGGTTGGGCATTTTGACGGCTTCCGCCCAGCTGCCGATATGCAACCAAAAAACCGAGGTGGTGGCCAAATGCGCCACACTGACACCCACGAAAAGGGGAGAGGGAAAAGGGCAGAGGGCAAAGGGCCACGGAAGTGACCCGTCGACTCGCACAAGAGCAATTAAAAGTCACAAAACGACCCCAACGCGCTGAATGCTCATTTGCATATGGCCAACGTCATAATCACTTCATAATTGCCATGCATCATCAAAGCCACGACCCTTGCAAATAACGTGAAAAAGGACATCCAAAATCAGGATGAAACAACAAAGTGAACACTTTGTAATATGAAAATTCCTATTTAGCAATGTGTTTGAAATTCTCTTTATTTATTCATAGGTTTCTAATAACAATACCATTTTACAGTCTTTGATTAATACTTGCAATGACTAAAGAAACCTTCTTATAATATTCAATACCTTTTTATTTCCATTTAAAAAATTCCTTTCTAATCTTTTTGTTTTAATAATCATTTTAATATATAATTTTGCCTCTTTTTATCCCTTTTTTGGTTCACTGTATCGACAGCGAATGGTACCAACAGAACCCGGCCAAAATCAACTAAAAAGTTAATTACCAATGCGGCAGTGTGCGGTCCGGGTCCCACAAGCCATTGAGCCTGCAATCTGCACTTGTCAGTGGCAGGCTGTGGGAGAACTCATTGCTAATATATTATAATTATTTCTAAGCTGGCCATGATTTGCCGAACATGAAAACGAGCAGTGGGATGTCAATTATGAATGTCCGTTAACAAAGCCCCCTTGAATGGCAGCAAGGCCACCTGTCAATAAATCAAATTGTTTACCGGCCCTCGAAACAGAAGTTCAATGCCACACACATTCGAATAAAGTGGCAGCGGGTGTGCGGGTAGGAGTTTGTGGAATGTGTTAGTATTTGACAGTGTCACGCCATCCGGTCGAGTGTTCGATGCACTTTTCTCCTGAATTTTTCATTCATGAAAATTAGTAATTAGCTGAAATTGTATTGGAAGGATTGATTAACAAAAACAAAGTTCATAAAAGGACTTTACACTTAAAATAAATTGTTTTTCATTTTTGTACATATAAGTTTATATAAATATTAGTATTTCACATCAAAAATATAATTTTCAAGAAGATTTTTTCCCGTTATCTTATTTCCTGCATTTTCCCTAGTGACTAAATTCAAGAATCCTCTTCAACAATTCAACTTAATGTCCGGCCAACCTGTAGTGGGATTTAAACTATTTATATCTCTAATTCATTAGCCTGGCTTTGGGCCAACACACAAGCAATCCAAGCCATCCAAACCAACCAATCCATCCAGCCAGTCGCTTTGCGTGCCGTTTCATTTAATTTTTTCATTACCTGCCCCCGCCGGCTGGGCCCCCAAAACTTGGCACGCCACGAGCTCGACGTCCGCCAGGCTCCCAGGGGGAATTTCGGTGGAAAAGTGGAGCCGGAAAACTCTGCAGCGATACATGAATTCACGATACAATTAATGGCCGTCAGGAGGGCCCCATTTGATTTGTATTTATATTAAGCAGGCGGCGCACGAAACAGATTTCCGCCAGGGAGCAGCAGCGGCGGCCGCCAGAATGGCCAAATGAAATCGAACAAATATTTATAACCCAATCCGGGCCATTCCGCCATCCTGCCTGCCTGTCTGTCACTCACATGAAAGTGGCCCTGGCATTGGCAGTGGCAGTGGCAGGAAAAGTCACGCCAGTAGGGCTACCGGAGTAAACTGCTGTAATTGAAAGCGACTTCCTTGCGAGCGCTCTCCTCAAGGGCATCGCCACCGCATCCTGGCGCCGCCAGTTTATTGAAATGGGTCTGCGGCAGGACGATTATCTGATTGCTGGCGCGGCACAACTAACATCTACACAGAGGGAAAAGAGCTTAATAGATGATCGAAAGGATCTTAATTGATGGATGTTGGGCTGTGAGATCTCTGGATGTTATTAGGGCTTGAAAATATGTATAAATATAACCAGGATGTGCAATTATTGAACAAGTATCTACTATATGTTGTTGTGTTCCAGATACAAATTTTCATAGAAGAGTATTCAACCTGCGGTCCCTCTTTGAAAGAATAATATGGATGGATTCTTTTGTTAAAAAATATATTTGACATGTGGGCTTGCCTTGGATATTGTTATTATTTTAGCTCCGTGTACCTTGACCAGGCTATGTTAACCATCCTGATGTGGCATGTAATTTGATTATATGCAGGCTACAGGCCTCTGTTTGTCTAATTGACAGTAATTAAATGAATGTCCCAAGTCGAAGTCAGAGTGGCGGCAAATTTGCCACATCAGCCAAATGTCATAGGCAAATTGATGGATGATGACTGGGGCAACCACGTTGGAGCTCTGAAGCGCTGGAACGCTGAAGCTCCGGAGCAACAGCTCAGTCATGCGTGCTGGCGTGGATTGCGGATTGTTGGGGGAGCTGGTCATGCCAGGCCATGCCGGGAACCTGCAGAGTCACTCACATATTAAATAAAAGTCAACGGGACGAAGTGCTTGTTGCACACACGGTCGTTGTTACAGTCGAACTTACTAAGGTTAAACTTTCACAGGGAGTTCTCGTAAGCTGAACAAAATTTGTTGTTTTGGCAGTTTAGCAGCTTAAGTTAATGGAGTTTTGTGAGCTTAACAGGAAGTTCATATGTTGATAGCTCAGATGTCTCTGTTCTTGAAGTATACAGTTCTTGGCGGATAATGAAGCGAGACTTTAATAATTATAAAAAAGGAAGCAATATTCATGAGGAAGTTATTATATGATTCCCTTTTACTATATTTATGTTTTAAGATTCTTATTAGAGTGTATCCACTGTGGAATACTACAAAAGGGGAATTATCGGTGGGCGTGACAGGGCTGGGATTTTCAAATGCCAATGTCAGTGCCACCATCAGCAACTGCCACTGCCATTGCCAGCGGGGCCCTGACGCGTTTTGCCAAAAACTGAATTTTCGATTGGATTTGGTTCGCTTTTGTGCTCACCATTTGACCTCGTCCTAGTCTTCATTCCCATTCTACACATTCTACACATCGGAAGGCCTCAATTGCAGCAGCAGAAGCAGCAGCAGGGGGAGGAGGAGAAGCAGGAGTCGGAACATTGTGTCGAAATTGTATGTGTGCGTGTTTGGTAATGTGGCTGCTGCATTTGCAATTTCTAAATTCCCGATGCCATGCAACGGCAGCAAAAATTACAGTGGCAGCAGCAAGGACGACACCAGCCCAGCCCAGCCCACACACAGCCCCATGGAAATGCCCCAAAAAGTTGGTGCTTTAGTTGCCGCAAGCGACGATGGCGTCGCCCACCTGTCCGTCACCGGATTTATAGCCCTCGAGTGCCACGTGCCACTCCACTCTCCACTCTCTCTACCCTCCAGAGGAACTGCATTCGAGCTGCTTTCCATTTTGAGCTCTTGGAATTTGGACACGGGTCAAAGCTCCGAGTAGTCGGTGTACTTTCAAAAGTCCAGAAATAGCAAAACCCGTATGAAAACTTTATCAGCCCGCAACGAAACGAAATAGTTGGCAGCGAGTCTTTGGAAATCCCATAAATGTTGGACAAATATTTTTAAAAATGTTCAAGAGAAGCAGAACTTAAGCAGGGAAATTATACGGATTTCTTTGCAAAACATTATGGGAAAAGTTTATAATTAGTTTTTGCTGGCTGCGTGACCGGGGAAAATTAAGGATAATAAGATGGACATGAAAGGAGATGTTAAGTACTTATACAAATTAAAGTATAAGTCATGTCAAATCAATTCGTGATTTGTAACTGAACAACAATTGATTTTAGTGAGTCTTAAAATAATTATGGACAAAACTCATATCTTTCCCGAGCCTGACGCTTGTTATTCTCCCTGACTGCTTCCTTTTAAGACACAACCTACCCTGATGATGGTCAGCACCACTTGCCTGTCAATTTCCGTTAGCCAGCTCTAAGCCAGCTCAGGCAAACGGATAATGATGCCTTATCAATCACTTCGACAGGTCTGAAGTCTCCACTAATTAATATTTGATGCAGAGCGGCGATAAGGTCACCGTCATTATGCAGGTGTGCGCAACATCAAAGTGCCCGCCAGCACAATACAAGTCCCATAAATAATCTTACCCACTTTTGTGGCCAGCACACACACAAAGCCAATTTGAAGCCCTTTTCGGCTTGACTGAAATTTGATTAAGTGAGTGCCACACCCCCGCCCAGAGAGGGGGCAAAATGGGGGCCCATCAATTTAAATCAGTTTGCTTGCCGCACAATAAATAAGGGCTGCCTGCAGTCTGAGGAATCTCAGGGGCTGCCGCCATATTAGCAAGCATTTTTTACAATTCACCTTAATGGCAGAGATCGCTTTTGGCCAGGACCGGCAGCCGGGGCAGACAGACATCCTGCAGCCTGCCAAATGAATGCCTGAACCGGAATGGCGGCGTTTAATCAGGCAAAGTGATTTCGTCCTGCACGCACACTTATGCACCATCAACTTATCAGTTTGCATATGTGCTCGCCAGATAGCGGCAGGACTAAGGAGCAGCCGGGACACGTAGACAGGAAGCCGACACAGTGCCAGCTGATGTTAAGGTAGTTTAACCTTACGCAACGACCCAACTGTAAATCTACGCCGCTGTCATGCAAAGTTCCTGCCGACTCCCGGTCGCTGCACTTGAAGAAAATGTGGGTTCCAGGACCTCCGTTGACAGAGGGTTTTCCTCTTAAAAAAAAAGAGAGTTTTGGTTTGTGATTGTGACATGGGGAGACCAGATCTGGCGCCTTCAGCCTGCTTCTTTTTTTAATTATATTGTTTGTTGACACTTTTACGTTGAAGTTGGCCTTTTCCTCTGTTTTTTAATTTTGAATTTTATAATTTTTATAGAAGTTACTTTACAATATTAACCATTCTCTTTGTAACCTTTTCCCACTTAACTACCTTAAGAAATATTAGATTTTTTCAGAGTGCACCCTCGACTCCTATCGAGACTTCATGTGCGTGTCTGGCTCGCGACTTGCCCCTTGCTTGCTCTTTTCCTTTTCCATTTTCTCTTTTTTTTATTTTGGTTTATTTCACCCAGGAGGTGGAGTAAAATTTATTACCATTTTGCAGTTATAATGTTTCAATATCTCCTTCGGGGTAACAGGGTCGAAGGGCTGGCCTGTGTGCCCATTATCGCAATTTAAGCACGATTCAGGCAGATATATATCTCCTCCCTAGTTGCTCCTACGTGACGTATGAACCATTCCGAATCCAATCCAAATCTAAGGAGCCTAAAGTCTTTGCTTTTGTGGAACGTTTAACTTCTAGCAATTCCTCAACCACCTGGGGTCAGTAATTGGCGACGGCATACACTAGGAAATGCTTAATCCCATCCCGGTTGCTGGAGCGGATGGATAGAGCACGCCTGGTTAAGCCAACTAATTGGCATGTGGCAAGTTTCTAATGAGTTGCGAAAACTTCCAGCTGCCTCCAGTTGGCGTGCCAAACAGCTGCGTCACCAGCAGTTAGCCATGGAAATGACTTTTCATTTTAATGGCCAATACATTTAACATCTGACCTGGTCAATGAAAAAATAATGATCGCAAGGAATTACCAATAGGATTAAAGTTTGTAATTTAATGAATGAAGAAAGCTTTACGGGATTTTATTTGAGTAAGAAATATGCTCATCCTTAATTAATTGGACAATTGTGGAATGCATTTCGGCCAGGAAATATTTAATTAAATAAATTCCACCTAAATAAAGTAGAAATTATGTACTATAAATAAATCATATTCCCACTAATTAAAAATGTAAGCCCAACAAAATGTGTGTAGTATAAGCTACGATTAAAAATAATAATTATAATAATAAAATGGAATGCACAAAGGAAAATGGCGAAAATTCATTATTAACATCATTTTGCCTTTATCCTTCGGAAAAAAATAATTTGATTTCACTGAAAATGATCCGAGTGGGAAATATTAAATCGGCTGCACTTGAACCTAAAGTTTTGCGGCGCGGGGGGATACAATCACGAAATGGATATCCTTCTGATATGTTTTCTGCGGAAATTTTGCGTTGCAAGCTCCGAAAAATATATTTTTGTGCTTCATCAGGCCGAATAAGGCCAGCAGCCTTATGGTTGGCCAAAAATTGTGGACCGGATTCGTGTGGGGGGGGAGACACTCTATCAGCCACATGTGTTGGCCAACTGCAGATGCTGCTGCCACCGAATATGATTCTGGCGGCTAACGGAAGCCGGAGTACTGGCCGCACTTTTCCAATTTGCGCGCCCTATCACTGGTTATGAAAATTTCATTAATTTCAGAAGAGCGTAAATTGCTATACATTGTAAGAATATTGTAAAAATTTATACGCAACCCAGCAGGAGCATGGCAGGGGCCAGAGGTCAGTGTAAATTAAATTGCAATGTTTATTCAATACTTGGCTGTTTACGCAGCCACCACCTGGGTCATTTGGCATGCAAATTCGTCGCCTCTCGGGTAAACAAGTCTGTGTATTTTGGGGTCTGCAATTTATTCAAATAAATTATAAGTATATGTACCGTATATACACATCATTAGTTCCTCTCAAAAACAGGGTTATAGCGCGTAACTAGTCGTTCACTATGCATATGTGGATTATTTTTGCGTCGCGTCGATTTTCAGCAGGCCATTAAGGGGTTAAGTTAGCTCAAGGGCCAGTAGCCTGGCCTCAACCTTGTCCTGGGTGCGGGTGTTGTCCTCCATCCGTTTCCGTGTCCGTGTCGTGTCCTTGCGTCCTTGTCGTGACTCAATCGCCGCCTCCACCGCCACCGCCGCTGCACACTTGAGCACGTTTGCCCAGGCGCGGCTTGAACGGCACCGATTTCTTTACCAGGCGCGACATGAACTGGCCACCAGTGGCCTCCTCGCTGCCTGCCAGTCCCATTCCCATGTTGCCACCCCTGCCGCCGCCGTCGCTGCCGTCCAGGAGCGGCAAGTCAATGCTGCGGCCAAGGCGTGGCGTGCGCACGCGATAAGCCTGCTCACCGTTGCTTTGCACTGCCAAAAATATTTTAAAGAGAATATTTTACAGAAATTTGTTATTACTACTTTAGGGTTTCATAAAAAATTAATTTAAAAATTAATTTTAAAAATTCTTATTAGGGAAGGCAAGCAAAACATACAACTATTGTATTTCCTCATAAGTTTGACTTTGAAAGTCCTTACTACATTTTGTAATAACTAAAAAATTATGAATATCATAAAGTTAAATTGTTAAACTATAATTCAAGTGTTGAAATGTATGTCAGAATATAATACTGCGAGTAAAGAGATTAAATTCTTTGTATATGCAACTATTTTAAGCAATTAAAGTAACCTGCAACTCGCATGATAATAATATTACCTTAAAAGTGCATTATAAATACGTTACGAGGGCAATAACATTAACCACCTACAATTAAAAAGACGAAACTAAGAGCCTTTCAGTGTTTTCCCTGTGCTTAAAAAAAGGAAAAGCTTATGGAAAATGTGTGCCATAGTTATGGAGATGATGGCGTGATATGTGAACGTGATTCGGGATCCAATTTAAAGAGCTTAGCCCCCGCATTTCGTCACGCTTCCATCTCCATCGCACGCATTACGTATACGTCGCATGTGCCCCTGGGCGACTTACACTGTCTTAGCTTCTGCAGCAGCAGGTAGTAGGCCAACGGCGGCATGCTATCCAAGTCGAAGTCCTGACCCTGCGCCGGCATGGCGGCCACCGGCAGAGTGGCACTCGCCTTCTGGGCCAGGCTGTTCTCCTCCAGCTCGTCAATGATGTCAGTCAGCTCCTTGTACTCGCCCATGGCGCGTTTCTGGCGCGCTTCGCTCATCGCCGCCCGCGCCGCTAATGCCGCCACAGCCGCAGCAGCTCCCGCTCCGCCGGATGATGATGATTCTCTGGCAGAGCCTGCCCTGATGTGATTTCCCAAATCCAGTTTGCTCGTGCCCTGCACAAATAAAGTGCCACAAAGCAAGGCACAAAAACCAGCCCACAAGAGGAATAAAAAACAAGAGGAGGAAAATATTTGAGATATTTCCTTAGAGGGTGTTGATACCCAAGTATTAAAATAAAATACAAGGGGGATATTATTTTCATTTTGAAGAGAAATTATTAATAATATACTAAATGTTAAATAATAAATGATATACAACCCCAAAAATTAAATTTATATTTGGTTTTGAAACTCACCAACAGCTTCAACTCATATAATTGTATTTGCAAATAAACCAACTTACAAGCCAAGATACCAATCAACCTATCAATATTATTTTGTAGTGCAAAAGTTTATGTGTTTTTGATGTCACCCAAATGTGTGCAGTACCAGGTATCTCATGGTCGAGGTCTTGCCGTTGCTTCTTCCTTTTTTTTAGTATATGGCTCAGTCGAGAGGCTGCCAAACTGTCGACACGTGTTTAGTTATTTTTATGCCGCCTATTTATGCTCATACCCGTACGTGCGCTGCACACACAGCGCCCTCTTGCCAACCCGCCCGGCAGAGTGTGTGTGCGAGTGTGAGAGGTGTGCGAGTGTGCGGGTGTGCGAATGTGCGAGTCAAGCACTTTATTGTTTCAATTTACAGCCCGGCAGGCAGCGTGTGCCGCTTGATTAGACAACTCAATGTAGATTGAAATGCCAACACCTGAAATCGGCTTGTAAATCGCACTTCGCCCATAAACGCTGCTCGCTTGCTCACCTGCTCACTGGCTCAGTGCGTGTGTGTGGGCGTATACTTGATATTAAACCTTAATTTGGCAAAGCATTTTTAGCCGGAATTGCGTAATACGTATACGCTCTGTGGCCTGTGGCTGCTGCCATCGCAGCGAAAGTGTTAATTGGATGGGAATCGATTTCCTGCATCTGCAGCTTAATTGGTAGCATCGCATGGTCGCGTTGACAGTGAGGAAATGAGTCTGGGAGCACAAAATGCAGATTGCACTTGGCTGCTACTGAGAACTGGGCAACTTTTACCGAAATTTCTCGTCCGTAAAACCAAAGTTCGCGTTGGCAGTAGTGGGAAATTATCGCGCAAAGCTGGCGAACTTGTGCCTGGGCAAATAACACTAATTAAGTGGCGCTTGTTTGGCTCTAGCACAGAGCACCTATACACTTGAAAAATAACACTTGAAATAGTCCTTTTTAATCTGAATTTCCGTAATAAAAAAAATACATTTTTTGGAATTTTCTATGGAAGCGTGTAGGACTTTTGTACTCCCTTAAAACTGTCAGTATAATCAAAGTTTAGAAAAAATAAAAGGAATAAAAATAACTTTGAAGTGTAACCACACTCACCTGCAGGGCCTTGGCATGGCTGCAGACGAGGACATAGCAGGACGCCACGATTAGCAGCAATGTGCAATAACTGGGTCCACACATAACTGTCCTTGGCCGTCGCTGGGTGTTCCTTCGTTCGTTCGGTGTTTCTGCCGTTTATGAGCGTCGCACAGGACACTCCGGAAGCGCTCTCGAGGCTCTCGACTATTAACTTTGCTCGGCGATGGGGACCGCTTTGGCGCTTTGGGGCTTTCTGGGACAACTGATGGCAACAGCACGGCGATCTGGAATTTTTATAGCCAAATGCGAGGGACCCCATGCGAGCATGATTAGCTCCCTGATGGACGGGTGCTAAGTGATTTGTTATGCACTCTATGCTCCGGCTGACTGCCCGCTGGTCAGCGTAAACAGGCGAATCAAGCGCCAAATCCCAAACGGAAGCGCCACCAATTTGTCACACACAGAACGAGTTTCAATCGGGACACAGAAAACGGGATTGAGATTGGGATTGGGGTTGGGCAGCTAATTGAACAACGCAAATCCAATGGTAGTTCGCCTTTGCAGTGGGAGAAAATTGATCACTTAATTGGAACAAAATAAACTCGATAAATATTTAATTACAAAGCAATCTCTCTAAATATTTAATTAAATAAATAATGTTAATGTTTTCCTAAGCCAGGAATAATTTTTATTTGAATTTAAATCTTATTTTTAATATACATACTTCGTATTAATTATTTTATTCTTTCTTTCCAACTGGAAACTATGTAGAAGCCTCCAGTGTATAATATATTATTTTGGTAACTTATTTTTAATTTAATAAATTTTCTTATGTTTTCGCTGCAGTGCAGTGCGTGGGGAAAACCGTGGGGCATCCCGTTTTAATGGAAATCAAAGCGCGTGGAAAGTCCGTCACGCCCCAGAAGGCGAGAGCATTAGTGGCAAAGCCCACGACGGAGCAATGTCAATGCCGGTGACGCTGCCAATCGATCAATCTTATTTAAATGTTGACAGTTGTCTTCGCCTTTGGGGAAAGGCTTCGTCTTCCTCTTCGGCATCGACTTGGAATTGGTTTGGTTCCTTGTCGGCCCTGCTGTTCCATTGCTGGCTTATTTAAATGCCATTTCTGAGCCGCATTAGGTTCAATTTGTCGGGCAAACAGCTGGCACACCTGGCACTCCGGGCTCACACCTGCAAAGGAGGTGGATGTTTGTCACCGCTGCTGTCAGCAGGCATTTAAAATCAGATTGCGAAAGCCCTCCGATTGTCAATGGGTCAACAAGGCAGTCGGTGTCGGTTGTGATTTTCCAGGAACATATAAGCGGGTCCCACACACTTCAATGGGTTTCAATAACAGCAGGCTGCCAATCTCCAGGATTTTCAATTAACTAAGCTCGGGCCAGGCATCAGACTTTGGACATCAGCCATCCATCAATTGGGTGTTTTTCCCTGCAACTGGTCCATGCAACTGCAGAGCTGCTGGTCGAGTATTTATTTGTGCCACTAATTTACACAAACATGCCCCGCACTCGGACTCGCACACGGACTCGACCTAGAGCCGAACCGGACCCACAGCCCACAACCTACGACCTGACGACCCCCAGCTGGCAGTTATTTATTTAGTAACTCAATGTGGGGCAACCTCTGAGGGATTTATCTATTTGCCAAGTGCTGAAAATGTATCCTTGAAAAATAGAAAATAAACAAAAAAAGGTCGAAAAAAATGTATTTATATAAGAAAAGAAAAAATAACGTAGAGAAGGATTAGTCCGAACAACAGCTTATATGAAGTCACTAATTGGACTGCCAACTGCAGCTCCCAACATAAACAAATTATTCATGGAGATGCATATCCATTTTGACAGTTTGATATTACATTTTCAGCTTATTATAAGATGGAGAAATTTTGAAATTCTCATCAGTGAAAAGCTCAAATTAATAAGCTATTTGGTCTTCGAGAGCACTTCCAATAAGTTGGCTCTAGTGTTTGCCTTTCGAATTAGTCACTGGATCAATTATTTGCTTTGCTGGCTTTATCATCCAAAGCTCGTCCGGAGGAGTTAAGCCCTCAAATGGCGCCCTCAACGCCTACCGTGGCCTTTCGGGCCGAGCTTCCTTCGGGCTGGGCGAAGGGATTTAATTGAATTAGTCGTGTCCTGTGCGCGCGGCGCTTTGAAGTTTGCACTTTGCACCCCGCCCACTCGAGGCGGATTCTTTGGGATCCTGTCGGAGTCCTCCTGTGGCCAGGACCCAGCGCACTTTCCGTAGACCAAGGGACCACGGGCGCTATGTTGACGTTTGCGCTTAAGCGGATACAGGACGGAGGAGCCCCGGAACCCGAGGGCCGGAAGGGCAACGGCTTTGTGGAGTTTCCGCCCCGGCCAAGGCGCGCGATGGCAATAATTAAGCCAAATGGAGTGCGGCCCTTTGCCAGCCAAGCGACCGATAAATAATGGCGCATTAAATTTATAAGCCACGAAGTGGAGAATGGAAAACCCCATCATGTGGTTTTCAGTCCGAGCATTAAAACATTTAGTTGCCAATCTCGACAGAGGAGAGAAACGAACCGATTGTCTCTGGTTGGTCGGTGGAACAAGTCTAAGCTCGACAGCCGAAGGACACGGCAAGGAGCTGTAGTCGCCTCGGCAAGGTTGAATGCAATATATATGGCCGCATCGCAGGGCTAAGATATCCTTAAAAATATTGAAGCCAAAACGGTGGAGGATACACAGAGGAAAGCAATCAATAAATATCTTGAAGGAAAATGAAAAAGACTTCACTCTGATATAACAAATTACTCATAAATTTATCTTAGTTACCAGAAATCTATTTACAATTCATAAATTTAGCTTCCTGATCATGTTCTCAGTGTAGGATTTCGATATAAGAGTTGAATGAAAACTTGTAGCCAGCAATTTATATATTCTGCCAAGGACATTTCAAATTCAACTCAGTGGACACGAGCACTGGCTAAAGTGTGAGCTTGTTTTTAGTTTTCCGTGATGATGTGCTAGCTTTTTTATGGTCAAATTGAGTTGCCAAATCCCCCTTTGACTTAAAATAACTCAACAGCTTATGCTAGAGTCTTTTGTTTTACTTAAAACCCACACTAAAGACAGAGATTCGCCAGACTTTCCTGAAAACAGAATGTGCTGCGAACGCCAGTATTAAAACTTTTCCCCTAGATGCGGAGATAAGTCCGCTTTAAGCTCACTTTAAAAGCAACAACTTGGTCTATATACATAGTATATACCCACAAGTGTCAGCACTTGGCAGCTGGGGATAAAGAAATGCAGATGCGTTGAGTTTTGCAGAGAAGCGCACACACTGCGTATACGCAATATATTTCTGTTATTTTTTTTAATGTAGTGTGGGATAAGTTGAAATGGCGGACAGACAAATGACGGCACTCTGGGTCCGGGCAGCTCTCTCCTCCGCCATATCAATATGCCAGTCAAAATGGGGTTTATGGCCCCTGAATATTGTATATTTGGACATAAAAACCCCACGGCGGCAACAGTTCGCACAGTTAACAGTCTCATTTTGCCAATTTCATGCAGTTTCACAGCCTCACGCTCTTCGATTATTTCATAAATAATTTATTTATTCATTTGCAGTTCCCGTGCCGCCGACTGAGAGCTGAATTGAAGTGCGCGAACACCGACATCTTGCCATTGCCAGCAATTGTGCCAGCCAGAGGGATTCAGAGCGAGAGAAGAGGAGACTAGGGGGAACCGGCGGCCTGGGGAGGATTGGGAAATGGAGTGGAGCCCGGTCGGAGCTTTGAGCAAACACTCGAAACACCGAGCAGCTGCAGGAGTTGGAGCAGGAGCAGGAGCCACAGCCAGGATGAGGACTAACTTTTGCCGGCTTGTTTGCATTGCAGATTGCAATTACTCGAACTCGTACTCGAACTCGTACTCGCGCTTTAACTCACGCACGGCATCGGGGCCGAGATAAGTCCCACGTAATGATGGCAGGGAATGGAACTTTAATCAGGACGCGTTGGCTCAAGTGACCGGGAAATGGAAGACATGTCGGTGGCCAAAGTTTCTGAACTTCTTCTGGCCACGACAATGACATTGCCCGTGGCAGGGACAGGCGCAGCATCGGCAGTGACCACAGCTACAGCCTCCGGCAGGCTGAGCAAATCGATAGCAACATTCGTAGCAGGTAGCCTCACAACAGCAACATCAACATTATCATCAGCATCAGCATCCACATCAGCTTTAGCCAGTAACAGTAGCTACCTGCAACCGGCAACATTAGCCACCACGCTTGCCACAACTGCAACATCTGCTGCTGCCGCAACTGCTACTGCTACTGCCTCGACATCAACAACGAGCCTGCCTATGACCCCACAATTTGTAGATGCCTCGTTGACTTCGCTATCGTTAACAGCCACCTCGTCCTCGTCCTTTGAGTACTTCGCCTCCACCGAGTCGTCCTCGGAGTCCCCCTTCGAGCTGCTGGCAAACACAACGGGCAATGTCACCAGCATTAACATCATCGATCCCGGCCAAGAGCTGGAGGAGAGCTGGCTGGATCTGTCGCTGCTGCTGCTCAAAGGATTCATTTTCTCGTCAATTATCCTGGCCGCAGTCCTGGGCAATGCACTGGTCATCATTTCCGTGCAGCGCAATCGAAAGCTGCGGTAAGTCTTAATATCAAATTACTTCCCACAATCACTCGGAGTTGCCATTAAAGACAGAATATATACATATATTTTTTTTAATGTTATTTAATGATTTTTAAATTATTATTTAAAAAATATTAAATCTTTCATTTAAAGAGTCTTATTTGTTCCAGAATAATTATTTATTAGTGACAACTTCCATTATTTTGCTTATATTAAAAAATATTTCGATGAAAAAATGTTAAAGCGGCTTTGGGAAACAAATTATATAAGCCTTGTTTTTTGACCCCATGTTTGTTTAATTCAGTTTTTTTCTATAACATATATTTGTATAATATTTTTTTGAAGCCTGAACCGGCAGCACTACTCCCTTGTCACCTGGGCTTAATTGACGGTCATTGCCGCGAGCGCTCGGCTCACAACAATGCAGTTGGCAAACACAAGAAAACACGCTGGCAACCTCTTTGTGCCGGCGTAATAAATGTAATTTAAATGAGCGACAAGTGGAATAATAAAGCGCAAAACGAAGTTAAATGCGACGCACACACAAGCCAAGCCCATCGCTGCCATGACAGCGTCGCGATGACAGGACGCCCCAGAGTGCAGTGCAAATAAGTGTAGCATACCATTCAGCGCTGGGCTCGAGTCCCGCCCCAGACACGCCTTCCCCGCCCCGCCCACGCTTAATGTTGCGCAACGTTTATGCCTTCGAGGGGCAGGCTCTGATTAAAGAGTTTATCGCGCTACTAAAAAGCAGCTTAAAGTGCTCAGATTACCGTTTATTGCATTAATATAGAACTTAACTGGTTCGGCATATGGGATCGCGTTAAGATAATATAGAATGTGCCGAGCTACTGCAAGGATGTGCCTTTAAAAGGCTTAGGGAGAAGTCGGGATACATATGCATTTTAAATGAAAGAAAAAGCTACATCTCTTTCAAGATTACCTTTAAGAATAATTTGTTATAATATCAGAAGAGAAGACTAACCAATTTTAATCCCTACCATTGATTGATGATTTATGTATTATTATTTATTGTAAAATGTAAGCCTCCCTTTGGCCAAACTTCCTCTTTGACAAAACCCGACTTAAGGGCCAGGTAATACCTTCTCTTGGTTGAGGCTTTTGGGCTGAAGATGGCAGTTGCATCCTGGGCGGTCGAAGGACTTGTGACAGCCAAGGAAATTGCAACATGCAGGTGACCTAAAGGGAAATGGCAATGGCAAGCAGAGCAAAGCTGTGGGTTTAGCCAGCAGATTGCATTCCATGTGCCAGTCCTCTGGCGTGGTCACTTCACTGACTCCACATGACGAGTGGTTACCCGGGACAATGCCAAATGCAACACATAGCACCCATGACCCATACATACGTAAAACTCACTAATTCCAGCGCTTTTGTTTCGTTCGCAGGGTTATAACCAATTACTTTGTCGTGTCACTGGCGATGGCCGACATGCTGGTGGCCCTCTGTGCGATGACGTTCAACGCCTCCGTGGAGCTGTCCGGCGGAAAGTGGATGTTCGGGCCGTTCATGTGCAACGTGTACAATAGCCTGGATGTTTACTTTTCCACGGCCAGCATCCTGCATCTATGCTGCATCTCGGTGGACAGGTATGGCAGGACTATATTAAACGGGCTGCTGCGGCAGGCTCTTTAAGTCCGGCAGGACCATTAATCTTGCCCAGCTGCCCAAATCACTTTCAATGCCAGAGCGAAGTAGAAACAATTAATTACCGTGAAAGGCGCGCACATCAAAAGCAAACATTAGGCCCCGCCCGTATGATAAATGCGGCCCAAATGATTTGGGCGTGTTATACTCGTCCCCCTGCCATTGTGATCCCCGCAAGCCGTTAATTGGGCGCCAGCCCGTCTTGGAAGCCAGTCCAACAGCTGCTACTGGCCCGGGCTGACCAACAATGGCCAGCATGGAGAATGGCCAATGGACACTGGCACGGGCTCGGGCTCGGGCGTCTTTGTCTGTTTTAATTAATTTGTGTTTCACTCACCTTGCCTCCTTGCCGCAGAAGCAGGCCGCAGAAACAAAGGAAAATACATCAGCACCCATCGAAATTAGACAATTAATGAAGGAAATTAATAAGTGCGGCATTACCATACGCATATTAATCATTTTCGTGATATTTGTATCCTAAAAGTAAAAGTTGAAGCTATTACGGGCTATTTAAGTTTGAAAATAATAAATTTTAAAGGATTTTAAGGATATCTTAGAGGTGATTTCAAGTTCGAACCGTTGAAAAACAATTTAAGTAATAATTTTTCGATATGGAAACATCCATTAAAATCCTTAAAATAAATCAAAATGTATTTTTAAACACCATTTCTTCGCTAATTAAAAGCTCCTGTCTTTGTATGTCTTTTATAACTTGATTTTCCTGCCTGGCAAAATAAAGAGGAAAGCATGATTATCCTGCTGGCCATCAATTATAATGCCAACAGGCTCGACTCCTCTCAAAGGCTGAGACAGAGGCACACAACCACCTGCCACCTTTTGCGGAGGTTCCTGTCCGCAATTCATTTCCATTAATAAAGTTAACCTCGTTCCCCACTTCGTCTTTGACAGATACTACGCCATAGTGCGTCCGCTGGAGTATCCCCTTAATATGACACACAAAACGGTCTGTTTCATGCTCGCCAACGTGTGGATCCTGCCCGCCCTCATCTCGTTCACGCCCATCTTCCTGGGCTGGTACACAACGGATGAGCATCTGCGGGAGATATCCCTGCACCCGGACCAGTGCTCGTTTGTGGTCAACAAGGCCTACGCCCTCATCTCCAGCTCGGTCAGCTTTTGGATCCCCGGCATCGTCATGCTGGTGATGTACTGGCGCATCTTTAAGTGAGTGCCCACTGGCCAGAGTGGATGCTTTGGCCCCCATCCGGTCGAGTTTGATGGCTTGCTTAATTGCCGGCCCCCGGCTCTTTGTGGTCTTTCTCTCCCCCTCTTTTTCAGGGAGGCCGTTCGCCAGCGCAAGGCTCTGAGTCGCACTAGCTCCAACATCCTGCTGAACAGCGTTCACATGGGCCACGCCCAGCAGCCCACCAACCTGAGCTATCTGCATCCCAGCGACTGCGATCTCAACGTGCACTCCGCTCGGGAGGAGACGCACAGTGCGCTGAGCAACTTGGAGGTTAGTTTTAGCTATTTCCTTTTTTCTCAAAGGGATAAGGGAATGGGACACTTTCCTTTGTGGTCCTGCTTAATTGATGACGCGTGTGTGCGGCTTTTACCCACAGGACATGCTGCAGCCGGCCACCGACGAGGACGACGACAGGGACGAGTGCGATGAACTGCGAGTTCCATCGCCGCCGCCGCGCCGTCTGAGCCGGAGCAGCATCGACCTGCGCGACCTAGAGCAGGAGCGGTACGAGAAGGTCACCCACACGGACAGTGCCCCCTCGATGATGGCCTTGCAGCAGACCCTCCAGCCCTCCCACAACCAGCTGCAGCCTCCAGTGCCGCTGTTCAACCCGCAGATCTGGACGGAGGGCAAGCTGCCGGCTAAGGACGACCAGGAGCCGCATTCCTCACATCCTACGGCGCCGCAGCAGCAGCTCAGCCTGACTAGCGGTAGCGGGAACAGCGAGCCGGAGCCGGAGTCGCAGGCCTACCGCGTCTTCGGGCTCAACAGCGATGAGAGCGAGGGCACCGACCTGTACGACACCCACCTGCCGCTGGCCGAGGACAACAAGGAGCTGAAGCGGCTCATCGAGGACAACTACCTGTACTTCAAGCGGCAGACGGGCGGCACCATCATCAGCGGTCCGGGCGGCGGCAAGTACGCCGCCCTCAGCGAGACGGACTTCATCCGTCTGAAGGCCGGAGCAGCGGCCTGCGGACGGAAGCCGTATGCGGCCAGCGACTCGGAGTTCCTGCGCACCATCAGCGAGTCCAGGGCCGCCGCCAAGGAGCAGCCGCTGCCCGCCGGCAAGGAGAAGGGCTTCAACATCCTCTCGCTGCTGGCCAAGACGAAGCGCTCCAGTGCCGAGTGCTTCGCGCTGGAGCGGAAGCGACACCAGGCCAATTCCGAGGGCTCCAGCTTCTTCCGGCGCGCCCGGAACCGGAAGCTGTCGCACAGCTACAACGGATGCGGCGGCGGTAAGGAACGCAAACTTGAGCGACGCCAGCGGCAGCACAGCGACACGGACTCCACGCCCAACAAGCCGGACATCCTGCTGGACATCAACGTGCTCAGCGAGCAGAACGGCGCCAGCGTGATCCAGCAGTTCAGCGACGGCGTCCAGCTGATCGACTTCAGCGAGGTGAAGACCCCGGACTCCCAGCTCCGGCTGCGGCGCAGCGACGACGAGCTGGCCCAGCTGGCCGACTGCTTCGGGGAGTCCCCCCAGCAGCCGGCCACGCCCCCGCCGTCGCTGTCGCCGCCAGAACTGCCGGAGCCGAGTGGTCTGCTCATCGCCAGCAGCTCGGAGCTTGCGGAGATCTTCCGGTCGCTCAGCTTTCCGCTGGGCCGACCGGCCGGTGCCCCTCAGCGCCTGAGCACGCTCAGCGACCAGGTGTGCGCCAACTACCTGATGTCCCCACCGAACACGCCGGCACCGCAGGCCAGCAGTGGAGCCGCCATAGACTCCTCCGCCGCCAACGGGCAGCCGGCGTCCATCAATGTGTACTTCCTGTCGCCGCCGCCGCATGCCGCCGGACCCGGTTATACGCCCAGCGACACCTCTACCGTGTCCCTGGACGTGGTGACCACCCTGCCAGTTCCCGTTCCAGTGCCCGGACAGGTGGCACAGCCAAATCCACCAATGCCCTCGCCCAAGCCGGAGATCATACTCGATTCCACACTGTCGCCCGTCGAGGCTGGTTCCGACGAGCACAAGGACGTCACGTCGCCGCTGTTCAAGCGCAGAGATAGCAATGGCGATGCGGACGTGAGCGTTTCCGGCGGAAACGGAGGGGGTGGTTTGGGTGGAGGAGGCTCCAACCGACAGCGCTGCAGCATCCTAGCGGGCTACGATGGCATCCAGACGGTTCGCAAGCGACAGGCGTCCGTGGTGACCTATGACGTGAATGTCATAAACTTTTCGCAGGAGAACAGCGACAGTCGCAGCTACATCCCCATGGGCCGCGTGTCCACCAGTTCAGCAAGTGAGTAGCCAGGATAAAGTGCTATATTCATGCCCGTAGATAGAACAGGTACCTCTAAAAAATAAATAAAATCTGCCTTTAAAAATCTCTAAAGCCTCAGCCTAAAGTGGCAGAAAATAAAATTTATTTAAGCAAGTTTAAGGCATATAAAAGTATCCTAAATATATTGCAAATAATTATTTTAAATTCAATAACATTTACTTAATCTTTCCCAGAGAAATACTAAGAATTTCTTAAGAGCAGATATTATTTATCCTCAAGCATAGAACCCTTCATCGGAGAAGTTAATATATTATGCTTGGAGAGAGTACCTTAGATTAGCTTTCTATAGATTAGTAGCAAGCTTTCAGTTATTTGCACCTGCAAACGAGGAGCAGAAGGGACCGGACCAGACCGAACCGAGTAATAGAATCCTCTCCTGAACCTATACTCTCCCGATCCTTTGCGTTTGCCGGTGCATGGGAGGCACGTGCATGTGTTGCTCCTCTGTGTTCCCGAGAAAGAGTGTGTCCTGTCCTGTGAACTACATTTATCTACTGTACTGTACTCTCGTCTCTATCTGTCTCTCTCTCTCTCTCTCTTTCTCCTATCTCTATCTCTTCCACGGCATTTCGTTGTGTGTCCTCTGTGTATATATATGTAAAATCGAATCACCAAATTATGTCCAACCAAAAAAACAAAAACTTCTACTCCAAACCAACTCCAAACAAAAAATCCCGAAAAATGGCAGAGCACGAATTTTCCAATAAATCCTCGCTGATCCGACGCGGCGGCATCTGCATCTTTGTGGATGAGGAGGAGGCGGAGAGCATTGAGCAGCGGCCCCGCGGCATCACCTTCGCCCCGGTGTCCAGTCCGCTGCCCAAGTGTCCGCTCTGCGGCGCCGACATCAGCACCACCACCACAACCGCAAACGCAAACGCCGGCACCACCACCGCCACTGAAACCACCAAAGCAAGTGCAAGTGCAAGTGCAAGTTCAAGTCCAAGTGCTAGTAGAAAACGTAGTAGTCACGCCTCAGCTCCGGATCTTGGCCAGGGTTCGCGGTCCAGGTCCGCTCGCTTCTGGCACAATCGCAGGGCGGCGGTCACGGCATGTTGGCAGCAGAGCAAGAACCGGAAGCGCCGCTTCGAGACCGGATGCAGTCACTGTGGTGCAACCGGTGAGTCTTGTCGTATCCCCTCCCTCCTCTCTCTCTCTCTCTCTCTCCTGCTCTCTTTGACTTCCCGCCTGTCTCAGCTCCAGCACCTGCCTCATGATTACACCTTCACACGTCCACGCTTCTCCAGCTGCCAGTGCCAGTGCCAGTGTCAATCATGTCCAGAATGCATCTGGCTTCCCCTCATTTGTATACTTTCATCTCGCACTCGCTAGCGTTTTATACAGTTAATACAAACATTATCCAAGGATCATGATTAATTTCCTTAAGCACCTGTATATTTACATTAAATACAGTAGTGACATCTCTCATATCCTTTCAAGATCACTTCCTTCCTATATCATATCTGTCAAGTCCCGCTAAGCTTTTGAATTTCTTTAGCCTTCATTAACGCAGCCTAGAACACAAATAAAATATATTACAACTCATATTCCATTAATATCTAAACTCACAATAATACTTATTGGTAATTATAACTATATATAGAGAAAAAACGATATTTTTAATTTTAAATTTCCACTTCTTTGTAAGTATCATGTCAGGGCACATAGAGCTTGAGTAGCAGGGCCGCAGGCTTGGATTTCATATATTTCTTGTATTTTTTCTTAACTACGCTACAAAAAATGAATTTTTTTCAAGAGTTTTTATTAAAGCTTACACATTTACGAACAGAACTTGGCTATTTAAGCTTGAAATTGTCTTCTAGATATGTTTTAAATATTAGTAACCTAGTTCCCAAGTAATGTTCCAATTAGGAACAAATCAGAAGGGTTTTTTTTTCAGCCATTAAGAGCTCTAAACGAATGCAAGCTGAAACAAAATAGTTAAATCCCCAGAGAAAGGCCAGTTTCTTTCGCCTTCTTATCTCGATACCCTGCTAACCAGTTTAGGCCACTAAATCCGAAAGGTCGTCCACACCGCCCACTCAACTAACTGCCCCGCCGCCCACCTGCCACCCACCTCACCTGCCTCGTGCTTTCTCCACCTCCCCCCGTTGGCTGCTCTCAAGCTGTACATAATTGCTTCCGTTTGCACGTGCGTTTGCTTTGCTTTATTGCGCCTCCACTTGCCATTCGTTTTTGCATTATGATTTCACCTGGTCACCGGGTCACCCCCACTCTGGCATCCATCAGCGGATGGGGTGTCCAGGGATGCGGGTTGTCCGCCGCTGCTTCCTCCTGTTGCTCAGTACCGTCCGTCTGATTTGTTTTCCTTCCTGGCTCCCCGCACTACCACGTTTCGAGTGATGTTTATGTTTGTGTTTATGTTTGTGCGGGCGGATTGGTGCACTCAAAAAAAATGTTATGAAACCGTTGTTAAAGTTTGGAAATTTTGTTTATAAAGTAGATCGATATATGCGAGAGATAATTAATATAATAATAGAAAACTAAATAAATTTCCCATGTCTAAATTATATGTATTTCATATTTAAGATGTTTTTAAAATAAGAAAACATATTATTCTTTTTAAAAAAATTAAGATTTGCAGTTTCTTTCAAGTATTGTCGAACTTTTTTCATAAGAACATTCCTTTAAAAATTAATTAATTAATATAAAAAATCATAATTGAATAATTTTTCCAACTAAATGTTCTTGTATTTTTTCGAGTGTGACCGATTTAATGCGGGGCATTGTATGTCTTTGTGATAACAAGTGTCCTGTGTAAATATTTTCAATTGTTTGTCTCGTTTTTATTACTTTTCCCACACACACACCCGCACACACACTCCCGAGCACGAAGACACAACACATGTGTTGGCCTTTCCAGCACTTTAATGACAGTTACTTGGGCGATGAGCCAAGGGGGCGGTACGGGACGGTTCTCGATACTCGTACAACAACAATACAACAACAACAGCAGCATTACTAATGCCAAAGTTAAACATACCAGGACACGACCCGTCACCCACACGGCGTATACGCAACATGCCCGGCACCTCTTTCTCTCACAATAAAATGAACATAAACCGCTCTTTTTTTGCATTTTACACTCAGAAAAAGATGAAAAATAGCAAAGATGTATTAGTTCTATTTTCTCTGAAAAAATATAAAAATCTCAAAAAGAAGTCTTGCCACAAGCTTTACATTTCGATTTTCTTTATCACTGCAACTGCACTTTTTTCTGAGTGTAGCCACACAGACACCCACAAGAAACAGAACTAGAAAACTGTCAACTGCCATGGCGTAGCCAGAACTTGGCTCTGGTCAATGTCCCAAAGAATGGGTTGGCGGTCGAGGCGAATCGAATCGAACCGAATCGAATTGAACTTAATCAGCCAATTGCCTTCCTTCATTTCTGTCCTAAACTCTTTATCTGCCCCCCACAGGCGGCTCCGTTCGTCCGGCCAAAGGATGGAAGGCCGAGCACAAGGCCGCCCGCACCCTGGGCATCATAATGGGCGTCTTTCTGCTCTGCTGGCTGCCCTTCTTCCTCTGGTGAGTGGTAGTCCGTAGTGCGTATGCGGTAATCCGTAATCCGAAGTCCACAAGCGGCGGTGGACTCATCCCCAGGTGACTCTCACTTACACTTTCTTGCCCTCCGCTACAGGTATGTCATCACATCGCTCTGCGGACAGGCCTGCCCCTGCCCAGATGTTCTGGTGGTGGTGCTCTTCTGGATCGGCTACTTTAATTCGACGCTGAATCCGCTTATATACGCCTACTTTAATCGGGACTTCCGCGAGGCATTCCGCAACACGCTGGAGTGTGTGCTGCCCTGTCTGGAGAAGCGAAATCCCTACAACGCCTACTACGTCTAGACCGGACGGATGCGGATTCCGATACTGTTGTCGATGCCCCCTCTTCGATATGGAACAATGCCCCTATAAGTGATATTTAATACTCGAGTGAATCGTCGTTATACCAAGGAAAGGCAGCAAAAACAAAGCCGGAAAAGAAACAAAGAAAAGCAAAGGCAAACCAAGCAAGCATCTAGCTAGTAAAATCCTTCGAGCTAAGCAATACTCAATGTGTGTTTATTACGTATACGTGTACATTTCCATTTAAGCAACGATAGGGAATTTAAAACTAAAGTTTAAGTTGTGTTCTGAGCCCGTATGCGGGGATTTTGCTGCCCCCAACCTATACTAACCATATATAAGTGTTGTTTGTCCATCTAAACAGAAGATATACGTAAAGATATACATATGAAAGTCGAAACCCAATTAGAGAATGCGCTAAGCTTGGAAAAAACCATAACTTTGAAACAAAATGTTGTCTAATGATCCTTAAGAAACGTCTTCGGTAAATCGAAGATAGGACACTTTTTTCATAGACTTTATAACTTGAAATTAAAATTTCGTATTTTATTTTTATTTTTTATTTGTTCTAAAGTATTATTTAGATAAATTCTAAGTTTAATCTATAAGCTTACGTAAGGTTTCCCTTGGAAGTTAAAACGTTTTTGAAGTGAAAACTCGAAGGCTTTTACTAAATTAAAAACTGAAAAAGGCCTGGCGTTAAAAAAATTTTTGAGTGCTTATGCGTTGTGTGTACTTTTTTATTAAAAATTCTTAAATATACGGTGTTGATATAATCAATTCATGAAAAAAGTGTCCATAATCTTACCTATAGCTGTAAGTATCATATTTAATCTAGACCTACATGTATTAGCAAACAAAATCTACATAATCGAGTTCAAAACAAATTGAGAATTATAAATTATGCAAACGAAATTAAGCGAAAACTAGAAATTAGAGGATGAAAGGGAATTGTTGTGTCGGTGACATTATGAATTTTCAAGCAGAAAGACAATCTACCAATGTGTAAACATGAATGAAGTTCGAAACAACCAAAATTGGCAAGCTGTAGAAAATTTCGCCAGTCGCTGCAAAATCGATTCACTTATTTCAATTTAGTTAGTTCGATTCGTCCCTCCTAACCACCCTCCCGCCCCTTTCCTGAGTTGCGACGACTTTTGTGATAGTAAAGGAAATTGATTGTATTTCTAGTTCAATTGGTTTGCGTTGAGTAAGTAAGGCATCCCGTCTAAGTATCTGTACGATATGTGTGCGCGTGTATGTTATATCTGTAGGTAATGCCATGTATCGCTATGTATTTCAATGTACTTGCTGAACTAAACTATTGCATATTAAAGTGTGAAACTAACGTGTTTTAAAAACAGTTTTAAAAGTGTTTGATTAAAGGCTTTACAAGGTTGGAGTGCGCGTGCTATTTTTAGTATTTTTAGACTACAGTTTAAAGGTCACCAATTGCCAAAAGATTGAGAAAACAATCTTAAACTACACTTTTCCCGTTTTCCCGCCAATTAACTTGCATCTAGAGGTGTGTCGCTTGAAAGGGCCGCCAAACCAATCGCATTTCCTTAAAATATCGATAGTATCGATAGTGGCATCCATGTTTTCGCATCTCTAGTTGTCCTATAAACACAGCTAGAAATAGCTAGCAAATGTGTAAAAAATAGCTACATTTTTAAAGTGTAACCTGTTGCCGTGGGGGAGAAAATCTTCTCTTTTTCCCAACGGGCACACTAAAATAGCCAGATCCGGCTAGAAAATAGCTAAAAGACTTACGTCATAAACCGATACGTTTGTCTTCAATTACGTGGTTTGATTACGTCCTTGTTTGTTTAGTGTGGCCAAAGACCGCAGAGGATAAAATCCTTAAATCTATGCTGGCTTTTTCCTATCGTTTCGGTGCGGTCACACTGGCTCAACGCAATTTCCTTACGTCGAAAATCTTCACGTTTTTGTTCACTTACGTAGTTCGGATTACGTGTTCGTTAAGTGTGACCAGTAAGTGATAAGGAGAAATTACGCTCCTTTTTCTGGCGAGTTTCAACATTATTATCGGAAAATCTGGCGAGCACACTGCTTATTGTTATTGTTCGAAGATAATATGTGGGTGTTTCTTATCACCCACCAGCCTTGGAGCCCGTAGAAGTCAAGCCAGAACAGCTGCTCAGCGGGCAAAAGAGAGCATAGGGGCCGCAAGAACAAAAGCGAAAACAAACAAGACAATAGCACATCCAGATATAGGCAAATCAGCAATCAGCGGCCCACTTAGAAGACAGCAGAACAATGAACCAGCGGCTCTAGAGGAGCAGAGTACAGAAGAACGTTGGACGGCACAACAGGTGACCCGCTATGGCCGATTTGCAGGAGCAGAATATACGCCAACTACTGGACTTGCTGCCCACGGAACAGCGGCAAGTCTTCGATGTGAGTACAAGGATGATTTTCAAGCCCCCGTTATACTTATTATATCTATATAATATACCGTTTCAGACCTTTATTCAGTGGGTTCGTGGCAAGGCCAGTGGACCGGTGCAGTCGCATCAGAGTGGCCTGCAATCCATACTGCAGACTTCGCCCTATCCCGCCCTGCAGCTGCTGCAATTGCTGCAGGTCCACTCCAAGCTGCACATTGGACAAATCATAGCCGCCACGCTCCACCAGCTGCTGGCTAATGGCGATGTCTCATCGTCGAATTCCCTTTGTTTGCTGGCCAACTTTCCGGACAGCATTTTGGAGGCGGCCACGCTTCGCCAGAAGCTAATGACGCGCTTGGCGAGTGACTCAGCGGCCAAAGAGCATATTTTGCTGGCACTGCTGGCCCGAAGGGAAGGAAACCTGCTGGAGGATGTGATGCACGAAAAGGAGCAAGCCATGCGGACGCAGTGTAGTAAGGCGGCACCCACCAGACAGCTAGTCTTGTGGTTGGCCCTTAGCCACCGGGAGCACTTCGTGGCCAGTATGTGCCGGCAGCTGAAGGACTTTGAGTGCTTCCAGGATCGCACACTGAGGAATACGTTGCTCATACTGCGACTGGCCAATGAGTTTGCTCTGGGAGCCCAGACCTTGGACGAACTGGGCTGTCTGGACAAGTGTCTGAAGGAGTTTGTCGCCGGAGCTGTGCCCGAGGAACTGCAGGAAATGCACAAGTTCTTCTTCGCCGACTTCCAGCGCCTGTCCACGCTGCTCAACTTTCTGCGACCTCGGGAGGCAAGCAAGACCCTCAAAGTAGAGGCTCTACTGCGGGCACCGGGCGTGCTCACTCTGATCCACGACTACGGCATTCAGTGCGAAAACCAGGAGCTGCTTAGCCTGCTCGAGGAGACTCACAAGTGGCAACTGCAGACTCCGGCGCTGAAGTGCCTTCACCAGCAGGAGATGGAGATCCTCAGTTACTACACGGCGCTCTGTCATGTCTACAACATGATACTGGACCAGGGCGAGCAGACGACCAAGGCCAAATTGGTGCAGCTTTCGGGACAGATGAGACAAATCCACCAGCTGGGCACCTTGTGCTGCCTGTTGGAGGACATATTTCTTCTGGTTTTCCTGCGCTGGGAGCAGCTGGAGCAGAGCCCTCAGAAGAGGAGGGAAGAGCAGGATGACGAAGAGGATGATGACGAACAGTATGTGGACGATGATGTGTCGAAACCACAACGACCCACCGCTGCCAGCCATAGCCAGCGGTCGCGATACGGATTCATCTGTCGCTCGCCCTCGCTGCAGGCGCTCTTCACTTTCCTCCGGGCTTTTGTCACCAAGAAGCTGCACTCGCAGGACTACAAGTGCGCCGCGGAGCACCAGCAGAGATTCCAACGTCTGGTGGACGCCATCAGCGAGGCCTTGTGCAAGCTGGGGGTGCTGAACAAGATCGAGCAGTCATTGGCCACTTCGGCGCCTTCTCTGACCTGTCTACTGGAGCCGGAACAGCTGCTGCAGTTGGTCCAACTACACAGCACGGCCAAGGAGAAGGCCTCCAGCGATGACGAGAGCAGGGAGCGCAGCAACCACGCGTCCAGCCTCAGCCGGAGAAAGGCCCGCAAGCAACGTCGGGCGGTCAGCTTCAGTGGAGCAGCTGTTTCAAAGACTTCCACGGATGGAGGACTCACCATGGAGCAGTACAGGGCCCGGGCGCAGTTGCTCTCTGGAAATGGCAGCAGAAAGAATTCTTGCGTCACTTCTCCCTGTGAGCGTTCCATCATTCCCAAAATGCTCAGCACGCCGGAGCAACTGGCCATCATGGCGCTGGCGCTCAAGAACTTTAACGATGTCAAGCAGATCATCGAGGTGAGTGGCCTATAAAAGTTGAGATTAGTCTCTGTGTTCACGTTATCTTTCCACAGACCTTCCACCTGGAGCAGAGCCAGCTTAGTCGGGAGCTTCAGTTCATGGAGCAGCAGCAGCTGGTGAAGCAAAAGCTGGCCACCATCTACGCCAACTATCAGGCTCTGGAGGCGCGCCAGGCGAACTCGGATGAGACCACCGTGGAGCAGATTAAGGGCGTGGCGGCCAAGGGCTTCGAGTTGTCCAAGATCATCAGCGTGGTGGACAACTTTGCACAGGCCCAGCGCCTGCAACAGAATCCCGAGCTGAAGGCGCTCATCCTGCGGCACAGCACCAACGGACAGCCGGGATTCCTGCAGCAGTTCGACGAGCGCAACTTGAACGCCTTGATCATTTGTGACCTGATTGTGAATCTGGGCTTCAACCGGGAGATAACCAGCAATCTGCTGTTGGTCATCCGCCGTCAGCAGCAGCTGAAGGTGACCGGCGACGAGGCACTCTCAACCTCCGGCTCCTCCTCTGAGATTGGCGCCATGAATCTCCTGCAAAACCTCTGCGAGTGTATGCGTTTGTTGGAAAGATCTGGTCAGCAGCCGGCTTTGAATGAGCTGCTCTCTCGCAAGAGTTATCCCCTCCGGCCCTCGGTTCTGGCTCTGCAGCTTCAGCGGCAGGTCGCCTTTCAAACCATATACGGCAAGGAGCCTTCGCAGTACTCACATGGTCACGAGCTCAGGGCCAATGCCGGGCAGTTCCAGCAGCTTCGTTCGCGGCACAATTACTATGCCCGCTTTTGCAGTTATGTCCAGCAATTGGCACGGCTCCTGCAGCTTAGGGATCCCAATCTGGAGTACCACAACACGCAGCTCCTTCGCCATGATCCCTACGAAGTCATAGGCGAGCTTATCTATGATTGCGGCATTACGCCACTGGAGATCGAGTCCAGCGTGGCAGCGCTCCACCTGAATCTTGTTCATGTCATCGCGCTCAACATTTGTCCCCAGCTGGGAGAGGTAACATCTTCAAAGAAATTGCCACGGGTGGTGGCACCCCAAAAGCAGGAGTCCATCCACAACTACATTGCCCAGCACAACCAGCTGCTGGCCCAGGTCTTGCTCGCCGTCCAGCTGGGCAGTCTTCCGGATAGCGAGGCGGGATTGGACTTCTCCTGCCTGGGACATGTGATGCAGCTGCCGGAGGTCGAGTGCCTGGCCACCATGCACGAAGGCAATCGCGTCCTGGCCGCCTTGAATACCTACAAGTTGGACAGTCTTAGCCTGGAGCAGTTGGTGCCGGATCAAGAGCTTCTACTGCAAATCCTGCTACTGGGAATTGGAGGTCAATCAGGTGAGAGGAGATCCTTAGAAGTTTGAGAGACAATTACTAAATATATCATCTCTCCCATTCAGAATCTCAGGAGCTACTGAAGTCCAGAATCGACCGCCTGATTGCAGATCTCATAGAGAAGGATCCGCGCCACATCCAGCTGGTGGTGCACATGAGTAATCTCGGCCTGCGCGCCAGTCTGTTGAAGGAACACTTCACCCGCATCTCCAGCAGCCAGCTGGCCAAGGAGCTGATCGAACGGACAGTGCAACACCACAGGGCCGCCAAGGAGATCCCTAACTTGCTGCGCTCCCAACTGGAGCACACGCTGTCGGACATAACGATATACGCCAAGGTGTCGGCTCTGCTCCAATTCGAGAGCTGGCCGCAGGCCTACGACTTTGGACGCCAGACGCCGAACGTGATCTTCGAGCAGTTGCTGCAGCGGCGTCGCTTTGGCTTGTGCCTCGAATGGAGTCGGGTGGTTTTCCTGGCTGGATCGGCCGGCCAGCAAAGGGTGTGCCTGCTGACCCTGCTGGACGCTCTCCTGGAACTGAGGGATGGCGAGGAACTGGATGAGAACCTGCTGGGCATTGTGGAGATGTTTCCGCCCAGCTCACTCGTTAACTTCCTCGACACGCACAAGGACAAGTTCAGGTCGCTGCCCCTGCTGCAGTGGGTGATCGACTACCTGGAGGGCCATGCCCGTGATCCGCGGCTGTACAGGAATTACCAGCTCTCGTTGGAACTCCTCCGCCAAATGGCTGCCGCCGAGCGATCGCAGTTTTGGAAACTGATCAGGCATCCCCTGCTTATCGTCGAGCAGCTGGTAATGAACGCCCGCTTCGAGCTGTTGGGCAAGCTCCTGGATGCGGCTCGCATCAAATTACAGAGGGAGAAGCCTCTGGGTCCGTGTCCCTACTGCTTCGAGAAGCGCGGTCACGTCTACGATGTCCAGTCCACGTCCTCGCCGGGAACCGGGACAGGCGGTACCTCGGCCAAGGTGCGCTTTCAACTGGGACAAACAACCCCGGAAGCCTTTATCCTGCTGAACTTTAACTCCTACCAGCAGGATCACTTCGTGGGCCAGGAGTGCTTGGATCTACTGCTGAGGATTTACGCCAGCAAGGCTCTAGACTACCATGTGGCCAATTTGCGCGGCGATTCCGAGCCCAGCTCCCTGGGGACCGATGTCCAGAACTCGCTGGACTCCCTTTGTGGCGCCTTCGTGATGCCCAAGCAGGCGCCCAACCGCCAGCAATGGACACGGGACGAGGAAGCCAGCCACTGCATGTGCTGTCGTCGGGCTGCCTTCACCATGCTGATGCGTCGCCATCACTGCCGTCGGTGCGGCCGGGTGGTGTGCTACGCCTGCTCCACCCATCGCATACGCATCCCGGAGCTGTACGACGAGCTGGAGGTGCGCATCTGCAATGACTGCGCCCACTGCTTGGCCCCCAGAGACCAAGTAGATGGCATTTCCAGCGAGCGGAGTACCGTGTCGGGCTCGGGCTCTTCTTCGGCCGGTGGTGAGGTCTCTAAGTGGCGCCTTAGCGGGATCATCACTCACGATAAGCTGCTGCGCGAGGAGTTCAGCTACGAGCACGCCCCTAGTGTGGCCCTCAGCTTGTCCATCCTCCGGAATCATGTCGAGCAGCGCAGCTGCGTGGAGCTGCTGCTCTTCCACTGCCGCAAGCTGGAGAAGCTCATTGTGCCGAGTCCGGAAGTGGACTACGGCTTGGTGGCCAAGATGATCAACTGCCTGGCCTTCGCCGCAAAGGTAACTTCTTATTTTTGGCTCTGGAATATGGATCTTATTAATGTAAATTTCCTTTGTCAAGGTTCGCGGTGCTCCTGGGGAGTTTGAGAACATTAGGGAGCATTCGGAGATCGTAATGGCTGTGGTTCAGCAGGGCTGTGAGTCGCTTATCCCAACCGGACCACTGAACAACCACAATCTGCGCAAGCTGGCGGACGCCTTGGTGGAGGCCGAGCACTGGACGCTTGCCCTGGAGGTGCATCTCAAGTTCGGGTTCGCCACCACGGGCGTGATGGCTGCCCATGGATTGGCCTGTCTGCGAGCCGGCTGTTACGATGCTGCCCGGGAGAAGTTCGCCCACTGCATGACTCGCCTCTCCAGCGAACAGCTCAACAGCAACATCTGCAAAAGCATTTTCGGTACCACTACCAAGGAGGAGACCGTGCTCCTGCCCAAAAAACGACCCCAACGAGGACCCGCCCTGCTCCAGGAAATCCTGATGTTGATAGCGTCGATGCCGCAGTCACAGCCCCAGCCGGAGACCCTTCACCGGGCCTCGCTCATCCGCAGCTCCAATTCCTCCCTGGTCTCGCTCTTTTCGCGACGCCGAGAACCCTACGTCCAGCAGCGACCGCTCCAGGAGCCGGCTCTCAACATTATGAACGCTCTGGCAGGGCTCAGGAATATAGCCAAGGGACACTACGGGGGACAGATTCCAGCCAGCGAGGAGGGCCGGCGGCAGGAGCGTGGCTTCGAGGAGTCCCTGCACTATGTGCTCACCTACGGCAGCCACGGCGACATCCTGACCTTCCTAATGCGGCGCGATGAGCTGCGCGCGGCCTTGCGCTACTGGCAGCTCCAGCAGCTGGACTCGGATCTCTTCATCCAGCACATATTCCAGCCACATCTGCACTGCGGCACCTTGCCCCTTTTGGTGGATGAACTGCAGCAGATGGAAGATGCTCAGCTGAGTTCGTGGCGTCTGCCGCTGCTGCAGACCTGCCGCCACCTGGAGCAGCAGCAACAGCTCAACTCGCTCTACCAGCTACAGCTCCTCCTCAAGGATCCCATCAGGGCCAGCATGACGTGCGTGAGGTTCTACCCGCTGCACTGCGAGAACTTCCAGAAGCTGCAGGCCAACGCCCAGCACTTGGTGTCGGCGCACATGCACCTGCAGGGGGAGCTGGACCTGGCCGAGTGGGAGCACCTGCAGCGACAGCAACAGGGTCGGCGCGGCAGTGGGGCGAGTGCGGCCAGCGTGCGAGGAGCCTGCTTCGCCATGCAGATGGATGCCAGGGCTCTCAATGGACACATAAACACCATTCGGCGACAGCTGGAGGTGGCCAAGTTCTTGGCTAAATGTGAGCGGGAACAAGCTCCAGATGAGCCCCTGAAAACTATGCAAACCCTGAAGCAGGTACGGGATATTCCTATCACTTTAGCTTTCAATATCCCTAAGCGGAGCTCTCCTTACAGATCCGCCTGGAGGCCAATCGAGGAACATTGCCCACGCTGTTTGAAGGTGCCGCAGATCGAATACAACTGGCCATTCTGGTACTACTTTGCGGAAAGAATATAGACGAGGGATTTGGACTGGCATACGGGTAAGCATGCTGATCAAGGTAGCTACTGATTACTGATCATATATTCCGCATTTTCAGAATAATGCAGGACTACAAGTTGGCCACCATCAAGGTGTTTGGGGCCACTGCCAAATACCTGGCCAGAAATCAGCGGCTGGCTGAGGTGGAGCGCCTGCTGGACTGCATCGGAAGCAACAATGGAGGCGGTGGCACTTCCGCGGAGTCAGATGAGATTCTCTCGATCGCCATCAACTCGGCCGTGCACAGCAACGTCCCCGAGACGAAGCACACGCTAGACCGGCTTATCAACCGCATTGGCAGCGTGGAGTTGCGTATCTCTTCCTACATCTACATCGGGCAGCTAAAGTCCGCCTACCTGCTGGCCAACAAGCACGAGCGCCTGATGGACATCCGGAGAATACTGCGGCAGGCGGAACTCACCGGCCAGGTGCACATCAAGAAGCTGTGCGAGATGAAGCTCCAGCTCAGTGCCCAGCCAACGCCTCTGTGATATCGTAACCCCTCGGGCAATTTACATACAATTAGTTCATTAATAGGAGGTTTCAGTAGCTGGGATAAAGTGATTCATAGGAGATTGGTGAACTATAAGGTGATGTTTCACAAGAATGAAGAACCTCAATCAAATTGAGGTAGATCCAAGTCTCTGAGATACAATTTAAGAACTACCATTTACCTATTTATTACTTTATCAAAGCCTTTGAATGCCTCCCACATCATACTCTCTCTGTCTGGGCTAGAATAGAATGTCTGTTTTTATTAGAATTTAACATATTTACCTAGATACAATTTTAATCTTTCCAAAGGGCCAGCAAGTATTCCACCCTCGAGCTCAAAGACTCTCCCAACTAACCAAATTATATTATATTGATTGTATTGTATTATCTCAATGTTAGCGATTTTTATATGAATTATACTGTTATATGTTTATTTACACAAAGAAGCGCTCAAATGTGAATTTTTTAAAGGCTGTTAAGGGCCTGAAGACTGCCTTGAGTACTCTAGTAAAAGAACCGCTCGCATTTGAATTTTTTAAAAGCTTTTTAACACTGATTTCGATGTAGCTTTCAACACTGTTTCCTTCTGATAACTTTAGTATCTGAATCGATTTGAGTTGAAAATATATACAAATATCAGGCAATGCGGGCGGTAATACAAAGGGTTAGGGCCGCCAAGGTGACGGGTATGCATGAATTAACAAGATAAAACAAGTTCAGTGGCTTAAACCCTTTCCTTTAGTGCTAGATGAGCTGGTGTCCTCCATCGGACCGGGACTGTGCGTGCTGGTGGGGATTAAGGCCAGTGATACCGCCACAGATGTGGAGTATCTGTAGGTAATTCCCATAATGCTTAAATTTCCACCTACTAGTATTCTTTAATACCCTGATTCCTTTTATTTTAGAGTTCGCAAGATCCTCGCCCTGCGATTATTCGAGGAGGAGGGCAAGCGGTGGCAGAAGTCAGTCAAGGACTTGAATCTAGAGATCCTGTGCGTCTCGCAGTTCACTCTATACCACCGGCTAAAGGGAAACAAGCCGGATTTCTCCGCGGCCATGAAGGGCGAGGAGGCCCAGCAGCTGTACAATCAATTCCTAGACCGCCTGGGGCAGTCCTACGACAGCAGCAAGATTAAAGGTGAGTCTTTCTTCTGGGATTCTCCTTTAGCTCATAATCTTCTCTTCCTAACAACAGATGGGAAGTTCGGAGCCTACATGCAGGTTCACATAGAAAACGACGGACCCGTGACTATCAATCTGGAGTCCCCGGAACAAAGACAACCCGACGAAGGAGTGGACAAGTGAGGCCCAGAAATAAAGGCGAGGCATACAACATTTATGTACCACGGGGTTTTTATTTTGTGTATTATTTTATAGCAAGCGTCCTAAAACTAAAATCAGTGTACGAGTCCTTACGCTTCTAACATCTCCAGATCCTCGATTCCCATGCCCTCCTCGAGCCTCTTCTCGAGCTCCCGCGCATCCACGTAGGTGATCTTCTCCTCGGGCAGATCCTCCTCCATGAGAGCGGCTTCCTCTGCCGCCTCCTTGGCGCGTCGCTCCTTGAGGCCAGCGGCCGGGGAACGGATGAGGGACATGTTGCGCTGTACATCCTTGACGTCCATATGGATCTCCATCTCGCGGCCCTTGCGCAGGCGCTCCATGACAAAGTGGTTGGTGCGGCGCTCCTTGATCTCCGTCACGCGCTTGATGGCCTCCAGCGCCTTCTGCCAGGTCTCCCGGCTGTACTTGATGGGCACGTTGCGGCGCTTCTCAAACTCGAAGCTGGGATCGATGGCCAGCTCCTTGCCGGCGGCCTTGCGGTGCGCCTTTGTCCAGCCAACCTTGCGGGGGTTCTTCTTCCTCTTAAAGGCCTTGTGGCACTTGCCCCGACAGAACTTAAAGATCTATGAATACAAAAAGGGAACCATAATAAACAACTGAGTACTGCCTTATACTGCTGCAAATCGGTCTTACCTTGCAATCATTGCGGACGAAGTTCACCCCGTGGCCAGGGTATATCTTGCTAGAGCAAAAATAACACGTTTCAATGCGCATTTTCGCAAATTAAAAGGAATAATTTGCGAAAAAAAACAAAACGCAAACAGCCAACACGTGTGCTGCTGAAGAAGAAGAAGGAAAGTGTAGTGTGACCATGTGTCGATGGCATCTATCGATGACAGCTATCGATCACACAAGTTTAACATCGATATTAACTAAAAGCAAATATTTATTTTTTTTGTTTACTCAGTTCAGTTTTTATTGTGGTTATATAAATAATATATAATTAACTAATTCAAATTACTTGTCTTAGCAAATGTCCATCCTGGTTGGATACATTGCCAACTGCTAAAGCCACAGGTGGTTTTTTATCGATATTATCAAAACTATCGCTTCCAGGATGGAATAGCAGCCGTCAGCTGTTGCAACAGCTGTGTCAACACAGCTTCTCTGGTCACACCGCGCCAGCTTCCAAACAATAGTCCGCAAACGGAGAAAATCCGACACATCACCGCTCACCGCCTAGATCTTGCTGACGTGCGACCAGCTAGATGCAGAGCCAGAGCCCCGCTTTCACGTACAAGGAACGGGAACTCGCAGATCACTCGCCGCGCGCCATGTACATGCGCGACTGGCGGTCAGCCCTGCGGACGCCCACGTACAGGATCGGGAATCGGACGGTACGCTTCAACTACCACTTCGCCCTGCTGATAGCCTGCGCTCTTGGCCTGGTCCTGCTCTTCTACTTTGCGCGCCAGGGATCGCAGTCCTCCTCCGACGGCTACTGGCTGCGCCGCAGCTTCGCGGATGGCCGAAACATGGTCGGGTCCGTGGCCCACATATACAATGCCACATATCCACTGACACCGCCGATGGTGCTGCGTGGCGGGGTGATCAACTACCGGATAGCCATGATCGCCGATTTGGATACCAGTTCCAAGTTGACGAAGAGCGATGGCAGCCATACGTGGCGGAGTTACCTCAAGAAGGGCTACCTTACCTACACGGTGGCCAGGGCGGAGATCCAAATCAGCTGGGATGATGGAGCGCCCGCAGTCCTGGAATCGGCATTTGCTCTTAAGGGGCGTGGCATGGAGCTCTCCGAGCTGGTGACCTTCAACGGCCGCCTGCTCAGCTTCGACGATCGTACAGGATTGGTATACGAAATAGTTAACGACAAGCCCATTCCCTGGGTGATCCTGCTGGACGGTGACGGGCACAGTGCCAAGGGGTTCAAGTCCGAGTGGGCCACTGTGAAGCAGCAGACCCTCTACGTGGGCTCCATGGGCAAGGAGTGGACGAATGGTGCGGGCGACTTCGAGAACCACAATCCCATGTACGTGAAGGCGATTACGACTACCGGAGAGGTGCGGTCCCTTAACTGGGTGGACAACTTCAAGCAGCTGCGCCTACAGTCTCAGCAGATCTCCTGGCCGGGCTACATGATCCACGAGAGTGGCGCCTGGTCGGAGGTGAAGCAGCGCTGGTTCTTTCTGCCACGAAGATGTTCCAAAGACAAGTAGGTCTTGTTACTCCCTAGTGAAACGAATCTCTTTCTAATCGTAGATACTAATTGTAGATACAACGAGACCAAGGATGAGCACATGGGCTGCAACGTCCTGGTCTCCGCCGACGAAAGCTTCACCAAGATCGAGACCGTACGCCTTGATCCTGAGAATACAACGCCCACACATGGGTTCTCCAGCTTCAAGTTCCTGCCGGGCACTGATGACTCCATCATCGTGGCCCTCAAATCAGAGGAACTGAATGGCAAAACCGCCACCTTCATCACAGCCTTCGATACCACGGGCAAGACGCTGTTGCCCGAGGTACGGATCGAAACGGAGTACAAGTACGAGGGCTTCGAGTTCATTTAGCTTAAGCTCCCACTCAAATCAACTCAACTCCACTCCACTCCGTTACGATCCAGGTGCTCCAGTTTTAAGCGTGTACATAATGCATTAGTGTCCCATACAGTAAGCTTTATATTTATAGTCAGCTAGGTTAGTCCAGAGATGCTCATCTGCCTCATGACCCGTGACTCCTTGTCTTGTTTTGTACCATAGCACAAATCAAATTTTAGTTTATTTTTAATGAAATTGAAATATAAAACGTACAAAGCCTGCGGCAAACTCAACAAGGCACCGGATCATCCGACTTTTGGTCTCGCATCCACTCCCGCCACCAGTAGATCGGCCTCATCCACGCGTCCTTCGGTGGCCCGCACCTCCAGGCGGTCGGCATTGTGGTTCACGTTCCACAGATCTGGAAGGAAGCGGGGCTGCATTGTGTGCAGGAAGTGCTCCCGCCACAGTCGTTCCAGCTCCACGAGACCGCCCAACTGGGTACGATATCGTTCCACAACTCTCTCTCCGTGCTGGCAAAAGTCTGAATTCTCCACGCGGTATTCCACGTTGGCTGCCTGTCGCAGAAGCTCCTCTGTTATCTCGGCGTGGTCTGTGTAGAAGTCCAGGAGAGTTTTACGCATTTCTGCAACCTTTCCAGCGGGTATCCTTTCGCCGTGGTGAAGCAGAGCATTGCCAGCGGATTGCACGCGTCTGAAAAGAAAAACAGAAGGAAATAAGTGAAGAATTAGTTAAATGTACATGTAGCCTGCCTTTTACAAGTGCTAAAAATATAACTATAGTTTTTATACCGAGTTCAGAGTATGTATCGGAAGTGACGTGAGACTTGAGAGATAACAATTGATGGCAAGTATGCTAACTACGACAAGCCGAAGTTTATTTACCCTTTTTATACGCTTTTTATTCAAAATATTGAAAAAAAAATCGGAACAAATTTGTTGCCGATTTTTTAAAATTGCACGATTTTTTTTTCGAAATTTTACAAAAAAAAATTGTTTTCCATTAATTTTTAACACATTTTTTAATTCAATGAAAACTAGCATAGAACAGCTTTCCGAATTGAAATTAAGGCACTTTTAGCTGAGTTATGAATATTTTTATGCTAGTTTCTGGAGAGGATCAGGCACTGCCGTCTGTAAATGGCCTGTTTCTGAACAGTATAGTCTCGGCCGGCTATAAATGGAAAGTTTCTGGAGAGGATCAGGCACTGCGGGCTATAAACAGCTATTCGCCTTGTAACAAGCCTAAAAATATGCTACAAAATTTTTTTAAAATAGTGTAGCATACTTTTAGGCTTGTTACAAGGCAAATAGGGTCAAAATTGACCGTTTGCCTTGTAAAAAGCCTAAAAGTATGCTACACAATTTTAAAAATTTTTTTGTAGCATACTTTTAGGCTTGTAACAAGGTAAATAGGGTCAAAAATAACCCAAAATTGACCCCGTTTGCCTTGTAACAAACCTAAAAGTATGCTACACTATTTTTAAAATTTTTTGTAGCATACTTTTAGGCTTGTTACAAGGTTAATAGGGTTAAAAATAGCCCAAAATTGACCCTGTTTTCCATGTAACAAGCCTAAAAGTATGCTACGCTATTTTTCAAATTTTTTTGTGGCATACTTTCAGGCTTGTTACAAGGTAAATAGGGTCAAAAATAGCCCAAATCTGACCCTGTTTGCCTTGTAACAAGCCTAAAAGTATGCTACACTTTTTTGAAAAATTTTTTGTAGCATACTTTTAGGCTTGTTACAAGGCAAATAATGTAAAATTTGGGTTATTTTTGACCCGATTTACCTTGTAACAAGCCTAAAAGTATGCTACACTATTTTAAAAATTTTTTGTAGCATACTTTTAGGCTTGTTACAAGGCAAATAATGTAAAATTTGGGTTATTTTTGACCGATTTAACAAGCCTAAAAGTATGCTACACTATTTTAAAATTTTTGTAGCATACTTTTAGGCTTGTTACAAGGTTAATAGGGTTAAAAATAGCCCAAAATTGACCCTGTTTTCCATGTAACAAGCCTAAAAGTATGCTACGCTATTTTTCAAATTTTTTTGTGGCATACTTTTAGGCTTGTTACAAGGTAAATAGGGTCAAAAATAGCCCAAATCTGACCCTATTTGCCTTGTAACAAGCCTAAAAGAATGCTACACTATTTTTAAAATTTTTTTGTAGCATACTTTTAGGCTTGTTACAAGGCACTATGACTTTTTTGGACAAATCAGTTTAAAAATGTCATAACTAAATAGTCACATAGCTTAAAAACTGAGAGACTAGTTCGCGTAGAAACCGACAGACTGACGGCATGGCTAGATCGACTCGTCTAGTGATGCTCTTTAAGAATTTAAATACTATATGGGGTCGGTAATGCTTCCTTCACTGCGCTGCAAACTTTTGTTCAAAATTATACTACCCTACAAGAGTATAATGGTAGGGAAAGTCACGAAAAAGTCAGATAAGTCGCGTTGGAGTACTCACCGAAGTTCCGGATCAACGTGATACTTTACGTGTCCGTCTCCGTGCTTAAAAGGAGCATCGCACTGGACGGCTAACTTGGTGCGAACCCGCAAATCCGATATATTGCTTAACTGGTGGCAGGTGGGGCAAAGGAGCAGCACGTCATGGGAAGTGTGGGATTTCATGACCAGTGGAAAGTGCTTCCTGTACTCTCTTGGCACCACGTTCTTGCGGATATAGGCGTCCCGATCGCCGCAGACGACGCACTGGTTTTCCTTGGGCGTCTGGTAGTAGCGACCCACCTCACCCACCGCCCGTCCCGCTGGCTCAAAGTTCAGGCGCACTGTGAACGGCTCCTCGCTGATCCGCGTGCCCAGGTTTTGTTCCAAGTACCAGGACGCCTTGCGTCTGTCAATGGTACACAGGAGTTCGCCATCGGGTGCCTGCAGCAGGCAGTTGTCGTAGAAGGCTTTTGACTGGGTGCCCATTTGCCGGCATTGCTGCTTTTTGGGCAGCAGCTTCTTAGGCTTCGAAGGCCCAATGTTTTTTGTGCGACTCACTCCGCTTCCAGTCAGGCTGAGTGAGAAGCCCTTGGTGAAGTCCACATCCAGGAAGGGTTCAAACTTGTTGTGCAGCCTGTGGTCGTCCAACGATCGCCGGTCCCAGAAGTTTCTGGGCTCCAAATCCCTTGAAAGCTTCTGATAAATGGCCACAGCCACCAGGGCATCGTTGGCAGCATAATTGAGTTGAGCTGGCTGCAACTCCTTGGCCTCCCAATTAGAGCAGGCTAGGCGCCAGTTCTTGTCCAGAGTATAGTTCAGGTGGGTCTGTGACAGCTTGCCCAATCCCTCTGGCTTGTGCCCCGCCATAACGCACAGGAAACGCAGATCCAGGGTGCTGGCCACGCCCACTCCATAGTCGTGGGACAGCTTCACAGCGTCCTCTTGCGGCGCCACGCCCACTTTGATGACGGCGTCGTCCTCCAGCAACTCCCGCAAGTCCTTGGGTATCTGCTTCATGTGGCACAGGCGAAACAGGGCGCAAAGTCCTCGATGGGAGCTGAGTTGGAGAAGGGCCACTGGTCGCCGGCTGCCACCCACCGTGATCCACTCACAGTCGAATCCCAAGACCTTGAAGCTCTGGCAGTGTCTGAAAAAGCTTGGCGTAAGTCACTGTATTTCACAAGAAGTCTGGCGTATTACTCACTGCTTCAGTTCGTTGATAACCCATTGCGTGGCCGGATCCTGAGCGGAATTTATGATTTCTATGCGCCGGTGGGGCAGCCAGCTGCCGGATGGCAATATGCGACGCAGAGGACCCAGCAGCTTCTGCCTGTGCCGCACAAGAACGTAGACCAGGCCCACTCCGGCGGCCACAATCGCCCATTTTCGGGTGTTTACCACTCCCGACTCCTTGCTCATTGTTTTCTTTTTTGGCAGTGGGCTGCCAACTCGGTTTTCAGATGATGGTTTAAAAAAGCCAGAAACAGCTGGACCTTTATTTTCAAAAATGATTGCCTTTCAAAACTTTAATTTATAACGATGACATAAATATTGATAATTTTTGTAGAGTGCTCTAATTCTGTCTAATATCTACTATATAGGAAAAGTTTAATGGATACTATTGCAACTATTTTAAACTATAAAAGTAATTGCGGTGCATACGATCTATAGAATATAAAAAGGAAAGTTCTTTTAATTATTTTATTAAAAAGTATTAAAAAAACGAGACAAATGTAAAAATATCACTAAATGAACCGTTGTCAGCCTTCCGAATCCTGCAGGCTGGCAGCACTGGCGACCAGTGTGAAAAGGTGGCGGCACTGGTGCGCAGGCTTTTGCCAATCGCCGTTAGCGAAAAGATTTAAAATGTTTAATTAAATATAGACGCCGCGAGCAAATAATGAATAAAACTCTGTGAAACGGGCGGCGGGGAAGCCATGTGCAAGTGAAACATACAAAAAGGCGGCAGCAGAGAGCAGGCAGGACCGTAGATAAGGGAAAGCAGCCAACTAAATCGATTTTTTCAGTGCAGGTAAGACACAAAAACCGTTGGTTTACACACACATACCCAAAAACACACACACTAATGCAAATGCTTGCAGGATGCTGAAATTTTAAAAGGATAGATTCTAGCAAAGAAACCGTCAAAATGCCGGAGAATCTGGAGCTGCAGCAGTTCCAGGAGAGTGCCCCGCCCCCCGATCCTGCCCCCCGCTGGCTGGAGCGACTGCAGCGGCGCCTGGGTGCCAATTGTCCCTATCTCGGCATCCTGCTGGCGACCCTTTCCTCCCTCTTCTTCTCCCTCTGCTCAGTGATTGTCAAGGGATTGGTGGACGTGAATCCAATGGAGCTGGCCTCGTTTCGCTTCGTGGGCGTCCTGCTGCCGGCTCTTCCCATCCTGATCTACACGAGACAGCCGGTGTTTCCGGAGGGCAAGCGGGTCATCCTGCTGCTGCGGTGCTTCATGGGCACCACGGGCCTGATGCTCAGCTTCTACGCCTTCCGCCATATGCCCTTGGCGGATGCTAGTGTCATCATCTTCTCCACGCCCGTCTTCGTGGCCATTTTCGCGCGTGCCTTCCTCAAGGAGCCGTGCACGCTATTCAATGTGCTGACCATCAACCTGACGCTGGTGGGGGTGGTCCTCATCACCAGGCCCCCGTTCTTCTTCGGAGGCTCTGGAGAGAGTGAGGATGTGTCCGGCAAGACGTATGACATCTGGGGACCAGTGGCCGCCATCTCGTCCACGCTGTTCGGCGCCAACGTCTATATACTGCTGCGGGCATTGAAGAACCTGCACTTCTCCGTGATCATGACCAATTTCGGAACCATCGCCCTGGTCTACACCCTCATCGTGTGCGGTTCCATCGGAGCGGTCTGCTGGCCCAGCTGCGGACGGGATCGCTGGCTGGTCGTTGTGCTGGGTGTTTTCAGCTTCCTGGGCCAGATTCTGCTCACCCTATCGCTGCAGATCGAGCAGGCCGGGCCGGTGGCCATTGCCCGCTGTGCGGACATCGTCTTCGCCTTCATCTGGCAGATGCTCTTTTTCGGGGAGACGCCCACCGCCTACTCCCTGGTGGGGGCCGTCATGGTCATGGGATCCGTGGTGCTAACAGCCCTTAAGAAGTGGGCGGGCACTCTGCCTCGCGAGTCCTCGCTGCGGAAGCGGTTCAGGCTCATCCTGCTGGAATAAAAGCGTTCCACTTTGATCGAAGATGTTTGTGGTTTCTCCCCGTCTCACCATCGTTCTCACCTAATCCCTGCCAGCACCAGCAGCAGGAAGCGAACCAGTTCATTCACCGTAGACTTAACTTATATCAAGGCTCAGATCGTAGTTTAATCAAAAAAGAAGGATCGCGTGATATCCACTCCACTCTTAATGAAAATACTCGTAGTGCGCGTTTAGTTTAGCCAATTTCGCCGATTTGTTGTTTTGTACATTGTTATACATGCTTACAAATACTATAATAAATACGTCTTATGAGTAAACATATTTCGGGGAAATTTAATTATTGCATTTCGGACTTGCATTTTGGGCCTAATGCAATAGGAAAAATTTTAAATTTGAAAACTGTGGCGGGAAAAGGTAAGTGTGCCTTCCGGGTTGTTTATTTATAATGGTAAAGTTCGTCAGGAAAGTAGCGGATTTTCTCATCAACAGCAGCTGGTCACACCTAAATATAGCTAAGCTTCCCTCCTTAATCAGCAATGTTTACAACCCCTTGTATAACAGCATTTAAAAGTGGCACGGTTGCACTTATCGGGTTTCTCAACCTTCGCGGGTTACGTGGGTTGGTTGGAAGCTTTGGTTAAAATCCAGAATCTAGTAGTTTCTAGTATTAATCGCGAGGAGCTCTCAGAGAGATTCGCTCTCGGCTCTATCATCTCCTTTTAGCAGACTGTTGTTCTTAACAGCTTCAATTCGACCCCATTTACATGTTAACCCAAAATTCTTCGTCCATTTACATGTTAACCCGAAATTTGACTTCGTTAACCCGAATTTTGCAAAGCCGCCGCCAAATTATTAAATGTAGATGGCCTTTAGAAAATCAAAGCGACCGCAAGGTGGGGTAATTTTATTTCCTTTCATAATTTCATATTTATTTTTCGATGGTTCAAGAAAAAAGAATAAAATGAGTGCTTAAAAAAAACTAAAAATGTATTTTCTTACTTTACTGATGTGACAAAAACATCGATGTTCCCAAACATTCCAAAAACATCGATGCATCGATGTTTCTTACGTCGTAAATCTTCACGTTTTTGTTCACTACGTTGTGGACCGTTACGTTTTTGTTCAGGATTTTTTAGGGGCAAATATCGACTCCTTGAGATTTTTTAGGTTTGTTTGTTTGTTTATTATTGTTTGTTTACATCAGAGAATAAATATTTTCCGGCACACACTCGAAAAACAAGGCAAGGAACGGAGACTTAGACGAAAAGAGGGTACAAGCAGCGACGACTAGAAGCCCAGATCGGCAATAACAGCGTCCAGTTCGTCCTGCAGATTGGTGGCCCGCGATCGCACCTGCACAATTTGATCCTGCAAATTGTCGACGTTCGCCTGGAGCAGCACGTTGCACTTCTTCATCGCGGCGAACCGGCTCTCGTGCTTCTTCACCCGCGGCTCCACATTCGCCTTCTTCACGGAGTTTGGCGAGTCCTGGAAACAAATCCGTAATAAACACACGTAAGTTGGTGGGACAAAGCCGGCAATACTCACCTCCGGCTCGGACTCGCTGCCCGTCTCCGCCTCGCTGGCCTCGGACTCCGACTCCTCGGACTCGTCGTCGGACTCCTCCTCCTCTTCGCTCTCGTGCTCCTCCTCTGGCTCCTCCTCGTCCTCATCCTTCTCCTCGCCATCCACGTCGTCCTCGTCCAGCTTCATCGAGGCGGCCATCTTCTGCACCTCCTTCTCCAGCTTCTTGAACTTCTTGTTCTCCTCCCTGTCAAGGCAATCCAGGAATTGGTTATGGAGTCCTAGTCGAAGGCTTCGCAGGCTGTACTTACTTGAGGATCACGTGGTTCTTCTTCATGGCCTGCTTGAGGGCATCCTTTTCCTTTTTGGCCGCCTCCTCCTTGACCTTCAGCTTGGTGAGCTTGCTGCGCAGTACCTTCAGCTCCTTGCCGGACCGGCGCTCCCTACGCTCCGTCTTCTTCTCCTCCGGCTCATCTGGATCGCTCTCGCTGACCTCCAGCTCGAGTTCCGGTGAGCTGTCCCGCCCGAAGTTGGCATCGCTGGGTCGTCGCGATCCATCCATAGATCCGCCGCCCTGGTGATCCGGAACAGGAAATAGGGATACATGTAGAGTACGGATTAGTGGGGGCGTCGCTAACGGCGCTTGGCTTTACCTGGTGCCTTGCTGAGCGGTAGTGGAAGTAGTCGTCGTAGTCGTCGTCGTCGTCGTCGTAAGCAAAGCAATTACTAATGTGCGGTCTGTTAGTGCTTGGTGTCGCCTTGGCAAGAGAGCGTCAACAGGTTAATCGGTTAGTTGCTGCGGAGTTGGCTGCAGAGTGCAAGAGCGAAAGCTTCCATGGGCAGAGGATGGGACGGGCCCGGGCGTGCCTCAACGGGTCATAACTCCGCTTGGGTCTGGGCGGAAACTGGGTAGGGATTCTGGCGGCATGCAGCATGCGTGTCGGAGTCGGGAGTCTGTGTTCGAGACGGTCTGCATACGCAATCTTGGGACCAGCTTTTAATTATCTAAAATATTCCTTTTATTAAATTACCAAATTGAATTAATTTGGGTTCCTTTTATGAATATTTCTATTTTCATACCCTTGCAGAGGGTATTATAATTTTGATCAGAAGTTTGCAACGCAGTGAAGGAGGCATCTCCGACCCCATTAAGTATATATATTTTTGATCGCCATTAAAATTCTAATTTTTTACAATCAAAATATTGAAAAAAATCAGGAAAAAAATGTTGCCGATTTTTTTCAAAATTCTATAAGGGGTTACATCATGAAAATTGTCAAAAATCGGAAAAAATCATATTTTTTAAATTTCTAAACTCAATATGCAGATTTATTAACCTAATAAAAACTTACACGGATAAGCTTTCCAAAGTGAAATAAGTGCTATTTTAGCTAAGTTATGCCTTTTCTACATTAGCAAACTGCAAGGGTATGTAAGCTTCGGCTTTCCGAAGTTCCTTGCATGTTCCCTTTATGAATTTGTCTGAAACATTTTGTATAACTTAAATCTCCTTTCGTCAGACTTCAATGTATGAAATTGAAGTTAATTGGAGGTAAGGATACATCAAGAAAACACAAGTTTGAGAGAAACATCGCATCAATTGCATGAAAATTTAAAAGTAGCAATTTACGAGTTGCAACAATGGCTACGTAGGAAGTTCTTTCTTATTTGGCCAACTAAAATTCAAGAGTTGTTTGTATTAAGATTGAAAGTCTAGTCATACATTGACATCCCAGCATCGTTGCAATTAAATGTTTGGCTTCCGAAATAACAAATTTCCCTTTTGTAAATAATTTTGTGTAAAGTTTCGGCCCATTTAATTTGAGGTCAAAGGCCTTGTGTGCAGACCGTCTTCAAAGGCCAGAAATATTCTGGGTTTGTACAGGGTGTAAGGTTGAGGTGGTGGTTCCCCTGGGTGGTGGTCCAATCCCAGACCCATCCTAGCCTCGTGTCAAGTGTTGTCAGCTGATCTGTTTCTCTGGCTACGATGGCTACTAGGGATAACTATACAGTGGGGCTCTAAGTGGTCACTACTGATTGCGGTGGCTTCGTTAGCTGCTCCCGTCTACTTTCCGCCCTCAGCGGAGGCAGCGAGCCGGCCCCGGCGACACTAAAAACAAGAAAGGATGTCTAGCCTCGGGAACCGATGCCTGATATACCCTTGCAGACTTATTCTCATCAGGTTTTATAGGGAAGTAATCGTTTTTGAAGCAGACGGACACAAGATTTAATAATATCGCTTCTGCAAGAGTATGTAAGGGTAGGGTTAATACAAGTTAGGGAAGGTTAAACCCAAAATTCAAACCTAAAACCGATTTCCAGTCTCAACTGACAACACTTTGAGCAACATCCATTCCATTCCATAGAAAATTTTAATCAAAGATCCCAACTTACCTTAAGGGCCGCTGCCAACTTGCGCTCGAGCAGCTGGATCTGGCGACGCTGCTCCTCCACCTCCGTCTTGGCCTCCACCAGCTGCTCGCTTGTGCTCTTGTAGTTCTGCTCCACCTCCTTGGACACCTTTCGGGCATCCTCAACCTCGCGCTTCAGGCTGTTCACGAAGGTCTGCTCGGCGGTGGGCGTGGGATCCATGGTGGCCACGATGACGTTAGATCCGTACTCCAGATTCTTCTCGCGAGACTTCTCGCGCTCCAACTCGGTTTCCAGGGTGCGAATCTTGGCCAGCAGCTTTTTGTTCTCACGCTCCTGGGCCTCGCGGTTGCGCAACTCCAGGGCCAGCATCTGCTTGGTGCTCTGCAGATCGTCGCGGATCTTATCGATGTCGTCCAGCTCGTCGGGACTCTCCTCATCAATGGACATGGCTGACACGATGCTGGGACGGGATCCTCCAGCTCCCAAGGCGGTGGCGCTGCCTGGGCCCAGAGCGTGGCTGCTGGGCGCCTCACTGAGCATGTTGACCTTGGACTGCGACTTCTGCAGCTGCTCCTCGATGGTCATCTGGCGGCGGAACTTGCGCAGACCGTCCAGGACTGGCTTGCTGCGGTCATTGGTGCGGGTCGGCTTGAGCTTGATGCCGCCCTGAATCTGCTTGAGCAGCTTGTTGTGGGAGTTGTCCTTTTCCGTTTCGTAAATGAACTTGTCGTCCACCTTGGTCATCGACTTGCACGTTAGGATGGGCTGAGATCTGAGAGGGGGAATGAGTAAGCGTTGGTAATTAGATTATAAGCTTCTAAGTATTTTTAAGACAACTTTTACTCTTTTCAAGGTAGCATTCATATTAAAAGTAGCTTAACTTTCGTTTGCTTTCATATTTATACAAATTTCTTAAGCCCAAAACTATTTAGCAACCTTCTTTTGGCTTAAAAGTTAACTGTGTAAACATGGCCAGGCTCGGAGCTAAAAGTTTCGCCGCTTTGTTTACCTTTACCTTCCGCCCTAGTTAGTTTTTTAATTTTTGGGAGTGTTGCAATCTGTAACTACTTGCGTAATCCGCCGGGTGGCTGGTGCCGGGTGCCGGTTAATACCCACCTATCGTTGCAGGCCACATGGCGCAGCTTCCGGCCGCTCTCCACCTCCTTCATCATCTCGGACCAGTCCGGGCGCCTTCGTGGTCGTGTCCTGCGAATCGAAGCGAATCGGAAAAATGGTCATCCTGAAAGGTATTCACGGAACCCAATGCGGGAATCCGGATCAGGGATCGGGGGTCAGGTCGCTATACACTCACCTTAGCTTCTCGAGTGTCTCCTTCTGCGTGCTGGAGAGTATTCGCTTCTCGCCGGGCGCCAGGGGCGGTGGTGGCGGTGGCGGGGCCTTGGGCACCAACGAGGGCAGCGGCGGCGGGGCGGGAACTGCAAAAAACAAAACAAGGAATGCACCCGGAGGGCGGGGGGTTATTCACTGCCAGAATGGAATGGAGGCGGGCTGTGCTGCACTGCAAGTGGGGCCGAGGCGAGGGCTGGTTGCTGGTCGCTGGGCATTAGAGCAAATCGCCGGGCGCTGGCTGCGTGCACTCGCGGTTATTAAATATAATTTTAATTTAATGAGTTTGCAATTTGTGTCAGTTGTTCTTGTTTGCTGTTCTTCTTTCGGCTCCCGCTGGGCTTTGCTATTTCACCCTCGTGGACATGCCGCCCCCTGTTTAGCGGTGCTTTGTGGGCAAAGTTGCTCCATACATATCAATAGAGGGTAAGGAGAAAGGATGGTTGGAATGCACTTAAAAAGACCACGATTTTCAAGAGTTTCCTTAATTAACTCGAAATATTTCCCCCTACAAAATATTTTCTATTTTCTAAAGAATTTAATGCAACACTTTGCAATTTAAATCAATTTTAAAGGTGTCCAAAAGTATGCATTGAATATTTACTTAACAAAATGAAATTTATTTCAATCATACATATACATATGTCCTGGGGTGCCATCAAAATCGTTACAATATTTAAAATCACTAAAAAATGTGTCTAAAAGTATGCAATAAAATATTTACTGACCAAAATGGAATGCAAATTGGTTTCCATTGTAAGGTGTAACATTGATGGCAAATATTCAGCGATTTCTGTGGCATTTTGCCTATAAAAAATGGTATAGGTATTTTTATTGTAAGAAATACCTTCTGCAACTTTATAATCCAGTTTTTAGCAAGAATATTTACTCCAAGTGCATTGCCTTAGTGAGGGTGGAACGTCAGACACATGGCTGTCTCTGTCGGAAGTTGCAGCAGAGATTGAAAAGTTAGTGCCTCGTCCTCGGCCTCGTGCTGGAACCTGGACCTGGCTTTGATGGTGTTTTATTGCCTTAACACCATTCAATTCGGTGGGCGGGCGCTGGCGGTGGCGGTGGCCGAGGCACAAAACTTTGATTGCATTTTTTTCTTTGTCGGGTTGTGCTCGGCTGGCTCTCTCCCAGTCGCTCACTTTGCGTTTAAGTTAGTTTAAACTCTACTGACTGCTGGCTACTGGCTACTGGCGACTGGCAACTGGCTGAGACGGGACCATCCATCGGACCGGCGTCGCCTTCACCCTTCTGGCTGTACGTTTTACTTATTCGTGTTCTTCGCCTTGGTGTTCTGTTAACGAGGCCAATTAGGATTGGTAGTGTTCGAAAGACCCCTTGCAGCCAGCTGTTTCTAATAAATTTCCGCTTAAATTGTTGGCCTAACAATCTTCACTTTCCCAGGCGGCCCTCCCTTGGCCCTCGACTTTCCGCCCGGCCAACTTCGAGGTCGGTCGTCTTTTCTCCTTGGCCTCGTAATTAACAATTGAAAAAGTTTTCCAGTTTCGATCCCTCCCACACACACAGGCATATCAAAAGTCTTTATTATTTTTTCTTGTTAATTTTTTATCGAATACTTTGCATTTCTTGCCTTGTCTCTCTTTCTGCTTGTTGTTAAAAAAGTGTAAAAGTCAAACAACGCAGAAGAGGAGGAAAACAATGAGGGCGCCGCCAAGTGATGAAAAGCTGACAAATCTGTTAATTAGCTTTGTTTGAGTGAACCCTCGTCGACAGGGTAGGTGGGTGGCCACCCCAGGGATACCCAAGGCCAGCCCAGGCTTTATCCTTTGTCTGAGGAGCAGTTTATACCTCTGCCTCCTCCTTCTCTTTTTCGGTTTTTCGGTTTCTCGGTTGCGCCTGGCTGGATCTGCACTTAATCTTTAAGTGGTTGGCTGCCTTTTGCGGTGCATTAGTGTCTGAAACACCAGTATCCCCAGTAGTCCCCGTCACCTGGGAAACTGGGGAAGCACACAAAGAGAGAGAGCTCGACCAAGGCAGTGAAACTAATCCGAACTCGTGTTACTTTACTGAATAAAATCAGAGCAAACGAGCAACTTGATTATTGTCTAGAGCTCCGTTACCTCCTACCCACCACCATCACCACCTATTTTTTCGCAGCGATCCCCTATTTTCCCAGGCTGTCCCTGTCTGCATGTTAATGAACTGCCTTTCGGGGAGCTCTGATTAAAATACGTGGTCAACTTTTGGACAGCCAATTGAGGACGCGTTTAGTGAGTTGCGCTTAATTCGGTTTAGTAATTTATGGACAAAGGCTCTCCCCCTAACCACCAGAGCCCCCCCCTTTCGCACTCGCACCCCTGGCAGTTATCCTAAATCAGTGGCAAACAAAAGTGGAAGCGAACAAGAAACAAAAGATGGCAAAACAACAACAACCGCAACAGCGGCTGGAAGAGGAAAGAAGGAAGGCTGCCGGGCAGATAAAAGTCTTCATTCATTCATGTCGACAAAATTATTTCTTATTTAAATAAAAAGCAAGCACTGCCAGGAGGAAGGCGTGGGAGGGTTGCGTCGGATCTCGGGCTCGGGCTCCCAGTTCCCAGCTCCCAGTTCCGAGATGATGCTACCCACTTAATATACCGCAAAGCCCGCACTTACGACGTCGCAGAATGAATAGCGGGGTATGTAAACATAAATTTTGCGAGCTCACTCCCGCACTGCCCCAGCTCCTGCTCCTGCCCAGGAAGTAGACCCCTCGGTATCCACGCCCCTGGCTCATTGTGTTATCATCAGCAGAATATTCTATGCATGCACAAATGTTGCCGTTGTCATTGAATCAAGTCGGAGGAGTGTGGAGTGCCAGGGTCTTCAAAAACTGGCAAAGTCGTGGGGAAATGGAGTGAGGAAAGGGAACTTGTTACGGCGTAACTGGTACTGGGTACACTGGAAGAATAATTACCGGACTGAGAAGCAGATTCACACCCGGTTTTTAAAGAAATATGCATGTTAAAGTTCTTATAGGGCTATGACACTGTACCAAGCCTTTCATTCATATTTGCATTGTCTGGTCACTTTAAGAACACTTTTGAATTTATTAATGATGGTATGACACTGTAACGTTCATTAAATACAGTACGGTCACATTGCTTCTTTAATTTTAAGAATAATATAATAAAGGGGACATTTTCAAGACATTCCAACATAAAGGCAACTCTTGATGATGATGGCTAACTTTCACTTCACGGGGTAATATTCTCAACCTCGAAAATTTATATTGAAATATTTAATTTTATGCCCCGCTTGTTATAAATATATTCCTAGTGTACCTGATAACTTGAGAATGGGGACCAACAGTAGAGTCCTGCTCATGGACTGCTGGCTGCCTCCCGATGAGTGACTTCCCAGCTTTCCAGGCTGCGCTCCTTCATTGTCTGCCGGGGCATGATGAAGCACCGCTCAGCCAGCCCATATATTTCATGGCGGAGAGTGGCAGGGAGTCAGTTCAGTTCCCTTGGTGCTCCTCCGTATGATTAGCGTTTTTGCCTTGGCCAGCACCCAGTGCAAGGGGACTAAACAGGGATTACATGGGGGATTTTGCAAAACTATTCGGAACCCTATTAGCTCTAAAATTATGCTGTTGTTTTCCCCCTTAAATTGCAAACATTTCACTCTAAAAGGGAATTTAAATTGTATGCATTTTTGGCGTTATTTAACATTGTAATTTATTTCCCTAATTATTTGCCTCTTGCGAAACCTGCTTTAATTCCTTTAAACTCTCTGAATATAATAATGTCTTCAGGTTTGCTGATTATTAAACGATTTTGCTGTTTCCGCTCGACGGTAAACCTCATTTAATTCCCTTTGCGCCCTAGGTGATGGGCCCCAAGTCCAATTAGAAAATTCAATTTCAATTTGGATTTGTTTCTGCCATCGTTTGGGGGACACTAATCCAATTATGCAGTCAACCATTTCATTGTCGCCCAGTATAATTATGGCCAACAGCTATTGGCCAATATGAGGTGCTTTCGGTGTGTGTGTAGTGTGTGTGAGCTTTGAACGATTTCCTTTTACGTCATTTTGACCACGCTATTTCTAAATTTGAAAGAGCCTAATCATCTTTTATGCTTCGCCGGGTGGGACACACAGGGACAAGGGGGACACAGGGACCCAGAGAGAGCCATCACCACCCTCACCTATTGAAAGTCGACATTTCTAATGACAGTAGACCCGAGTTTGCACCACCACACTCTTGACCCTGGCAAGCCACGCGAAGAAAGAAGCCAGAAGGACTTGGACTAGGAATTTCCCAAAAAAAATGGGGCGCAGCCGTTACATGTCTCGCATCTACACACGCATACATAGAGATGAGGCTCATTTAAATAAAAGAAAATAATTTTGTCCTGCCGCTTTTCTTTTTTCGTCTTCCTTTGGTCCTTTGAAGACATCCGAGCAGGGGCAAGGCCAGATACTGGGACTGGGCAACTTGCGGCCAACGCCGTCTTTTATTTCGTTTTGTTTTTTAGTGGCGGATATTTGAATATAAATGGCGCATTTAGTTAGACTCTATCAAGCACATTCCCATATATCTTTGGCAGCTTTCGGCTCGCCCCCTCATCCCACGAAGATTGCCAGTTCCAATTCGAGTCCGAAGTTGGCCTTTTATCATTCGATAGTTGCGGGTTTCAGGGGGGCGGCCAGCACTCTCTGGTCGCCCGTGTCCTTATGCCTCTTTACCATTCCTCATCTGGCTTTAAAACATTCCATTTTATGTTGTAGTTTTGACAGAATGAGCAATAATCATGAATTTTGCTTAGACCATAAAAAGAAACTCCACTCCACTCCACTGAAGCGAGGACCCTCCTTCCAAGACTTCAACCGAACACATTAAATAAATGTTTCGCCTTTTCTTTTTTTCCTTGTGGCCTCCTTTGCTGCTCCCTTTTTTTGTGGATTTTTTGTGTCTTTTTTCCGTTTTTGATAGGGTGACAGCTTTAAAAAGGACAAACGTTGCTCTGTTTTATTTTTGGCGGACAACGTTTTTTGGTCATTTTATTTAGTGACCTCTTTGGCTAGTCTCCTCCTCTTCGATCCTTTTGTTTGTCGGTCAAGATTAGGAGGCATTTGCGGTCACGTTATTGCCCACTGATTAGGACGGGGACAAAGGCAAGTTAACTGCCTCACACGTAGCCTTTAGCCCCTCCCCGGTTGCCCCTTCCCGGTTATCCCATTTTTCCAGGTCCTAACGAGCTTTTCACTTCATTTTAGTTGCCTCGCTGCCTGCCTGGCCCCCAGGGGGAAACTCGGGGCCTTGCCCACGAGGCGGCTTTCTGCAATTCAATTTTGAGGACAGGTGACGGCATACTTATGCAACGCACTGTCGTCCGGGTTCTTTGTCTTTCCGAAAAACCCTTGCTCCTCCTGCTCTGCCACCAATCCTACCCAGCCTCGCGGCGGGAAAGTCCATTACAAAATTACAGCCTCCTCAAGAGTTGAGAGTGTGTGGCAATAAATACGGAATTAGAGAACGTTTGCTCTGGCATACCTTTGTATTGTTTGCACTTCCAAAAGGTGGGGATGAAGAGGATGATGGTGTCCTCCCCGGAAAAGGGAATTGAAACCAAAAATAAAACCCACTCGCCACTGCAGGCTGACAGGCTGGCTGGCTGGTAGGAATACACTTTGCGCCCCGTTCGGCTCAATGCACAACACTCACTAAAATTTAATAAATAAAAAATGATATTTATATTGCTTTATAGCCTTGTTTTTGCCACCGCCGTTGTCCCTCTGTTCTCGTCCCTTGTCCGTGTGCGCTTTGTGGTTTTTGTTTGGGCGAAACACTTTGATGAAATATTTTTTTACACATTCATTTCAAGTATATAAATTCCCATATTCCTATATGAATATTTGTGCACTCTGTGCAATTCGTATTTGTATATTTTCCTGAGTTTTTATAAATGAGCAGGCCGCAATGCCTGAGAGCGACAGGTAACAGACATTGATGGCAGCGTGAGGGAAGCGTTCTCGGTTGATAATAAATAGAGAGAATATGTGTTTAAGCTACAACGTTCCCTCGTTAAAAGTCCCATGCATGTATTTTGTTTCTTGTGAAATTGAGACTCACTAAAAGTGAATTTTGAGGAACTTTTATGAAAAGGTTTCTTTTGAAAAGGTTCTCTGAATATCATATAAACCATTATTCGAATGTAAGCTAGAAACGGATACCCTGGCGTATGAGTAATATATTTTAACTGAACCCTCAAAGCGCTTTATGTAATTTAAATACATTTTCGTTATTCTCTTTCATTATTTTATACTTAAGCCTTCATAGAACATAAGTTCTTGCTTTATTTTCTTCACTCACATATCACTCATACACCCCGTAAAACCTAAATACTCGATGTTTGCCAAAACACAAGCCTAACGAATAAGATTCACCAAGAATATATATTAGCCATGACACATCTCACATAATCTCTCAACTGGGCGCTCACGTTCCCATCCCCATTGAGCGAATCTCCTGCACATATCGCTCATACGCCATGATGAGGCATTATTTGTTTTATTTGCTCCGCTCTTCCACCGACTGGCCTTGCCTTTTGGCCAGGGCCGACGAAAGTCCCAAAGGCGGAATGTGCAAAAATATAGAATATTTGCTTTCCCGAACGTAAACACAAATTTTTTTGGGGTTAGACATTAGACATTAGCCATTAGAGAAGCAAGGGGCGATAGTTTACAGCGCTTGTTGAGTCGATCCATCTGCAGAGGTTAATCGGGTTAATCCAGTCGGGCATCGGGTTAGGTTCCATCTCGGGAAACGGACCGGATCAGATCGGACAACTTACCACACTTGATGCTCGGCTCGCGCTTCAGGGACGCTTTGCGCAGGGTCTTTGTCGCGAACTCGGGCTTGGGCTCCTCCTTCGGCTCCTTGAGGAGCTCATCGACCTTGGGTACCTTCTTGAGCACGGGCCGGATCTTGGCCACGTCGTCGGTGCTCTTGCTGGGCAGCGGCTTCTCCTCGCGCTTCACATGCCGCAGCTTGGGCTTCTCCAGCTTAAAGCGTCGTCGCCGCTCGCGATCCTCCTCCGTCTCGCCCTCCTCGGCCTCGTCGTCGTCCTCGGTGGCCATCTTCTTCATCGACCTGTCCCGCTTGACAACCACGCTGCGCAGCTTGGGTTTTTCCATTGTGAAACGTTGGCTCAACTCACTTTCTGGCTCCGGCTTCTTGTTGACGGTGGTCGGGCGCAGTTGGGCCGCCTTCCGCACATGCTCCGGCACCTTCTCGTCGACGGTGGTGTCCTCCTCCTCTTCGCTTTCCTCCTCCTCGGACTCGCTCTCCTCCTCGCTTTCTTCCTCCTCGGATTCGGTCTCCTCTTCGGTCTCCTCCTCCTCCTCGCTCTCCTCTTCCTCGGAGGAAGATTCGGGTGGTGGTGTTGGCTCCTTCTTCTTCTTTAGTGCCGAGGTGGTGGTGCCGACTGGCTTTTTGGTAACCGCGGCGGGCGTTGACTTCTTGACGGGCTCGGGGGCTTTCTTGGCGTTCACAGGTTCCGAATTCTTCTTGGCCGCATTTGAGGTTGCCAGGGAAGATTTCTTCACGGGCTCCGCCACCTTCTTGGCAGGCTCAGGCGCCTTCTTGGCTGGTTCGGCTACCTTTTTGGTCGGTTCAGCGGTCGCAGTGGTGGCTTTCTTGGCGACCGCAGCTGCCTTTGGCTTGGTTGTTGCTGTGGACTTTTCGCCATTTTCCTTGGTCGCCGGAGTGTCAGCCGTCGTTGCTGTCGCCGCCTTCTTTGCCCACGGCGTCGTGGTGGGCTTTGTGGAGCTGGCGGTGGCGGCGGCGCCGCCGTCATCCTTAACCCATGGCGGGCGGAATGTGGTGCGTCCGCCGGGTGCACTGCTTGCACTGCTTGTCACCGAGCGGGGCGTCACGAAAGGCATCTCAACTGCGCGGTGGGACTTGTCCGGACTCCTCTCTGGTGCTTGCTAGTTTTTTCCCTGGTGTTTATGGCTGTTTAATTCTCCAGGGGCCGATGTCGTCGCCCGTCGTCGTCGTCGTCTATTCGCACACTCTTTTTAAATAATTTGCCGTGGATTCTCTGGCTGTTTTTCCTGCTGATGAAAACACAAAACTTTGCACATTAGCACTGCCGTCGGGGGAGTGAGTCGCAAGTTGTCCGAAAAAGTTCTTTCATTCAGATTTTCCGTGTTTTTTTTTCGAATCTTTTTTTATATTTTTCTTTGTAGGTTTTTTGTTGTTTTTGCCTCGTCGAGAGTTCTATTTTACTTTTGATAATTCTTTTTTTACGCGTATTTTTGTTCGGTATAGATTTTTATGTATTTATTTTTACTGCGCGAATTTTGTTGCTGGGATTTTCATTCGTGGTCCGTTGCCGACGATGAGCAACAGCTGTTTGAGATATTTTCAATCCGATTCAATTCATTTCAATTCGTGTATATTTGGGTATGTTTCATTTTCAATGTTATTTTTAACTGAATGCGCTCATTAGCTTTGCTGGCTGTTGCTGTTGCTGCTGTTGTTTTTGTCGCTGTTTCCGACGCCGAGAGACAGAATATAGGCCTTTGTGTCATAGTCATGGACAGGGACATCCAGGGATACACGGGCTGTGTGTCCGAGATTTAGGGGGAGAAAGTGCAAGGAGGGAGCGAATGCATCAACAAATCCCAACAGAGAGGAATGCTTTTGCAAGCGCAGGCAAAAACAGCAACAGTTGCAGTCGAAAAAGTAGTGAAGGCAATGTTTAAAAATCGGAGCTTAGAAAAAAGGTTCTCTTCTTTAATTAACAGTTTAAAATTTGTAAAAGTTAACCCTCAAGGAGGTCTTTTTAGGTTTTTTATTAATAGAGATGCCTCAAAAATATTTAAAGCATTTAAAAATAATTGTTTTGAAAAATATTTTTAGGGGCCATAGAATTTGGTTTACATTTAAAATTAATAAAAATTATCAATGTACATCGGTTTCTTTGATAATTATAAAATTTTTAGACAGCATTTAAAAACATAATAATCAGATTCTCTTAATAGTCCTTTAAATATTGATTATTTTATGACTTTGTTATTATTTTTTTGTGGCTTGATAAACAAGCTATAAAATCTTACTGGACACTTAGTAAACATCACATTTTAAAGTAGTTAAATTTATAAATCAATAAAGTCTGAAGAAACCTCAAAAAGCTCATAATATTTGCCAAAAGACTTCGGAAACTTCGATAAGACCCTTTAATGGGTGTTAACAACTTCCTATTATTTTCTCAAAGAGATTTACTACAATTTTAGTTAAGGACCCCTATTCTCTTGACCCCAACTCTTCCTGCGTGCGAATATGTCCAGCTAAATGTGCGTCCGTCCGCCTTGCCTTCCGTCCGTGCATATGCACTCCAATAAACAGCAACAACAAGAGGCGACGGAGTGCACGGGAATAGAGCAACAATAACAGAAACAGAAACGATTTGCTCTGCCACTGGCTGCGATATGTAAAAGGCGAAAATATTTAATTTTAGGTTCTTTGTGCCGCCGAGAGTCGGAAAAAAGGCCAGAAAGAGGCGAATGAGAGAGGGTGAGAGCGGAACCAAATCGAAAGAATAAAAGGAAACACATCTCTTCTGGCGCTTTCTCGTCTTTAGCCAGATATATTCTTTTTTTCTCTTTTCCGTCCGCTTTGCTCTGCTTTTATTGTTGCTTTTGTTTTTATTCAACTGGCTCGTTTCACAAAGTAGACAGCAAAACGTACACAAAACTGGGGTGTATGGAGAAAAAACAAAAAAAGAAAGCCCCCAAAAAAAAGTACCCAAAAAGAGCGAACGCGAGGAGGCAGAATGAAATCCGAATTTGTTTCATTCCATTGCCATTTCCATGGCCGACCCGAAGCCCCGGCCCCCGCCCCGCCCACTTTTCCCGCCCCCGGGTCCCCATATATCTCTCGTCCATATTCATTTCAATTCCCCCCGTTCGGGGCGATTGCAAATTTTTTGGCCGGAGCGACGGAACACTTTCTCGGTCTTTCCTGCATGGAGGCGTTAATTAAACATGACATGCAAATAAAAATTATACTTAGAAATACAGCGAAGCGTCCATGACGCGAATTTTGTGGACTAATTGTGGGGTTCTCTATAGAATTCGAAGGGTTCTGTTTCTGTTTTGAAAGGGATAGCTTTTTTATAAGTGAAAGGTTTCACCTAGTGGAGGAAAATGAGCAGTTAAGTGGAAAGTTGATTGAGTTTTAAAATATTTTCGTTATTTTTAGCTACTTCTGTCCCATCGGTTAGCCTTTTTCTCATACTTTATAAACAACAGCTGTTCTCAAGAGCTCATAGTTTTCTTTACACTTTGAGAAAGTTGAAGGTCTGTAGCGAAACGCCCAAAGAATAATAAAAGAGAGAATCTTTCCCCTTCTCGTTAGTCTTTCTTATGTTCCATGACAGTTGATAATTCGATTTAGGAAAGTTCTACTGTATTTTCCAACATTGCACTGAGGATGTGAGAGGAAAGCGCAAGAAAGATGGAGCCAGAAAAAATGAAATTTCAATTAAAATTGTTAACGAAGAGACGGGCTAGGCTAATTTGGCTCGAAAGTTGCGCGGAATTCGCGTTTGGAATGGCAAATAATGCCCAGGGCCATATTTCATCCTAAGATTGCCTGTCAACACAAGTGTTTAAAAATAGTAGATATTTCGGGAGCGGCCATTCATAACGCCCCTCCAGAGAGATTTATTAGATCGATTGGCCGCCGGTGACAAGAGCTAGGCAAAGCAAAGCACAGCAAGGTTCTGCGCATTTCGCCATCCCGAATGTACACGAATTTTATTTTTATATTTTTTGGATATTTCACGGATTCTTTTTCGGATTTTTTCGGATTTTTATTATGTGTATTAATTGGTTCATTCGCTCGGTTTCGCTGCAGTTTGCGTTGCACGTCGTTCGCGGCGTTGTATTGTCCTCTTTAGATACGTATACGCCGTGTGTGCTATATATGCGTGTGTATTGGCTGGGTCAGACACCCGCAAACACCGCACACACGCCCACATACACTCACACACGGACACCCGCACAACACACACACACTGACGTAGAGTGGACCTTTAGCAGCGGAGGCAGCAGCGCCTATGACGGCGTTTCAAAAACTAAATTCATACATTTTCCAACGGCACGGCGATGCCTGAAAAATTTCAAAATTTTCACACACACACTCTCTGGGAAGCTCTCCTCGCTCTCTGGGGATTTCTCTCATTATCTCTTGCCAGTTTTTTTGGGAGGCAGAGCATAATGAAGTGAAATGAAAATTTTTTGTTGACCGACAGAGGAATATTTTTAGCATCTTTTTCGTTTTTCGGCCCGAGGGACGTTGGCGCGGCTTGGATTGACCTTATGGCAGGTGCAGTTCAATGGAATTATTAATAACCAGCTAAGAGGCCCCCTTCAAGGATGCCGCTCTCTTCGTTTTTATACATCCTAGCTCATTAGGCGGCTCTTATCAGCCGCCTCCTCACGGTGAATGGGCCACAATTACGCAAGTTTCCCGAGCGGCGTGGGCGTCGCAGCTAATTTCATTGGAGACAGGAGGGGGAAGTGAATAGTGCGTTGGGGGGGCCTTACCCTGTGATAAAAACCACTCGTCTAGAAAGTCCAAACCCATTAGTGCTTCTGTTAGGCGTTCTGTCCGGTCGCAATGATTCTCTCCGATGATCCGACTTCAATATTTACATTGTCTCCTAAGTGGTGGCGGCTGCTCCCCCGATTCACTTAATTGTGGTTGACATTTCTGGGTGTCCGAGTGCTGCAATCGATCGATCGATCGATCGGTTAGTGCGTGGCTGTATTTATAGTTCCAAATGATTGCAAATCGAATGGACTAGGGATAGACAAACCACCAAACTAATGTTTCCAAGACTCACATTCACTCTTCAATTGTCTTTAAAGCTTCAGATAGATGAAATAAATACATTTGAAATAACCCACATCTGGGTGTGTAATTTATATAGTAATATATAGTAATATATCATGTAGAAATGCGCTTGCATTTCATTGGAATAACCGAGTGCAATTAGTGCTCTCTATCGAAGTGAAAACGAGTAATTAAAATGAATGTCGAATGTCAGCACCGCCAATATTTGTTTAACTTGCAACGATTCAAAGGCACAGTTTTTTTCGGATTCCTGTTAAAGCGACGCCTAAAAGCATGCAACGGGCTTTTTTCCTGAGCTGTCAGCGCCAGCCAAAAAGTATGCCAAATTACACAGCTGAAATCTGCACGACCACGCAGTATAAATTCCCGATTGGCAACCAATAGAAACATCTGATAAAGCGTCCCGCATCAGATTTCCCATTACTCTGGCACTGTGAAAATATTAATTATACGTATTTTTTTCCCATAGAAATAAGCTTTTTCCACATCAAAAAACATATGTTTGGGGACTTTAAAAAAGCAGCTTAAAGGCGATTGGGCTTTGGTTTGCAGTTTGGAAATGCGACTTCCCCCCGGGGTCTTTAATAATTCACCAAATGAAATCTAGAATTTTTTCCTTTTTGTTTTTTTTTTTGGCTGGGGCCCCCGCAGAGCGGAGCAGCGCTGCTGCCAAAATGGTCGGAAAACCTTTCGATTTGCGGATTCGCCGACATTTTCATCGCTGCGCGTGCCGGGCAAAAACTTGCGCGCCATCGAAATCGAATTTGACACAAATTAATTGCTATTTGATTTGACAAGTGCGAACGGGGGAGCACGGAGCACGGAACGCGGTTGGAGCACTATGGATACAAAGAGCAACTGCGTGGGTTATGCTTAAGTGTTATCATCTAGAAATTGCTTTATTTGTGAAATGTTCGAAGAGACATCTAATGAATACTGAATGAACTCCTTGGCGTTGTGCGGGGAGCCGAGCTCGTTGTGGCTTCTCTTAAACTGCGTTGCGCGGGTTAACGGGGGCTAAACCTTGCCCGCACCAGCAGCTGGCGCCTGGGGAGGCACTTGGGGCGGCGCCTGTGGAGCGGCTTGGGGTGGCGCCTGGGCGTGTACGTGGGGTTCAACCGGGGTGGGAGTGCTGTCCTCGGTGGTATTGAGGTGGGTGAAGTGCGGCCAGGTGGAGATCTCCGCGAACAGCCTGCCGCCGGGGCACTCGGTGTCACGCACCTGCCTATGGCCCAGCAGCTTGTAGGTGGGATCGATGTAGCCCTTGAATACCCCAAAGGCGATCAGGTTTCTGGCGGCATCCAACATCTGTTTGGGGGGAAGTTCCGCTGGAGAGGGAAAAAGAAAACATTTATTTAGTAAGTCAGGCATTTCGAAACGAAAAAAATAGTTATTTTGCATAGCTAAAACTCCACTCACTTCGCCAATCTCCAATCAGAACTATTCCCACACTCCTGTCATTGTACTTGGGCGCATGTGCTCCGATTACGTTGAAGCCGCGACCCGCATAGATCATGCCATCGCCGCCGATCCCAAAGCTGTAGCCAATATCGTTCCAGCCGCGCTCCAGCTGGTGGAAGTCCTGCATGTCCCGCATGCTCTTCATGCAGTCCGGCGTGGTGTAGCACACGGGCGGCATGTACGAGTGGTGGATAATAACGTAGGGAGCAGGGCCCTGGAAGTGCTCCACCGACTTGGGCTGGCGGGCGCCCCAGTCGGAGCGGGAAATCAGGCGGGCAGTGGCCATGCCATCGCCCAGATTTGTCTGCTGCATGTGTTGGCTATAGCCTATGGAAGAAAAAATATAGATATTTGGGTTAGTTGTTTTTTTCTGTGGTTTCTTAAGCTCAAAAAATATTAGGAAGTAACTATTCTACCCAAAAGTAAGGGAATTTTCCATGAAATTCCGCGAAGTAGGTAAAATTCCCTCAAAGATCTTGCTCGCTTAGAAATTTTAAGTAAACATCAACAAGGTAAATATAATAATGCTTTTACGTCGTCTCAAGCCTTAAGCAATATTTAAATTAATAATTTTATTGCTCAATAAATTTCTTGGTTTTTTCCTTTCTTTGCATTAAATTCCTTTCAATTTCTGGATTGCAACCCACGTTATACATTTTGTTTTGAAATTTGGCTGAGAGCGTGAACATGTTGTTTACATTCGTAATCTGTGGGTTTGTGCCCTTGACTTTTATTCGGTGATTCCGTGAATCTTGCGTGAAAACAAGTTGGATTTTGACTTTTACCAGGGAAAGAAGATTCGTTATATTTCATTTCTGACACAAATAACACTTCCAAGACAGCCAACAGTTTGTCGGCCTTAATTGCAAAAGAGGGGTGGTCTCGGTCGCGGGTGCGTATACGTGATGCGGATAGCGGGTGGCGGGTGGCGGGTAGCGGGTAGCGGTATGTGTGTAATAGGTGGGCGAGTGCGGTCTGCGGTGCGGTGCTGATACCGTACATTTCTCACATTCCACTGATAAATGATAGCCGGATTCCCCAACGCGAAGGCGGAGCGCCTGTCTGCGGATGTCTGCTGCGGTGGCTGCGGTTCCGCCGAGCCACGATTTCGCACTGACTCTGCGGCTCTGCGAAAATCCCCCGTTACGAGAGAGCTGAACCTAAAAAACAAGTTGCCGATCGGCTCCGATTGGCAAATCGCGATCGTCATCAGTCGCTGCTGAGCGGGAATTAAATATGCTAAACTAGTGACTGCTAGGTGATTTTTATTTGATTTGGACTCGATATATGTGTACGACTTTGCAGGGTGTCAACAGGGCGTATAAGTTATTTCAGCAAATTCTTTCTTTTCATGGTTTTTTTAAGGAATGAATGAATACCTTTAATAAATGCCAGCTCCAATTTTAAAGAATAATAAACACATTTAACGCAGAAAACAGCACAAATTCCAAATTCCTTCAACAACCATAAAAACTTTTCCCCCATCAAAATGATTATAATGTAAATATTTGTCTCAAACTTTAGACCAACTTGTTGTATTTGATTTTCTCTTTTATTTTTGCGCAATATTTTTCCATGCTTTGGCACTAAAAGTAAATATTTAGATTGGCCCCAGAAATCCATTCCCAGCGGCTCTGGGGAAAATCGGTATGCCTCGCACAGATTATCCGCCGATAAACGTATCTATTTCGGCCGCTCTGCAGGTCATTCTCGATTCGTTCAGCTCCGGCGCTCCATCAGCGTGACTCAGCTTGAAGCCGTCGTTAATGCGAAATGTTTGAAAGCCAAAAGCCACATAGCAGCAACGGAAGTCGAGAGCCGAGAGCAACAGGTGCTGCGGGTATGGTATCATCTATCAATAACGTGAACGTTTGGCCGTTGACACGGCGGCCTCCTCCCCGGAGAAAAGGCCGGAGCTCAGTTCCGTTTGGCCCTGAATGTGTCCCCGTTCCTCGGGTTGAGTCATAAATGCAAATTCGGACTCCAATGCGACTCGAAAACTATATTTTATTCCATTCAGAATTTGCTTTATGTGTGCCGAAGGAGCAAGTGGGCAAGGCAAGTTTGTCCGTGTTTGCTGCCGTCTGCCAAAAACTTCGGAGCACGCCCACTCCGTCCGCACGCCCACGGCATTTATATGCATACGGAAAACTTAGCCGGGAAAATGGCTGTTGCGCTGAGGGGCGGCGGAAACAGGAGACGCAGCACTTGACTAAGTTAATAGCGGCAGTTTCTAATTAAAATTTACGGAGAGCGAAGTTGCGTGGGCACACAGACCGGGTCGAAATATTATTACATCCTGATTTCCTCACTTCCGGTCTGTTTAGCCTTTCTAAAAATAGTTGTTATGTTGATTTTGTATGAATTTAAATAAGGTTTTGTGGCAAACGAAACTAAATTTGGGCTTAAATTTGTGGGATCGAACATGAGGCGCTGAACATTCCCTGTGATTCACTGAATAAAGTTGCGCTGTTATATACATATTAATTTATAAGAATTCTTAATACTTAAAACTCAGTTTTTACACGAATTTTTGTTTCCATTTCCTGGTTAATTTTATATTCTTTAATATTTAATACTTAAATCATTTAACATAGTCAAGGAGAACTATTATTTTGCTAGCTACTGTTCCCTGCTCTGGCGGAGTGTCGCACCCGCAGTTTGGCACCTATCGTGGATCCTGAATCCTGGACTTCATCGACGGCGCGTGCTTGAATAATAAACAGAACAGGAAGCAGAAAGCAGGAGCAGGAGCAGGAGCAATAGCAAATGCAAAAACAAGAGCAAGGAGCACCAGCTGGCGCAGGATGTGAGGGGACTGCCAAATCGTTGGATGTTTAATTTATGCCGCTTACTTTTTAGTGTGTGTAACATGTTAATTACATTTATATTTACAGCAAAGCTCCGAGAGAGAGAGCTCAACCAACCACGCCCCGCTACCCTAATTGTTACCCTAATTACGCGGCCTAATAAAGTAAACATTAAAACTCGTTGGCCTAATCAATGTTGCAAACTTTGTGGCCCTCGCTGCCACACACACGCCCAAAATTCACACCCTCTATCGCCGCGATAGTTCATGCAAAGCAGGTGGTGGCAGGTACTGGCAGGTGGTGGCGGAGTGGGTTAAGCACCTAAGCTCTCAGCTCTTAGCTGTGTGTACTCACACACTCACTCGGTTGCAAAAAGCAATTTTGGAGGCATTTGGCGCAAAGTTCTTTGATAATTTTCGATTAATCCTCAGTCGTGTTATCGGGCCCATTGCTCCGCTGATTAAATTCTCGCATAATTGAAGTATTTAAATTGCCAGAGAGTAATTAGAGTGGCAGGCATGCACACACTCGCCTGGCTGGCGAGCGGTTTGAGTGGTCCCTTAGGTAATTGTTTGTTTTTAATCAGGCAAAGCACATAATAGAGACATTTCAATATTATTATGTTGACGATGCTGAAGAGCAGCAGCCCGTCACTCGTCAGTCGTCAGTCGTCTGCCCATTAAACAAATATCCAGCCGTGCAGCCGTGCATTGTTTCGGGGGGGAATGTGCGAAATTAAGTCACGCTCGATTACAACAAAAATTAAAAAAGCAACAGGCAAAAACGACCGATACCCGTACAGCGGAAAAACAAAAAAGTACCCGGAGCAAACAAACAGCGAAAAAAAAGAACACAAAAAGAGCAACAAAAAGAGCGAAAAAGCTGAATAAAAAAGAAAGCGAGCGTTCTAGGCTTAAGTAACGAATTTTAAAGTCTCTTTTTTTTAAGATGTTTAATTTGTCACGAAAAAATCGTTAACACACTTGTAATTTTTGGCTTTATTATTTATGGTTTGATTCTTGTAGAGTAAATTTTAGTTCTACTGTAGACTTGTGGAGGAATATACTTATCTTTTACTTAGATAAATATTTTAAGAAAATAACCTTTTGGAAATGGTTGAGCCTTTTGCTTAGTCGGCGTCTAGTTGGTTGATTTAATTTCCATAAACTGTGACGCGAATATTATTATCCGAAAAACACAAATATTTTGTCTCTAGACAATTAGCAGACTTTTTAGAATACATACATATATGTTTCAGTTCCCAACCAAGGATTGATGAGATCATCACTACCTATTTGGTTGATAGCAGTTTGTCGCTGAATTCGTACTTGGGAATTTTAAAGGGCAATCCAATCAGTGTGAAGAAATATGAAAACATATAATCATGTAGCCAACATTATGTCATATTTATATAACATTTGAAAAGCGCAAAAATTACTATACTAACTAAAAGAATATACTCCCAAAATATACTCATTCATATATTATAAATCCCCATTAATAACATATTTCATTCATTTTATTCTCAGACCAAAATATAAGCTCATTATCTCTGTTTCGTAAAATTCTCGTAAAGCGAAAGAAAGTGATAAGAGACCCCAGAGAGACTCGCTCAGTTAGGGTGCTTGAATTATTATGAATATTAAAATCAAAAACAATTTCGCTCGCCCGCTGGCTGTCAGGCCAGGCCGTAAATGACAATTTTGTTAAATGTCAGTAATTAATTGAAACAAAAAATCACATATCTTGGCAGCGTGCAAATTATGCATATATTATACGTCAGCTATCAGTGCCCGATGCACATATGTATGTACATATAATTTGTACCGTGACAGGGCCCAGCGGACACTGATTGCAGGTGAATGGGCGTGCAGAAATAATGGAGGAGCGGAGGTGGCTACAAGGCGTGATAGCTTCTCCACTCGACAAACTCGATAAGAAAGACTCTCGAGCACACGACACTTACCCATCATTGATAGGAGAACTAATCCCAGTGCTGTCATGTTGCTGTTGCTAGCTGGAGTTTCTTGTTGCTTGTTGGGTGTTGCTTGTTGCTTTTTGCTGTCTGCTTGCTGCTTGCTGCTTTCTGCTGATGCGATTGTTTTGTCTGGCTTTCAGCTACTTAGGAACTTGTGTGCGCACAAAATGTGACTTTGATGTAGGAACTTTTGTGTTGATTACTGCTTGCTGTTAGTTGATACTTGTTGGTTGTTGTTTGGTTGGTTTGTTTGATTTGTTTGGTTGTTTGTTTGCTGCTTGTTCTTTGTTTGTATTTTCTTTGATTTTTGTGCAACGGCAAGAATTGTGCAAAAATTTCGACAGTGTGTGAAGGTCAGACTTTGGTTCGCAGCGCTCACATAGCGGCTCTATGCTTCGTATCACAAGCGCGAATGTTGGCCAGCATAAGGGCGGGCCTGTGTTTATAGAAAAATCCAAACTAAATTCGCACCAACGCTGCTGCTTCTGCTTCTGCCGCCGTCGCTGCTTCGGCTTTTGCTTTTTCTGGTGTTGCTATTGCTACTGCCACCGCCGCCGTCAACGCCGCAATGCCAAACAAATCGTTAATCGCATGAAACTTATTGGCAGATCGCGCTCTCAACTCGCTCTTTCATATTTATTTCGCCAGCACTTCCGCTCTGCGAGCGAGCTTTTAACCGCCTCCGTCGCCGTTGCGGCTCTGCCTCGGTTACCGCCGCTGCCTCGGCCAACGTCGCTGGCCTGATAAAGCTGTTATCAACGCCTCAAGAGGGGATCGCCGCGCTACGCAAAGTTTCCCCTGTGACCTTAGCTGTGGTCTTTGGGGAAATTCAATATGGTAATTGGTGTTTCGCGGTGAATTACACGCCTGCGACTCCATTGACCCTGGTTAACCGCATTTCACCTCTTCGTATTGGATCAGCGGTACTTTTTCCAAGCTGAAGGGTTCTTTTTTCGAGTACCGACACTACAAGGGGCCGACGCTGCACGTGTCAGCGTGATTAAGCAGTTCGTCATATAGATATGCCGGCACGGCGAGAAAAATGGAACCTATTTAACACAAAAATTAACGACAAAAGGTATCTGAAAAATTCCTATGGTCTGTTATATTTTTTGTTTAAATTTTTAGCAAAAAATGTTCAGAATTTTAAAGGAATTAGGAAAAATAAAGATATTTTTAGCTATATACACCTTTTACCTATATATCCATTACGAAATCTTTTGACAAATTATATTTTGGTAATTTCAGTTATAGAAGCTACGATTCTTTACCCTTACTTTTTAAAGAAAGTTAAAAACTGCTTGTCAAAATATTCTACAACATCTTTCATTAGTTTCTCATGTATTGTTATGTCTTAATCTATATATTAATAGGCTAAGCCTTTTTTAGTAATCCCTTTTTCCCCTACTTCCCGTTAACCGATTTTGAAACGGAATATACCATTCGATTCGTATTAATTTGTAGATGTGCAGAATATGAAAAAAAATTGAATTTGACAATGTTACCTGTTAAGTGCAGGTAAACGAGAAATACGTATATGAAGCATACGAAACGGAAACAACAACAATTTAACGAAGCAAGCATTGGAAATCTTTTCCGTTCTATTGCGATAAATCAAAAGTTGTTCAAATTTAAGCAGAAAAAACTGGAGAAAATTGGTGAGTTTGGCAAAAGTGAATTGTGAATCCAAAGAACGTGGTTATTTTGAAAAGATAATTTCAGAATTGCGATTGTTCAAGTTATTCGTTATTCACATCGTAGAAGCGTCAGTCTAAAGGTTGTTTAGAAGGTTTTGATATTGCATTTTGATCAAATCGACTTCAAAATATTCGGAAGTTCCAAAATATCATTTTAATTCTTAATTGGATGTTACTGCACATAATCAGGGAATGTTTCAAATCTTCATTTTAATTCTTGATTGGATGTTACTGCACATAATCAGGGAATGTTTCAAATCTTCTTTCATTCAAAATAAAATGTTTCATTTGAAATAGAACATCGTTTGTTTGCATTATGAAAAGACGTCGACAGTTGGTAGAGTGGGGGATTTTCCCCCACTGGGCGATCCTAGTATATATTTATAGTTTAATTTCACTGTCACTGTTTCACGTCATATCTTTTGGAAATGTTCCTAGCACGACTCTTTTTGCATTCAATTTTTCATGAGCCAGTCAAGTAGTTAATTTAAATGGCCCCTTAAAATTTATTTCAGTGCACCAAATGACTATACTTTAGCCTATCACTCTGATATGCAATTAAGGTTAATCATTGGAAACGCTGCCGCCTAGGCTATAGGGCAGAATTCACGCCTCGCGTTCTCCGCAATCACAACTTCCGACGGGTGCGAGAGTGATTAACAATTATAACTGTTTTGGTTTATGACGATTTGACGACCTTGTTGCGGATCGCTGATCACTGGGCTAGGTGGCACTCCACTCGAGTCTCGAGTAGTTCAATATCGGTCAGTCTTGAAGGTCGTCGCTGATAAGGATAGAGAGTGTCGCTATCGGGGCCAATAAATCAGCCGAGGGGGAACTTTTGTTGACAATCTCTCCAAACAATAGTTGTGCAAATAATTGCTAGTGGGAAAGTCCGTGATCACCCACAGCTGCAGACAGTTCTATCGAATGGGGAGTCAGCTTTGTAATTCTTAAATGCCCTATGGATATGTCTACGATGATTTATTGTGGTTACGATTTCTTGTCCACAGTTTCTTAGAAAGAGATATTTTTCAAAACAATCCATTTCCAACCTATGACTCATTTGTTGTCTGATACAGATCTTTAAAAATGATAATGAAGCTAGGTTTTTACATCTCCTATTTCCAATAATTCAGGTGAAAGTATTATTTTTTGCAGACTTCGTAAGTTTTTATGGAATTTAAGGCTGATACATATTATGCATTTAGTGGTTGCCTATCCTTAATTATAATTATGCTATATCTCTAAAAAAACATCTATATCTTTGATATCTTATTTAAATAAATTTTCTGCTTTATATTGTAAAATTTCTTCATTGTTTCGACTTGTTTTGAATTACTTCTTATTGTTAGATCTTTTTTTTTGTTCACAACAACCCGAATTTTCTAATTGTCATCATGTCATCATTTAAAACCATTTCTTATTCAACAGTTTGATTTTTCGTATTTTGCATGAATTTATTTTCTATACCTTTGCCTTTATTGTTATGTACTTTTATTTTTTAACACTATTGAATGGTTCTAATCTCTTATTTCCATATCTATAAATTTAAAAATATCTATTCGCTTATCAAATTTGAATGATTAAATTTGAACTTTGGTATTTTGGTACCATTTCTTGGCTACAATTGTTGGTTTACCAGATTTCAATATTCAATCAAAGCCGTGACTTGGCTGACGGTGACTGCTGCTGACAGCATCTCTTTCCCCCGTTGTTCTCTGTGTCATCTGCTTTCTTTGACCACCGGCACCGGACATACTCTTTTTTATTTGTATTCGTGTTTTAAATTTTTTGTATTATTTTTTTGGGCCGGGGATGCCCCTTGGTGTGATCATTTGGGTTTCGGGGGAAGCCCGCTGCAAATGCGGGTATTAAATTGCTTTAGTCGGAGTGCCGAGATCGGATGGATAGACAAATTAACAGCATTTTATTTTCCGTCGTCGATTTATGGCGAACAAACACATTCCATCTTCATCTAGATCTTAATCTAAATCTGTTTTTCCCCTTTTTTGTTTTAATAATGTCAGAGAGCGTGCACACTGGTTTTTCGGGTCGAAAATTTAGGGGGAGCACCGCAGCGCCACCAGATGCGTTCTGGCGCCGCGGCCAAAGGAAGTCCAAATCACCAGACTCATTTTCTCTACCTGCTGCTCTAGCTGCTTTATTTTATTTGCTGTTTATACTTGTGGCAAGGTAAACACGCAGACCACACCCCCCTGCCCATGCCACCGCCCCGAACTTAATATTTATTACACTTCAAAAAGGGGAAATTTCTCGAACGCTCTTGGAAATTGTTGAATTGTTTTAACAGCAAAATATTTTGGCTCAAGTTGCGTACTTACCACAACCCGTGGCCAGCTGTTGTTGTTGCTCCAACTGCTCGGAATCCGTGAGTGGGGGCTGTTGCGTCGTAGTAGTGGCTGCGGAAATGGAAATGGAGACGAACCCAGACGCCTTGTCGCCCATGTTGCGTGCCAATGTCTTTGACGCCAACTGAACTGAAGTCCATTGGCGCGAGCCGAAGAGAACTCCTCGACTATTTGGGGCCCCTGTCAACAAGTGCCTTTGATTAGGTCTTGTAATCTCGAGTTGCTCTTCCTTTTCGGGGGGTATAAGAACTCCCACAGAAGGGGGGCCTCTGGATGAACACATAATCCACTTGGCTCTGAATAAAATTATAATTGCGTTCTGCTGCCTCATTTTGAGTGGAGAACACTCGTTCTGTCCCATTGTTCGGGCGTAAACGTAATTTTTATGCCTCCAAGCCTCTCGATATAACACTGTAATAATTTAAGATATGTTTACGACCACAGGTGTGCGGTTGCGATAACCACAAGGCAAAGAATTTAACGCATTTTGAGTGGATAAAATGCGGGAATTTTCATTTAAAAAGGTTATCTTTAATTGGATGAAGATACATTCTACGTTATTTGAGGATTTTACGGTATTTGTAAATTAAAATCAGGATATTATTTAAGAGCTTTATGCTTTTAATTAGAGAATAACTTGATCTATCGGATAAAAAGGCTTTATGGCAATTAAACCTGACTTTAAAATGTTTAATTTTTCTTTTAAACTCAACTATTTCCTCTGACGAATCCTCGATTGCCTCAGACCACATCGAACTGGTAGTTAGGGCATTCCTTGATCGACTTTCTGAAGGTAACAATACTGACCATTGTGCTCATAATTTACCCTTCGACTGGCTCCCCGCTAATCGCACATCTTATCAGGGTATTAAGTGCGCCGAACACTAACTACGCCTTGGCACGCTCTCCCGATGAAAAATGCCGAGGGGAAAAAATCACACGCAAAATCACAGGCATTCTTTTATTCGCCTCCGGTCGGGGGTATTCACCAAGGTAAACATTATCGAGCCACCAGAAGCTTTACACTCTCGCACATTAGATAAATAAACGAGTGTCTCTGCGGCTGTGTATATTACAATTAACAAAAGTAATTGCAATCGCTGGGGGAAGCCCCGGGCGCAGGCAGGGCCGGGCCTCAATGAAAACTCTTTGATGGGTGAGCCATGCAAGAGTCTATCGACTGACTACACGGCGAATAATCACTGGATACTGAACCATATCACACTTCACTTCAATATTTCATTTCCGCTATCAGAATAATCTTAATCGTAATGAATTGGTCCCACCAAATCGAATAAATATCAGATAGCAGTAGTAATTTATTGATACGCAGCCAAGGGCCCTCGGTTTCACAATGTCTGATGGAAGAAATTAAAGTGCTGGCTGGTGATAGCTTCAAGGGGGTTTTTTCCTTAATTTAAATTTTACATTGAACGAATCGCAGGAAAATCAGGGGTATTCACCCAGGCAAAGTGATCAATAATAAACAAATCAATTAAGTCTTGACCCCAAAAAATACAATTAAAGGAGAATTGTTGTTGAAATGATTTCATTGTTAGTGGTTTTGAATATTAATATTAATCATACTTATTAGAAATGAAAAAATAAATATAAAGACACCGAATATCCTGTTTATATTTTGATATAAAATAAAAATAATAATATCTAGATACTTTTGAGTGTCTTGATATACTTTTACATACATTTGTAATATTTTGTAATACAGATTATAAGCTCTTTAACACTATAAACTCCTTACATCCTTTGGAGCAGCTTTTTCTTGCTATGCAAATAGTATCTTTATATGCTTGCATTTAATTTACCACATACTATTTATTTTAAATTTTAATCCTAATCTAATTCTTTATTTTAGACATTTAAGTATTAAATTTAAATTATATTTTAGGCGGGAAATATATCTACCAATTATTGTTCCCTGTGCATACCCATTTAGATGTATGCCAGCACCCCGCAATTGAAGTCTTCGGCAAAGCGAACAATTCATCAGATGTCGCCATATCATTGTCTGTGCTGATTAGTTACGCCTTGCTGGTTGGCAGGAAAATTCACCCATCAAGGGTGCTGGCTGCTGGCTTCTGGGGAGCGGGAAGCGGGGAGTTACCAGTCGGAGGGCAGGACAGAACAGGCTGGTATCCTTGTAGCGGCACGCACATGCCATATATTAGGACGCATAAAATGACAAACGACTCGCGAGGCGCGTAAATTGAAAACGCGCTGAGCCTGTGTGAGATTGCCTGCGGAGGGGAATTGGTCGGTGGCAGGATAACAGGATGGCAACGAGGCAGGCAGGCTGGCTGGCTGGCAGGCTGGGGGGACATGGATTTCGGCGACTTTTTGGCTGTTTGTTATTGCTGCCAGAGAGCTGTCTCACTCCGAGCGCGCGCTGGCTGTCGGCCAAAACTTTGCCAAAGTATTCAAATTAAAATTTCAATTAAGGAAGTGAATTTGTGAGTGCCGAAAGTGTATTAAGTCTATATAGCGGTGGCATCTTGGCATTTCACCGCTGCCGTGTTCCACGTGTGCCACGCCCACGCCAAAGTCGCGCGCCGAAGCACCACAAATCCAAACCGAACCGAACAGAACCGAACTGAACAAAACTGAACAGATCCCGCCTCCAAGCGGCGTCGTCGCCTGTTGTTTGATTTATTGCCAAAGTTTGTCGTCTGTCATATGACATAAGGAGTACTTTGTTGGAATATTTTACATTTCATTCAGCCCCCTAATACCCCCAATCCGAACTGCCACGCACCTTGCTCGCATTTTCCATTGAATTCGCAATGAGACCCAAAGCGGCTCTGATCGGGCCTCTGTGGGCATTATTAATAATGCAATCAATTTGTAAACAATTTGGCATATATCAATGCGCTTCGTGCTGGCCATAAATCCTTGGAAATTAGCTCAGTAGGCCCCAGTGGGTCCACTTGCTCCGCGTTGGATGTTTGCACTTAAAAATATTGAAATATAGTTTTTTTTAGCAAGTAGGAAAACTCTTAAAATATTGTAAATAAGTATTGAATGCTTGTGCTACCTTTTCCTTAGATTATAAATAAACTATGACCTTGGCAAGAGAGGCAGCTATTTTTAAGATAAATGTTTGCTAACTTATAGGGCTCTACTTACTCTTGTACATATGTTGGTATAAATTCCACTTCCAAGGGTTTATAGCCAAAGGGGCTACAATTTTTAAATTGAACAATGATTTAAGAGCTTTCCATAAATTTTTTTCGCTGAAATCTCCATGAATTCTGACCCCTTACGAAGTAGCCGCCGAAAAGATTGTTTTTTTTTTTTGTGTGGTCATTTGCATCCCGGTCCCTGGAACAATCTGCTGGCCTGCCCTGTTGATGGATTGGCGGCTGGTTCTGGCCTGGAAATGTTCCGGGAGCAGCAGGGTCGTGGCTATATGGCCACGAATACTCCATAGTGTGGACAGGGGCCTGTTCCAGCAGATTTTTGCCATATTTCTGCGTTTTTGGCTGCTCAACTGACTGGCTGACGCTGCCGCTGCCGCTGCCGTTTCTGCTTCAGCTGGTGCTGGCGCTGCTTTGGCAGTTAGTGACAGCTGCGGTGATGGGGCTGCAGTTTGGGGGAAAAACCCCAAAATGGAGCGCCGGGGAAACCATAACGCTTGTCCGGTCGCCAGCCATGCATTCACTGGCTAAAAGCGGGGCTGGGCAGTGGGCAGTGGGTCTTTGACTGGCCAAAAGAATAGAATTCGTTGGTGATATTTGCCCAGAATTTCGAATTTCCAGTGGTCGGTCTGGTCCGAGTAGGCAGCACAAAAGACGGTCAGTTGTCAGAAAAGGGAAACACTCGTACAGTAAACTTTCAGCTCTCTCGAATTCCCCAGTATCTCCGGAGCGGAATATATCCGCTTTCACCGAGGTGAGTTCCCTGGTCCCCCTCGCCCTGGCTCAGAGTTGAACATCCTCAAGCTAATTGAACGAAGTGGCCCCATGAAGTGCTGTGTGTCCAGCTGAGATTCCTCCCTTGTCGAAGAGAAATTGCAGGGAGAAGTTCCCGTTCCCAGTCCCTATTCTTTCTCCTCTTCCTTGGCTCGCCTTGGCCCCAATTTAAAAGTTTATGAACTTGTCTGCCAACTGGCGCCTCCACCCCAGACTCGCAGATCTCTCACTCATCTCCCTCGTTCTCTTTGTGTTTTGGCAGGAGGAAGGAAGAGCTCACCAAGAATGTCGGGGCGCCTCAACCAGCAGCACGCGGCGTATGCGCAACGTGTGGAGCAGGAGCACAACCGGGTGCAGGCCACCCAGGCGGTGAACAGCTACTACAACCACTGGGGCAAGGTGACGTCCCGTTTCGAGAACTGGACCAACAAGGAGTACTACGAGAAGGCCGACCAGAAGCTGCAGTCTAGCCGCGAGCAGAAGGAGAAGCAGGCGGCCCTCGCTGAGCGACAGACGAGGCTTCGCCAGCTCTTAGCTCTCGAGAACGAGAGCTACGACAGCGAGATGCAGCGGCGGCGACGGCCCCGGGAGCCGGGCGGCGGTGACCTCGAAATGCTGGGCAGGGTCAACCAGTCGCTCAAGGAGCAGGAGCAGTTGCGCCGCAAGCTGGAGATGGAGGCCAAGCTCTACGGCCGCTGGCGACACGGCGTCGATGACGAGAAGCTGCTCTACCAGTCCAAGTCGGACAACGAGGTGCTGGCCAAGCTCAACTGGCTGGATCGCCAGATCGAGAATCAGCAGCAGCGCGACGAGCAAAAGGCCCTCGAAGCCGAGCGCCAGCTGCTGCTCCAGCAGGAGATTAGCCGCACGGAGCAGGCGCAGAAGGAGCGCCAGCAGATCCGCGAGCAGCAGCTGCGTGAGCTGCGTGCCCTTCAGGAATCGCACATGTCGGAGCTCAGACTGCGCCAGCAGGAGGCAGACAAGCTGAAGCAGGAGGAGCAGCAATTCCGGGTCTTCCTGGGCGAGCTGGACAAGGAGAAGGAGCTGCTGGAGGAGAGCACGGCCCTGGTGCTCCGACGTGCAGATGCGGGACATGCCTTCAACCTGAAGAAGATCAAGGTCTTCATTCGCCAGCGCAGCGAGGCCAGTCGCAAGCAGATCTCCCTGTGCATCAATCTGCTGCAGCGCATGGCCAACTATGTGGTCAAGGCGGAGGAGCTGCAGGCCCTGCTGGCCAAGTACCGCTCGCAGCTGGAGGCCGAAGAGCTGGCCTGCGCCCAAATCGAGACCATGTACGAGTCGGAGGCCAAGTACAACCTGCAGCGCTGCGAGGAGAACTGGCGGGAGCAGCACTTGCAGCGTTACGGCGAGCTGAGCAAGCTCATCGACCAGGAGAAGGAGGCTCTCGGCGGACTGCTCCAGGAGAACGTCTCGCAGCAGCAGGCGGTGGTGGAGCTGAGGAGTCAGCACCTCAACGGCATCGAGCAGGCCAACAAGCAGCTGGAGCAGCTCACCGAAGAGCAGTCTGAGATCTCGACTCCCTCGGTCTCCGAACTCAGGGAGACGGAATCTCAGGCAGCCGTTTCGGCAGGCACCTCGGAGGAAGACCACCTGCCCAAGGTGAGCAACTCGTTCTCCAACCTCAACCTGGACGTGTGGCAAAATGTGCCTTCGAACCGCAGCGAAATCGACTCTGAACGCCTCAGCAAAACCCGATCCATGAATGTGGTCACCTCGCAGACGGCCGCTCCACCGAAGTTTGCTCGCAAGCGTGTGGCCTGGACTTAACCCATACATCATACATCGTTCCAGCTTAAATTTCCATAGTATTATTAGACTTAGAGCCAGGTTAAAGCCATAGTCAAGTTGGGCTCTTTCCACGCACACTCCACATACTCCTCTCCTCTTCATCCCACTCCACTCCACTACACCCACTCCAGCACGGCGAGCCCTCTTCCCCACACTCCAGCGAACACCACTCAGTGCACTTGTAGTCGATAAGGCTGATAGATAGGCGCCCCCCTCGATAAGGGGGCGGGCCGGGCAATAAATCACTCAATTTGTGGGCCAGCAGGAAGCGAGTCTTTAATTATTGTCCAGTGAAAGGCGGGCCAGGACCGGATAGGAGGCCCCGCGGGCCAATGAACTAAACGAATAACTTTTATGAATGTTGAGTTATTTCCTAATAGAAATTCCAATAAATATTTGATTAAATAAAGAAGAGCTTATTCTATTTAAGAGAGATTATTAAATAAACATTTCATTTGAAACATTTGTATTATCAATAAAACCAAGACCTAAAACAAACAATTACTGAGTACATTCCTAAGGACTTAATGGCATCTTGTTCCAGCTTAAGCTTTGAGCCCTTGCCACATGTGCTGGGACTCCAAATACTTGAATTACGACGAACACAGCTCCCTGGACGGTCACTGGCGATTTGCATTTCAATTTGTAATTAATACTTGTAGATTCGGGCAAATCTTTGGACAGTTTCCGGTGGCGAGGCACTCAACTGGCGGATACAGGAGTAATAATACTCCATATACGCAGTGGCAGGCATTATTTAATGCATGTTATTCATCATCTATTTGAATAGATTGCCACTCCCTCATCATCACGCCCCCCCAGACCCACTCCATGAGCCGTAAGCTGCTCCTAATGGCCCAAATGCTCGCAAATGATGATGAATACGTTTCAATTACTCTACTCGAACTCTCCATCATCGGAATCAGAGTCCGGAGCAGTAGTAATATTCTCTGGAGGAGAGCTGGCTAGCCGATATCATTTGATTGCTACTACTTGAACAGGTATTCGGTAGCCGAGGTATCCGAGGTAGAGGGAGGGACTGAGCCAGGTGGACTGTCCGTTCAGTGCACATTTATGATATATTGGAAATTATTATCTGCAATTATTTTGGTCAAAGTCGGCAGTTGCCATGGCGCCATAGAAAAACGTTGAATTCGATTTAATGTTAATAAAACCAAGACATAACCAGATATTCAGGCTCACCATAAACACGCGTATATAAAGAGGGGTACAGTGGAGGCTCTAATAAGTGGAGACTGATTTATGATATATGATTCAACAGAAATCTATGAATTTCTTAGCCTAATTCACAAAGTATTATATAAACAAATAAATCGGAAAATACCAAACACTTAAAAAACAAAAACGTTGTAACTGTAAATAATATTGGGTGTACAAGTAGAAAACCGCCGTTTTTTTTCATAATTTTTTTCCCAAGCTTTTCAGGCGAAGGGAAATGGATTGCTGAGTTACACCCAAAGAATCCGCGAGTTCTTGTTGCGTCTGACAAGAATCTTCATCCAACAGAGTCTCCAAAGCTGCATCTTCAAACTTTTTCACGGGACCCGGCCGATCCTTGTCTTCCACGTCATAATCACCATTTTTGAATTTCACGAACCATTCTCGACACGTTCTTTCACTGATACACGACTCACTATAAGTTGCTACAATCATTCGACGCGCTTCAGCTGCAGATTTTTTCGAATGAAATGCGAAAAGCAAAATCTCCCGCAAATGACGCTTATTCGGTTCAAATTTTGACATCTTCACGCACCAACAAAAAAATGGACAATAAGAATAAACAAGCGAGATGATGTGGAGTTGTTAACCGATATCTTAGCTTGCCATGTGATGTTTCTGATCAGAATTCTCTCACCGATTTCCAAAGGTGGCACCACCCAGTGGAAAACGGCGGTTTTCTACTTGTACACCCAATATATAAATATTATAGCTATAAATATTTATACTTTTCCTATGACAGATATACGATATAACTGCTCTATTCGGCTCATTCCAATTATATACTCTCTACAATACATAGAAGACTATATATAGAGATTATTTGAGATAGCTCTAAAAGTGTGAGTCTAATTTGCTAAGAAACGGACAAGCGGACAGACGGACAGACGAACAGACGGACATGGCTAGATCGAATCGTCTGTTTCAGCTGATCCAGAATATATTTAATACAGTGTCTTCACTGCACTACAAACCTCTGACAAAAATTACTGAAAATTATTTTTAAATCTGAACATCGATCGCATTTTCTTTTCTCTTTAATTGATTCATCGTATCGAGTGTGCACTGTGGCTGTGGCACATATAGAGAAAAATATGCCAAACATGGCCAGTGAAGGAGGCCGCGCAGCGAAGCGCCTTTGATTAAATTTCTTTGAGTGTTTGGGGCACACAAAATGCAATTTCATTTGCACTAATGGCTGGCGTCGCAGCTCTTTGCCGCTGCCTCTGCTTCTGCCACTGCCACTGCCTCAGTGGGCGTCGCTGCACTTCCGCTGTCAGCAACAATGCAGCGGCGCAGCAGAGGATAACGGGGCAAAACTGGAAACTGGGAAACCGGGCGAAAAAGTGCCGAGGAGAGCGAAAAAACAACAAAACGGGCGAAAAAAGATTGTTAAATTGAATTAAAACCAACAGCGCAGCGGGGGCGGAGGCGGAGGCGCAGGCGGGTGCCAGCGGCTTCGGCCAAGCGGAAGGTATATCATGATGAGAAGAATTGCACGCCGCTGCTAGCTGCTGCCTGGTGGGGAGTCTCTCCGAGACCACCTGCTTCCTCTCCACCTTTTCCTCTGCGGAGCCCGCTTTAATGGTGTTACTGCAACGGTGGCCATTACCAACTTGGGGCCATCTGCACGAGGCTTGTTCAAGCAATAAACGGAATTTGAAGGCTGCCACTGCTGCCACAGCTGCATTAACCCACTCCTCATCAGCCTCAGCCCGCAAAAGATTACAATGTTTTGTCGGAAATGGGAGCTGAAAACTATTATTTTTTGCAGGACCTTAAAAAACAGCGGCGGCAACAGCAGAGTTCAGCATTCAATTGTTACAAATTGAAAGCATTTACAGGGAGTAATAGAAAAAAATAGGCAGGATGGGGAATTATTAATTAAAAGCAGATTAAGAGTAATCTATTATTGTAATCTATCTTGTGTAATTTTAATTGTTTTGTTATGCAATGCCAACGAACTTATGAAACAATAAAATAACAGAAAGGCTTAAATAACATTTAGCAAGATGTGATTACCTGATAATTAGCATGTAAAGAAAGGTTCAATAACAGCTCGTCCATCGTCCTCGTCCTCCATCAACTGCAAATTAATTATCGAAAATTTGATTAAAGCAATTGCATGTGATTTTCCCCTTAAAAAGCCCGGCTAATTGCGGATTAATAATTAAATTCTGAACATTTTAATGTGTTTCATGAAATTTTAATGACATTTTCCCTGTTTATTGTTTGCCTTCTATTATTGTATGTTTACGTGGCTGTTGTGGCCAATGAACCGTGGCCAAAAACATATAAATAAGCTTTATTTTCGACATTTATTAAATCTATCAATCGCGTTGCCAACCCGTCAGGCATTCATTTGTTTTGTCATCTGTCGCTTATCACAATTTGGGCCATCATCAACTTGTTTACCTTGACGGTTGAGTGTATTTTGACTAGGCAACCCCCAATCCCAATTCCAATCCGATGGCTATTCAGCGAACTAACAAGAGCTCCACCTCCACCTGCAAAATGTGCGTGAAAATTCGGTCGAATTTCCGCATCAAAGAGTTTGTGTGAATCGCGTGCCACGGATTTTGTGGCAACGTGTTGCCGTCGTCGGATTACGGAATGATTATAACAGGTGCGAGTGCGACTTGGGTGGCATAATCTGTCAGCCGACTGTCCCTTAAATAAGATTAACTGCTGATGCGGATGCGGACGGATGGGCCGGGCAAGGAGCAGTCGGTCGGTCGGTCGGTCGGGGCCACACACAAGGAAGCAATAATGCGATGAAGTCGAGTCGTGCTCACGTCCGCCACACTCCGAGACGCAGACTCAGTCGTAGCCGTAGCCGTTGCCGTAGCTTTTCATCCGGGCGACATTCCCGTCAACAATTCAGCAAACAATTGGCAAATGTGGCCATAAAAGCATGACAGTTGTCACTGCCGTTGTCGTTGGCGCTGTCTCGCCCTCGCCCTCGCTCTCGCTCTCGCTCTCGGCGCCCTGGCTGGCTACCCTCCTCCCTCAACCCATTGAGCCCCTGCTGTCCCTGCTGCTTTGCAATGCACAAAGCGGAAACGGAAACGGATGCGGATGCGGAAATACATGTATGCGTGATGTTGTTACTGCTGCTTCTGCAGCTGCTGGTGTAGTTGTTGTTGTTGCTGTTGCTGTTGCTGCCTGTCTATCCATCCATCTGTCCATCTACCCATGTGTCCATCTGTCCCACTGTGCGAGTGATGGCTGAGCCAAAAGCCAACATGTCGCCAGCAGACTAAGCCCGTCCAGGCCACACATAATGTTGGCTAAGCCTTCAGTCAATTGCATTCAAATAAGCGGCCAACGAGAGAGCTCTCAGTGTGGCCGGGCCTGGCCAACGGCAAAAGCGGAAAGCGGAAAAGCGGGTGCGGCAAATGCGCACTGCTGGCCTCCGCTTACATATGCAGAGCTCTCCGCTTTCAGCCGGCAGCTCAGGAACTCAGGAATGTTCAATTTCACCCATGGCCAGGCCTGGGCATCGTTTCATGTATCACTTTATGACTGTGGGCAACGCAGGAGAATGTGAGGGCAGTGAGGAGAATGCTGGAAAATGCAGAGGTTTTGTATCTGGCTCGCTCTCTCCCTGGTTGGGTTTAAACTTTAAACAACATTTATATTATCTGTGCCGGGAGTCGGATGCGCCGTGGCCATGGCGACGGCTCCAGCTCCCTTCAATGCCAATCCCGATCCGAGTCCCCAACCGCCAACAGTTTGCTTCATTACCCTCCTGCTCCTTCTGCTCCTCCCCTTATTCCTTTTTTTAAACATGCAAAAAATGCTGCGTAAATATGCCAGCAAAAAAGCAGAACAAGAGCCAGAGCAGCCACAACAATAGCAGTAGCAGGAGCTGGAGCTGGCGCTGGAGCTGGGGCAGGAGCGACGCAGCAGTGGCAGTGTGAACCGCAGCAGCAACAACATCGACGCTTAAATCGGTTGTTGCTGTAACATGCTTGCCATTACACACATATACATATGTAATTCAGTTTCAGTTTCAGTTTCATAACTAAAAAACCATAAAACAAAATTGTGTACACACCGCCCGCCACCAGTGAGTCCGCACAGCTGAGTGAGCCACTGAGTGAGCGATCCCGAAACCAAACCGAGCGCCATCCCATGCCAGGAAGCACCCTCCCCCTAGGCACCCACTCAAAGCAAACACAGAGAACGACTATGAGGAGGAGGAGCTGAGAGTGCACGGCGGAGGCATAATCAGCAGCGCCGACTGAACGAGTACAGTGGAGATTAGCTAAATGAAAAGCCCTCGAACGGCAGCTCATGCGCGTGCAAAGAGGTCGCAAGTTTGTTTTGCGGCAAAATCTGCCCGCAGCCACAAAAGACCAACGAGAATGCAACACTAACAATGGAAAAAGTTCTAGGGACCGGCTATGACGACTATGAAATGGTCTACAGTGTAATAGTGGGAGAAAAAAATAATAAATAACAAATTAAAAATATAAAAAATACTACATGTTAAGTAAGAGAGAAGTTACCTTTACTCATCAGTAACCAAGCTTTTGGTTCTTGCAAGCGGAGTGATAGAGCGGAAAGTCTAAAGTTTTAAGGAGTAGATGCCTCTCATTTTATGGCTAGTTTAAGCTCAAGCTTGAAAAATAAATTATATTTTAGTCCCTAAATATTTTCCTCTTATTAGAAGCTGAATCCAAGAAACATTCAATGGATCTACAAGCAAAATTACAATTGTTTTTGGTGTAATAAGAATGAGTTATCCTCTGACAAAGAATGTGACTCGCATTCACATTAGTCACACATGATTAGTCTCCAAAGGCGATTAAATCATTGCGGGAACAAGTCACTGGAAAGCATTGAAACAAGCACACAAATGCCAGACAATCTTTATTAAATAGGGTTTAACTGCGAAATTATCTATCATATATTATCTAACATATATTTTTTATTACTTGTAATAAACATTATTGCTTTAGGTGCGAAGCTATATTTATTAGACCAAAAATCAGTGTAAATAAACCGAAATGTAACCATTTAAGTCATAATCTTTATAGGAAGTTACTTAAATATTTAATACCAATATTTAGGGGAAAGACACTTAAGCTTACTTATTTATCTTTAGTAGAAAAAAGGTCATAAGATAATACAAAAATTTATGAAAGACACAATTAGTCATTATTACCTAAAAAGTTAGGTAAACATGGGTGTAAGGTAAAGCAAGCTCAGCTAAGTCATTATCTGGCTACATTATTTAAGATACATAAGTTACACATTTTTGCTCAAAAAAAAACTACTAAGCTTAACCGAAGGGACAGCGAAGATACAGCGACTAAGTGTAGTAGCCCGGATTAAATCGGTGCTCAGTGACTGTGGCTTGTAAGCCCCAGCTCGCCACTTTGCACTAATCTGCGTTCTCATGGCTGAGTTTCTATTTAGGCTATTTCCACTGTGCCCAAACACACGCCCACACACCACCAACGCCAGTGTGTGTTTGTTTTAAAGTTTGAGCAAAAAATTAGAATTCATTTGCAGGGACACAACACTCGAAATGGCCGGGAAAGTGCCATACACACACATACAGCAACATCCAGCGACCATAAAGTACATAAAACTGCCCAGCAACAACAACAACAGCAACAACTATTACAACAACAATGTCCGCACACACACATATACACTTGTAAAAATAACAAACAAAGCAAAGAACTTTGCATTTAAATTCGGTGAAAACAATGTCAATAAGTTAAAAGTTAGTCTATTTTGGAACGAGAATTATTAATTTATGAATGCTAAAAATAAACTGAAATATTACCGAACTAAATCTAAAGAATGTCCTACCTTTGTTTCCTAGTTTTCATATTTTAATTTATTTAAAGCCTTATTTGAATTCATTTTAAAGGAAATATAACATTTTTATTATGGGTCCCCACCAAAAATCTAATCTACGTAAAGTCAAGGAACTAATCAGAAGTAGAAAACCTTCTTTACAAAGGCCTTGTTAGTAATTTTCCAAGTGTTTCGCGTATAAACCTCTCATTCGGTTATTTCGTATTCAGAAAATGGCACTAATTATACAGTTATACAGTTATATGCGGCTTGAAGCGTCGCTGGCTTGCCACATTTTTGGCCACGCTTCCTGCTTGCCATTATCTGCCGCCCCTCGTCCGTCGCCCTTCGCCCTTCCTTCCAACGCGGCATCCTGCGGCACCCACCAGCACAGCAACCCTGCGGCACTCCATCCATGGTGTCTCTATAGTGTCTATAGTGTCGCTTCCCCTGCCAAACTTAACCTGTGCGGGCACCTTTTGGAACCTCGCCTGCAACGGTAATTAACGTTCTCGAACGGAACCGACGACTTGAAGCGTTGCCCTGACACGGGCTGCTGCTGCTGCTCCAGCTGCCACGCCTGCATTCCGAACACCTGCCAACGCCCACCGCCCACCGCCCTCCGCCCATTGCTCACCGCCCATTTAGCTTTAACTGAGCAGCCAAGTCGGAGTCGCAGTCCATTGGCAGTGGCAGTCACAGCTGCAACACCTGCAGACAAGCGACAGCGGCGAGGGATGAAGGACGCGGTGCACAGGACGTATACGTAACTTTTGTAATTAAAAGCATCGCACTGCGGCAGAGCAGCAACAGAGGCGCCAGCAGAGCAGCGGCAGCACAGCAGCGACAACAATGCACTCATGCAAAAAGCTGCAGCTGCAGCGACAGAGACGGCGATGGCGATGGCAAGAAGGGGTCTGGAGCCGCTGCAGCTGCCTCTTAGTTACTCCTCAACAAAAGGCAAGGGCGCAGGGCCAAAGGGGGCGCTGCCGGGGGCGGAAAGGGCGAAAGCCGAGCACATTCAAACAAAGCTTGGAGGAGCGCACAATGGTTTTTTGGTCCTGAGGTCGCCGCTTTGCCAAGTGGGTTGCGGCAGGTCGCAGTTGGCACACTTAGAAATAAATCGTTCTTAGGAGTTCAACAAGAGGGAGCTGAGAGTGCTAAAAGTCTCAACGAAGAATCGCTTACTTCTTGACATTACGAAATACTTTTAAACTTAAATAGTTGGCTAATATTTCCTTGACTAACTTATCAAAGTCAGTCTGCATTTAAGCTTTAAAAATCTTAAGACTCTTTAAAATTAAATGGTTTCTTTAAAGGATCCTTATGAGGATAAGCTTATGTAATAAAGTCTCTAGAAACCAGCTTTTATCGAAATGGCATTATCCCTAAACATCGTCATATATATGAATTTTCTCAAGAAATGCAGAGATCCCTTCTTAATTTAATACTAAAATTTTGATATTATTTACTATCAAACGGAACTGAATTATAAAAGAAACTTGTGCTTTGTTGTTATAGCTTGTTTTTTCTAGATTTTCTTTAGTATTTCTCCAAGTGTAACATATTTTCTAATAGGCGCTGGGCCACAGAGGAGCGCGAGGACTAAATGCGGTTGCGGTTGCAAGTGACTCCCCGGTCCTGGAGCCATCTTAGCTGGTTCTCTCCAGCCGCAGCAGCTGCAACAAAGGCAAGCTGGTATAAGACTGAAGCTAAACTGCTATCTCTCCTTTTCTAGGCCAGAATCTCTGCCTGCCTCTGGGCGTGGTCACGGTCTCCGTAGTCCAATTTGCTAGAGTGCCGACAGGAGACTTGCTTGCACCTGGAGGCCACGCACCTGAGCAGCTCGTCCTGGCTGCAGATGATCAGCTCCGTTTCAGTTCTTGGCACTCCATTCCGAGATTCAAATCTGTTGGCCCGATAGCCAGAGATCCCCATGTGAGTCAGGGCACAAATTATGGCAGCAGTTAGCCTGAGGTTAACCCTCTGGCTGAGCCTGGAACTCTATCATTTTGGCGCATCTCTTGTCATTGTTTTTCATGGCCTGGGATAGTTGTCACTGGCCTGGCTGGGACGGGGGCCTGGGCTGAAGCTGGAGCTGGGCCAGGCATGCGGGTGCGTGGCCCTGCATAAAAAATGGCCAAGTTTAATTGATAAAGTTTCTCTGGCGGTGGTGCTGCCATGACGCCGCATTAAGCCACACTGGTGTCGGGGGGTTAAGGGGAAAAACCTCACAGCTGCGATGGGAAAAAATCTGTTTGTTCAGCTTTAACTTAAAGCGTTTACGTGTGTATCCTGTCGTTTGTCCTTTGCCCTTGCTGCGTACTGATTCCCTCGACGCTCGTTTGCTCAATCGCAGCCAACTACTCGGTGGGCCCATGTCCGTGTTTGCACAGGGAAAAAAAGCACAGCAAAATTCTACAGAATTTTAATAAAATTAAAATAATATGGGTCTGTAAAATGTATTTCTTATTGTATTATACACTATATATTACAGCATACTTTAAAAACCCTAACACATAATTCTAATTAAGTTCCATAAATCTGTAACCAATATTACAAAATGTTGACTTATTGGGGACTTAAGCAAAATATCTAAAATCACGGGCCCACTTACATGGAATCATTTGAAGTTATAAGTTATAAATACCCCCTTATATTGACGCTATTTTAATCCCATTTTCCTAACCCACTTTCTGTGTGTGTCCTCCGTCTGGGGTTCGTGTCCTGATGTCCCTGCTCGTGTCAATCCCACACCCAAACGGACGGGGCAATCAATGCAAAACAAAAAATTTTATTCCATCACTTCATCGGCGACATAAAAATGTATAAGTTTGTCGTCCTGCATAAGGCTGCCCTGCGGCTCGCACACGTGGTGTCCTCGTCATCAGGTTGCTCCATGGAACTCCCTGGAGCCTGATGTGGATGCCTCAGCTGGTCACGTCCTGTTTGGTTCGGCTTTTATTAAAAACGCTATGCAGAGCACATTACAAGTTAATAATTCCCGTGCCGATCTGGGCGCACACACACTAGCTGAGGAGCAGAAGCGGAAGCTGAAGGAGGAGGAGGCATGACCAAGCTGGTGGCATATGCCACACACTCGTCGTCGGCGGCGTTGAAATATTTTGCCCCTTGGCCAAGCGCAACATGAAACGAATAATTTTTATTATTCCCACTCCCGTATCCCGGACCCGGAATCGTCCTTCCATCAGTCGGGGAGGAGAATCGCTCTTTCAGCCAGCAGTTGGAGCCCGCATTCGCATCCGCATGGAATCCCCTCACGGAACGAACGAACGAAGGAATAATGGTGTTTGTGTTCGAAAATACATTTATTTGAGGGCGTTGCCGGGACTTACGAGGGCCAAGAGATGGGGGCCTCGCAGCATCCGTATGCCCTTTGCTCTGCGGCTGCGGCAGTTGACACAAATTGTCAGTTCATCAACGCCTACCGGGCGTATGCGTGATGTGGGCCAGCGGCCAACGAGCTTCGTTAGCCAACTCTGTGGGCCCCAGCGGGGGTGATTCAGGGTGGGTGATGGTGCGTATAAATCCTGCACGTTTAACCATAACCGAATCGAAGCTAAACGAGACTCGCTCGCTCCCCTGCTCCACTCTCGACCGGCCATTCCATTGCCCCTTTATTCAGTCCATTGTTGCCGCCTGTCCATATCAGTTTTGGTCATTGCTTTTGTTGGCCATGTCATTGTTATTAACTTTTTATGGCTTATTACATAAGCAGCGCAAATCCGACTGACAACGCATACGTGACATATCCGATGCGAGCCAGTCCTGTGTGTATCACTAATTAAATATATAGGGCGAATGCCCGGCCATAAATAAAACAATAAAAACACGCCCGATTGCCGTGCTAAAAGTCCTACTTTGAGGCAAGACCCAAAACGGCAGCCGAGCTCAACCTTTCGAACCCTTGACCCGGCTAAATCCCTTCAAATCGGACGGATTCAATTCCAATTCCCAGAACAATTAGTTCCGTCAGCCCCGAGAAAATCGGAGAAACCCAGAACCGAGAAGCTGGGAGTCCGAGAAGGCAACTGGGAAAGGCAGAAGCAGATCTTTGCACGCCGAATCAATTGACAAAAGGTATTAAAAGTTTCGCAGCTGAGCGGACAAAAGTTCATCCTGCTCGTGCCGAATCTCAGCAAATGCTAAACAGCAATTCCCCGACTTTGTGCCCCATTAAATGGCAAACCAATATGGCGAATGGCGAATGGCGTATGGCGGGGGCCAGACGGGAGTCTATATCGTAAATTGTGCGAGACGCAAAATGAGATACGTAGTTCGCATACCAAAGGATTTATAAGTAAAACATTTCTGATTAGCTTGAGGGGGCAGGATGGGTTTGGCCACCGAGAATTGGGAATCCCTGAGTGAGACTCTGTCTGTGTGTGTGTGAGTTTGCCCACTGGCTATTTCTATTTGATGTCCTGTGCTGACCTCGCTGCGGTTTCCCTACCGACCCCCTCGGTTCCTGTGCCCCTCGGTTCGTTGGTTCTGGAAGTGCGCAAGTATAATAAAATCAAGATACAGATACGCAGCCAGGAGGGTGAGCACCCAGAGCAAACAGAGCTGGACTCTGCCTCTGTCTCTGCCACTAATTGAACTTGTGTGAACGTATTAGGGCTTATGTGCGAATGTTTGTCTGATTCAGCTCCAGCGACAGCTCCAGCTCCAGCTCTGAGGAGGAGAATTTCGACAGCGTGGCAGTGCTTAGAGGATGAATAAAAATATTGTGTTAACTTTGGAACAACTCTCGGTTGATATAACAGCCCCGGGGAGGGCGTGGCAAGTGGCAAGAGTGTCGCCCCTCTCTCACTCTCTCTCTGTAAGTGTATTTGTTTCATTTGCCCTGAATGCTAATGATGGGAAAATTTGCGAATTTGCGCCAGGCGAAATGGGGTGGCCGGGATCGAAGTCAACTTCCGAGTCCTCCTCAGACTGTCACCGAGTCGAGTCTCGGCGAGAGAGAGTCTGAAATGCTAATGATGTAAAAAGCTTTGGCAAAGCTGAAACAAACGACAGCCGCTGTCTCGAAATGAGGAAACTGACTTAACTTAATTGAAGTTGCTGATGGCTTGGCTTGGCTTGGCTCAGCTTGGCCTGGGCCTGGGTCCGCCATTACCCCCTCCAGTGCCTGGCCTCCAGCTCCTTGTGCTCCTTGGCCTGCGTTTAAGGACCGGGCTAACTCCGATCGGAAGCTCGCTCGAAGTGATTTCGTAATTAATGAATTAGTGGGGTGCTGCGTTAGCGGTTACCCATGGCCATGGCCAGAGCACTTGTCCGAAGCTGGAGCTGAAGCTGGAGCTGAGACCAGAGAGAGTTCCTTGAGTTGAACAAGTTTGCCGAGCTGATTACACACAAAACTTGGCCAGCCTGGGCAGGATGGATGGTTAGTTAGTTGGCTTGCTTATTCCATTATCGGGGGCCTGAGCACATTGATGAGCTCCGCCAGACGCTCGTTGAGAACACTTGCAGCTGAATTATGATTTCATTAGAATTTATCTATCTGGCTTCTCCTCCTCCTCGAAGCCCGTGGCACCTTGCATAATAACTCATTATGGCAGCTGCATTTAGCCGGCTTTAATCGCTTCTGCCATCAGCTTGCCTGCTTGGCTGGCTCCGCTCCCACTTTGACTCTCTGCTTCTGAGACTGAGAATGTGCAGCATTTCCGGCTCGTTAGCTCCACTGTAGGTGCTGCACGTGCCATGCGGGCCTGCGTCTGCCTGTGGTTCTGTCCCAGATCCGGCTGCTCCGGCTGCTACGGCTGCTCCTGCCGCAGACAATGCTCCATTAGCATGCAGCATATTTTAATTAGCCAAATAAATTTACCATCCCGCCTGGCCAAGTCAGCTCCAGTCCGGAGTCCGGCTAAAGTTAAAGCCCTCTTTCGCTCTCTCATTCTCTACGGCTCAGCGGCTCACTTGGTCAGGATTTATTGGAGCGGAGAAGCGGCATAAAACATGTAACATGAGTGGTTTAGGGGCTTTGGAAGTCTGAGGTATCCTGTAAAAATATTAGGGAATATTTATAAAAGCTTACTTTGTCAGATTAAACTATGTTTCATATTTTTAAAGATTTTTTTACTTCATTATTAAGTCTGAAAAAGAATTTGTTGTTATACAAATATGTAAAGAAAATTTAATATTAATTTAATATAAATTGCTTTGATTGGTTCCATAAAAAGGTGAGTTAATTAAATCTCTAATGTAAGCTTTTCATTAATTAATATTTACTAAATGAAATAATGCTTTAATTTAAACTTTAAGACATAAAAATGTCTCATCATTCGCCTTGTTAAGTTCGGTCTGCTTCCAGCCTCTACAGTTATTGTAAATAAATATTGACATCCCGGCCATTGACAATTCAATTGCTTTATTGGCCGTGCTTGGTAATATACATAAATACATGTAAATGGCAATCATTGGATTCATTCGATTCATTCCAGAAATATATTAACTTAATGTCGCCGCCAGTTACATCAACACAAGCACAGTATACCCAAGGACCGGGGCCGTCGTCCAGCGTATGAAAAGTATACAAAACACGTCGGACTCCCTGGCGCCTGTTTAATTTCACTTAACGTTTAACCTGCTGCCATTAATCGAGCGCAATTAACGCGCCTTTAATGGCAGTCCTGGCCAGCTTTGCAATCAGTTTGCGCACACCCACAGCTCAGCACACACACACAGCTCAGCCCGGCACATACATGCATATTTAATTAGCAAAGTCAACGCCGAGTACTCAAGGAAGGTTAACTGGAAAAAGCGACCAGGCCCGGGCTCGGGCTCGGGGTGGAGAGATGGGCAATGCGTCGCTTGATAAATAGCCAATAATTCTTACGCAGCCGTGAGGAAGCAATCTCCGCCCCCGAGGCACTCCGTGAGCCACCCCCAAAGCCACCCCCTGAGCCACTCTGGGCAGGAGCTCGGGGTTCGTTGAGAACAAAATAAATTGCCGGCATCTAACCTTGAGCGTGTGTTGTGGCTATTATCATTTGTAATTTGCAGCAATTAGTTGGGGCTCAAAAATTCTAAAGCAAACTTTGTCGGGAACAACAACAGCCGCGGCGGGGCACAGGGCCAAGGACGAGGACTAGAAGCAGAGCCAGCGGCCACGTGGTCCTGTCCTGGCCGAGACCCAAGTCCTGGCGGAGGGCAAAAGCAAACAGCGGCAAAAAAGAATTTATTGAGCCAGGGCCAGCTTACATATTTATAAGGCACATTAAATTAATTTACGCATGTTTGTCCCTATTCCGGCTGGTGGAAGGTGAGAAGTGGGTCTCTCTCCTTGTTTACCCCACCAGGCCCCGGGGGGCAGTTCAATGGCATTGATGAGGTCAAATGCTCTCGGGACATCCGAGTCATCAGAGAGAAGCGGCGGCGGCTCATTGAACGGCGGGCAGCACATACTCAGACCACGAAAGTGCACTTCAATGAATAATTACTTTGATGGGCGGAACAGCCCAAGGGCGGAACGCCACCAAATACCAATTAAGCAGACAAGGAAGGTGGACTCCTGAAGGTATTTAATCGTTATTAAATTTGTACCTCTTTAACCAGGTGTGAAATATATAATAGAAACTAAACTAAATCAGTTTTATCGCCGTCTAGGAATGGTTATGTTAAGTCGCTTATTAAGAATTTTTATCACTCTGCTTGTTTACTTTTTCTTTCATCTGGCTGTGAGATTAGATAAGTTGTATATAGGTAGCTTTATGCTATCAGAAAACATTCCAATTTATAATAATGCTGTGAAAGCAGTTTTAGGTCAGTTCCGATAAGGTTTCAGGCAAGCAGACATCATGTCATTCAAGCCAAAGACTAGCTACGATGCTGTTGATAAGATTTGGAGCAGCGAAAAAGAAAGACCCCAGTTCGGAGAGGATTTGTCCATTGGGGAAATCATATTTCAGGAACTGAGCCGACATCCCAAGGATATAGCACAGGTGAGTAAGCAGAGCTCCAGTCAAAGTCCCATAAATAACTGCTATATAAAACAGATTTCAGAGCCAGAGGGCACCGTACTTCTAAGGAAGGAAGTGCTAGAGAACTCTATGCGCATCGCTAGCTTCATGCGAAACTTAGAACTGACTCAGTCGGACTTTGTGGGCTTTTTAGCGGGGAACTCCCTTCATCTTTCAGCCGTTGCCTATGCCTGCTTCTTCAATGGCATCGCCGTGAACGCACTGAACCCTGCCTATATAGCGGACATTATAGAAAGCCTCTTTGATATCACCCAGCCACGACTCATTTTCTGTGACGGCGATGTATACGAAAAGGTTAAGGCTGCCACCGCCAAGTTGGACGTTAAGATAGTGACCCTGAGGAACCACCCAGCGGGCGCCATCACTATCCAAGATGTGCTTAAAACTCAGGTGCAGAAGGAGTTCAAGCCCACTGTCCTAAAGCCTGACCATCCATTGGCCATCCTTAGTACCTCGGGTTCCACTGGCACTCCTAAGGCCGTAGTCCTCACGAATAATCGAAAAGTGTTAAATGGCTTTACGTAAGTGATCCCACTTCTTCCTTAAAAGTTCTTAAGCTAAACAACTTTTATTTGCAGACACCTCACCACCGCTGATGTTCAGTACGCAGCCAGCTCCCTGGATTGGGCAATGGGATTGCTGGTCACCATAGTGGAGGGTGTCTATAGCACAAAGCGCATTATATCCGAGAAGCCCTTGGATCCAGCAGAGACGATGCAATTGATCGAGAAACAACAGGTGACTTGGATTTCCCAGTCGCCGGCGCAGGCGGCGGCCATCGTTAGCTGTCCCTACTTCGGGAAAGCCAACTTGCAGAGTCTGCGAAATTACAAAATAACGGGCGGACGCTGCACCATGGAAGTTCAGAAGAAACTTCGCAGAAAACTTGATGGGAACTGTCTAAACTTTGGGTATGGCTCTTCGGAGCTGGGATCCTTTGGCTGCGTCAATTGGCACTTTGATGAGAAGCCCAATTCGGTGGGTCGGCCGATGCCCGGCTACAAGATCAGGATTATCAACGATCGAGGTTTGAATCTAGGACCCAACGAAGAGGGCGAGGTGTGCATCGACATGGGTTGCCACTGGCCGGGCTACTATGGAAATCCGGAGGCTACGGCCCAAGTGTACAAGGACAACTGGCTGCACAGCGGTGACGTGGGCTACGTGGACGACGATGGCTTCCTGTACATCGTGGAGCGGAAGAAGGACCTGCTGAAGTACCAGAGCAACAAATACTACCCCCACGAACTGGAGGAACTGATCTCCAAAATGCCCGGCGTGGTCGAGGCCTGTGCCTTTGGCATCTGGAATGTGGAAAACGGAGACGAGGCAGCAGCCAGCGTGGTCATTCAGGCAGATGTTGAGTTAAGCGAACAGGATGTGATCGATTACGTGGCCCGGCATGCGAATACCCCGTACCTGAGACTGCACGCCGGCTGCCTGATTGTAGATGTCCTGAAGCGAAGTCCCAATGGAAAAACCAACCGGCCGGCCAACAGGGAACACTATATCCGAGTCAAGGGTATTCAAATTGTAACATAATCACAGGCTTAAAAGGCAAACCTTACCTATCTTAATTAATTTTTGCAAGGCCTTGCCTCAATATGTCTCTGGTACTTTTAGTTTTGCATAAATCGAAGCCACAAGGTACTTTAGTTACTCTGAATTCCGGATTTAATAACGGCCAGGCAGTCCAGTGTGGTCTGGAAAAGACACGTTTTAATTAGTTCGTTTTGGGTTGGTGAACTATCGAAAAATGCAGTCCAGCAACGAGAGCTTCCTACTCTATTTCGAGTATTAGCCCCGTTTAAGGAGCTCAATGCAATCAGTGATGTCCGCATCAAACTGTATGCAACTTGCAACACGCTCCCCTCGTCCTAGCCCCTGCCGCCCCCAACAAATCGATTTCCCAATCAGCAGCAGCCATCTTGTCTCCCGTTCAAGAGGTTGTCACTGGCGATTGCCTTTCCCGCTGGCACAAGGGGGAGCGCTCTCTAATCTCTTCGAACTGTTTATGGTGGCGATACGCACTGTGCTGTGGATAGATGGTATATATATATATACACGCATCTATATTCAATAAGAAATCATGCCCTAAGACAGGCATTCATGGCATTCTGTATCATTTAACAACGTATGTGTCCTGTGCCAGAATTTTCCATTTGGGATTACTTGCCCCTACGTCCCCTGAGCAAACACACAATTTATAGCCAACACAGGCAGGCCAACAACAATTAGTTCTATTGATGGAAGCGTTGCCATAACACATATGTCTCGGCATAAATAATAGATTTGAAGCCACCACCGCACCAACTCCAGCCGGTGCCGCACCAGAAACCCACAGAACAAAGCCAAAGCCGAAGCCGAAGCCAGAACCAGAGTCAGAACCAGAAGCAAAAGCAGAAGCACAGATGTACATGCAAAGTTTTTCCTGCCAGCCGTATCCATTTTACACTCGCACAACTCAAGCCGAAGGCAAATGGTGTGCGACTTATGCTGATCCGTATGCCACTTCCACTGCCACCTCCGCTTCCGCCAGGCGGCAGCGGAGGAGGTCTTGGCCCCGGTCCCCTTGTGTTAGATAAATTGCAGTTTAAACCTACTTACATGCATGTGCCGGCCCCACCCCAGCTGCACTGCAGCGGGCGGGAGCCGAAACTGAGACCGGGTCCACGATTCCCATTGCCATAAACATTTTGGGCACAGTCAGCAAAGGATTGGCGGAACGGGTGTCCTGCACTCTGCAAAAAAATACCGCGAAATCGATATTTAATTTTGGAGTTTACCACGAAAAAATCGAGTGAGATTTACTGGGAAGGCGAAAGGAAAAAGTGGGTCACAGTTTATTTTGGAGAATAAAATAGTCCCAAAAATGTATTAAGTTTACTTTAACATAATATATTTAAGGAAATACATTTATTTAATTGATTAAACTTTTTTTTTTTTTTTAAGAAACAATATCTCGAGTCATTTTCTTAATCTCGTCGCCTTTACTCGCTGTTTTTTCATCTGACACTCGATATCTGTACTCGTCGCTCTGTTAGCTCGTCTCTTGTTGCTTGCTCCCTAGTCTTAACTAGATTATTCTTACTTTCTCGTCTTATTTTATTTCAATGTAAAACTCAGCTTAACTCAACAATCAAACGCAAATACAATGCAAAATAAAAGCTGAACAAACCAAACAGAATCCTAAGAGTTTCTGAAAAAAAGGAGTTGCAAAACTCAAACGAAAGGAAGTCATGTCAACAATTACAAAGTCCAGAATTGATTTTACATTTCTTCTCCCAAATTTCCATTATTATTCTCCCAGATTATTTCAATATTCCATTATTCTTACCCCAGATTACTTACCCAGAGCACTAATATTTTGCTGAGCGTAGAGCTGGTTAAATGAAATGGGGCGCAAGCGTTGCCAATGTTGCATGCCACATGTGAATGCATTCGCCACACAGCCATTTGCCGCTTTTTTTGACTGCCTGCCAAGCTGAAATTGGAATAGACTCCGGCTTAGTGCTGGCATTGTACGAGTAAGCGGCTCAATATATTTTTAATATACTTAGTTGGATGGCGACATTGTCGAGTCCCGACGGGGTGGGGCTGCCTTGCTGCCAGACAGGCAATTGGAGCTTTGGCGGTAAAAGTTAATACGATTTAACCGGATCAGAGGCCGCAGACAACGAGCAGCAGAAATATGTAAAATATATGCCCCGAAAACTCGGTCGTAGTCACTACGCCACTTTGACTGGGCCCCGAAAAATATGTATTAGGCCACTTGGCTGCTGGCTGGGGGATGCGGGAGGCTGACTGCCACTCGAGGGCGGGGCCAGATTTGTTGAGCTCATTCGGTTCATGAATAATTTGCGCCACAGCGTCGGCATCCCAGCATCCCAGCATCCCAGGGGTCCTTATTCCCCTCCTAACCCGCGGGGTAAACAATAAACAAATGGGCAAAAACATATGCAAAGGACTGCTCGCCGAGAAGGAGCGTATTCAAATAGAGTTGACAGACGAGTGACGAGTTGAGGGGCTCGGGTGGGGCATCGATGGCGTCATCGTGCAGCGGGTCGAAGGGTCCTTGAGGTCTTCTCGCAGTTAGCAAGTCATCTAGTCATCTCTAGCCATCAGGCGCCTCCGAACAGCAAACAAATGGTCTCAGGTCGCAGCGCGATAAAAACGTGTGAAATGGCATTTGGCAGAGGCCGTATCCTCATTCTCATCCTTGTTCCCATCCCATCCTATCCAGGCTTCAGCCCGAGTCTCATCTCACAGCTCAGTGCTGACAAGCCCATCCGCATCCCTGCTTGTCCCGGTCGGTGTCTATCTCACTTCACCTTTTGGCAAATGATAGTTTTTATCGCCCTGGCCTGGCCCCGGGACTCTAGTGTTTTTCGGGACGATGAGTTATGGTAGCTGCATCAAAAGGCTTTGCAAAAACAACACAAGGAGCTGCCGTGAAGGTGTGTAAGGCTGCCGTCCACACATGACCATCAGCATCGCCATCAGCAGCAGCATCAGCTTCCGACTCAGCATCAACATCAGTCTTTGGCTGCTCCACAGCTTACCCGCTCTCCGAGGAGGGACAGAGCGTGCGCTCAATCCATCACTTGCCTGTCATTGGCGTCTTGGCCAGCATCCCAGCCAGCACTCCAGCATCCCCGCCAGCATATACTGGCTTCCGACTGCAGATAATGTTTATTGGCCTGCTAGCTGGTTAATTTTAATACCTCCACAGCCTGATTTATTGCCCGGCGCTGGACAATTGAAGGTCCTCGTCCTCGTCCTCGCCCTCGACCTCAATGGCAATACAATAAACTGCACTTGGTGGCCTGGAAAAATGTCTCATTAAGCGGGCGGATGGGCGGAGGACGGATGGGCAGCGGACCACGCCCCGCGAGAAGGCAACATAAAAAACTCGTTTACCTGCATTAAGCGAAGCACTCAGCAGACGGCTGAGGCATAAAGGAAATGTGACAGCCTCCGGCGGGAGGTCCTTCGTCCTGCCGAATACCAGGCGGATGCCACAAGTGCCCCACTGTTCGCACGTGAAGGGGAAAAGCTGCTCGAGCTTCTGTTCATCCTGGTGCTCCTTTGTCGTCGTCGTCCGCCCCCATCCACGTTCCCTGCAGCGCAGCCGAAAATGCAAATCAGCTATAAAGCGACGCGCTTGCGGGGGATAACATGCCACCCAGCCCCACTCATCCGCATCCGCATAGCAGCCAGCCCAGCAGCAAGGACTCTTATAGCCTGCCAGGACCTCCTTGTAATTGCGCGCACTTGGCGGTTAATGGGGGCGACAGGAGCAATCTCAAAAGAAATGTATGAAATTTGTATGGGCCAAGGCAGGCGAAAGTGCAATCCCCCCGCACAATGAAAGGAGCAACGGGCTCAGGGATGGCTTTGCCCGAAAAGGAATTCCCCGGGGAGCAAGCAATAAAATTTAGTCTCCTGGCTTGTTTAAGATAAAGCTGCTTTTAATAGTATTTCAAGTAAATATGTTTAACAAACCCAAAACATAATTAAACTACCCAAACCTGATACAGAAAGAGGATCTCCTGCCAATCTCCTCTTATGCCTGAACGCTTTTGAGTTTACTTCCCTTCCAACTCACTGATCGACCGTCAGTTTGGGCCAAAGGAAAGCCACTCTGGAACCCTTCCTGCTTCATTGTTTGCTGTGGCTTTCCAGCCCTGGCTGGCCTTTGTTCTTCAGAGCCCAATTGACTAAACTCGTCTCGAGGCAACTCAGCTCGTCACCTGGCCCTCTCGTTCACTTGCCACGGATGTGCTTGGGAATTATGCGTCAAATGCTCTACTTCAGACTCAGACTGCCTATGCCCCCTTGCCACTTTCCGCCTTGCCACCCGCTCGCATGCCATTGTTGATGTTGCCATTCGGTGCAGGTTAAACGTTGCGTATGCGTGATTTACATGCGCTTTGTTTGGGCTTCCCCTTCAGCCGCTGCCGCTGCTGCTGCCGCTGCTCCTACGACTCTTGTTATTGTTATTGTTTTCGCTCGGCCAAAGCCAAAGCCCGGGCTAGAGCCAGAGCCAGAGCCAGCGTTTTAGCCGACAACTGGAGCCTGTCAACTGTGAACTGTAACAAAAATTAGCCATAGACAAACACGAGCCTCGGCATGGCAACTATGCACCGTACGAAAATCAAGTCTAGCGTACGTGACTTTTGATTATCAACAGCAGACGGAACACAATAAATACAGAGAGTGCTTACAAATGTAACCTTAATTACTCATCCCTAGTTTACATACTTGGAGAAATATTTTATTATACGACGTATTTTTTTTTTTAATAAAAAAAAATAATAATCAAATTGGAGCACTTAAAGGTCTGTGATAATCCCTACTTCTTCTATTTAAGAAGTTTTTTAATAAACTTATTAAGTATTATATATAATTTTAATTCATAACGTAAATTATTAATTATATATAATTATTTACAGAACAGAATATATTAATACGAACAGTATATAAATAAATAAAGAACAAATCGAAAAGTACAAGTATATTTATCGGGGACTGCAAATAATGATTATTCATTGTTGTTTGATTTATTTTGAGGTATTTCCACTTTAATTTTCATTGATATTTTCAGCCATGATTAAAAAATAAACCCTCCATGTATTGATTATATTTTGGGGTCGTAATTAAATCAACTCTCAACGAAATTAGAATTTGCAATTTCAATGATTGGCGACCGCGACTCTTCGCACCTTTGCCGTGGTTAAGCTGCGGCTGGCATCCGATTACCCTTATTGGGTTTTAGCCGTAATGAATTTCGGACCAACCCTTTTCTCTCCGTGTACTGGTAAACATGTGTCGTGTGTGTGTACTTTGGCATTAGCCAATTATGCAGACGACGCATTTAGCGCGAGGGCCAGAAGGCAGCAGGAGCAGTCAAGGCAACGGCAACGGCAACGGCAGCAGGAGCAGTCAGGCAGGCTGAACCGCTTTATGCCTTTTGTTCTCGTGTATCAACTTGGCAATTTGTAAGCAATTTACGTGGCTCGAGCTAATTAACTCGCCATATTTTCTATGCCTACAAAGTTTCAATGAGGCAAGCCAACCTCCTTGGTGGTGCAGAGACAACATCTTTGCCCGATTTTGGGCAGCACACGAGGTGACCCACTGACTCGGTGACTCGGTGACTCGGTGACAGAGTTCCGTGTTAACCCAGTGACTGGGCCAAGAGCGAGAGAGATCCGGTCGAAGAGAGTTGGCCGGAGGCTAAGAGAGCTTTGCGCAAGAGAGAGTCCGAGGTCTGAGAGCTGGCAACATGTTCCCAGAGGAACTTGGCCACATGTTGCCGGCACTTTCAATTATCTGTGCGATAGAAAATTAAAATAATGAACAGTGGCTCACACACACGCACACACAGTGTGGCTAACACACACCTCAATGCACATGTGTGCGCCATTCAAATGGGTTGGTTTGCTAGGAAAAATATGTAAATGCTGCTGGCATATCGTATATGGCATATGCGACTATGCGGAATACACGAGCACCTATAGATGGATGCGAGTGGCAGGAGTAGATGGGAGAGGCAAGGAGGCGAGGAAATTGCGGCATTTACGTGGCGGGCCAAGGACTTGGCTTGGCTCTTCATCAGCTCTCCGGCTGCTGTCTTTCTTCTTCTCGCCTCTGCTCGCTTTTTGAAGTTTTTCGCCGCATGGCTCATCGAACACTCCCGCTCTCATTCTCACCCTTGGCAAGGACACCCAAAATAAACATAATCTGAGCCGTGGTGTGTGTGTATGGAAATGCTAAAAGCGTCTGCCGCTGTGCCACAGAATCTGCCTCAGATGCCAGAACAACGTGGCACATTATTTAATCAAGCGTGGAAATTGAATAGGCCCTTAAAAACTTTGCCGGAGGCACTTAACCCTCAGTGAAAATAGAAATTGACGACATCGCCCAGCCAACTTGAAGAATTCCAGTCCCCGAAAAAAAGGGCGTACCTCGACCTCGACCGAGACGAACCCAAAAACCCCAGAGCAGACGAGTAGAAAAATGAGCTGATAAGGTGGCTGATTTCATGCAAAATTGGTAAGCCAACAACCTGATTACTTAATTGCCAGTTTTGCGGCCTGCCTGACTTCAATATCTGCCCTCGCGGCCCTCTGGCCCTGGCGAGTCATAAATTTCACAGCTCAGAAGATGTCGCTGCAAATGGAGCATAAAGTGTTCGGCTGAGCTGTGACTTAAAAGTCGTGAACGGAGATTTTTAGGGCCAAATCGAGGAGGTGTCAAGTTACGAGAGCATCTCATTTGACAAGGGTCCAGACATGGGGAAGCCAAAAAACACACACAAGTAGTGTTAAACGGGTCGAGCATGCAAAGCAGGGACCTGCTCCTGGTGCCCCGAAAGTTTCTGGTAATTACATTAATTTGCCGATTACTTGATAATCATTTTCGCCAGCAACCCAAGCAACCCCCCTCAATCCCAAGCAATTAATGGAACTTTTGGGGCACTTAAATTGATCTCCAATATCTGCTCCTCATTCTGGCAATTGAATTGGAATCTCGCTTTTTCGCCCCGAAGTAAGGTTGGCTTGCTCGCTGGTTATGGATGGATTTTTGGGCTGCAAACTTAATTTTAATTCTCACGCTTTGCCAGCTGCCATTACTTCGGGGCCCCTTGTCAAAGGCCTCTGGGGGATGGGGACTCCGTACTCCGGATGACTCGAACGAGCGTACTTGGCATGGGGAGGCTCTCTGTCCTGGCCCTTGGCTGACCATTTCCACGGCTTCCGTTCCGGCACCGGCTCCGGCTCGCTGGAACTACTATTTGATTTCAGCATTGATTTATGAGCGTGTCCGGTTCACGTAGTGCCCGTACATACAGCCATCGACTGGCTGTCCGCATCCGCACTGGCATCGGCATCGGCAGCCATGTTCGTGTTGCGCTGCCTTTGGCAGATTTGCTTTCGCAGTCCGCTCAGTTGAGCCGGCGACTGGCAGCTGATTGCCCAAAGTCAGTAAATTAAAGTTCATTCAGCAGCTCAGAGAGGTTCGTTTCGGGGTTGCGGAGCCAGGGATGGGATTGATTTGGTTCCTGACTCTGACTCTGACGCTGGCGCACATTTGTAATTTATTCGCTGGCAAAAACCACAAAAGCAACAGCAAAATAGATATTTATTAACATATAAATTATGCATGTGATTGGCCTCAACGGGCGGCTCGATACGGAGTGATGTCGGTATGAGAATGAGGATGAGGACAGGTCTGATGATTAATCGACCGACTCGGTGGCGGGCCTTTAAAGCCAACAGCTAATTTTCCAATTTTAAACTCATGCTCGGTCCCCTCTGTATATAGTATATGTATATACATGTATAGCCTTAAACTCCGCCATCAGCAGCGCTGATAAAGTAAAGGCGAGGATAGTTCTGCCTGTCACATAAATCGGATCAATAAATGATGATATTATGCTACCGCAGGGACACATTCAGCTGCCACACTCGCACAGAGGCATTTACACTGGCAGAAATAAAGTGAGATTCTATATACTTGTGCCCCCCAAAGTAAGCTAGCCGATGTACGTGTCAAAGTCTTTCGAACTATAGTTTGTGAAGGGCAAACTCTTGTTATAACTTTTCAATAGTTTGCTAAAGCGGATTCTGCTCTTCCATCATTTAAATTGTTTTATAAATTTATTTTCTTGACAAGTTTCGTAAGCACAAACTATCAACTTTAAGTGAACTTGATTTATTCAGAAATAAAGAATATTCCGCTACCTTTAAAGATTTTATTAAGTTTAAAAATCCCCAAACTAGTAAGTTTATTTCCGCTGTGGAGGAGAGACAGCGACTGCTGCCAAGTCGTAGGTGGCAACACATTAAGATAAAGTGACAACGCCTCCATGGAGCACAGTGGACGTTGAGGATGCGCGCCCCTGCGGATGCAGAAAGGGGTAGCTGAGCGATGGGAAACGCCGTGAAGGGAGCCGGGACGGGCCATCGCTCTGAAGGACAAACAGAAATCAGGCGGCAAACATCAAGGGGGAGAGGGAGAGGGAGCGGCAGTGGCAGTGGCTTGGGTACACAAATGAATTGTATATATACATGTCCCGCTCCGCGTGCCTGTGTGTGTGTAAGTTGGATAAGCTTTTATTTTCGCTTGGCATTTTATGCGCATCACGCATACGCACTGTTACACTGGAGATGCCAGCAGATAGCAGATAGCGGATAGCATAGATGTGTACTCAACACACAGCGACATGCACAAGCGCAAACAGAGCTTCGCTTTGCATCAAAGGGAGCGGGGGCAGAGCTGCAAAGTATACGGATTCGGGCAAGGGTTCTGGCTATAATGACATTTAGCTTTTGAAACAAAGTAAACAGCAGCAGCAGAGGCAGCAGCGACAGCGAAGACAACGTCGAAGTTCAAAGTTGGCTCTGGCTGTAGGCCGCCGAAAGTTGCCCTAAGTACCAAGGCACACACACTCGGAGAAGGACAAGGAGCCAGGACCCAGCCATGACAAAGGGAGCCTGAGTTGTGTGCCCTGGAATTTTGCATGAGCCATCCAGCCACCGCAAATAGTGAAGGGATACGTACGCACCCGCTGCCACCTGCTCACAGACTCACAGGGCGAATGTCAAGCCAGGTAAACTGTCAAGTTAAGCCCAGTGAGAAGCCATAAATTGCCACCGGAGGCGGAGGTGGAACACTGGCAGGTGGAGCCAAGAGCCAGGGCAACCGACAAGACGCTGACATTAACTAGGCCAGATATTGAGACAGCTACGGGACGGATATGAGCCCCCAAAACCATTCCTCATGCAATCGGACAGCCAGCGCCGAGGACTCTCCAACTCAGACCCAAAGCGGGTCAAGTTCCATTGCTGGCTTTGATTAAGTGCGGCGATAACAAGGAGAAATCGCTATCCGTACAGCCTGCGAGCCGCAGGACCCTGAGAGCCGGAGTTATTGTTGGGCAAATTGATGCTTTCACGTGCAGATGGATGGGCTATGGGCTTTATGTATTTCCCGAGCTCCTTTGTTACCACCGCCGAGTATTCAAATGACATATTATATAACATTGTGAAAACATTTACGCTCGCTTGTAAATATTTCAATTTATTTAATGCCGCCACCGTCCCAGTCCCAGTATCTTTTATGTGCATCTAGCCGGCCTGCACTCCGCATCCGGGATCCGCACCGCATCCGGCATCCGCATAAAGAATGGGCTGCCATAATCATATGCCAATAAAAAGTCGGTTAGCAGGGACTCCGCTTAGGGCTTAGCCGGGGCTTTAGGTTCAGGTTCAGGTTGGGGATTGGGACACGTTATCATTATGCGCTACATCGCTTACACATGTGGCCGTGGCGACGGTCGATTCTGGCTCCGGGCTAGGGGCTGCGGGCTGCGGGCTGCGGGGGCTTTATAATACATTCAATTCATGGCCAGAACAAATGATGTGGAAATGTAAAATAGATGCCCGGCCACGCAAGATGCCGCCCAAACGCTCCGGTTAACTGGCACAGCATGTGGACTCTCTGTGCACTGTGGAAAAAATTTCATTCACCGAACAAATGTGTCAACTCAGAAGGTAAATTAAAAATCATTTCAAATTTATTATTATTGAAGCAAGAAAAACATACTATAAAGCCATATTATTTAAATTAAATATGTAAACGTAAACATTTCTATGTTGCCATGAAGAAAAGCGAACACAATAAGATCAAAAAGCAGACAAATTAAATGAAATTTAAACCTGGCTTGACACATAAATTCTTTGAATTTTATTTACAAAATTCTTCCAAGAAGTACAAATCCGACATTAAATTCTGCATAAATTCAGTCTTAATGAGTTCTTGGAAAACCGTCTTTATTTTAACGTTTTTGTTTAGTGTGAGTTCATCGGAGGAGTCGGAGCAAACCCATAAGACATCCAACATAATGGTGGGATAATCGCCGCCGACACATGCACACTTGAAATGACAGTGGATAGCCAATTGCCCAAACCCTGTCACGTTCTCGACGTTGATGACCAGCCGGGATAGGATCGAATGGCATCGAAACGGAGGAAGGAAGGGCGAGACTTCATTAGCTGCAACGGCAGCGTTTAATTTTTATGGACATGTGCCTAAATGCAATCCGAAGCGAGGAGCCAGGAGCTACCAGCTAGCAGCCCGTAGACCATAGCCAATTGTACTGGCTTTTATGGCTTCGAAGCCCTAACGAGCTCTAATTGAACACAACAAGGGGGCTGTATCGCAAGGGGTGCTTTTAAAAGCCAGTAGCTTTGCGGACTCACTCGGGCGCTGGCTTTGTAATTGGCTAACTGTTATTGTTAAATGGGAAATGGAGAGCAGAGACAGGAACCGAACGAACCAATTTTCTAAGCTGCACAAAGAAGGCAATGACAGGAGCAAGGTGCCCCGAAATGGGCCATCGAAATTAAGTCAAAATAACCGAACATGACGTGCAGAAAGCAGGGACATCCGCACGAGGCCGAGGAGAGACTGGCATCACTCATACGCCGTGTGGCCACAAGAAATGCGAATGCGGTGAACCGCCGAGTGGGCGTGCCAACTGTCATTAACTGCCTCCCTGCTAATGAAACGAAATCTCCTTCACGACATAATCTCATTATACTTATATATGTCCACGCATACAAATAAATTCTCTCCCCGATATGATGTGTTCGGCAATCAAAGCGGAGTGGGTGGTGGCGACGGAGCCACATGTTCCTGCGTGCATTGTTATGACTCCCCGGGCTATTAATTGTGCTTAGTTCCATGGCGGGGCTGCTGGTGCCGCTGCTGGCTGGTAGTGCGCACTTAGTGCCTGGCACTTTGTTAATCGCATGATGGAGAACTGGCCAGATGGGAGCCAGCCATCCCGATAAGGCCTCCTGCCTCCTGCCTGCCGCCGTATTTGCCCGGTGTCTTCATATTTCAGGCATTTATGGCCTGGTATTTGCCCGGCAGGCTCTGCTAAACTCTTCCGCTTTGCTTCGTCCGTGCTCACAGCAGCCACATTCAACTGACCTTTGAACTAGTTTTCAATTAAGGCTGCAGGATGCGGGAGATGCAGGCGATCCAGGGAACCAGGCGATCCCTGGGCCTTTTGTGGCATTTACTTAGCATTTACTTTTGTATAAAACTATAACATGCAAGCAAGTTTCATAAATCACGGCCCTAAGCCGAGCACAAGTGAAAAATCGTAGCCCCAATTTTAATTAAAAGCGTGCAAAACACGATACCCTGCCGGCACCATCCCTTTTCACACACACTCACTCTGGTACACACACCAGGGCAAGTCGTATACAATGTTTTCCCGAGGAAAGCCTGTAAAGCCTTGCCTGAATAATGATTGAAAAACAAGGCAAGACTGAGACTTGCTCCCCCGGCCCCATCACCACCTCATTCGCAACGAGTTGTATAAACTCAAGAATGAAGTTTGTTTAAAATAATTTGCAGGCTGTCCAGGCTTAGACCCCCCGCCCCCAGAACCTACCTCTGCCATCCCATATTGTGCCCCGAATCTTACCCAGCTCAGGGCCAACGCCTCCGTCTTGTTTGCTTATTTGCAGAGCCCATTTGTTGCCCCGGTACGTGCGAGTTCCCCGGGTTCCCTCCATGGTTTCGCCTCCCGGCGACGGCCCTCATCCCACACCCACCCCCACTCCCGTAGACGGCGGCGACAAAAGTCTTTAATTTCTGGCCAATAACAACGGCAACAGCTTCGGCTTTGGCTTCGACTACGGCAATGCGGCAGCGATGCCAAAAGCTTTTCAAAGCCACCGAAACGGGGGCGTTAACAAGCGCCAGAGACAAAACTTGCCGTTTATTTCCAACTACAACACAGCTAGATAAACACAAAAGCATATAGATACACTGGGAAAATAATCTGTGAATCAATAATAAAATAAAATAAATATTTATTAAGATTTGGTTGCATATACAACCTTAGATTATTTAATTCGATGTACATTTTGTAAGAAGTAAAGAAATATAAATATTATTTACTCAAGCTTCATAAATCTCTTAACTTTACATATATTATTTATTTAAAATATTTATTATTAGTTTTTTTAAAGGCCACAAAGTATCAATATCTCTCTCTGTAAGTATATATATTCAGATAGGGAGATAGAAGCATGGATGCTGGTGGGCGGTGGCCGGTGGGCGGGATAAAACACTTTGAATGCTCGGCAGCCGCAGGGTATCAAGGGATTAGTTCTTGCACTTGAGCAAATATGCAAAGATCCCAAGTTTGTCTTCTCTTAATGAGTCCGTCTCCAGTTGTCCAAAAAGGGGTTGGAAAAGGAATTGGAAAAGCGAAATTGGAGATAGATCCATGGCAGCCAGGGTAGCCCAGCGGTTGAGAGGTTATTCTTATCTCTTTAGGGTTATTATTTTTGGATTTTCGCTTAAGGAGTGAAAGAAGATCACTTGGATAATTATATATCTACACAATTTCCCCATTTTCCTATCAAACTTTAACTTTAAGGGCAAGTCTTGGTTTTCCCAATTTGCATTTCCCTCTACAAGTTTTCAACCCGATCGGAAATGTTGCTCCCTAAAGAGTTTTCAGTTTCGAACTGTGCTATTTGCTGGCAGTGAAAATAAAGAGCTGCCAGAAAGAATGCAATCCTTTTTACATACAGACACAAAGCCTTCATCCTCGCTTTTATTAAGGCGGAAAGTGTATAACGACCCCCTTCCGGCGGCGAGGGTAATTCCCATTCGGGCATTCCCCACTCAGCAGCCAGCCTCCGTGGCGCAGATAAGTGTGCATAAAGCTCAAGTAGATATCGAGGTATGCGTGCCGTCGTAGTCAAGGCCTAATAGCGTTTTGATACCCGCACATAAACAACAATGGGGCAACAACAACAACAGTAATGAGAGAGAGCAGCGACGACAATAAAATGCAAAAGAGCCAGCCGCAACCACCGCCACACCCTTCTGCTCCAGCTCGAGAGGTAATCCCAACCTGATGCTGTCTGTTTTCTAGTGTCTACGCCTGTGGCCTTCATCAGCGCAAATGACGAGAAGGGGTGGAACAGTGGCGGCCCTAGAAGGGGGTCCTCTGGTGATCAGAGTTTAGCATAGAATCTTAAAAGCAACTCACTCCCCGAATGGAATCTATTTGAATTGCAATTTTCGAAAATTGATTTGCTTGGAATTCGTGAGTAAAACAGGTATGATAATGAGATACTCTTACTCTAGAATTTATGTCTTTGTTTACTTTACTGAGAATATATTTAAGACTAGAATGTAATTCATTAAAGATTTTAATACCTAGATCTTGTGTTCATTCAGAGGCTTACACTTTGGCCTATATCTAATCTCCGGGTAACCATAATTACACCGTTTTGTGAATCCCCTTGGTAAACCTTATCTCCGTTAGCCTCTGATGAGCTGGTTAGCATGGGGTTAGTAGGCAAAGAGAAGCTCCTTTGGATTACGTAAAAGTAGGCACTTATTATGCTGGCAAGCACAACGAGTTGCGATTTATTGTTTGACGTTGCCAGCCGCGTGTTACCCGCGCTCTGAGGTCACGGCCCCTACTCCAACTCCAGCTCCTCCTCTCCTGGCTTAGCGCAAATGTTGATTTAATCCAGAGACGGAGACAGACAAAACAACACATGACGTGACCCCGTGCCGTACCGGATTCGGATTCGGATACGGATACGGGTGCGGATACGGATGCCGGGGGCGGAGCCATGACTACGCCAAATGGCAAAACAAACTCGAACTGCGGCTCCGTTTCCGCCGCGAGTTGCTGCGGCCCTGACGAATGGATTGAAGTTGCAGGCTGCAGGCGTGGGAGTGTCGGAAAATTCGGGCTATATATTTGGGAAATGCCAGAAACAGGGGGGTTTGGCTAGGGCTGGGCGTTAAGTGGCCCAGTCAGGCGTAGAAGTTTCCGAGCCAATCCGTTAACGCATTTGCACAGCCATTCCACTTCACTCCACGCTCCCTTCCAGATCTGGCCAAAATCCATTTCAGCTTAACCCCCGCTCGGGCCCTAGGGCTTCCACACACATTGTGACATATTACCCGAATGACCTTTCATCTGGTCTCTGAAATGGCATTTCAATCAATTCATAGGCCCCCCCGAAAATGGCTGAGAACAACACGAACTTGGGTACGGCACGGGCCCTGGTTCCGACCACTTAATGTCACAATAAAAATGTAACTAACCATGAAAATTACATGTTTCCCAGCAATTTGCCATTTTGACATCCTTCTCTGACGTCTCTGCATACGAGTCCGGGGCCCGAATCGACCCGAAACCCAGCTTGAAGCCCCTCTGATGTTTGTCCTTTGAGTCGAGTTGAGTTGTCCAGCCAGCGGATGAGGTCGAACATGAGGCGGAAGGCGGGTGCCGGAAAGTGGGTCTTGGGCACAACCAATATTTATCAACAACGTAACGTTCGTGTTCGGCTCACGGACAAACTTCTTAAAAGCGTTCCTTCTCGATTGGCGCTGCAGAATTATAGAAAAAATCAAATAAAACACAAATAAAGCAAGGAAAATTGGAAAGATGAGAGACGACGACGACGACGACGACGAAAAATATAAATGGTGCCGGCAAAATCAACCGAAATTCCAAGCAATAAAGTGGACTTTTTATATTTTGTTTGTTGGCAGCCAAAATGAAAGTACTGCCTTTCATTCATACATCGTTCGCCGTCTATATATAGTAGAAGGTGTACGTATGTATATATGACCACTAGCCAAAAACATACACATTATATATATTATATAGAAATGCGAAAATTGTCAACGTTTACATTCTTGGGTTCTTGGTTTCTGGTCGGTCTCGGTTTCTGATTCTCGTCCTGCGTCCTGCGGCCCGGTCTCTGTTTCCAGCAGCTTCGCTCCCTTTGTGTGTGTACGCTTTCTATTTTTATTTTCCGTTTTCCCAGCTACGTTTTTCACTTCAGCTTTGCATCGCAATTCGAGTGGAAAATTGACATATGTTTACTTTGTTGCTGCCGCTGTCGACGCTCGACGCTCTCGCTCCCGATTCCTCCGGCTTGTTGTTGCCAAAGTTTTTCCCTGGTCCTCCAATCGGCCAGTTGCCGAAAGTCGAGCGTCATTAGATTGGTACGCTGTTGGCATTTAAGCTACTGGGACAAGAGGTACTCAGGACTAGACTGGGACAGGTCTCTTCCGGCTGGGTAAGATCAAGATGGGAATGCCCCTGACGGCATTGTCGTTTAGTCGAAAGATTTGTCTTCAATTTCCTTCTTCAGCCTTGATTGTTCATACTTTAATTAATAAATAAAATATACAATAATATAATAATAAATGTAATATATATGAATTGCAACTCTATTCAGAAATAAATTTAATTTACCGAATGGAAACTGTAGATTTACTATGAACAAGAGTATCAAATAAATACCCAAAGTGCTCTGCACCTGGGTTCCAGCTACGGGAAAGGAAATCACATTACACTAATAGAGAGGCTATAGTAATACAGATCAAAGCGTTTGCTATTGCTATTTTATAAAGTTTTTCAATTTAAAAGCAAAAGCAAAATCAGAAACATAAATGCAACAAGAAGCCTTTCATTATCGATGTACAATGAGAGACTTGACTTTCTGGAAGTAAGTAAATCCAAGTTTAGTAGTAGCTGCGATGCTTTAAGTATTAATACTAAATACAAGATAAAAATTTTGACAGAAATATCCTTGAGAAATCCTCTGTAACCTGTAGCTTTCAGCTTCATCTTTATCCCAGATCTTATGCTCATCACTTGGCTTAACCTTTTGATTTCTTCTGGCAGAGCTTAACAGCTTTATCCATGTTTCAAAGGGAATCCTTGAATCCCCAGAGCCTGCATCCTCATCCAGCTCTTGCTGCAGTTGCCTTCCGAGGTCAGGGTTAATGTTAATCCCTTTTCCGGCTGAATTGTAGCGCATTCGGAATTCCCTTTCATTGCGTGCCCATCGACGTCTTCATCCGCATCCTCGGCGCACAGCGCCGTTCGCATTTTGAAGCGGCTATAAAAAATTAAATTAAATTATTGAAGGATTTTATTACATGTTTGCGCTTTCTTCTGCCACTTGCAGCTCTTCCCGTCGTGCTTTTATGGGGCTATTGCTCGTGCTCGTGCTCCCTTATCGTTAGAGCATATTTATTTAGCAGGAAAATATTGAGAGAAGCCCATCAGGATAGTTGCTATACAACGTGGCGAGCAAGAGGGAGAGGAGAGGAGGACGAGGGCAAAGGGACAAAGGACTGGCATCAACAATTGGATATCTCTGTTTGTCGGGGGTCTGGTTAAATTGCCCATTGAAAGGCCGCCGGAGGCACACAGTTGTAAAATGGCTACAGAGGTTGCTGCTGCCAATGTTGTTGCAGTTGCAACTTGCAAGGCCATGGAGAAGTGCTGTGTCAGCTCAGATTACACTAGGAAACAAGGGACTTGGAATTATTATTCCTCGATTTAAAAGGGATGTAAAGATGTAAAAACTAACAATTTCAATGCTTGTTTTTAGCCAAAATAATACATTATAAACTTATTTATTAGCGATTAAACTTAATATTCAAACTTAATATGTTTGCCTAGAGTTAGTGTGACCAATCGGTGGTTTTGTCAAATATGTGTTGAAAAAAGTCCATAGGGTTGCCAGATGGTGAAGGTAGATCGCCACAAATTGTACATTTAATAATTTAAATCTTTATTTTAAGTACAATAAATAAATAATATAATCAGAAAATATTGTAAAATAAAGAAAAAAATGGAAAAATCTTAATTATTTGGATTATCTTTTCGTATTTTGAAATTCAAGGGAAATCAACAAATAAATAAAAAAAAAGACTTTACATGATATCTAGTGTCGCCATTATGCAGTGGCTCTTTGTTTGAGGGGGGCCCTGATAGCAGTGCTGAAAGTTGCAAACTTGGGTTGCAGGGGCTGAAAAACGAACGCCCATAAATGATTAATGGCCAAAGTTGCATTCGTATTTTGATGGCCCAAACACTTTTCATAATTTGCGAGCGCTCGAAATTAGTCAGCTCTTTTTGCCAACGCTGCATCTCTGCCCAGCCCCTCCGTCGGCCCCGCCCATTTGAGCTGCACATTAATGGCCATTTATTACCAGTTTCGGGAGAGCCAACTGGAAGGCAACTCTCCAAACATTCCCACAACTGCCACTGCAAATGAAGTGTAAAGGAGATAGCCGTCAGGGGTTTGGGACGAATTAGAATTTGGGATCGGAATCGGAATCGGAATGAATGCAATGAATGCTCTCCTCCGCTCCTCAAGTTGCCAAGCGAGACCGACATGAGCCAATTTACATAACCCAGAACAACAAATAGTTACAAATTGAAAACTTTTGTCTGCCAAGATTGTAAGCGATTGTCTGCCTCCCCATCCTTATTGTCCTGATCCTGCTGCCTTTGCTGCTCCTGCTGCTCTTGTTGCTGCTGTCTCTGCTGCCATTGCCATTGTTATAATCAAAGTGGTAGCTGAATAACAAGAAAAACACAGCAACTGAAGCTGACAGCCAGGACTGGGACTGCCAGAGCAGAGATACTTTCGCTCAGATACGGATACACTCGTACATGGCGATGCGAGAGAGAGCAATGTGTACGAGATTGGATGATGGCAGCCAGAGCGAAAAAGTATCGACAAGTTTGACGCTTTATGGCATTGTTTAGTGCCGCACATTTCGCCAAAAAACGTTTTTCAACTTTCACACAATTGCGCCATTTGTGCCGCGTCTTCAGGGGCAGAGGCAGCGGCAGTGGAGGATCTATAGATTTTGGCCTGGCCATGGCCATTGAAATCGGAACGGGACGGGGCAGATTGGGGGGCGTGGAGCCAAAGTCGACACAAATCTGCTGACGGAAGCTCCCCGGTTGGCCCACACAGCAGTGCTTTTTATACGGAAAACGTGCAGAAAGTTTGAGTGCCAGCTTAGGAGCTGCTGCTGGCAAAAAGTTATAAAACAGTAGATAATAAAATAATAAAATATATGTATTTGAATTGTGCCCGACGCGAGTCCCTTTCACACCCTCCCTACATCATTTACAGACAGAGACACAGACAGGGAGACACACACATAAAGTTTTTGTTTCAGGCGATAAAATTACATGTCAAATTGAATGTAACCTGCTATTTGTGCGCATTATGGTGGCCATAATTAAACCCGCAATGGCCGAAGGGAATCGCCGCACGATGGCTGGTCAATCATGGGTTTATTTGATGGCTTAAACTTTGTGCAATGGCAATGGCAATGGCATCGGGGGGGAATCGAAATTGGAATCGGAATTGTAGGCGCCTGGCGGGTGACCTCAGTGCCGATCCGGATATGGGTAGCTATCGAAAGAGCCCTGCTATCATGAGTTATGTCTGCCTCGCAACCCCTCCGCGAAAATATTATTTAAATATTACTTTTCACCAAAAGCGCGCCAAATCCTATAAATCAACCGAAAGTCTCCGACTGAAAGAGATCCTAGATAGAAAAGTTTCGGGCGGGCGCGCAACTTTCGAGCGGAGAACAACAACGAGAGAGAGATGCCTCAAATAAATTTGCAAAGAATCGAGCAAACTTTGGAGCATTGCGATTTGTTTTCCAATGAAAATGGGGGAGAATGGTGAATGGAAAATGGTAAATGGTAAATGGAAAATAGAAAATTGAAACTGAGAACCTGTCACAGGGACTTGGCGAGAAGAAGAACTAGGGTAAAGTCACCTCGTTATTGTCCCCTTCCAAACCCAAACCCAAACCATGGGAATCTGTGCCAGCGCTGAGTGCTCGGCTAAGCCGAATCAATGCTTTTTTTATGCTAATACAATCAATCGGTCTAATCGAATCAAACGTTTTGACAACCCAACGGGCCTCAAATGGAGCGTTTTGGGGCTTGTCCCGGTCGGGCATTGTCTCCATCGCTCTTGTCCCGACCTATAAACTATCGTTGGGACAACAGACAACCGACAACAAGTACGCAATATGCATAAAACTTTATATGGCATTTAAATCGTGCCTGGGGTTGGTTCGCACCCCTTTCCAGCATCCCAGCTGTCCGGGCTGTCCTGGCCGTCCAATCCGGATCCGGAACCCATCCCATTTGGCTGCTTACTTCGGCTGTTAACTCAAGCGTCACAAATGCCGGAAATCGAATACAATTTGTAATTCTGATGAACAGTTGAGCAAAACTTAAGCGTCGTCGACGTCGTCTGCCTGTCCCGCCTGCTGGTGCTCCTGTTTTTATTCCCGTTGTTGCTCTCCTGTTAACGCTTGTTGTTGCTCCTCCTCTGGGCCATTGTTGATTCTGCTGGTGATTCTGATTCTTATTGTCCTGGCTTTCCTGTTCCTGCAACTACTTTTGGCATATTTAGCCCGGCTTTCACCTTGCTCTCGCTCGACGACTTTTTTATCCTCCTCTTCGAGCTTCTCAGTTTTTATACCCTTGCAGAGGGTTTTTTAATTTTGATCAGAAGTCTGCGGTCTTTAATAATCCAATTGCAGACTGTAAAGGTGTACAAACTTCGGCTTACCGAAGTTAGATTCCTTTCTTGTTTGTCCAAAAAGGGTTATCATAATTTTCGAATTATTTTCGTAATGCTAGAATTTGAGGTCTTATTGGAAGCCTCTTGTAGCCAAAAAGAAAGTGATAGCAAAAAGCAGTATATCTTCCGATTCGTGATTAAAATCCTAATTATTTACAATCAAAATTTAAAAAGAAAATTTGAAATAAATAATTTGCCATTTTTTCTAAATTCTATAAGGGGTTACATCATTAAATTTTGTAATTTCTAAACTTAATAAGCAGATTTATTATCCTTATAAAAACTGACACAGAAAAGCTTTCCAAATTGATATATATGCAATTTTTGCTAAATTCCTTTTCTAAATTAGCAAAACTTGCAAGGATATGTAACCTTCGGCTTTCCGAAGTTAGCTTCCTTGCTTGTTGTTTCTGCATCTGCCTCTGTTCCTGCTGTATCTGTATCCAGCTGGAGCTCTCCTCGTCCGACTGGGTTTCCATTTCGTTATCGAGTCGTCGCCAATCGCCATGTAATGCCAAATTGGGCGACATCGTTTTATGTTTTGTTTTTGCCCATTCCCGGAGCTCCTTCATGCCAAGCCATGGATGTGTCTACAGGTTCACTCATCAGTTGGCGCTCTGTTAAATTTCGCACACGTAGCAGCATAAAAATTGACACCGATAATTCGAGTCTGTGCGACTCTCTCTCCGTGCGAGTGTGTGTAGTCAGCGGTACGTACTGCGTATACGCGATATAAACACGCACACGCCCCGAAAACATACATCATGTCGGAAAATTTGTCGGTGAGCTCCAGGACAGGATGCGGGATGTAGAGGAAGTCGAGGTGCAGGAGCGGGGGCTGCTGGGGAATTGGGGCGATATGTCGCGTCGCTGTTTACACAAACAAAGTTATCAATTTTACACACGACAGTCCCTGCTTCACCCCCGCTGCTGCTTCCTAAAAGCTTCAGCTTCCAGCTTCAGCCATCCTTCCCCCCGCGACTACATTATTCCCCGGCGGAAGGGCTTCTCAAAGTGGTCGGGATAAGGCGGAGGCAAGGTAAGACCAGCGACTGCCAGCATTTCCATCAATTCAGTATGCAATCAATGTCCAAATCGAAGACGCAAAGCGGCGAAACCCCCCAGTCATAATAGATACAGAGGAGCTTCCTAAAAAAGAATTTACTTTAAAATTATACTCCAAAATGCATATTATTAAATGGCATATATTGGGATCTATAAATAGTATTACTTTGAGGGACTTTTCTTTATAAGTAAGTTCTTTTAAATTAGGTTTCTTGTGTTTTTATTTTTCCTTTCCTTAGGAATGAATATATTAGCAATATTCCTGTGAAATGGTTTTAATTTTTACTCAAGAAAAACTATTATTTTTCTTAGTTCCCTTAATCACAGTTCACTGTTGCAAAAGGGGGAAAGCTTGCTAGAAGGGATGGTCGATTCGTCGCTCAAAAGGTTACGCGCGAAATGATCTTTGGAGGGGATTTTGCGGAAATATTGAATTTAAGCATTTCGAAGCATCCTTTTCGGCGAAGCGGTGCCCCCTCGCCTTAGATCAAAAGCAACTTTGCTCTTAAAGTGTTTCACGTTCCTGCAACAATCTCCAGCGCGCGCGAGTCCTTCCCCGAAGACATTTTTCATAATTCTGCAACCTTGCCGCCGAGCAGACGAAGACAGAATTCACTTAGGGCTAAGAGTGATGGATGAGGTCCTGCAAAAATGTCGCCGCTTTTTAAATTCTGAGGAATGCTTGGCTTGTTAGTGTAAAATAATATGAGCCTCGTGGGTGGGAGTCTGCTTACTTAGGCGTTACCGCCCTTTGTCCTGCCTGTTGTCTATTTGATTTGCCTTGCCAGTACATCCTACGGCTGGAGAGTAGGTGACGGAGACTCCTAAGCCCAGGACGAAGACGAAGACTTAGACTGAGACGGAGACGAGGAATACAACAACAAGAAAAATTCCACTCAAATTGCATTTATTGGAGAAATATTTATAATAACTTGGAAATTCAATTTCCAAAGAAAATATGCTAAACGGATTTGAGGGGAGCGGCGGAGAGTGCAGCCATCGAGGGGGAGAGGGATTTCTCGAGGTGAGGATGTCACTCGGGCAAGTGTGCGTGCGGCTTGTGTCGTGTCAATGGTTGGGTGGCTCTGTGCCTGTGTCTGTGCTGTGTGTGCCAGCAGGAGAAATATGTTAGAAAATTAAAATCGACCATATGTTGCCTCATCGATTTTGATAAGTCGCCGCCGCCGCCGTCGCCGCCTGCCTGCCTGCCAGAGAGGAGCAACAGCAACAGCGGCAACAGCGGCTGCCATGGCCGCTTCATATCCGTTTCCGCTTTGACACAATGGGCTCACAATGCGTGCCACTTGGCGGGTGTGTGTGTGCCCCCCGCTTAGGGTGTGAGCCGCTCGTGTGTGTCTCTGTCTGTCGCTGTGCCCCTGATGCCACTTGCGATTGCAAAAGCCTGGCTAAAAAAGACGCCTTGTCATGCATGAGTTTTGTGCCTTTTATTATTGATGTTGTTCGGTGCTATTATTGCTGTTGCTGCTGCTTCTGTTGCTGCTTCTGCTGCCATTTCATTGTTGCTCCTTCACTGGCTGGCGTGACACAAATCAAACGTACCCTGGTAAATATTTCATAAGCACATCCAACCACGCACCTCCGATGAACTTTAAAGAGATCCCAGGACAGCACAGGAGGCGGCCTTAACCCTCCACCCGCTCGCTGGGGTGTGGACTTTGCCTCCGGCCTCTGCGATTCAATTTGGCTCCAATAAATGTTGCCGCAACATGTTGCAGCTGCGCAGGCGCCGGACTCCCGGAGATTTGCATATTTGCGGAGGACTCGCAGGAGCAGCTCGGCTCAGTTGTTTTCCGCGCCTCAAGCCACACACACGCGACGAGCGCTGACAAAACCGGAAGCGAGGAAACGGCGAAACGTGAAACGTGACCGAGTGGGAAGCGTGATACGTGACTGAGGGAACCGTGACTTTCGGTGAACTGTGACTCGGGTGACTGCTCGGCTGGCTTTCGTATCTGGCGTCTCAATCGGAATTGGAATTGGAATCGCGTCATTGGAGTGACTGATTTCGCGTGCGAGCGGTTCGTTGGGGTTGACCATGACTGCTTCCTTACGTCGCATCACGTAAGGGCAGTTACGTAAGCGATACCCCCCACCCCCGCGATAAAGGGACAGGAACGCAGCGCGCTCGAATGCGTTACGTTGCGCATGAGATGGCGGCACGCAGTTCGCGCTACATTTACTCCGACCACAGCCACCGACTCTAGTTCGCTGCCAGGAAAAGGTAGTGTCCTTCGCCTCCGGTTCTTGGTTCTCGGTTCTCCCTTTTCCCTTGCCCCACACCCCTGTCGAATATAATTAAGTGTATTATCGGAACGTGACCAAAGCGAAATTGCTGCCTGCGGGCGGAGGCAACCGCTCTAGCTTGAGCTTCTGTCCCAGCTCCTCCTCCTCCTCCTCTGCCACTGGCCAAGCAATTGAATGGACAGCTTAGTGTGTAATGAAGAAATTACCAAAAGCTCGATTTCTCCTGTCTCCTGTCTCGCCTCCTGCCGTCGCCCACGGCTAAGGACATCTCAATCTCCAGCACGCCGTTGTCCTGTGGGCGTCATGGTGATTGAAAACTCGACCGCATTGCGGTCTTGTCATCAGTTTAAATGAATGTGCTGCGGTTTCCGGCTCTCCGATAAGACGGAGCCCTGAGCCTAATCCCTTTCAGTTATTGTTTCGGCACAATGTGGCCTCAAAAGTGGGTGGAGGCAGGAGTGTCCTTCATCTTCATCTCCGTCTTCGTCTCCATCTTTTGTGTGTTGCCTTTGGAGGCGAGGCGAGTCGAGTTGAATTGAGTTGAGTCCCGCGATTGCCATCATTTATTTTAATTACTTTTCTGTTGTCGTTCTCCGTGTCTCGTCCTCACACTGTACCTCGTCCTGGCTGCAGTTATATGTAATTCGAGAGCCACACAAATTGCGCATGAAATGTTGGTGGAATACTTTATGGCGCTGCTCGTGATCATGGGATTAACCGCAACAGTCGACAAGCAGAGCCGGCACAGCAGCCAATACTTCGGTGAGTACCAAAAGGGCTTTAAATCTAATCAGGCGACACTCAAAGGGTTAAGCCGGGGCAATCGTATCAGAAATGGCAATATAAATGAGAATAAAACACGGCGAAGGGTATTGGAAATCGCATTTGGGGAAAGCAATTATATTGAGGGATATTGCGGGGATTATACGGGGACACTGATCTCTCTCTAGGACAGGGCAAGGATATACATTAAAAGCTCTAAAGCTGGGGACCAAATCGTTGGGAATTTAAAACGGAAGGAGCTTAACCCTTGCTTGTTTCCAATAACTTTCAATTACTTAACTGTCTAAAGTTGGAAAAAGGGGTAAAAATTAAGAGATGAGCGGAATGATGTCAAAACATATTAAGATGAGATTAAGACACTTTTTAGTTAAAAGGCTTTTAAGGATGGATAATGAACTCATTTATTTTTGAAGTAATTTCTACTATTTAAGGATACATATTTTGAATAATTATTAGCCTTAAAGTCATATAATTCATATTCCTTAAAGGTTTCTAGTCCTATTAAAGTCCGTGTTCACTTGGAAGTTTTTTCATTAGTTAACCTGAGCTTGCATATGCAATTTCCAAGTTTGAAAACACGTTTTTGATTAAATTCCTTGATCAATTGAATTTCACACTTTTAATTAAAAACTTTTAGCATACAACCAGCAAACTAAGTAACTAACTAACGCATACTATTCCCCACTGAGGTTTTAATTATAAAGTTGTCTGCATAGCTTAAACAAATAAACACTCTAAACTTTTAGTAAATTACAGAAACAGAATTAGTTGAAATATATTCAAGTTATGCGCCCCTCTAATGGATAACTGATCTCTGAAAGGATCTCAATTTGGCAATTCCCTCTTGCATATGTCCGAAATTGTTTATGCTCCCATCTATTTCGCATCTCCTGGCTGTGAGGAGTATAAACTCGGAACTGGGCCAGGAACGGTGCCAGGAGCAGAGCCAATTGCTCATTTGTAATTTATGGCACCTGAGCTCAGTTTAGGGCCCGCTTGGGGGACTGCAGCTTGGCAGAAGAGACTGGGCTGGGTTAAGAGGAGGATGCTCGCTGAAGCTGCGGCTGCTGCGGTTCCATCCAGCTCAGCCCAACTTGCCACCCCGCGCACTTTGTATGTAAATACGCAACTTTTATTAAAAAATTTTTTATGTTGTTACATGCTATTTGCCATCGCGAGTGTGTGTGGGGGTGTGTGGGTGTGCGAGCGTGGGGAGATTTCTTTTTTATTTTTTGTGGCCAGCATAAAAAGCAATTTCCAGTGAAGTGTTTGGCCTGGCCAACGCGTAACCAAAGCGCAAGCTAGGCAGCGCGCCAGCGACACTGGAGCAACAGTTTCAATTAAGTGTTTAACGTCATTTTATTGCTCGACATTTGATAGCTAAATTTGCTCCAACCACACACGCACACACTCATAACAGGCACAAAGGATCCCGGCCTATAAATCAATATGTGTTTATCCACTTCCATATCCACATCCAGTGCCCCTTTCATTGGCAGTACCAGCCGCACTCCATCCACACTGCCAGCTGTATTTGTGTTTGTATTTGTTTAGGCACTCATGGATTATTAGCGCATTAGTTGGCTAATACATCGCCATTTGGTTGGTGGCCAGGATCGAGAGGAGAGGGAGGAGCGGGACCACCCACATAAATCACTATGCTTCGCCCGCCCGGTGATGGATCATAAAAGGGGGATGGGCAGGGAGCCTCCGCTGGGGGTGCATGCTTGAGCTGGGGCATAAATTAAGCACAAATACTCGTTAATCAAATGAATGCTGATGCCACCCCGCCAGCTGAGGCGATTGAGCCAATCCCGTGGCCAGCACACAACCCGCTCAAATGGCCATCCATCTGTCTGTCTGTCGCTCGGTCTGTCCATCTGCCTGTCTGTCTGCCTGTCGGTATATCTATCTATCTGTCTGAACGCCTGCCTGGCTGACGCTTCCTGTGTCCATCCATCTGTCTGGCCCACGAGCCCTTGGCCAAAGGAATGCACTTGAATACGCTTAGATTGACGTCCAGATACAGCTGTTTGGATATTCTGACACCCCCACCGGGGGTGGCTTAATGGGCATGTAGGAATGCTAGGCTCTTGAATTTACAACACTTCACGAAGCCAAATAAGTAAATCATTTTAAGATGTTCGGTAGTTTAAAGTATCAGTTATGCGTCAGAAAGTTGTTATCTTGGCAGATTTGTGGGTAATAAATTGAGAGGAGGGCTTTGTACTTGAAATAAATCTTTGAGCTACAAATATTTAAGTTTATATAACTAAGAATTTATGGAATATAATTTTTCAGGTCATCTGGCCGCCGCCGAGGAACTGTCCAACTTGATTCCCGACAACTACGAGGGTCCCGACCCCATCTTCGACAACTCCACAGAGCGGGAGATCATTGCCGCCTTGGGCACCACCGCCCGCCTGCACTGCCGCGTCCGCAATCTGGGCGATAGAGCGGTCTCGTGGATCAGGCAACGGGATCTACACATCCTCACCATAGGCATTATGACCTACACCAATGACCAGCGCTTCTTGGCGCGCCACATTGACAACTCGGACGAGTGGGTGCTCAAGATCGTGTCGGTGCAGCCCAGGGATGCGGGCATCTACGAGTGCCAGGTGTCCACGGAGCCCAAGATCAGTTTGGCCTACAAGCTGATCGTTGTGAGTAAGTATCCTTGGGGCTTAAGACGATGCAGAACTGAGCTTAAGGGACCTAAAAATTCGTTTAAAACTTTGCAAATATTATATTTGATCCTGACACATAATTAAGTCCCTTTAAAAATTTTCAACATTATTAAAATTCCCTTGAAACTTCCTGGTGCATAAAAAAGGAACCCGGCTGACTCTGTTAAAAACTCATTAAAATTGTTAATTTCTTTGGTGAGGCATGAACCCTTTTACTGGTGCCCGCCAGAGTGGCCTAATTCCTGGGCTTAAATTAAGGCAAGTGCCCGCTTCGATACCCCCTTTGAATGCCAATCGATTGGCGGTCGTGTTAGTCCTTGTAGCCGTTGTTTACATCTCCGTTTAGATAGCCCCCGCCCAAGGGTGCAAAGAGCGCGGATTACTCTGACAAATTAGTTTATCAAACATCCCCCGGAACATCACACAGAAACGAGGGGGGACAGGGGTAGAGGAAGAGGGGCAAACGACCCCCTGATGGCAACTTGTTGACACCCCCATTAATCGAAATCGACGCCGCTCCTTGACAGCCTCCAAGGCCCAGATCCTGGCCAACCGCGAGTTGTTCATCCAGAGCGGCAGCGACATCAATCTGACGTGCATCGCCCCCCAGGCCCCGGGCCCGTACACGCACATGCTCTGGCACAAGGACACGGAGCTGGTGAGCGACTCGGCCCGGGGCGGCATCCGCGTGGTGTCCGAGCAGCAGATGAAGACCAGCAACCTGGTGATATCGCGCGTGCTGAACACGGACTCCGGCAACTACACCTGCTCCGCGGAGAACTCGAGTGAGTCCTTGACAGTGTTGTTCTGCTCCTTTGTCGCACTTGGCGAGGCAGCAAACTTTTTCGACAAGACAGGATTAAGTCGTTTAGTTGACAGCATTTAGTCTTTAGTTTAAGTATGAGTTGTTGGCACACGAACTTTGTTAAAAGTAAATTAATTAAGGTTTTAAGTTGATTATTTCTTTGGGTACTTTTATTGTCTTTTAAAGGATTTTATTGATACGTTCGGGGAAATTAAAGGGGCAATAAATAAGACATTTACTTAAGCTTTTTATTATACATATTATTAACTTATATTCTTCAATTGGTTTCATGGGATATACATTTTATTAAAATATAAGCCTGATAATATTCACAATTTCCTTTCCTTTAATTGCTTTAACTTAATTTATGTCATCCAATTATGATAAATTTATCGCTTACTACAATTTAGATTTATTTTTTTGTATCTTTAATGGCAGTTGATTAATTTATATTTAATTGTGCCACCAAAATCGGTTAAATCTATTTTAATTACTAATTATAAGTTCATTAAAAGTATTTTCTTTTTCATCTTGCTACCGAAAATTGTCATTGATTAATTGCAGAATAATTAATATTTTCCATGCTCTTGTGGAAACATAATTATTAACGATTTTTCCCTCGGTGTTGGCGGAAACCACTAACTCCTTCTCAACCTTAACATCTGCTCGCAACAGATTCTGACAGCGTCTTTGTGCATATCATTAAGAGTGAGCAGCACGCGGCCATGCAGCACGAGCTGGGAGCGAGGCTGGAGCTGCCACCGCTGCCACTGCTGCTCTTGGCGGCCCTTCTGGTCGTCCTCGCTCCGCTGGCACCCCTGGCAGCGTCCCCAGTATTCCCATCATCTCCAGCAGCAGCAGCTCTTGCAGCATCTCTCACACACCCAGCGCCCCTTTAAGCCGAGCCAAAGTCGAGCGGCAACTTATGTTCGATGTCTGCAGCCCGGGAGCCGGGTAAGTCGGTGATTTTTAATGCCGTCATCAGCCAGAAGCTCAGGAGTCGTAGTCATCATCTCGTTACAGGACACGCCCCGCGCCCACGCCTCTAGGAGATTGGATGACTGGATGACTGGATGACTGGATAGCCGGATAGGAGGAGGTTAACGACGTCGATGTCGCGTTGTCTTGTAAATATGTAAATCGGGTTTTTGTTTATGTTTGTGTTTGTGGCTCAGTCTCTAAGTATTTTTATACGTAATTAAGTAAATAGGTCGAGAGTGCATACATATGTGGCGCCGCATAGCATATACTCGTGTGCTAAGTATATATACTATACATAAGTAGCATATACTATATCCCGGCCGATGCAATGTACTATCTATGCCTGCGATCGCATACCTAGAGACGCCAAGGGCGAGCCATCGAGTCCGAGCACCGCATCGAATCGAATCGAATCGAATCCGTAACGAATGTAAATAAATGTTTAATCTTAATAATCGAGGCCGAGAGATCTAGATTAATTATGACGAATCGTCTGACGCATCCCACGGCGTATACGCAATTTAATTTTCCCGCCCAGTGATTGATGGCGATATGAGTGGGGGGAGGACCGCCCCGGCGAGGACTTTGACATCCTGCGACCCGGATTATGGCCCTTAATTGCGGGGGCGGAGTCGGGGCCGAGTTTCGAACAGTAATTGAAAAACGATAAGGTCAGGCCGGGTCATTGAAGGTCCCATGTATAGCAGGGACCAGGCCTGCCCCCAACGACGACTTCAAAGGCAAAACACTTTCGATTTTCACACAGAGGGGAAAAGGGAGGAAAGACAGGTAAGGTGTGCGGCGACAGGTGTGCCTGGGGCAGGGTAATTGAAACATTTGAAGCGTGCGTAATTCATACTCCTCAACGGCAATTACAGTTGGAGTTCTTGGACAAAGTTTTCGGAGCGCACAATGATAGCTGGCTGGCAGCGGGCTAAGGATAAGGATAAGGATAAGAAGGATAAGTACCCGAATGCAGGGCGACAGTTCCGGCAGCTTCAAAGGCGCCGCGGCGCAAACACACAATGAGTAATGGCGGTGGCAGGCAGGCAAAAGAGGACTCGCTAGGATGCGCAAGGATGGAGCAAGGCATAACGCATCTCCTTATTGCCAAGTGTTCGCTGAATTTTGCATAAGGTGGTGGTAATTGAAATAAAAGACGTTCCCAGCCGCTAATGGGTCCGTACGCAGCTCCTTGTTCCCATTTTCCCTCACCCTTTTCCCTTTACACAACCGCAAACCCCTTGGTGCCCCGGAGCCCAAAGGAAACCCAGCAAAGTAGGCGAGCATCCATCACAATCTCGCGAAAGGAGCGGGTTCTACAGCGGAAGGGGTGCGGGTAGGGATACGGGTGTACTTGGGAGTTAGCGTGTCCTTGTGCCCGCTTTTTCCTCTCTTTTCCCCCCGGCATTTCGCAAATCTTTGGGGAATCTTACGCATCTGAAACACGCGCTGCCTGGCAGCCGCAGTCACAGTGCCCTTGCCCCGCCCGCCCCAAAGACCGGAGTCCTGAGTCCTGAACATAACCCCTTGGAAGGACGCTTCTCGGGTTCAGCTCAATGAATTGCAAGTGCCGAGAGTCCGGTTGGCCAAGGCATCCCGATCCTTTGCCCGGGCGTTGCTGTTGCTGTTGCTGCGGCTTCACCTTCACTCATAAATTGTACAACGAGAAATAAATCAAACCCAGCCTCGCCTGACTCGCCTCGGTGCGATGTTGCTGGTCGTGCTGCTGCTGCTGCTGCCTGAGACGCTGTCAGTAACAAATCATGCTCAGGGCTACAGCTACAGCCCAGTAGGAGCCGGAGCCTCATAGTCCTTGCCGGAGCCGTAGCCGTTGCCGTAGTCGTAGCCTTTGGCGCTGCCTTAACTGGAGCCATTGCTTGCGGACTTGTTTACGGGCTTAATACGCAGCGCCAGGCAACAACAGTCAAGTGAGGTTGAGGGAGTGGCCAGGATAGCGACTACGAGATGCCCATTTCGAAAGTTTTGGTTTATTTTTGGGATTTTATTTATAAGGGAAAGGGTAAGAAGTAAGTATGTTTAATAATGTTTATCTTGTAAGCAATATATTCGTAAGAAATCCGACTTTAATCTATATCTCGGCAAGGTTATAGGTTTAAATAACATAAAACTTCCAAAATAAATACTTCTAGCTAAGAAGAAACTTTCACAAAAATTTATTTGGATTTTAATTCGTATTCTTAAGTTTAAAATGTCCTTTATAAGGTTATTGTCTAAATTTGGGATATAGTATGTTACCAAATGAGCTTAAGATAAAAGCCTAGTCCAAGCTAATTCATTCTTAATATGATCTCTACTTTATAACCCCTTCGTAAACTTTTAAATAAATTCGCTTGGGCTTAACTTTAACTTAATCACAATAAGGTAATTTTAAGTTAAAGTTCAAGTACCCAAAAATACCAATAACTGAATTGTCTTCACAATGTTACCCCGATCAACTTTAACCAAGTTTTAGAAAAAGGCAGCCAGTTATCTGTGCCCATTCGTAGTAGTCCTTTCTCTGTCAATTTACCTAAGTGTAGCCTTCCAGGCTTAATCAAGCAATGCCCTCGGTGCCTAGATAGCAGTCTAAGAAAAAGCTGAAGAGAAAATCCATTGATCAATTCTAATTAATTAAAATTGCTCAGGCTGTAAACAGAATCACCTCTGGCAGTGGCAAACAAGGGCTGAAAACAAACACACCGCCGCCTCAGTCTGCGAGGTAGCAGGTGGAAAAAGTGCGTATACGTACTGTGGGTTTCTTCGCCTGCAAGTCTGTGTGTGTGTGTGTGTGTGTGCGTCATCATCACCAGCAAGGGGTAGTTCGGGGGGGAAAGGGAGCATCAACAGCAGACTCGGAACCAGAATCAGCGGCAGGCAGGAAGTGCGGAAGTGCTGGCTGTGCGAACACGACGACTACAACGACAACAAGGACAGGCGAAGGACCAAGGATCAGGAGCAGGAGCCAGAGCAGGAGCAACTGGGGCAGAGAAACTACGGGGCGTAGTCGCGCCGGAAAACATTTAATTACTAATGAGTTTTTCGTACTGCAGCTCGTGAGGGAAAACGCTTTAAAAACGCGACGAAAAGTGGCGCTGGAACTAGGGATTTTTCATTTGCTAATTAGCCGAAATGGCAGCCGGGCCCGAATTTGATTGATTGGCAGGAGTGGAAGAAACAACAATCAATTATTTAGCCAGCATTTAGCAATTGATTATCAGGTATTAGGCGCTGACAGGCAACACTGGCCCTAGCTAGAGCCTCATCCTTCTTGAGCTCTTCATCCCATCCTGGCTGGCTGGCATGCATAACTTATGACCGAGTGGGACGACGACGACACATAGAAGTTTGCCCAAAAACAATGACATCTTTCGACAGTATTTAAAAGGCCTTAGCCATCGTTAGTCCTTCCTTCCTTCCACACTCTTTCCTCTTCCCCGCTGAGAATAAACAAGGCAAAAAAGTTTCTCTTCGATATTATTATCGGGGCATAACTCTGTCGGTCATAAATCAAATTAGATGCTCGCTGACACTTGGAAACACATAAGAAATGCAAAAGATTCTATTAAATATACAGCCGATGTGTAGATATAGAGATAGAGATACGGAAAAGTAGGGCAAACAGTGGGTTTAATTGAATTGTCAAATACCCAGTACCTTTCAGCAGCAGCCAGGGGCCAGGCCAGCCCAATATACCCCTTCGAGGCTGGCGAGGGCGAGGGTATGGTTCGGGGGCCTAAGAAAACATTTATCATGCGATTTAAGTTGGCCACGACTTTTGCACAAGAGAGATTTAAGTGATTTGCTGACTGGCTTTAAAATCAAAGTGCGGATAATGAATGGCCTGGCTTGGTAAAGACTCTCCGCCTCGGCTCCATCCTGGCCCGGCACTATTTGCTCTTGGCAGCCCGAAATGTTTGTTTTGGGCTCAATTTAAGTTTTGTGGCAGCGGCAGTGGCAGTGCACAAAAGTGCAAAGTGCAAAGTGGCAGGCATTTTGCAGCAATTTTCTATAGAATGGAATCGAATCGCAAGGCCGGGGGCTGTCACTTGCTCGCATGCGACACGCGATTGTTCCCGCTAACTGCTTTTCGGAGCTCTCCCAGCACTCCGACTCCTCCGGTTCTGTTCTGTTCTGGTTGGATCCGGTGCTGGTGTCGGACCATGTAGTTTAATCTGCAAACAACATCGTTTGATCCATATCATCAAAGGCGGACACAGGCGCTGGAACGGAGCTGGGCGTGTGACTGACAAAGCGGGGCCAAAGAGCAGCTACTGCACGGCGGAGCAGAGCGGAGCACTCGGCTCCTTTCTAGTACAATTGCCCCCCGGCAAGAGGTTAATTTCCCCCAGGAAGCACCCCGGCTCAATGGCCTTAGAGCAGGAATAGCGCCGGCTAAGTAAACTCTCACATTAACACAAAGCCAAATGCCGAACCCGGACCGAAAAACCAGTTAGGACGCTTTTCCATGCCGGCCGACCGGGCTAAACAGACCATCAGATACCCGGTACTCGGCGTGAGATACTTTTTTCATTTCCTCTTGAGAGGCGAGTAATTAGGAAATAGGTATATCAACAGAAAGTGCAACGGGAGAAGATTGCCAGATACGAGATGTGATGAATGGTTATACAAAACAGAAAGGAGAAGCTAAAGAACAACCTGAATGATTGCGTATTTCGTTCACTGATTTTATTTTTGAACGTTTCTGCATCTGGCGTTTAGCGTTTTGTTACTAATATATTAGATATAAAGCTTAATTAAAAAAAAAAACAATTAAATAACAAACAAGGAAGCTAACTTCGGAGAGCCAAGGTTTATAAACGCTTGCAGTTTGCTAAAGTAGAATAGGCATAACTAAGCCAAAATAGCATTTACTTCAATTTGGATCGCTTTTCTGTGCTAGTTTTTATTGGATTAATAAATTTGCATATGGAGTTTCGAAATTAAAAATACAAAATATTTTTGTCAATTTTTGACAATTTAAATGATGTAACCCCTAATAGAATTTTGAAAAAATTTACAATTTTTTTTTTTTTTTAATTTTGATTGTAAATAATTAAGGATTTTTTTTCAGATTTTTTTTTTCAATATTGTGATTGTAAATTATTAAGGATTTAATGACGAATCGAAAGATATACGGCTTTTGGCTATAACTTTCTTATTGGCTATAAGAGGCTCCCAAGAAGACCTTAAATTTGCGCATTTTTGGGTGACAAACAAATTTCGAAATATTTGATAACTTTTTTGGACAAACAATTAAGAATTCTTACTTCGGTAAGCCGAAGTTTGTATACCTTTTGTATACTGCAATTGAATTATTGAAGATCGGTCCATGATGACCTGCAAACCCCTATCCCTTATAGCCATCCAGTTCGATTAAACGAATCTACCCCGGAAAATTACGCATACTGGGTACCAAGCCAGAAAAGGCGAATTTTGTGCGGGCCCACCTGCTTGGCAGGACTCCAGTTGCTGCAACCGAACAATGTGAAATTACCGCCCTGAAATATGGACACCCGCTGAGATTTTATAGCAGTCAACTTTGAATTATTAAATATGTATTTCCAGCCACGCCAAAACCAGAGACTCAATCTGCAGCCCAAGCGGATGAGGATGTGGAGTAGGAAAGAAGGAACACAGGAAAAGGGAGCAGCGAAGAGGAGGCCAGTAAAAAGTGCGTTAAGTTCAATTTTAGGGGGAATTTTAAAGGACATTTTGGTAATAGGGAAATATGAGCTATTAGGGAAATAGTAAAGGTCATTAGCCATAAAAGGAGCTTAGCCATAAACGGGATGCCATAAAAAGTCAGAGCTTTTTATAAGCTTGTCAAAAGCTAAAAACTAAAAGCTCTTAAGGCCAAAGCTCAGGATGTGGAAAGTTTTGACTTAAATATTTAGGCCTTGACAGCTAATCAAAGCTCTGCTTGATGGCTGCCGCGCTGCATAATGAGTTCCAGTTAGGCTAGGACAGCCCCCCTTAGTTGCCGCGCAACTACCCCCCCTGATCCTTCCATCCTTTCATCGTTCGAGGGCCCCGTGACTCGCTGGGAGACAAATGACAGACCATTAGGCAGTTATTGCCCCACAGACTGGCAGTCAAAGCGGCAAGCACATTAGCAGCTTCCTGTGCACAGCCTGCTAATAAATATACACCTCAACGTCACTCCACAGCCCCTTCTTCATCGTTCTCCTCGCCCTTCGCCCTTCGCCCTTCGCCTCCCCCCACCACTTCCATTTCCGCATCCTGTTTCCAGAGCAAGGCGAAGACCGAACCCCGCATCTTGCATATTCATAAGCTGGGGGTAAAAATATTTTCATAAACATAAATTCTCATTTCTGTTGCATTTCCTCGATCGCCTTTTGCCTTGTTTTCCACACTTTCGGCCCTTTTTATCTCTTTCTCTCGCCTCTGCGGTAATTTCATTCGCTTGGCCAGGCCGAAAATGCACTGCAAGAAACTTGAGTGGGTGTCCAGTGGCTTGTCTTGTCTGTTAGCTACTGGGGGATTTCCTTTCATTATCGGAATTACACATTGAATACGAGCTGCTTTATGCAAATAAAGAGCCACCACATGGCTGTTGCTTTCGGCTAATCTTTTTCCATTAGGTGCAGCTTGTCCGTTTGTGTGCTCTTATATTTGTGCTCGTTCGGGTGCTACACAAGCACACATTTAAATTAAAATTGAATTTCCAGTATGCATATACTTACAAGCGCACTCTCCACTCATGTACTTGTACAGTTGCGGTCAGGATAATAGTGAGCAGGGGATATTCTATTTTTTTTAAGGGGTATTTTTAGCATGGAGTGCTTATGTGAGGAATGCTTTCATGACTTCTTTATTTAATAGTTTCTTGGTTCCTACATACATTTTAAATAAATAAGAAATCATTAAGTATTTTACATGGCGTATACGTAATAATTGTGAATGAGAAATTCTTTCACAAATATTACGTATACGCCTTGTGAACGACCTAATGACTTCTTATTCATTAATAATGTAACGTGACTCCACTCGCTCATCGTTCGGCTGCTCTCGCTTATTCCCATTCTCGTTGTCTTTGGTCGTTGCTCTGCTCTCACTGTCTCGTCGTCTTGGTCCTCGTTTGCCCGTCGTAGTCTCGTCGTCTGTACTCGTGGTCTGTACTCGTCATTCTGTTCTCAAACTAATTTACTTGATGTTTTTCTTGCTCCACTATTCGTCTGTTTGCTCGCTCGTCTATTTATTACTTTACTCGCTCGTTTACTCGTTGCTTTACTCGCTGCTCTCAATGGTTGTTGTTCCAGGAATTCCTGGTACGCATTCACCTTAAGGCAAGCACAACCCACATATAATTTAACTGTATTTCAATTAACTTGACGATGTATTTTTAAGAATAGAGTACGTTAGGGGTTAAATCAACAGGAATGCCATATTCATGTGCTCTTGAAGTTCTTGGTTTCCCTTATGCTAATATTTTGACCGTCGTTGTTTAAATACGAGTGTGTACACCTCGCAGTTACCTTTTACTCTCCTCTTTTGTCCAGTGCATGTAAGCTCCGGCTTGGAAGTTGTTCCAGCTCATGTTGCTGCCGTTGCTGCTGCTGTGGCAGTTGCTCCGATTGCTGTTCTGCCGCTGCGCCGTTGGCGTCGCCGTTCTCCGGCGCTTTTTCATTTGCAGCTCGGGGTTCTCCGGCTTTCTGCTTGTGCTTCTGATTCCGATGTGGCTACAGCTACTGCTGCCTTTCCTTCATCGTCCTGGCGTTTTTTTAAGTTTGTACAGTTTGCACGCATCGGTCCGTAAATTTATGCATTTGGCTATGCGAGCGTAATAAACAAGACCTTCAACCGACGACGACGACGACGACGACGGCAACGTCGTGCTTACTGCTGCCCGTTGTCCGTTGTTCGTTGTCCTTTACCCTGCGCTATGTTGCTGTTGCTCCTGTGATGATGCTGCTGCTGTTGCTGTTGCTGTTGCTGCTGCTGCTGCTGCTGCTGTCGCTGCTTCGTTTGGTCACTTCCATTGCCGGCTGCCAGACTTTTATTTTTATGCGTAGATATTAAATGTGTTTCCTGGCACTTTATTTCGCCGTTGCTGCCGTTGTTGCCGTTGTTGTTGCTGGCGTATTGTGCCATTTTACACCAACGCAATGCCGGCACATTGGCGCAAATGTTCGGATATCACTTGCGAAAAAATCGGAGGGAAAAAATAAAGCTGGCTCGGCAAAGAAAAGGCCAATACACACACTCGTTCACACATCTAAGCCGAGATAGAGCTTCACAAAAAGCGAGGGAAATCGCTTCATTCCAAGCTCGGCGCGCATAAATAGGCAATGGCAACGACGGTAACGACGGCAACGACTTGGGAACATTTTTCGGCAGCAAGTCATGGCCACATTTCTATGTAAAAAGTGCGCACATAAAACTTTGCCAATTTCAATAACAACATTTCATTTTCAGTTCGCAGTTCGCAGTTCGCAGTTTTCCCTTTATGCCAAGGCTGAAAAAGCGAGAAACACTCACTGGGGAGCTTTGCTTTGAGAGAGGCCTCGAGAGTTGAGAAGCTGAGAACTGAGAAACTGGTAACTGAGAACGGAGAACATAGAACTGAGAATCGAGAACCTAGAACCTAGAACCGAGGACCTGGGGAACCTCGACTTTGGCGCCAGTGTGCGTCCTGTGGCTCTTCCTCTTCCTGTTGCAGCGCCACGCCCCCTGAACACTGCGCCCACTTTGGCGAACTGCGTTTCGCTGGCTGCCGTTTCTCGTTTTCCTTTTTTTTTTGTTGTATTTTTTTACCCGACACCACAATGCGCGACTGCTGAAAGGAAATTCATAAAAATGTTAATTTTTCCGGCGGAAATATAATTTATGTAAAGCGCAGTGGGTGACCAAGGAGGCTGGCAGGGATCAGGAGATGATTCGTTGGCTGTTGCTGCTGCTGCAGCTGCATCTGCAGCTGGGCGAGCCGGTGGGTCAGCGGCGGCGGTGATTGCGGTGTCGCGGATTGGAATTGCGATTGGGATTGCAGTTTAACATGCCTGAAAATACATATATCCGGTGCGAATTACAAAAAAATTGCAAATGGATGGCGCAACTAAAAGGAAAACAATAATAGCAACAGCAGCGAGCGAGGAGTCAGCTATTGCACTTCGGCCTGGGCGGAAGAGAAGGAACGGTCGCAATTTGCATAATTCGACTTTTTTACACTGGTCCAGAACACGCACGCCCACTGTGCATCTAATTAATGCCAAAACGCCCTCATTTAGCCCATGGCCATGCCTCAGAAAAAAAAGGAAAGAAAAAACAAGGACTGCAAAGGGATAAAAAGGTAAAGTCCCCGCACAATGCCGAAGCTGGAACCGAATTCCAAACCCGAATCCGAGCCCTGGCTTGTCATGTGTTGGGGTCATTGTTAGCATTGCGGCAGCATTTTCAAGTTGCTTCCATGACCATTAATCTTGGCAAGAAGGTAATTGCTTAGCAATTACCCCTTGCAACAGCCCTGCCACCCACGGCCACCCACACTGCCCCCCAACTCAGGGCCGTCGTCAAAATACAGAGAGACAAAAAAACGCGTTCTACTGAAGTGAAATTCATTCCTCGATGAACTCAAGTGCCATTTCGTTAGTCGGAAATTAATATTATTTCGGTGGCGTGAGCTCATGTTTAATTAAAACATTGCTTGTCCATTTCCAGCCAAGAATTTCTATGGCACTCACATATTTTCCAATCTCCAAATGTTTCAATTGCGGTCTGTGGGTCTTCACTGACCGCCAACAATGATTTCCAGCTTGGATTAATTGAGTATTTAAACTAAACTTGCCTTTTCCCATGCATTTAATATGGCAAATGGTTTTGTTTAAGAAAGTCAGGGACTACACATCGTTGGATCCTAAGAAGAGCTTACAACTATTACCCTAAAGTCCAAACGATTGTTTGCGAGAATATTTCATTATTTATGTTCACAAATTGTAAGTACATTTTGGTAGAGTCTCAAAGTAAATATTTGAGAAAGCAGTAAATTATTGCCCTTGTTTAAGCCTTAACTTGTTGGATGGCAGGACTGTCCAAGGGGAGTCCTTAGAGCTATTACGATGGCCCAAACTTTGCACTTTTCTTCTCGGTGCACTTGCAAATTCATCCCAGTGCCGTCCGCTGGGGCTGCTTATATCTCCGGCGTTCGGCTACGTTCCTCTGCACGTTCGCCACTACATCCTCCCGGCCACTCCTGGCCGCCGGGCTCTTGTTCGGCTCTTGTGCTGTGGTTACATTTCAGCGGAAGTCCCACGCAACGCCGCCGGCAACAGCTGCACTCTCACTGTGGCCTCTGACACCCGTCCCCAAACCCCTCCAGCTCTACGAATACCTATTAGAAGTTGGCCAAGGGGTATATCGATAGGTATTTAACCATACAGGTGCCTGAAGGAGTTGGTTAATAGATTGGATTTCCTAATTGGTAATAATAAATGCAAATTAAACTAGCAATTGCCAGCTGCCAAGTTGATTTAACCATATTACTTTAATTTAATACTTTAACTTATTTAGCTTCCTACGAATTTACGCTCATCCTATGCAACCCCTAGAAGTAGGCAACGAATGTGGCAACAGGTAACCCAAAGTCGAGGCAGTGAACCTTAACTTTCTTCTAGTGTCGTATTCTCTATGTACGTTAATGTCGGTACATAACACGACCCGCGGAGGATCCACTCGCTGCCGCTCCAGCGCCCGCTCTGGCTCCAACTCCTCCTGCTCCAGCTCCTTTTTCCACTAGCTCCTGATTTCACTCCCAAACTGCAACTGTGGCTGCTCCAAGCGGGGATGTGGATGTGGATGTGCTAGTGCAAGTGGAAGTGGATGCGAATGTGGATGTGGATGTGGCCCCGAAACGTGGCCCCGTCATGCTGCGCCTGCATTGTGTTAATGCTTTTTGTTAAGCAACAAGGAGCAGCGGCAACAATGTGCGCAGGGATGGGCCAGGAATGACGAGGCTGAGCTCAGGCGGGGATCAGGGGACAGGGCGGAGCTTCATTGTGCAGTTTTGCAGCGTGTGTCGCTTTTTGCAAATGTTTGCCGCACACACAAACTCACACAAACACACACACACAGAGCATATAGCATATAGAGCACACGCAAGCGGCGCAAAGCAGCAGTACAGACATAGAGCAAAAAACAGCAACATCAGCAGCAACAACAACAACAACAACAACAGCATTAGCGCGACAGGACCAAGGGAGCAGGACGAGGAGCAGGATGAGGAATAGGGTAAGGACCAGGGCGAGGACCAGGAGGCAAGCACTTGAAGGATACTTTAAAATTAGGAGCAGCGTAAACGAAAATGCTGCAGCCTATGCATGCATTTGTCCTGCTTTTTTGTGTCCCGCAGCACGAAGGTGAGGCGAGTGAACGAACTCTGTGAACCAACCGCAAAATGGACCAGCGAAAAGGGTAAAGAACCACCGAAAATTGCACCACTTTGCTGGCTCACTCAGCCACGATTAACACTTTAATAGGGCCCGTAATCTTGGAGCTGCTCTGGGTATTTGTACGCTTATTAAATACTTACCTAGGGCTAAAGGCCTTCGAAAAAATATTTAAAAAATTCCACATCAAAAGCAAAGTTTGCTTTTAAACCAATTATAAATAAAGTTCAAAGTCTCTCCAGAAAAGGCCACCAAAGTCTATGTGAATTAAATCAAAAATCAATTGTAAAATGTCTGCTACTAAATTTATCCAAAGCCCCCATTTAACATATTCAATTTCCCACAAAAAGCACTAAAAAAGCGGCCTAGTTACTCTAATATTGTATGATTTATTAATATTGTTTGTGTGGTTTTAAGCATGTTTTAGTAATTGATTTTCCCCCTTTTTTTTAGCAGTTTAATAAGTGTTGGTTTGCTTTGGATTTTAATTGAGTAAAAACATTGAATATTATTAAACCCAAGGTGAGGCAATGGCCAACATTTTAAGGGTTGACTTTAAAATCAAATCCGTAGCAGAGACCCAATCTATCAATCGGCTTAAAGCTTTAAAAGCTTGGCTACTTTTAAATTGAACACAAAAAATATGTGTGTTAAGTCCTAGCTAAAACTACTCGGCAATATAAGGACCAAATTGCTACTTATGGTTGCTTAGAAACAGGCTTTTGTTGTTCAGCTGGAGTCTTAAAATATTAAGAGGGAAATGAAATCTATAAAATCAATAAGACTTTCTTGTTGATAAGTTAAATTTTGCACTTAAGCTGCCAATGAATCAGAAAATTAAGAGTGATGTTTTCTAGGAAAAGCTTTTGTTTAATTATTGCTAGAAGGCAATAAATTATTAAACTTAAAGCACATATTATTCCAAACTTTGAAGAAATTTTCATCAATTAATGGAGGAGCGGGGGGCCTTGAATAATTTCGCAACTCGTTTTGGCCAATGGCTTGTACTAAAAATAGCCGCAGCTGCTTGTCTCCGCTTCCTCCTCCGTTAGCCCCGACGATTAAAGTTGGCAATTAATGCGAACGAAATAAAAAGCAAGTGTCTTTGCCGATGGCCGCAAAGATAAACCCAACAATTGTGCGCTTTTTGTTAGCACTGGCGAAATGGCCGGGCATTCTAGCTTTTGTTGGCAGATAGTTCCGCCGATAAACGGGGAACTGCCTGAATGGGTTGCCGGGTTGGCGCTGGCGCTGGCCTCAAACGCTCTTTGAGAAGCGGCTCAAACACCGGCAAACACACACAGTTTGTTCAAACTTGGAACACAACTCAAACTGGCAACTCAAATAAGAATCTGCAAGGTATTTACCTATGCGCACACTAAACTCCAGCCCCGAACTCGAGCCCGAAACTGAAGCTGGCATCGCAGGACTCTCCTTGTCCCCATTTTGAAAACTTTGCCAGCCCATTGTTGTTGCTCCTGCTGCCGCTGCTGCTGCTGATGTTGTTGCTGCTGCGACCCAACGACAACTTGCAATTTTCCAATAAGAGCAGAGGCGAAGGTAACGCCGAAAAATTGTTCAAGCACAAACAACGCACGTTATAATATTATAAAACGGAAGGCAGCGGCAACTTACTCAAGCGATAAAGTCAAAAGGGGCGGAAGGGGGCGAATCCGGGGGATTGGGGGATTCTGGGGAGTTTTGCGGACCCATCAAGAAGTAAAACAGCTGCTCTTTGGACACAATCCTGGTTCTACTTCTGCTGCTGGCGGTGCACGCAGAGGAAAGTCCTAGAAGGTAGGGAAATATTGTTTTTAAATGGAAAATATACTTGAAAATTAGTAAATAAATAAAAAAAGGTTTATTGATAAATGCTTTGATCCATAAATATTAATTAGTGTATCTTTGGGTATAAAAGGGAAGAAAAAACGGAAAAACAAAGGATATGTTATAAAGCATTTACAAAACTTAGGTGCCTTGTTCGTTTCAAAAGCCAAATACAATCTTTCTCAATTTTTCTTACTCATATGAAAATAATACCCTTGTACCCTATGGGTACCGGGAATAATTAGGTAAGTGTTCCGTATATTCTTTACAAAATAAGGTATTTATTTCTATTAAAATTATGATCCTAATATTCTTAACAAATTAGCTAAGCCTTCCCCAGTTTATTCCCTTTCTCTCCATGTACTGCTGCTCCTGGCCTGGCAACAAATCGTTGAAATAAATGAAGCGCACTGGGCGAAATCAGCAAAAGTTTTCCACAATTTTTCTTCACTTTTGCAGTCTTTCTTCCCTCCATCGCCGTCGCCCCCCCTTTGTCCTTGTCCCTCGGCAAGTTTTTCTCTGCGACATTTGCGGATTTCGGGCTAACGCTTAGGCCACTCTTCCCTCTGATTGCTTCTCGCCCATTGTTGACTTACAAATTTAGGTTGCTGTGCGAAAAAAGTTTGTTTTGAATTGTAAGTAATTTCTGATACCTCACCTCGAGATGTCCCCGTGTGCGTGTGTGTGAGTGTGCGAGTGTTGCGTGCGGGTGTGCGTGCTCGTAGATTTCGTGTAGATTTCGGGGAAAAGGAGGTTAAGTGTGTGCGATTCACTCAATTAAAGTTGGCGCTCGCCCCGGCATATGTTATGCTGGATATGTGCCCACCGAAACCACCGAAATAACCACGCTCCAGTTAACCATCAGCCCCCCTTCTAGGAGCGGCTCTTCCCCATCCAACAGCCAACAGCCATCCGCCATTCTCAGCACTTTGTCTCATAAATTTGTGCATAACTGTCAAAAGCAATTGCCCTTAGCCTTTGCGGCAGTTTAAACTTGGATGATATATTTGTATATGGAGTAAATACGCACACACACACGTGCACACCATTACACCCATACACCCACACAAAACATACGGCCTCCGAGGGGCGATCATGGAATCGCAGCGCAGCGCAGCAAGGTCCCCATGAATACTTGATGCGTGGCCGGATGACCGCAAACTAAATTTTACCAATTTCCACGTGGTTTTTTGTTGTGCCCCGGCCGTTACGTTGGTCGCTGGTCGCTGGCTACTGCCGCATTGTTTGTTGTTTCCGCTTTTGGCAAAGTTTCCACCGCCATTTCACAAAATAGTGAATTTAATTTGCATCAATTTTTAAACGGTTTAGTCGTGCGCACACGCTGAAATTGGCATAAATTGATGGAAGTCCAGTTCACTAGGCGAGCGAGCTAGAGAGTTGGCAAATAAATTTATTATTACTTAGTTCATGAGAGGAGGCAGCTAGAGGATTACTTTCAATATTATATTCATTGGTAATTTTAACTGAACTGCTAGCTTTTGATTTAAATAATAATTAATAATAATTTTTGAAGTTTTGTAGAGGCAGAGAAATAGGTTTTAACATTATATTTTGAAGGTACTTAATGGCAACATTTTCGATTGTTCATTTATTTATAAAAACCTCTGCATACCGGACTTACTTTTGGAAATTCAATATTAGTGTATATTTTTCCTGCTTTGGTTTATTTATTTTTTAGAAAGCATAACTAATTATTGTTATTTTTTCTGGTAGCGTCGCTTTTGTAGAGTTAGTGTGACCAATAGCGATTGTGTTCAGAAGAAAGGGTTGCCAGATGGGTAAGATCGTTTTATTTTTAAATTTTTATTCTGACAACTTTATAATTTTAATTTTAAAACCCGTGTAAAACCCCACTTGCTATAAAACAAATATTGACCGTGATATGTTGCTGAACTGTTATTGATAAATAATAAGTAATTGTAAAAACTCAATTGAATCATTAAACTTCCTCTGGCATACTTTAATATTCAAATCCCCCATGTTGTTTAGGGTTAATCCCTCGATCTTAAAACTTCTTTAACGCCCTCCGTAGCTAGTAATGCAAATCGGCGTATTGTGGACTGACAATAGCAGATGCCGTGACATTGTTGTCGCTCTCCGCTCGCTCTATTGTGCGGTTCCCCCAGCACGAAGCCTCATAGTATGACAATGGCAATGGGCGGTGCTGGCGGTTCTGGCGCTGTTGCTGGTGCTGGGGCTCTGGTTGCAGGATGGGCTTTGTGGCGCCTCCGCAGAGGTAGGTGTATATGTGCGTGTGTGGCGGGGTGTCATTGTAGTGCTGGTATGTGTGGGCCACTCAACACGCCAGTCAATTTATACTAATTGTAAGTGTCACATACATTTGTCAAAATTTAAGTTATGGGCTCCACTTCGCCCTCAGCCGCTGCCTCTGCCGCTGCCGCTGCCGCTGCCTGCGGTTGTCCTGTGGCTCTCTTCCAGGATTTTGCTGTTCGTGTTCATGTCAGTGTTGCTGCTGTCGATGTTGCTGCCATGAAAAATTGTTTATTGTAATCTGTTGTCCAAGAACAGAACTTGACACCCAACCGAGAGAGGCAGAGAGAGCTGGAGTGACGAAAAAAGAAGAAATTTCCTTAAATGCTTCGCAGCTGTTCCGGCCACCAACTTCGGCCATTCGGCCACGAGAAGTGCCAAAAATTACAGTGGAAAACAAGTTCTGTAAGCTGCTTAGCTGCAAGTTGTGATTAGCACCCAGCACAACCCCCACACCCAAAGCCCAGGCCCCATGGACAACCCCAGCCCCTCGCTTGCGGCTTTCAAAGCGCGTCCTTCATTAGGGGAAAAAAAGCCACAGCTACCGCACCCAGACCCCCACCACCGCCGATCTGGAAAAAATCACTCACTCCCGACAGGGAAAAAGCTAAGAAAATGAAATGAATTTGCGGAAAACCGAACTACACATTCACTGGGAAACACACAGAGATAGGGAATGACAAGGAGACAGGGCCAAACAAATCGTCGAAATTCCTTATTGAACAAGAATTTCCCATACAGATAGCTGTGTGGTGTGTGTGTGTGGGATGTGTCAGAACAAAGGCCAAATGAAATCACAAAATATATATTAACAAATCAATAAAATATTTCGAATGCCTCAACCACTCGGCACCGTTCGGTACAACACTTGTCTTGCGCCTGCCATGCCATGCCATGGCAGCCTTCGGGCAGGGATTAAAAGCATTTCCATATTAAATATTTCACAGATAGTCAGATATTCGGCATTCAATCCGTTTTTAATTGAGTTCGTTTTACCGCCCGACTGCCGCTCGCTGCGTCATCGGATAGTTGGCAAAAAAGTTCGCAAATCAAATATTCGGCAGGTATCAGGAGCCGCAAAATCGATTTGATTTGGAAAATCGAAACGAATAACCGAATAACCGAGTGCAACAGCAATTCGGATGCCAACTGATCCAACTCCGTAGAGGAATTGCCATCAGAATGACACCAGATTTAATATAATTTCAGCCAGGAGTCAATACAATTGGAGCTTTTTGAAAGATGTGATTAATAATGAAATGATTGCGGTTCTTTTTCAATTTAAATAAAATGCAGCTCAATTTTCAACCCGTTTTCAGTACGTATTACTTTCGCATTTCACTGTTTATCCAATCTGGATTTTCCCATTAAAATTACGAAATTGCTACCTTTTAATAAACCGTATCCCCTGCAAATACTCAATTTGTTTCTCCGTCCAGGAGTTTTTTTTTTGCCACCCACTGAAAGCTGAATTTGATTAATTAATTTTGTAAAAAGCTAGCTACCATAAAGCACAATTTTTATGCAAACTCTTTTGTTAGTTGACCATTTGCAAATGCTCTAAACTTTTTCTTATGAAATAACATAAATGTATTACTTGGACTAACAGAAATTCTTAAGTTTATTAACTTGTTCTATCAAGCTTAAACCAGAATCCCTCCTTTAACTTTGTACAAAACAAACCTTTCAAGGTTTTATGATAATTCCGAAATTATTACTCACATTTCCGAAACTATTAACGTAAATACTCAATCTCAAGTCCTTGAAGTACCTCCCTTTACTGTAACCATGGCAGATCATCTCTGCATTAATCTTCGTCGCTCTTTGAAACACTTTCAATCCTGGTCCAGCTGCAGCTACTTTACCCTGCGGCAGAGTATAAGCTTAATATATTTTTTCTATTTATTTTCCATTTTTTCGGTTGGCGAGTGGCTGAGTGGCGGGGTGGCTGCGTCGTTCGGTGGGTGAAGTGGGTTTCGGGTGTGGGTGTGAGTGGCTCGCCTTCCCGTTGCCCGGGCAAATTTAAATGTTTTTAGTTAAAGCGGATTAAAAGTTCGCTGCATGCCGCACATACATAACCCATGCCCAGTCACTGGCTTCTACCCCCAACCCTGAAGCGGCTCGCCCCATTCAGCAGCAGCATTCAGAGCCCCTCGTAACCATGTGGCCTACTTTGGCCCGAGCTCTGGCAGCTAACCCCATGCATAATTAACGTGGCGTGGCCCTGGTTGGCCTGCCACATCTCTTACCAGCTCCGGCTCCTGCTGCTGCTCCTGCTCCTACTGCTGCTGCTGCTGGTGGCGCTACTGCTCCAGCTCCTGCTCCTGCCTCCGGCTAGTGCCTGCTCCCACCCAAAGTCCATTCCTCATGCAGCATGAAAAGCCTGCGAGGATCTACGCACATCGAATTGAAATTTTTGGGGCTGAGAGAGCTGAGAAATTGATGGCCACTGCCGAGGCGTCTATTTTATTGGCATGGCATAAATTATGACACGAGAAACTTGTAAGCCGCTGGCACACAATTTTTGATTGTCTTCCCCTCCGAGGAGCGGGAGACACAAAGAGAGGGAACTTTCCAAGAAGAGCCATAAATTGCTGGCCTTTCAATTGAAAATTAAATAGTGCCAGGGATTATGCATCCGGCAGACAAGGACACTGACACTGGCCTGCAACGGGGAGTTCGGCGAGAGATGGCGAGGCGACAGGGACAGACACAGAGACAGCTACAGGACAGCTGCCTGATTTAAAGGATATGCGCGTATAACTTGCATTTACAATTGATTTTAAAATCCCCAACAAAAGCCACTGTCAACAGTCGGCGCCACAAGGTGCACTGCGCAAATAATCTAGGGGTTTTATTTGGAGTTTTACAGATAATTAAGAACCTTTATAAAAAGGTTATAAATTAATTCAAAGTAAATGGCTTTTTTGGACATTATAAAATATGTTAATATATATTTGTAATTGATTACAAATCGAAGAAATGGAAGAAAGGAAAATAAAATATTAATTAAAGTGTTCCTAATTCCCCTTTCAACTGCTAATTATTTAAAAAGCACTGTAGCATTAAATGAAGTACGAAATAAATAATATTTAGCATATGGTCAGCATTCAATTCTTTATTGAGGGTGGCTATGGTTTTATTTGTCAATTTTAATTGGATTCATTCAGATTTCAAGGATTACAGAGGCAATTGTATTCCAACATATGTCCTTAAAAGAGGATATGGTTAAGTAAAAAGCGATGCCAGTAATTATAATTACTTATTAAATTCCCCATTTTAACGGCTATCATTTTGCGTTAAATTAAAAAGAGTAAAATATGTTAAGATGAGCTTTTAAAATGTATAAAACATATTACGCTTAAGCTATGTACATGGAAAAGAAAGAAGAAATGTTGTGCATTTCACTAAAAAGTAATCTACTTCAATAGCAGCACTTCCTATTGGTTTTCTCGATTTTCCAAGAGTAATGGTGATTTTTTATAGCATTTTTCCAAGTGCGCTTCGCTGGCGGGCAGCATTGTCGCATTGTCATTTGGCAGCGTATCTCCATCTCCATCCCTTAGGACTCCGCCCTCCGTGCTGCCACGCCCACTGCCATACATGCACTCACACATGACCACTTCAGAGTGCTTTAGTGTGCGTGTGTGTGGAGCAACGTCAGCGATAAGCAAGCGACCAAACGAACACACTCAAACCCATTCGAACACAAAGTGTGAAAGGCATCGCGGATGGGTGGCGGCAGGAGCAGTAGGAGCCAGGACGCGCCCAGGTTGGCTGCTAACGGTAACAGTTTTCAATAAATACTTTTGCCTACGTGTCCGTCCACTTTTCCGCTCCTCCGTTTTCCGTCCCCGTCGCCGTCCTCCCCCTCCCTGACTATCCATGTGTGCTGAATTGCAGCCGGTGTGAGTGTGCGAGAGAGTGAGCAATGCACAAAAAGTTTTGCCTGCTCACTTCGCCTGTTGTTCCTGGTGGCTGCATTAATAATACCCTGCCGAAGGATCAAGGGCTAGGGATCGGATCGAAGGATTAGAAAAGGTTCCGTTTGATTAAGGCGATGAATCGAAAGGCTTGAATGAAACCAGTATTTGGTCATGGGGCTTGCTTAAATCCTGACATGATGATAGTCCTTCGTGATAGCCACACCTGTTTAACTTATTTGTTGCTATATTAAAAAAATTAAATATTATTATTTAACAAGATTTCTTACTTAAATTAATAGTACACTAATTTGTTTAAATTAAATATTCGCTCTTTCGTTTTAATCAGCTTTACAAAATGCTAATTGTAATGAGAAAAGCTTAAACGGAAAAAAGCAAGCCATTTTTCACTTATAATTGTCAATAAAATAAATGAACGTAGGTATACATTAAATGGTATTACTAACACCCTTTTAAATATTGTATTTAATTAACATTTATAAATATAAGGTCAATTAGTTAGCATTACTTTATTCTAACAAAAGGATAATCAAGAATTTTATAATCATAAGAGGTAACGACAAGTTCTGAATATAAAACAAAATATAATTATAATATGATTTCTTAAATTGCTAAGCAAAATGTAATATAAATATATAAACAGAAATAAATAAATACAAATACTGAGACAAGTATTAAACTAGATATATATGATTAATATTACTTACATATTTTACAAGAACTCAATTTTTTCACAAACAATATCGAATCATTCTGATTCATTCGTATTATCTAAGTCCCCATGACTTCATTAAAAATCACATAATAAAACTACTTAATTAACCGATGTATCGGGGTCATTGACACCATAAGAGTGTCACCGCCTGATTTATTTGCCAGACACAACGAGGACGACCCAATCTTCTTCAGAGATTAACTAATTGCCGGACAAGCGATTAATCCTCGACTGCTTTCAGGGCATTAAAGCTTCGATTTAGCATGGAAATAAATCCGCCTTCCGTTTTCCGCTGTTTTTTAGTTTTCCGCTTTCCTTGATTTTTTCTTTGTTTTTTTTTTCCTGTAATTTTTTTTTGTTTTTGCCTTTTTTGACTGCTCATTTCCATGACGCGCAGTTGGCATTGTGTGTGGCGGGGGGTGGAAGGGCTCCGAGCACTGGGGCGGGGGGCGTGGCGTGTGCTGAAAACTTTGCGCTTTGTAATTGTGTAATTATGGGAAATTAAAACTGTTGGCAAAACTTTCTGCACACGTGGGGCGCGCAGCGGCAGCGGCGGCGGCTGAACGAGTGCGAGTTCCTGTCCGGGGTGGTGGTGGGAAATGGGAAATTCTGCGGGGAAATATGTCGGGGAGGGGAGAGGGAAGAGGAACTGTGCATAGATAGTTTCGCCGTGTGGCTGGCAAATCGATAAATGTTTTGCATTGCAGTTGCAACTTCAGCTGATTCGGTTGCTGATTCGGTTTCAGTTTCTGTTTCTGGTTTCTTCTGGGGTTTCCCCCCCGGCACATCCGCTTTTCACACCCGCTTGCCGCCCACTTGGCTCGGTATTTATGCAACTGTTTTCAATGAGTGAGCGATTTATGTTAAGTACACATGTTCTCATTGGATTTTCCAAGCCACAGGGAATGCAGGAGGAGGGAAATGGATACGGGCAAGGATGGAGGTTGGTGAAGGATGGTGAGGCGGCGAGGGGCAGCGGCACGCACACACATAAAAGACATCTGCAGAAAATGAGTGTCGCAAACACGCAAACAGATACAAGGACGTACAAGAAGAGCCCCGGTATGTGTGTGCCCCATAACAATAAAAATTTATTTTCAACTTTTTATCTTGCCCCGCAACCCTTCTACTTCCTCTGTCCTTTCTGCTCCTTCCCTGCCATCTGCTTTGGCTTCTGCTTCTCCGTCTGTTTCTGCTTGTGCTTCTGCGTCTGCCTCTGCCTCTGCCTCTGTGTCTGCTTCTGCTTCTGTTTCTGGCCATCGTTATGTGCATACGTATACATATTATTATAACGCATACGCCTAGGTGTACCATCAGTGGAACGGTGCAGATTCGTCGGTGGTGCGCCATTTGTGTGGACCGCCCTGCTCCTGCCCCTTCCGCCTTACCGCCTTGGTTAACACGTACGCCGCCTCAGCTGCGTGTGTGTTTGTGCTGCGCACAGAAAGAAAAACAGGCGGCAGACAATTGAATTCGATAGGAATTTATAGCCATCCACTTGTGAAATAAAATACTTTTCAAAAGCCCAAATCAATGCCAAAGATGTAATTTAAAAAGAAAACAAATCTCCGTTCGGGAAAGCATAGTAAGAAAAGCAAAAGTTAAAGCGAAAGATAAAATACGCAGAATAATCTGATTTTGGCTCTACAATCGATTTTGTGCTTTCAACAAAATTGTACGAATTAGAGTTTGGCTTGTTCACGATGTTCAATCGGTTTTGTTATCGAAATATTGCAGGATTAAGGAGGGATATTTATTGGCGGCTTTTAGAACCCAAGAGATTTATAAAAGTCTAGAAACCCAACTAGAGATTATTATCGAAGTAAGATAATCAAAATATCTATTTCCATGTGTAAATACTGACTTAATTCCATATCTAAGAATAACTTACACTAATGCCTGCATTAAGCTTTAAGCAAACCAATTAAATCGTTCCGAAATTAATAGAATCTTGGAGTATGCCGTCTTAAGTCCTTCTAAATTGAAGGTTCAATTGCTTCCACCTCCTTGAACCGAGCAATTTCATTGTTGGCTGCACGGAGCTGCAGGTGGAAGAGGCATTGGAATTTTTTCTGTGTGCCTGTGTATCTTTTGCCTGCAGCCACAGGCAAGAGCAGGACCTGGACCTGGTACAGCATCAGCATCAGCAACAGCAGGACTATCAAATTGTATTTGTAGCCAATACAAATGAGCATACGGCAGGCCATTTACCAAAAGGCAGCCACTCCCCCACACACACCCACACATTACCCACTAGCCACAGCTATCCTAGAGACACCACCCGAAACCCAGATCCTGCCTCCGGGCGCCCACCAACTCCTCACCCACCCCGGCCCGGCTGTTACCTCACCCGGGACTGCACTGGGAGCAGGAACTGCCTTATGTGTCGAATGAAATGAAGCGATTCGGGCTGCCAGTTAACCCATTAACGACGACACCTCCCACACGCCCGCCACTAGACTTAGCTGGGCCTGGCAACGCTCTCTCTAATGGAATAACTGTGATAATGCCCCGGTTTCACACACGCACACACAACCTGGCGCTATGCCTGCCCCCAGGTAATATTCGGCTTTTTACACGCTCATCAGGAAATGAACTATGTGGCAGCAAAATGAACTGAAGCCGAACCGAAGTCAGCCAGGAGAACTACATGCCACGCACACAGAGCTAAAATTTGGCCCGGATATAGTGCTTTTTGATTTCCCCGTTTATTGAAATGGAAGCTGGAAATGGCCGCCGGTTATGACTCCAGCTAGCCCTTAGATGGCGTCGTGAAAAGAGCATCAAAACAGAGTTGATGGCCACCAAAAAAATATTATAGTAGACCCTTGTTTATGCCGGACAACATTGAATTATGTTGGGAGTGGGCGGTTATAGAAAATATAGTATTTTTATTTGGTTTTTAAGATTTTAAATTAGAAAATAACAGCAGGTTTTGTTATTTTAAAATATTCTTTTAACATTTTATATAAACAGTCAATTCCTTATGTTAAGCCTTAAGTACATCCATTTATGCATACTTTTATAACTTTACAAATTAAGGAAGCCGTAAAAAAAGCATAAAAGCGAAGTTTATGACCTCCTAACTACTACAACTTCTCCTTAACGGGGTCAACGCTCAATCAGCATAAAACTACAGAAAAGGACTCGAATTTTATTTGAGTTCAAACAGCGTTAAACAAACCGCATTAATTTAATTTTAATAAGGCACAAAATAAAAGGGCAATTTAAGTAAGGTAAATAAGCAAGTAAATAAGCTAAATGTTAAATATTTAAGCGAAACGTATACGGTAAATATTAGTTGTGCACACCACCGCCAATTTACAAAAATGGGGCATATGTATATGCAACGATTTTTCCTGATGCGAACAAATTTGATTGGTTATCCAGCTACGAGCTAGTTGTGTATATGCAAAATTGTACAGATTCAACGGAATATGTATTTTTCCTTGTTTTCTTTTCTACTATTTTCCATTTTATTTATATCCAGTATTTTAATATGACTTCTCTATCCGGTCGATGGTGGCCTGTTTCAGTTTGCAAATAAGACGGATGCTGGGATTCATTTTGATTCTGATAAAAGGTGGTTTAGCTTGAGGGCTTTGTTAATTAAATGGAGAGGCCTTTTTACCTAAAGAGGTATTAATAAAGGTTTTCTTATTTCTTGGAAAGTGAGCTCAAAATGATTGGCTTTTTTGTGCATAAATATTTGCTGAAACTTCTCACATTCATTTACAAAAGAATTAATCCTTAACAAAAACGATTAAGCAGATGGACGAGTAAAGGTAGCGAGCAAACGATGACAACGAGTAGAAACGACGAGAACGAAAAAAAGTCAGAGCTGAACCACAAGATTAGTTCATACATCAAACTTACATATTTTTTAACACATTATATTAAATTAAAAAATACTTAATCATGCATTAAGAATACACCTATTTAATTTTATATTTTAACTAAAATTTAGCTTAAAAGTAAAACTTGAGAAAAATACTCTTTAAACAGGCCTAATATTTTGCTCCTACTCCCTGCCTTGATGAAAAGGAATTTGCATTACAAATTCTTAAATTGGCATTTTGAGGTATTTAGAAAAAAACAAGCAAGAAACAGGAAAAGGAGAGCTCAATTTTCAAGAATCACATTTCAGGAATTTCTGGCAAATGAAAGCAGAAAACATGTAAAGAGAGTTAGGCCCGGGTGTTTCGGATTCCCAGGGCAAAAAGTGTGTGCGTAAAAACTAGCTGAATTAATCGAATGAAGCAGCGGGGATCCCTCCCAGTCCGGGGCACTCGTATTGTCTTGCCTTGATTGCGCCACGTGCACTTGCATATTCAGGCGGAATGCGGCAGGCGGAATGTATGCTCGAGTGCGTGTCTCTCGTTGCATCCACAGCCTGGAACTTGCAGCATGCAACTTGCAACTGGCAGCTCTTGAATAATTAAGCCGATCTTGATTGTATTCGAATGGGCAATCAGCTTGGCAGCAAGGCATCTAATCCTGTTTGCGTCGGCATTAGGGGGTTAAGTCGCCGGCAGCTGCAAAAATTCAATTGCTCACGAGCGACGCAGCAATAGCAGCTGTCAAAGCTTTAAGCGGCAACCTTCGTTATTTCCAGTATTCCTCTCAATCTCTTGTTGAGTGTCCTCCCAGCCCTGAACCGTCTCCGAAAAAACCCCGAACCCACCACTGCTCTCTTCCTCGCGATTTCCCGCTGCGACGACTTGGGCTCTCAGCGTTTCCGCTCCCATTCGTCATCGCAGTCGTCATCGTCTGCAGCAGCAGCAGTTCCTGAAAATTGCTGCAATGTTGCATGTCAGCTTACAAGCGCACTTTTTATTGTAATGTCGTATTATAACTACCAAGCTGCTTCAGTTGGATCACGAGCACTCGCTCTCTCTCTGGAAGACAATTTGCCACAGCTCGCTAATTGGCAGCACAGTGTCGAGGGAAGAGGATGTCGGATGATGCTGGAGGATGCTGCCGAAGGAGGACCCTTCAAATCAGCATCTAATCTGGCAGCTGACGAAATGGGTTAGACTTTAAAGACCCGACCACGACCTCGACCCCGGCCCGGACACCGAACCTCTCCACGCACAGTTTTGGCCCATAAATTTCTTGATGGCTTTTTAGCCGCTGCCGCTGCTGCCGTGTCGACCTATTATTATTATTATTATCGGCCCGGGCACCTGGCCATAGTCCTGGCCGGGGCTTTATGTTCTTGGCCACTTTTCTGGCCACACGGATTTCCCGCACACACATACCGGAAAATCGGATAGGTGGCTGGATGGCTGGCCCTGTGGGCGGCGGCTGGGTGGACCGATACACGTAGACAGGCTTACGCATGCCGCAATAATCCACGGCATAAACATTGGCAAATCCGTTTGCGTTTTGTACAAACATGGCTAAAACGTATTGGCAACAAAATTGGGCTAAAGCCGGAGCACAATGAGCCGAGTCAACAGAAAGAGTCGGACGATTATTTTGGCACGTGGATGCGTTTGTTAGCATTAAGTCATAAAAACGTGCCACCGTAGAGTGAGTGCCAGCGCTGCCGCCGCCGCCACTGGCTACAAAAGGGGTGAAGTGGTCTAGGGGAATGAGATTTAGCTTTGGGGCAACCCGGAGAATAAACGACGATTTTTCGGTATATAGAGAGCATTGAGTATTTTCTACGGGATTCTCCACACACACACAGACAGGCAGCTATAAGCAGCAGCAGAAGGAGCTTCTCCAGCTGGCATTGTCAGCCTGTTTATCGTTTCAAGCCGAAAAGTCTCTAGCTCTCGCTTTCTCTAGCTTTTGCACTTGAAGAAATGTGTAGAGGCATTAAGGATAATAATTTAAGAGTTTGGAAATAGCAATAAAAGAAATCAGAGTTTCTTGGGATTTCAAAGTGGTTTTAAAGTGGTTTCTAGCGTTCATAACTCCAAGGTTAAGCCAACTTTTTCTAGGTCCAACTAAGCCTATCTTTTCATAAATCCAAGTAAAACCCTTTAACTAGTATTATAAGTTTAGAAAACTGCCTCTAAAACAAGCCACTTTTACAAAGTCCCCGAGTTACCTCAACTGGACATTAGAAATTCACCCTCCCTCTTTTTTTCTCCGTGTGAAAATGAACCCGAGGTAATGGGGGAGAAGGGACAGGTTAACATGGCCAGCGCAAAGCAGAGAAAGGAGCAGCTGTGGAGGGGTTTCGGGGGGGGAAATAGGGGCCAGGATATACACAATAGCAACGCTTTGGGCCAATTGTAGGGACAAACTGACATTGCTTGCCATTCCACCTGCATTCCCCTCGCAGCCAACCCCGGCTCCCCCTCCACAAGTGGCTGCTTTGCTATGCTGCTGGTAGAAGCTCCTCTTAGCTCCCCTGGAAGCCCCTCCACTGCGGCTGCCCTGGCTGCTGGTGCCTTTGTTTTGCTTTGCGAAAACTCTCAGCAATTTTGTGGTTGCCTTTGTCTCGGGCTTGGTCCATTCATTGACAGCTCCTAATGCAATCTCACCTTGTGCTCAAGCACATTATAAAGTTATCCAGTATCTCGGCGGGGGACGGCGGGGACTCAAAGGGACTTGGGCTCTCTGCTGCTTGTGGGCCAATTATCGGCTAAATATAATCGCGATATCCGATAAACCGATTGCCCCGCAGCCGTAGCCGTAACATTTTCCACTCGATTGATCTGCTGTCAAAAACAATATGGAAAGCCAACAGGATTATGCCGATGTCGATGCCAATGCCGTCGCCGATGCCAGTTGGCGATACGGTTAACGTTAACGTTAACATCGCAACCTACACCCCTCGCCCCGCCCGAGCTAAACAAATATTTGGATGGTCGGAAAGATGGGGGCCCTCAGTCCTCCTCATCTGGGTTTTGTTTACCTGCGAATATCGATAAATGTATCTATGCAAATGTGGAAGTGGATCATAAATCATCCAAAGCCGAAGACAGCTCCGAGTCCTTTGCACATAAGAAAGGAGAGGGGGAGGGAGAGCAGGAAGTCCCTTCGACTGAGGATGAAATTGAGAAATTATCCCAAAAGTTTAAGTGCTCTTAATTCATTTGTAATTTCTCGGAGGGAACGAAGGAAAAGGGATTGCGATTATCTGATTGTGCTCGATGCGCTTAATCCCTTGCTAACTACTGTGCCAACTTTCGGGTGCATCCTGTGCGTACTTTCCATGCAATTGGCCACAGTAATTTCACTTTAGCTTGGTCCTTCCCTGCTCCTTCTCCTCTCCGCCCCTTAAAACACCATTTCCGACACTTCTCGTACACGCACACACACATCCGATTAGCAATTTCCATGCACTTGAGAGATTTCATTAGCCACTGTCGTTGTTGTTTTCACTTTGCCATTGCGTGTGCTTTTCTGCTGCTGCTCCTGCGGCTGCTCCTGCTGCTGCGGCTCCCCTTGGTTCTTTGATTTTTCCCAACTTCCTCGGCACAGGAAAAAATTACGCTTTTCACCGATTACATTCAATGGATTTTACGATTCCAAAGGAATTTTAGTTCAAGTGAATCAATCAAAGAATTTCCAGGAATGTACATTTGGTTAAGGAGCTTTAACTCAAGCCAGATCTTGTTCGGTTTAAATCATTTTATTTTATTTATTAAGGAAAACTTAGTTTCACGAATTCCTATATGAACTGTCCCCTGTAGATTTAACATTTTTAAAGGTGTGAGTATCTTGAAATAGTTCGATATTAGTGTTTCTTTTATTTTAACTTACGCTTTCTTAGGAAATATAAATTCTTGATCCGACAGAAAGAATAACATTCCTCATATCACAAAAGATAAATACAGTTATTGTCTTCGGACAGAAAATAATAAAATTTTAACTCAGTATCCCAGAATACTCTTTAAAAATACCTAAAGGTTAGTCATGAAAGAACCAATCAGGCGATATAATTATATTTATAAACATATCACATTGCAATCCTTTTCCTTACCTTGAACCAAAGAAAATACACTTTTCCAAAGTGCCTCAAAAATTTTGCTTTACTTTTCCTGCTTCCTATCGCACTTGAGAAGCACTTTCCATGCATTTAAACAATTTCCCAGTCAAATATTCAGCTTTACAAATGTTTTTTCTTCGCCCACCGCCCTGTTGTGTTGTCAAAAATGTTGATGAAAATTTCATAAATTTATTTGCTGTTTTTCTCCTAGTTCCTGTTGATGTTGTTGTCCTGCCCTGCCCTTCCGCCCCCCTTCTCAGTTGTTGGTGCACTTCATTCGTTCGTACGATTCTAAGCCATTAACTACGCCACTCGCAAGAGGGGGGCTACGTACCTAAGTGTGTTTGGAGCCAGCCAAGTTGCACATATCGTAAAATATTTAACGCTTTTAGGAGTCCTGCAGTCCTGCTCGGGCAGGTACCTGCTATAAGTTGCTCAGGTCCGCTCAGTGCGTATAGTAAGTCATTTTCATCCGCTTACGAGACGGGTGGCCATTTGTCTAAGTCTTCCCACATGGCTGCCAGCATTTCATATTGAATTTTTCAATAACACACACACACGTTTAATATGCAGAGAGAAAAATTTAAATTAAATAATATTTTCACGAGATTGTTTTCGTTTTTTTTTATCGAATTTGAGGTTTTCGTTAATAATTAATTAATTAAAATTAAATGTAGATCGTCGTTTCAACCAAACTCTACTCGCTCTAGCTAATATCTCTCGTCGCTTTCCCGCTCTTTCCTGATTTCCTACTAGTAGTCTTTAGTCGTCGTTTTACTCTCATTCTCGTCAGCTTTGATAGTCGTCTTGAACCTGGTTGGTTGCTCGTTGTCCTTACTCGTCGATCTGCGTGCTCGACTTCTCGCTCGTCTGCTAGTCGTTTGCTCGCTATAAATTAGTAAACTTAAAATGATTCGAAAAACGTACTTATTTATATGCCAAAGTCTGTTCTTTATAATGAAATTGATTGAAGTGTATTTCCTACCTAAGTTCGAATAAGAAATGTGTCCTAGAAACCTCTATCAACCTAATCCAAACCTATAATTAAATGATCCTAAAATAGTCCAAAATACTCTGACAGCTGTAGCAATTCGGTGACACCTACTGGCGACCCTACTCGTCTTTAAAAAAGTATACAGCTTCCAAGAACATCCCACATATTGATTTTTTCTTGAAACTTTACTTGTGCTTGCGCCTTGTATTAATAAGTTGATGATTCGATTTACAGGGCTTTATTTTTCTTGCCATGTACCCATACCTACACACTCGCATCAGGTGGGGCCTCTGAAAATATCGATGTATGAATATTCTGACCTTTTCCCAATAAATTCTCGGGGCAACGCATCGAATTGGACGTGATTTTCGCTTCACGCACGCATGCCGCACCTAAACAGGGGAGTTAGTTTCATTTAGAGGGGTGGCTCAAAAGGGGGCGTGGCCCGGGGATTGCTTACGTTGTCCCATAGCCCCCGTCGCCGCCACATCCCCCTCTAGCCACACATCCCCCTGTATTGGCCGTGCTGTTTTCTATGTCATGGCACGTATTTTGGATTTCTGCTACATTTGAACTTAATATTTTCCCTCTCGGTCTCGGCTCTTTTGGGGCGAGTGTGTGCCGGTGTGTGTGTGTGTTAGCTGGAAATTTGCTCGCTTTTTTGGCAACATCTCTGTTTTAGCCTGGGGAATTTCTTTGGCGTGTTAATGCCTTTTGGCTATCAATTGGCCATTATGTGCCGGGGGTTTGGGGGCTCAAAGTCCCGGCTCCCTTGCTCATGGCCCACCGCTCCTGCGTCCTGGCTTTTCTCTGCTTCCGCTACATAACCATTACCAGTTTGTAATTCCGTTGTGATTTGGGATTAGGTCTTCTGGCCAGAGAGTCCAGGCACATGAACACGCCATAAAAATATCTTTGCAAAAGGCAATTGAATAAATTGTGACCTTTACATTGATTCCACTGCCGTCGCATCATCCTTGGCTGCATTCCCTTTGCCCATTCCGCCGGGGCCCCGTCCGGTCCGGTCTCTCTCGCTCTCAAGTAAATAAAAGCTGAAAAACCATTTATTTTCCTTGACTTTTGCACCCTTTTTTCCCCTGTTCCCTGTCCCCTATCCCCTGACCCCTGTCACGTAAGCTGCCATCGTACAGTTTTATAAGTCCATTTTGGTTGTATCTGTATCTGCAGCTCCCCCGTGCGTTGCGATTGTGTGTATAGCTGCTCGGTTATTTGCGTGGGGTGTTTCCATATTTTTTTCTCCTATTTTTAAATCGAAATATAAATACATGTTGGTTTAGCCACTCGTGTTGCTAGTTGCTAGTTGGGCTGCCAGCGCCAGCGCCAGCGCCAGCTCCAGTTTATGTTGAACAAACTCCGGCACCGAATAGCCAATACCACCGATGAACACATGCTGAGCTGACCACAAGTCGGTCTATTAATACGCGCAAATAAGCCGCTTAATTAGTCTTTCATTTTCGGGGCACAACGACCAGGGCCACCAGTGGTAGTGGCCATGGATTGTGGCTGCCACCGAATGTGGCCAGAAGCTGTCGGATTTGCGGGCCAACGTGGCGTATGCATAATGAAGATGATCGAAGCGATTCGGCGACGCGTTCGGTCCACCAAATCGGACGTTAATTAAATGCTGCCATAATAGGATAAAAACTTTCGCCTTCCCGACTTCCCCCATCGCTTTTGTGGCTCGTTAAGCCCCGACCCACACCTTAAATGAGAGAGAGACCAGTTAGTAGAGATTTTCTTTAACCATAACCACATTTTCATTTATTATGGAGAAACATTGTTCGTTTATTTTAGCTTTTGTTTAAACAGAAAACATACTTGACTCTGCTTAGGTTAGCTTCATTTACTTTTCCGTTTAGTTTAATAATTTCCGTAATATTTCATTTACTATTTTGGTTTTTGTTTGTTTTTCGTTTGTTTTTTCTTTGTTTTCCTTTTTGTTTTTGTTTGGTTGAACCGAGATTTTCCGTTCGTTCTTACTGCTTAAAAGTCTTATCAAGACCGCTTAAAACCGACCTCTAAATGTACAATTATCAAGTATGAATATTTTACACAGTAACTAGATGATGGACTACGTAGAACAATTTCGCGGCTGACAACCAGATAAAAACTTATCCATATACACTGAATAACCATCTATATATAGCCGGGATGGGGATAGGGGCCTCTTCTAAGGGTGTGTGTGTTTCTGGGTGTATGATTTCGGTATAAATAAATAACAATCGAAGGCCTAAAATGTTTGCTTTGTGTTTGTGTATTTCTTTGTATATACAATCGGACATTTCTGCATCTGTTAACCCACAAAATAAACCGTCAACTGTGAACTGTGCGGACTGTAAAGCCCTAAAACCGAAAGGTTGCCTATAATTGCTGACTTTTGGCCCGTGTATAGTGATTATTGTGTCCCAGTGGCAAACGAAATGAATTCCAAATTAAAACAATGACAACACACAACTGGGTTGGGTGTATGGATTTATGGATGTATGGTTAAGGGGCGAAGCAGCTGCTATTTATGGGCTCCTTGCCCGAATTTTTGATAAGTGGTGCTGGCCTGGACTCTTCCCGTTGACTGTGCGGTTGATTAAAAGTTTGTTGGTAATACTGCCTGCCTGCCTCCTCGGGATGTCTTATAGATAATACTCGTTTAAAGGACACACTGTATATGTACACTAGTTCGTAAGACACGCTCCTCCGCGCTCATTAAATGCACCTGGGGAGGAGCGGGGCCAGTCCCAACTAGGCCGGGACCGTGGCGTTCAGCGTTCAGCGTTCAGCGGTTAGCATTCAGGATTGAGCACTGTTGCATCAGCTCCAGCTCCAGAGACCACCCGTTATAAGACTGGCGGCGACGGCCCGACTGCTCCACATCCAGTTCCAGTTGAAGTGGCGACGGGTGCTCCAGTTCCAGTTCCAGTTCCAGTCACCATTGCCATAATAGTTGGAGTTGCAGTTCCAGGCGACAGCCGCCACCGTCATCGCCATCCTGGCAGCAAAGGCAAAAGGCACGGACGTGGCTGGCAGGAGGCGCAGGCAGCTGGCGCTGCTGTTGCCGTGCTGCATGGCGGCCGGATGCTCCCCGTTGATGACGTGCACCACCACCGAGGCGGAGTCTGCAATGAGAGCGGCAAAGCAAAGAAGACAACGAAATGGGAAATGAGTGTGGCATAGCGTGGTTGTGGAGGATGCGGAGGGTGACGGGTGGCAGGTGGTTGGAACATGGAGGATGGAAATGCCGCAGGTCACGAATATAGTTGCATTAATTGCCTGTGGGGGGAGTCACACACTCGGAAAATTCTTAGCTCTAACTTTTAATTTATGAATAGACGAATGTCGCAAGTTTCAAAAGCAGGACTTGTGAGATGCATGTTTAAGCTGCTTTGTTCTTCTGATTTCTAAAGAATTAATGCCCATCTCTAAACAGCAAATACAACTAAGTTTACTTTATAAACAAAAGCTATTTGGTTCTATTATATATTCTTTACATTTATAACCATGCCTTATTGTTTATTTTTCCAAGAAATAAAGCGATTATTTTTCATTTTATCTTCTTTTTAAATAAATTATTCTTCAGAAAACTCCGCATTATGTAATTAACATATTTTCTTAGGCCATATGTCAGAGTGCATTAATTACCTTCCTTTTTAAGCTTAAATTTAGCTTTATGTTCCCTTACTTTAAATATTGTCTAAAAATTTATATTTTCTTTAACAAAATTTAAAATATATGTCGTTAATTAAAGCCAGTATAATACAGGTTTTTTAAGCCCTATTGTATGTACACCGCATTTCGTAATAAGTATTTCCTTAGGCAAAATGTGCGCCTGAATTACTTTCCTCCTTAAGCTTAAATTTGCTCGATAATTTCCTACTTTAAATATTGTCTAAGAATTGATATTTTCTTTAAGAAAATTATAATGTGTATCTTTAATTAAAGCCATTATTAAACATGTTTAGAAGCCTTATTGTTTATTATTCACGAGCAGCAGTATTCTCAGAATGCGAATCTTTCCCTTCTTTTCATGTTTTTAAATAATTTATTCTTCATAATAATGAATATATTTTCTTAGGCAAAATGTGTGCCTAAATTACTTTCCTCTGTCAGCTTAAATTTTCTCGATGATTCCCTGCTTTAAACATTGTCTAAAAATATACATTTTATTTCAAGGAAATAAAAACTCACTCGCCTCGTATTTCTAATTGAAATATGTGTGCAAGCTCATGGCACTTCATAATTGTTCGCACACGATAGGCGCACACTCCTGGTTATTTATAAAAGGTATCAATAACATTTTACGCCCACTTATTAAACTTTAGCCGATGAACAATCAGTCATGTACTCATCCTCCTTTATTACCAACGGCTCAAAAGTTCACAAGACTTGACAGCGATTTTGTTATATTTTTAGACAATGGAAAAAGTTGTTACTGGCAATGAGAGTTTATTGTGTTTCTGGATAAATTAAAATTTAAACAAGGCTCTGCTCTGAAAAGGATGTTTTTGTTATTTAGACAGCAATTTGAAACATGAAATAATAATGCAGTTTGAACAATTTTGGCTGTTGAATTTTCCGAGTGTTTCGATGCAGGGAAAGTTGGCATTTGGCATGTGGCATATGGCATTGAGCTATATTCAGCTATATATACAGCGTATGGCGATGGCAGGTGAGGCGAAGCGATGTTGACTCACCTGAGCTGCTTGGGGAACAGGTGTAGTTGCCCGAGTCCGCCGGCGTGGCCTTGGCGATGAGCAGTTTGCTGGTGCGCGTGGAGCGCTCCGTGATGACGTTGATGCCGCCGCGCTGGCTATAATTCATGACCCGCTTGCCCTTGTACCAGTAGATGAACGACGGCGGCACCGGCGACTGCATCGCCAGGCAGGTGAGATTGATGTCGCTGCCGCTCTTGATGAAGAGCTCCGCGTTGCCCAGGATCTTGGCCCGCGACACTGCCAAACGGAAGGTGATAAAAAGCCACACGAGGCAGGCAATTAATTAGCACTCCGCCCAACAAATGGCCAACTAATGGGGGTTTCTCTCGTCCTCCTTTTCCTTTAGCTCTTGCTCCCTTTCGGTTCGATACTCACCCACCACGTTTAGGCGGAAGCCCTGGCTGATCTTGGGCTCGGTGGACACCTGGCACTCGTAGGTTCCCGAGTCCCGGGGCTGGGGCGACGAGATGCGCAGCGTCCACTCGTCGGAACCCTCGGAGTGCAGCGACTGGAAGCGCTGGTCGTTCGTGTATGTAAGGATTCCCACCGTCAGGATGTGCAGGTCGCGCTTTCGTATCCAGGACACCTAGAAGAGGAGGGCATAAGAGTCATAAAATATAGCTGATACGGCATTTTCCTACCCCAAAGCCATTAGCTTAAGGCTTTTCCGGAACACAAGTTATTTCCTTAATTTAAGGACCTTTTCTAGCCCAGAAAACTTATGAGTAAATAACCATAAACTGATAAAGGCTAAAAATTAATTTTCTTTATAATTAAAAATGAGACAATCAAGCTTTTTAAATGAAGTTTGAATATCTCCACATATTTTAAATTAAGAAAAGCAATAATATTGGATTCTTGTTTAAGAGAATAATATTTATACTCTGCTCCCTCTTATAAATTCTTATTTAGCAATTTTTTTTACCCCTTCGTTCGTTAAAAATGTGGACCTACAAACATGTAAACTTTTATAAAAAAGGAAAACAAATTTAATAAAAGTCTTTCCAGACTGCTGTACTTGCATGCACCTGTCAAAATAGCAGATGAAAAATTATTTCGTGTTTTGAAAGGAGTGGCTTGCCTTCGTGAATATTACGAAATCTTTACAATATTCGTGTGATGATATATGGCACGATGCAAATCTGGCACGTAAATAGCGGGTATAATTGCAGGGTGTTAATACAATTTAAGAGCTGATACAACTAAGATTGTTATCTGGCAGTCTTGTCTTTAGTATTTGGCTAAAAATAGCGCAAACAACCCACATAAATCGGTCTATAAAGCAATAAAGTTTGCACGTGGCAAGTTTTTGATTCGCTTTCATGTTATGACACTTTGAAATATGTATCTTCGGGGAATAGATGCGATTTTGGCCAAAGTTTAAGTGGCTGGTATAAAAAACTTTTCACTTATTATTCAGTGGAGCGGCAAACTCCCAATAGCAAATCCCCAAAATAATAACATAAATGCTCTTTTATATGTTCCTATAATTAGCTGGGATTTTTCGCCAGCAACAAAAGCGTGTTCGGGCTTAAAAGGATTCCTCTGCCTCCGGGTCTTTGAGCTCCTTGTGCTACCTGAAGGATGCTCTACCGTGCTCCCAAGCTACCGAGCAAATTGAGCAACTTTAAATGGTTGCCACAAAGTTTTCCCATTTGTGGGCGTGGCAGCCGGGCAGCGGGGGAAACTAGAAATTCATTAATTGCCTGTTTCGGCTTTGTCTGGGCTCTAATTTATGGCTGCAATTGGGTTACTTAATGCGGCTCAGTTCGGACTCCGGAGTAGTTTTATGTACATCTTTATATATATAGTAAAGGGAAGTATTACGGGCATATCGAGCTGCCTTGGCCAGAAATGAGAGAAGTAAGGCTCTCGCTTTGTGCCTGGCTTAATTTGCCCGTTTGTTTGGGTTCAATTAATTATGGATTAGCGCTTGGCCGTGCACAGCCGTGCACATAAAGAGCCCGCTTGATTTATATTTAAATTAATATTCATTCATTAACCATCCGTTCACTAATTTTCAATATTCAATTAAAATTAATTGCATTTCCCCAGTGCAAATAAGTTCAAGGCGAAGCCGCGCCGCACCGCGCTGGTTAATGCACAGAAAAAGTGAAACCAACCAATTAACACGTTCGCAAAGTGAATTCTGTTCACTTAATACACCATATAACACGCAATGATTAATGCAAACAAAAAAGTGTAAGAGAAATAGAAAAAAGTTAAATTGCTTGTGCAGAATATAATTGTATCTAGATTGCCAAGCCATTAATTTATAGAAAAAATATCAAATAATCGATTGGCTCTTGTTAGCTTAGAGATGATTAACTAAAGAGGGGAAAAAATATGTTTTCGTTAAATATGATTGATTGATGCAAAATATTTCAGTGAGCTGCAAAAGTTATATATTTTTTTACAGCTACATTAATTTGAATAATTGAGTTGCTATTTAGATACTGGCTAGGAGACGATAGAGTAGAGCTCATAAGGTAAATAATGTTATTGAAATTCACAGTGACTGATTAATGAACAAATAAAATAAGAGAAGAAAATCTTTTAATGGTATTTGTAGTGATTTAATTATACAACAAATAGCTTTAATGCAATTTAAGCAATTAATTATAATATCCTCTTTCTTTATCCCTTTTATAGAAAATTAAATGAAATCATTTAATAGTCAGAAATCTAAGCAGGGATTGTTAATTATTGTATACCTTTTTAATTCCTTATTTAAGAAATGTGAAAACAATTTTCTTAACTTCATTTTAATGCCTTTATTAATGGGACTAATTTCCAAAACATTTTCCCTGCTCTGTGTAACTTTTTTACCAATTTAAAGTTCTTAGAATCCCCTCACCAATATCCTCCTTAAGCGCTGTCACTAAGCAACGCAACATCTGGCCTCAAAGGCGAACTAGTTCACTTCACTTGAACTAAATTTTTGCGAAAGTGATTAAGCCTCGTTTAGTTTTCCTTTTTGGTCTTTTCCTTTGAGGCTGCCACCGAACGAACGAAGTATGCGAAACGAAATGCGAAAAACCCCATTTAGAGGCAAATTTTCATGTCGTGCATATATTGCGACAATCAATTAGCACGGAACTCGGGGGCGGAGTGGGCGGCACACACAACTTTGAGTGACTGGAAAATGGATCTCGATTTGGGATTCGTGCAGGAGGAAAACGGCAAACGGAAAACGGAGTACGGAGCACACGGAGTATACAGACAGAGAGACAGAGAGCTGAGAATGCAACGTGCTGGAGACACCGCCAATTAGCCGCATATAACGGGAGACAATGCCCAGGCTGGAGGATTAGGGCAGAGTTCAGTTCCGCTCGACGACGGCTCCAGAGCTCAAGCGCTCCAACACGGCTCCAGCTCGGCGTTAATTACTCAATTCCACTGACTTGCTGAAAGTTGGGCGGGCGAACGAGCGTTGCTGACATCGTTGTCAGGCTGCGGCGGGGGGCCAGGACACGGACAACGTAAAATTTATTACACCGCATAATTGCACAGCCACAGAGCGCTTGCCGGGGACAAAAGGTCGGTCGGGGTGGGGACTCCGGCCTGGACATGGACATGGTCATGGATTGGGACTGGGACTGTGGGGACTGGGGAGAGTCAGGTGGTTGCGAAGGGAGGCGCAAGGGTCCTGGTCCTGTGTGTTGTTGCATTGCTAACAAATCGCCCGGAGCGGAAGCGAAGCCGTGTTACAAATGTGCAAACCAGAGCGAGCCAAACACACAAAGGCGGGCGAGTCCAGAGGAGTGGATGGGAGCGCATTCCGGGGGCATCGGGGCAGCCATCGGGGCAACCATCCAACCACCAACTTTATGGCGTAATCTTTTAAAAGTAATCTACAAATCTGCCACACGACCGCCGCAGGTCGTTTGTTTTGCCTTATGCCTTATGCGAATATAATGCCAGAGCCCCTCCCAGGGCATATTAATTGCTGGCATCGCCGCGCCCTACTGGTGGTGACCCCACTTACCGCTCGATCGCCCAGATTCCGAACACGGCAGTGCAGCAGGGCCGCCTGGCCCACGGTTGCGGTGACCTCGCGCCTCGAGGAGTTGTCGAAGTACGGCTGGGAGTAGGGCGTCTCCCAGTAGTGCGGCGGCACCTCGCCGCCGACCAGGCCGCAATCTGTGAACAAAAAATTCGCATTAATCTGGGCACTCGACGAAAATATCTCAGAGGTACATTATTAATTAAATCTTTAATTTAATCGGATTAATAGTTAAAAAAATAGAAAAGTTAAAAAAACAAAACCTCAATTGGGCTTAATCCTTGACCAATTGATTGACATTTTGACAGTATTATTACAACCAGATTATTCATATCTCATATGTTATTTAATTATTTAATATATTCTCCATATTCACAAAAAGTGTGTATGAAAACATAAATGTTCATATTTTACAAGCCTTTTTTGTGAACATTTTTCATTCAATTTGGGTGGCAACTAAAAAAATATATAAAAACATTTTAATAAATGGGCTATAAGGGCCCTTAAAACATTTAATAAACGGGTTTCGTTGTTTTCAATTCAAATAAGATAAGCCTGTTAACTTTGATGAACGCCTCTGAAGGGGAATTCCCACTCAATCAGTAGTTATGGACTTTTAATTTATATAAAAAGTTATGCTTAAATATTTAAATTAATCACAGAAATTTCTTTAAGTGATTAAAACCCTTTTTATACCCTTGCAGAGGGTATTATAATTTTGCCATGATATTTGCAACGCTGTGAAGGAGGCATCTTAGACCCCATAAAGTATATATATTCTTGATCAGCATCACCAGCCGAGTCGATCTAGGCATGTCCGTCTGTCTGTCCGTCTGTCTGTCCGTCTGTCTGTCCGTCTGTCTGTCCGTCTGTCTGTCCGTCTGTCTGTCCGTCTGTCTGTCCGTCTGTCGGTTTCTACGCGAACTAGTCTCTCAGTTTTTGAGCTATCGGGCTGAAATTTTCTTATTTCTTAGCACGCAGTATATATGTCGGAACGGCCGAAATCGGACCACTATATCCTATAGCTGCCATAGGAATGATGGCGAAATTAATGTAAAAAAATTTTTAATTTCTCTGTTTTTCAAAGAATTTCTATAAATTTCGAGATATAGTCGTTTTTTATAGTTCTAGAATTACGGTTTTAATTTCATTAAGATCGGACAACTATATCATATAGCTGCCATAAAAAGGATCGGTCGATTTATATGAAAATGTAAAATTCTACATGTAAAATGTAAAATATACAAAATTTACATAATTTGACATTTTTTTTTTACATTACCAAAATGGATCGATTTTCAATGATCCAATTGCTGACTGCAAGGGTATATAAACTTCGGTTTACCGAAGTTAGCTTTCTTTCTCGTTATAATTTTTTTATCAGTAAAGTAATAAATTGTAGAATGCCTTTTTTGGCATTCTTATATATTTAGTAAGGAAAGATAAAAGTTCTGTGTTAACATAAAATCAAATCTGGTCTGATACCTATTAAGTCCTTAAAATAAATCAATAAAAGGTTATTTTTAATAAAAGAAATGGAACATAAAACACATATTGTGAATACTGTGTATCTTTTTTATAAAAAACAAATACCTTTGGTTGTTAAATTGTTCATTGAACCCTTTAATCCCTTTTTTTCCCACGAATCACCCAATAAACTTCAAGCTAAACGTATTTTTTCTTCGTGTATAAGACGCCGACCACATATCCGACATAAAAAAGAACTCACCGAGGTGCAGGAACAGCCACAGCGGCACCAGGCAAATCGCTTTCAACGCTCTCGGGCAGTCCGTTGTCCACATGGTTTATGCTCTCCACTCGGACTCCTGCTGCTGGCTACTGGCTACTGGCTTCAGGCTACTGCTTGCTGCTCTGGAGCCCTCCGCTGCTGTGTTTGCTCCGTTTACGGTTTAAGGTTTAATAATAATCTGCAAAGGAGGAAATATTATTACCAGCGAGCTTTTTTATGGGGCCAAAGGCGAAGGACGACGACGCCGCCGCGCCGGGAAATGAGACAGGGGAATGGGAAAGTAATTTGCCGGGCAAATGATGGAAGCCAGAGATCCCCAGGATCCATTGGAATATGGGAGTGGGCCAATCCAATATGTTTCCTTTCTGCCAGCCGGCAAATTGCCTACCCATCGCAGCAATTGTTTAATACAGTGCGTTTCATAGCCCTCAGATGGTTAAAAGATTGAATAATAACCATAAACATAAAAGACGTATAATGAAACGTAGAATTTGGCATTAGGTTTTCGAATTCTGTATACTAAGAAGAGATCCAATAATACAATGTAAATTAGGTTTACTTTTAAGGGAAAATCGATTGAATTAAAAGTAATTACAAAATGTAGGTCACCTCGCCTTTTTCCTAATTTCTAACAAACGGCAATCCAAACACGACTTTTTACCCGAACAATGCCTTCCCATAATTTAACATAATTGCCTACTTAATTGGCAACAAAATTGGCTTGTTTATCGTGAAAATTAGAGCATTAGTTGGGCTCTCTAATTGAATTAATATTGAACGCCAGTTGGCTGAATTATCGGAAGAAATTAGCTTTATAACTGGGTCAGCAATCGACAAATTTGGTGTTGGCCAACTACTGGTATTGCCAAGAATAAATTATAGACAAGGGCTTCCCAACAGATTCGGGACACACGCAGACACCATTATCCTACAGATCCCTTCCAGATCCCAACGATTAACTATAATTTATTGATTCAAGCCGACTTATGTGCGCATATTTATGGAGCTCACTGCACCGCAAATTCCAATTAACAGAACGAGAGTCGTCCCGGGAATAAGTCTGAATGACGGGTTAATGAGGTTAATGCCGGATGAGGTTGTTGCTGCCTCAACTTTCAGTTTTCGAGTCGTCGGGTGGGTTGCCAGGCAACAAAGTGAGTTGACGATGCCACGGGATCTGCATTCATGGGCGGTGTAAAGGGGGGCGGGATCTGGGGACTGGGGACTCGTTGCTCAACCATATTCCGTTGCAATGCGGCTAAGGCAATTACGGGCAGCACAAAGGATAAAGGACGACGGCGGGGGAGCGGGGAACACGCCGAATGGCAAACTGAGCAAAAGTCGAAAAACTTCGTGAAGGATGAAATTAAAAAGTTTCACAAAACTCAGCGCTCCTGGCTAAACGACCTTGTCAACTATATAGTTTTATCTGGATAAACTCGATATTCCCCTTCCTCGGCTTCCTCGCCTTCCTCTTTTCGGCAAATTTGTCAGTCTGCTGCCATGGTTCCCCCGAGTCTGAGTCGGAGCCGGAGCCGAGAGTCCTCGACGTTGTCCCTCTCATTATTTATGGCTCCAACTCAGTAATCAGTCAGTTGGGCGGAGGGTCGGGGGGGGAGAACGGCGCCTAGAACGGTCTTTCATAATCCCGGTCATTACTCAAAAATATACATTTGTTGTCAGTCCAATTAGCTGCGTGACTCCAAGGGTCAAAGCCTCGGTCCGGCGGCCGCCATTTGTTTTGGTCACTTTTGGCCTTTCAGCCGTCGCGTCGGCTACTTGGTTGCCTGGTTTCTTGGTATCCGGGCTAGCCTCGGTACCCTCGATTCCCTCGGTCCCTGGTCCTTGCTCCCTACGGTTTCCCAGGAAAAGGTTTCGCGGGCTTCATTTTTTCGCAGCTATTACAGCGGAATTATCGCCTGGTCGCCGTGTCCATCGCCCTTTGGCTCCCTCTCTCCGTGGAAATTAAACAAAAGTTTTTTTTTTATCCGGCTAGCGAACAACATTATTCTGTTGTTCTTTTCCTAACTTTTCAGACCTGTCAAACGGAAAAGGCGGACAAAGGACGACCGCAGTTTGTCCGGGACGGGACCCTATTTATTGTTTGTTTTCCTCGCTTGGCCGTCCTTGCGGCGCATTAAATTAAATTCCTTCACTTACGGGTCTCCGCAATGACTTCCAAATGACACCAACGTCATCATCCCCCGAAGCTTTGGCTCTTAACTCCTGCTGCGCTTTGTCCTTTTGGCTCTGGCCAATCCCCGCGGTTGATTCTACTGGCTTAATCCGGACCGGACCTTATCACTGCGATGGGATTGCGCAACGCGCAATAATTGGGTGGCCTGGCGGCATGGCGCGTTCATTCAACAGTTCTCGACGGTATTCAACAATTCTCTCAGCGATTCTCCAATGCCACAACAACACACACACTCACACACACTCGCACAATCAATGCCACAGGACAATTCAGCAATCAATCCGTTCAACAATGCGGCCAGCGCTAGGTTTATTTTGGTCTGACTCTTTGTGTGCGTGGCTTAATAACGCGGACTTCGAAAATATTTCCGTTTCGGCGGGGGGACACACTGGGATCTGCGGACGCAAGGACACGGAACCGGACGCGGGTACGGACACCGACACGGACACGCACACGATGACAGCGACGAGGACGTGGACGAGGGCCTTGTATTATTATTTTCAGCGATGTGTGTATGTGGATGTTACCACATTAGGTGCCAGTCAGCCAGTCAGCCAGTCAGCCAGCCAGCCAGGACCCTATAGGTATGCACACCCGCACCAATACACTACGGAACTCGCACCGACAGCGACACACACAGACACGGCTGCGGAGAGAGGCATTTTGTGTATCCGTCTCGGAACGTGACCAACGATAGCTCCGTGGGATTTAGTTATTAAACGGCTTTTGGCTTGTGCCTTCACTTCATTCCTTCGTCTGTTTTCATTTTTAAATGTGGCACAATGCGCTGCGATGCTAGCACTTTCTCTTTCTCGTTCTTGTTCTTGTTCTTGTTCTCCCTCTCTTTCTGCTTGCCCCTTGCTGTGGCTGAGTTATCCGGCGGTAAAGGAGCAGCGTTCACGGGCATCCTTGCGGCAGGATTCGCGTGCTGGAACTGATTCCGTGTCTATCTCGGCAAAGGCACAGGAGTCGGACTCGGACTCGGGTCTCAGACGAGTCCTAGCGACTCCGAAAACGTCGACTCCGAAGGCGCTCTCCCACGCAGGCGCAGGCGGGATTCCAGAGAGCCAAAAGCCGAGAGCCAGAGGATGAGGATGAGAGGATTTCCTCGAATGCCGGAGCATATCAAATATTAATTTGCCATCCATTTGTTGCCTCTTTCTTTGCATGCCTAATGAGCAATTTTATTTTTGGGGCAGGAAGGGTTTCTTTGGGGGCAACTTCCCGACCGACTCGAGTCGCTTATCCATCGGCTTTCTCAGTTAACCACAAAAGTCGGATCGTTTCTCTCTCTCTCTGTTGCTCTCACTTCTGGCACGACTCTCTGCCACGGATGTCTCTTCTCGGGGCACTATCTGGGTTATTAGCACAACCTGCCTCAACGCGAGACACACGAGACACGAGACCCTAGGCCGAAACAGCAACCGAGTGCAAATCGTGGCCAGACGAACCTAATATGCTCCATAGTCACGTACAAATGAATATTCGTAGTAGAGACGCCTTCGTTTTGGCATATTAATATAGTCTACATTTCGGGGCTGGCTACGAGCGCACGTCCCTCGTACTCTGGCTCACTCTCCGGCTCCGGCTCCGGCTCCGGCTCCTGGCCCTCCCTCGGTCGTCGTTCTCGCACATGAATGATTTACGCCGGGCCATGGAAATGTGATTTTTACCGCAATATATAGGTATAGGTAATGGTATAGGCCATAGGAATCGGAATCGGAATCCCTTTTGCCAAATTCCCCCCTCTCTGGGCCAGAAACAATTGAACAGACAGTTATAGGCCAATTTCAGTTTATGTACATGCGTCGCACTCGAGAGGGATGAGTGTGAGTGTGTCCTGGTGAGAGGGTACTGGTGGTAAGGGGGGTGACCGACAAGTGGGGGTAGGTGCAGCCAACACCTGTGCCTCGCCGCTTTTTGTTGCTGGCTGCTGCTGCCGCTCCTCCGGTCATGTCAAATGTTGCGTGTTATGGCCCGCAAATGTGGCTGGCGAAAGCGTATCCTCTTCCTACCTCTGGCCACCCTTTTGGTACGCCGTCGCCCCTTCACGGTTTTATCCTCTCCAGTGGCCACCCCCCTGCCGAAAAGCAGAGGCGGGCATTTCAACGCATGCCTTACGAGCTCATAAATAACAAGAAATGAAGTAGAGTTTGGCTGGCCGATGGTTAAATACCCTTGAAAAGCCATCAAAGTAGTGTGGAATGATCTTTTTTATCTTAAATATAAGATAAAGTGGTCCTAGCTCTACATTTATGCGTCCTGCAACAGATAAAGGGCATTAATGAGAGTTTTAAGACCAATAAGAAAGAAATTCGCAAAGAAATCGACAGACAGTCAAGTCTAGATCGAACTAAATATTCTGATACACTTTACAGCCTCAAAAAGGACTCCCTCAGTTCGTTACAAACCTCTGCTCATAATAAGAATACCCATCAAGTGTATTAAATAACCGCCCGTTTGGTCAGAGACCGATAAAGTCGAGTGTGCTTGACTGGAGAATGCCCTGTAGGCCTCGGCCTCGGCTCGGTCAACAGAGCAGCAACAACGACGCAATGCAAATGAGCAGGGCACTGGGAAAGAGACAGAAACAGAAACGGGCACCCGGAGGGTGCAAAGGCGAGTCGGGAACGGAGGGGGGAGGCAGTGCAGCAGAGAATTGACAGACAATGGCCCTGTAATTGACACGCCACCTAGCGGCCATTACGAATGATTAAAGTTGTTATAGCCCCCCCTCTGTGTGTGTGTGTGAGTATTTGCGCTTGTGTTAGTGCGCGTGTGTTTGTGATTGTGTTTTGGGTTGACATTTGATTATAGAATTCCATTACCAAACAATTGAAATGGGAATACACCGAACACCGAACGTCCCAATAGCAGGGGCGGCAGTCCGCTAAGCAGTTTACAAATTCTATAATTAAGTCAGCACGCAATCGGGTCACAGGGAACAGAGTAAAAAATAGATAGTTAATGCACGATAAGGTCACACTTTTTAACATTTTAATGGGAAAGTGCAAGAGGTGTCCCCTTACTAACATAGGCTAGGTATCATTCCTCGTGTTAAACAATATTTTACTTAAAATACTATAAAAAGTATGATAAAATATACCAAAGTTAATAAAGAAAATAATCAAAAAGTCTCTTATTACATTATGACACTGCATTAAATATCGGAAGTGTGACCCTGACCTGCTCACAAAAAACTATTTCAATCAAAAGGCTTATATAGTTGCCTCTATCTGCGCTTCACTGAAACCTTTAATGAATTAAAAACCAAGGCAGTGTCATAATGCCATAACAACAGTCTATTTTTACCATTTTAATAATATTTATACTTTTACCAACTGAAAATTGTATCATATTCACACAACTCTACATTATTAATATAGTTTCTGGGAAGAATTCAGTTACTTTATCAAATTTTAAGACATTTTTACCTACTTTAAGCCCATAAGAACCACTTATTGATCTAGGCAAGTGTCAATTATTTATTTATTTAGTACAAACAAGCTAGGACTTCAGTTTACCTTTTCTGCACCTCTTATAGGTCACACCCGCTATCTACTGGGTACCGGGAATATATCGACTACGTGGCAATACTTAACGCTTGCGCTGGCCCATTCAAGAAATCAAATTAGTGGAGCAATCTATCCACCCCCTTGTACCCCCAACAAGGTGAGGCACCCACGCCCGCTCCCGCTGCGATGTTATCTGCTCACCTTTTCGCTAGGGAATTTATTGTTGCCAATTAATTTGTTAAAATTAGTGGAGCAGGCCTTGTCGTTGCCTCTGCATTGTGGTAGTTTCAATTGCCAGCGACTATGTCGGGTGGGGGGACACAAGGATGTGGACTTAGATGTGGACGTGGCCGTCGACATGGAGGCGGAGACGGAGGCAGAGGCGGAGGCTCTGTCTTCAACTGCTTATCGATAAGCGAAAGTGGGCATGGACCCCAGACGTCGTCGCCTCCGAAATGTATGCCACGTACACGTATTTATCCATTGCTTAGCTCGCCGACGCCATTTATTGCTCACTGCGAATGGGGACGTCACAGGGGCGGAGCTAATGGAGGCCTGATGGGGTGCCGGGAGAGAATCGGAGGTGCGGACCGAGCCCGCTTCCGTTGCCTTGAATGAATGCTAAATTAATTTCAAATGAATACAAATGGCTTTTCGCTTTTAAGACCAGACCAAGGCGCAGCAGCAAGCAGAGCTGAGAAGCGCCGAGCGCAGCAATAAACTCCCCCAGCACACAGCCAAAAAAAGGAAATCAGCTCGAGAATTTTTAAGTTTATTTCTTTTGCGCTTCAAAGCATTACTAAGGCACTTTCATATCAAGAGATTTCGGATATAAATAAAATCCAGATTTTTCAATTAGTTCTTTGAATTGTACAGCCAAAGCAGGGTATTTGCTTGAATGAAGTTCCAAAAGGAACTTTAAACAAATAAATACTTGCCTTTAAGGCGTTTAAAGAGTGTAAACAAAAGAAGGGGAAAGTCTTTGCTTTGATTTATGATGATTATTTTATTGATATTCTTGACATATTGCTTTGGTTTTGTTTGATTTAATCAAAGGTAAAGAATAGTCTTTTAAAAGAGTATTTTAGTTGAATTTAAAATTGAATAAATCATTTAAATAGCTTGTAGAAGACAACACAAACTGCGTATATTAATTCAAAAGCTGGGTGGGAATTTAAGCTATGAAATTTAGGAGTTATTTAATATATTAAGCTATTCCTTTACCTCTTTAAACTATTTTCTTGATTTTTGACTATTGTTCTTTGTGAGCCAATGCTAGCAAATAAATATTCAGCTCACTTTTAATAGTAGTTCCCTTACTTCCAAGGCTGATTTATGTTTATTTTTAACGACTTTAAGGCAGGCTCATAAAATGTAGTATTTAGGTGAGTCTACAGAGACTTTAACTTTGCTTTTTGCACTCTGTTTTCCCTCAGTGCACAGCTGAGTCGTTTTGTCTGTCTCTGTCTGTTTTACATTTCTTGTTTCGTTGAAATAACTCTACGTCTGGGCCGGCTCCTCCTGGGAGTGTGTTGTATGTGTATGTGCGCCTCTTGGCTACCTCTGAGCCACCCAACCCCTTTCCTCCGCCAGATCCTTTTCCCAGTTCCGCAGAGCGAGCGCGTTTCGGGGCCTCGATGTCGAGTTTATCAGATGCACTGCTGGAAATTTACAGCGCCACAGTCCGGCCCAGACAACGTGGCCGTTAATTCAATTCAGCGTAAGCCTCTCCGGCGCCCCATCGACCATCGGCCCATCACCCACGTCCATGTCCCACCATTTCTCCACCTAAAGCCCTGGCTGGGGCTATTATCCAATAACTAGAGAACGCGGCTAATCGCGTGAATAGTTTGGGCGGCGTAATTGATGTTTACAGCAAAACACTCCTCCTCCCAGCAAGTGGAAATTTCCATTTCGTTGACTACTTTTGGGGGCAGGCAGGCGGTGGAGTAGAGTCCACCTGCTGGGCGCTCTCGACGATGCCTTGATTTAATGCATTTCATTGAGCAGCTATGGCCACGCCCACCTAACAAGTGCCCCTCATCGGACACAGCCCTCAACCCATAGCCATTCATTTAGCCCCTTGCCGGGCAACTGGCATTTGGAAGCCCTTCGGGCCCGGCCACTTTGCATTCATTATTCAATTTGAGCCGCATTTAGATGCCAGCCTGATTAAGATCCCCATTGTGCTTGGGCACGGGCATGGATTCCCGGCTAGGTGTCCAAGTTCTAGCCGATCGGGTATCCACAGAGAATAGGTCAGAGTGATGCCTCAGCCTCAGCCTCATCCGGCTCATCCGGACACGGCCGCATAAATAAACGATGCGATTCCCTTTGAGACCAAAGCCGACGCCGCCACCACAACCGAACTGTCAGCGCATCGGGCAGCTGATGGAAATCGGAGTGAGCGGAGCCGGAATCTGGCGGGGAATCCGTATTGATTGACTCGCTCTGGTTCGAGCGTCAGCTTCAGCTTCAGTTTCAGCCTCAGCGCTTAGACCGCCCATTCCGCATTTCGCATTTCGGTTTCCCATTTTCGGATGCACGACAGACGCGCTGAATGGTATTGATTAATGCAATTAATGGCAAATCAAATGCAGTTGAGCGTCTCTTAAGCAAGTCCACAGCCACGGCCACCTGCCATGTTTAAAAGGACTTGGCAAAAAAACGCTGAGAGCTTCGATTTCTCAGTTGATTTAGTCCTTGGAAGCTGCAAGCTCTCTCGCATTCCTTATTATTTATTTTCAGCAAAAGAGATTCAATGCATTTTCCGTTCGCACTTGAAGCCAAATCTCCCTTTGGTATTTAAGTCGATGCAGCACTTCTTGACTGGAGGCCAAAGTTGAAGTGCGAGTGCAAGCACAATAATAAAGTTAATTTAAATATACTTTCAAACAAATATTTTGCACCATTGTCGAGGTGTCGGATGAAAAATAACTTGGCTAGAAAGTTAAACCAGAAAAAATATGAGGCCAAAAGTTTATTTGGTCTATAAAGAAATTAAAAAAATATGCACAACAATTACTCATTCTCTTTGCGTTTGATTTGGAAGAAAGAAAGGCGAAAAATCACGTATACGACTAGTTGAGCGGCAAAAGTCTTTAAGTGAATTTACAATGTGTTTTTTGGGTGAAAGAAATAAGATTGATAAATAAGAAATTAAACCAAAATATAAATACGTATTATAACTGAAGAAATTTCATAAAATTTTATTTATTTGAGCCCGATATCGGATTTTATATTTTAAATTAAATTAACAAATCAACCTAAATTGTGGCCTTTGAAACCCGAAACTACCAATATGGCCAACAAGTTTATTTGGTCTATAAAGAAATTAAAAAAATATGCACAACAATAACTCATTCTCTTTGCGTTTGATTTGGAAGAAAGAAAGGCGAAAAATCACGTATACGACTAGTTGAGCAGAATAAGCCTTTAAGTGAATTTAAAGTGGTTCTTTTTGGTTGAATAAATTGGATAGATAAATAAGAAATTAAACAAGAATATTAAAACGTATTATAAATGAAGAAATTTTATAACATTTTATATATTTGAGCCCGAAATTGGATATTAAATTGGTGAAAAATCACGTATACGACTAGTTGAGCAGATAAAGTCTTTAAGTTAATTTTCTGTTTTTTTTTTGGTAGAAAAAAAAGGATAGATAAATAAGAAATTAAACAAGAATATGAAAACGTAAAAAAACTGAAGAAAATTCATACAATTTAAGCCCGGAATTGGATATTATATTAAGGGAAATTTTGTAAATTTAATATCTATCTTATCTTTAACAAAAATTGTGGCCTTTGAAATCCGAGAACTACCAATATGGCCAACAAGTTTATTTGGTCTATAAAGAAATGAAAAAATATGCACAACAATAACTCATTCTCTCTGCTTTTGATTTGGAAGAAAGAAAGGCGGAAAATCACGTATACGACTAGTTGAGCAGATAAAGTCGTTGAGTGAATTTTCTGGCTTTTTTGGTAGGAGAAAAAGGATATATAAATAGAAAATTAAACAAAAATACGAAAACGTAATAAAACTGAAGGAAATTCATACAATTTAAGCCCGGAATTGGATATTATATTAAGGGGAAATTTTGTAATCTTAATATCTATGTTTTAAATTGGCTATACAAATCAAACCAAATTGTGGCCTATGAAATCCAAGAACTACCAATTAGGAATACAAAAATACTTGCAAGGAAAGCTTCCTTTCTTGAAATTTCTTTTATGGCAATTTAATATTCGCGGGAAAAAATATTGACAAATCCCCCGCATTTTCGTGGCGATTTCCACACGATCTGAGAGCGTTAAAGGGCCTCCCCAAAGTGCTTTTTCCCAGGGAAGGCTCCCGTTTCTCTCGTTTCTCTCTCCCCGCTCGGCGATAACATTTCATCTGCCCCCGGAGAACGCACAGCTCCGCTTTCCCGACGCCCCGATCCCCGCTTGCTGTTACATATTTATGTGTCACATGGTCAGTTAAACTTGTGCATTGCCTCTTCCGCTCGGCTCTCTGTGTGCATGGGTGTGTGTGTGTGTATCATCTATTGATTTATGGCCGGCACACACTCGCTCACAGCACACACAGCCACGGATAGATGAAGGAGCGAGATAGACTGAGAGGAAAAACAAAGAAAACTGCATGCGATAGACTACAACAATATTTATTTATACTCGACACAATAATTAATTACTTTTCTTCATCCGTTTGTGCAAATAGCCAAACTAACTAGGCGACCAACAGTACGTATCGCGGGTGCAAGGCGGCACCATAATTCCTGTGGGGGCTAATTGGTTGATTGGTGTATGTATACATGGATTAATATCCCTAGGAATAACGAAGAAGGAATAATATAGTTAATTAACTAATAGATTAGTATATAGATTCCATGTATAGATATATTCCTAGGTTTGTACTTGCCCTTGTCTGACTAATATAGCTGTTTCGGAAGAGAGACACTTTTTCTTCCTCAGTAAACGCTGCTTATTTACTTAGACTTGGGAATTCTAGTGCAATGCAAGCAGTAAGTGTGCCCAAGCTGCAGAGATTATGAGATATTTTATTTAAAAATGGAAAAAAGAAAAATTTTCCTTGGAAAGCTAAGAAAATCAGCTTTTATAACACTATTTAGAATATAATTTAAATTATTATTCATAGATGATATAATTTCTTTCTTTTTAACCCCCAAACAATTGCTGATCCCAGCTTGAAAATTATTCTCCTTTCGTTTCTTCTTTCCTAGAAAGACTTAAGCTTTAAGCAATATTTATTTCTAAATAAATTCAAGTACTTTCGCTTCCTTGACGACATATTCGAGCTTAGATTGCCTTTTTTGAGCACAAAGAAAGCTTAACGTATATGGCTTTAAATTGCAGACGTTGACAGCACATCGATCGCTGTGCGGCTCTGTGATTTATAGTTTCGACACGCACTGTATATGCAAATATAGTGGCCACTGCGGGTGCACTCGATAATCCCCTGCTTAGCCCCGCATCCGCTCCTCCTCGGCCACTCGGATTCAACACCCCGGAGGGCATTTACATAGATGGTTGAGCTGGGAGTTTTTGATGGTGGTGGACATGGGCGAACCGAGGACACGGACGGGAAACTGGGAACTGGACAACATTCAGCATTCAGCAGAGCATAAGCATCTGATATGCATCAAATCTAACTCGATTGCTGGGCCGAAGAATAACCAGGAAATTCTTGCGACTGGAGCACAGGGAAAACTTTGGTTTCTTTGTATGAGGAATCCTTCCGCCCGAAACCCTGAACCCTTCTCCTTCTCCTCTTCATTCTCATTCCAATGTCCGATGTCCTGGTGTCCGCATGTCCGCTGGCTGATGTCCATCTCTCCATCTCCAGTCGACATTTTCCTTTCATTTTCGCAAGTGGCTCAGCTTGGCTTTTTATATTGGCATCCTGATTCAGCTGCTGGGGTTGGAACCTCTCAAAAGGGAGGCAGAGCCTGGATCCTGGCCCGAACTCCGCTTTGGCTTTCTATACAAACAAAAACTCGTCGTTTTTGTATTTACATAAGCCTAGACGTACATATATATATGTATACGTATATATGGTAGGGAACAAGCACACACATTCATGAGAGTGTATATATTTTGCCATATAAAAATATGCACATGGCTGACTGTCTCTGCTCAGTCAGTTGTTTTCATGCCGAGTGTATTTAAAGTTTGTTTAGACGTTTGCCCCAACCAAAACCCTGAAAAAGAAAGGAAAATGAAAAGTTTCCTTAAAAGTTACACCAACTTTCCCTTGGGGAAAGGTGTGAGAAAATGGTTAATGAAATTCAATTTTAATTGTTAAGAAAGGAAGGATATATTATAATGAAGAGATACCAAGGCCTTAAACCTAAATTGATTTATATAAAAATTCTAGGAGAGCAAGTTGTGCTTTGTTATTATTTCATTAACAAATAAATCAAAAAATATTTAACAAACAATACAAATATATAAATTTTTGAGAGTAGCTTTTCTTTATAAACGGGTAATAAATCATATTTATAAATCGATTTTTAAACCAAACTAAATGTCCTTTAAATCATTCGAAAGTAATGTTTTTACTTATATTTATGAAACTACATTTATATTATTATTAAATTTAAATTTAAAATTGAAACAACTGTCATCTGCCTATTCTTATAAATATTACCATTTTTTAATGAATTTTGAATGATATTAGCATTAAATAAATAAATGTTCAGATAACTCCAACCAAAAAGGACTTTATATTACAAAAAATACCCTTAAATTATTAACCAAAATTACCTTCTAATTTTTCTCCAGTTAAATAATTATAAGGCTTATTCGAAAAGGGTATCCAAGTCCTCGATTTCATTATCCTTTCTGGACCGCATCTTACTGCTGTTGTTGTGGCTGTCGCTCCTGCGGCTGCGGCTACTGCTGCTGCTGATGCTTGTGTCTCTTGAAGATATTTGGCTAAAGGCTTTTAGGACAGCTCAGGACTCTCGTTGGGCTGTTAGTTGCCGCTTCCAGCGAACATAAAAATGCCCTTAAAAGCAACAGAGAGACAACCGAAACGAAGGCTGGCGAGGACTGACTCCGGGCTGAATCTAAGGGAATAAAAAGAAAACAGGCAAATATAAAACTTATACCGAAAAGGGATTGACGGATATAAATGGTGATATGACCTAAGGTCATTTGTATAAAATTAAGTTGAACATCATAAAAAAACAACAACAACAAATGACAAAACTAGGACTGGCCTGCTAAAAGGAGGCGTGGCGGCCGGGAGGGGCCAACACGCCCTCCGGTTATTTCGGGGCTTAATCAAAAACTTCAATTCGATTTACAATAAGCCGGACAGGAAGAGGAAAACTAAAATTGCGATACTTACGCACGGACTGGCGGGGAAAGTTTCATTTTTTCCGCCTTTCCTGGAGAGGCCGCCACTTCCGTTCGCTCGGCCCCGCCATTTCCATCTTTAATAAACATTTTTATGCCGTATGCTAATAAAGATTCAGCCGTCCCTCATCGCAGCACTCACTGTCTCTCGCCGGTTTTGGGGCCCCGAGCTATTTGCTCATTCCGAGCTCCCTTTCGGAACCCACGGCCCATTCCATTCCATTTCGTTCGAGCCCACTTTTAATATCCAGCCACGTATGTCATGGCAAGGAGCCATTAAACACAAAACACAACGGAAAAGTTAAGAGGGGGGACGGGGGTTGGAGGGCTCAGGGAAAAGGGCGAAGGAAAAGCAAAGCAGCGAAAAAAAATTATGCCCCAGACGCCGCTGAATTTTAAATGAGCCTTTATGGGCTTCATTTCAGCGTGTAAATTATCTCATTTGTCAGCAATTGCGCTGTGTGCGTGTGCTCCTCTCTGGCTCTCTGTGTGTGTAGACCTAGGCCCAGCTATATAGCCACATAGTGCCGCCGCCCCCCTGTCCATATGCGACATGTACTCAGCCATTTGTAAAATGATTCAATGACGTCTCCTGGCATTTAATGAGATAAAGCGCGCGCTTTCCCCGATAAGATTGCTTGGCACGCCAGGGCCAGGGCCCAAGACAACGCACGGTCCCATATCGTATTTAAATATAGATGTCGTTCATCATCCGAGTGGGTTGATTCATTAATTCGGAGTTGAGCCACTGCCTATGGCAGTGCTTAAATTACAGCCGCAGTTCGCGGAAGTCACACGATAAATGTCTTTAAACACAATTTAAGTAGGTAAGTGGTTTATGCAAAAACTTCGTTAGTCTAAGCTAATTTACAAGGTGTGAAAAATTTAAAATAAACACAATTTTCACATTCAGGTAAGATTGTAAAGTGGCTTGTAAACTGACAAAAAGTGGAGTGGGCTCCTTTAACAGCTTACAAGCTACTTGCGACTTAAATCGCTCAATTCTTTGTGTTTTTCTCTGAAAACTTTTTGAGTTCTTTGGCTTTCTTTAAGAATATATTTTTTGATGTTTTGCATACAGGATTTATGCTTAGAGAGAGCCAAGTTCTTAGTAATAGAAAGACATCTGTCGCTGCTTTATTCTCTATCAAAAATAAAGCCTCAAAATTGCATCATCTATCCCGTATAATGCTTTCATGTCATAAGAAAAAGAAATGTCTAAAAATAGTAGTTCAAGATATTGACAGCTTCTTACATCCTTTTCCCCAAAAGGAAAACTGTCATGATGCATTTTTCTCCCGAATATCAAAACATCCTGCTACGTTTTAACAGTTGATTCAGCAGTGAAAATCCCATTCCAAATCACTTTTATGGCCATGATAATCCCGATTTCAACTACAGAGCTGCAGCAATAAAATTCAAATTAATTCATTTATGGCATTTGACCAAGAGTAGAGTCTAGAATGGGCGGATCTGATTACCGGCTATCTAAAAGTCAAAACTTTTGCTCGCTCGCCCGCCCGCTTGTTGCAAGTGGTTCGCTCGCTCGGTCCGTTGGGCGACGACGACGACGACGACCACGACCACGACCGCTGATTGCATGTCCTCTTGGGAAAACTGAAAATCGTGTTTCCGCTTTCGCCTCGCCAAAAGCGAATTTAATGGCAGCTCAAGTGGCGAGCGAGAAGCGAACTTTTTTGTTAGTTTTTCGGTGTGTTTTATACTTTTCGGGGAAAATATGAAAAGCCCCGCTCAGCAAAAGAAAAACACAGGGGTGTGAGTGTGAGTGCAAGTGAATGCTGGTGAAGACCGCACCGCAGCCCTTCTGCATTTGATGATGCTGCAGGTTTTCCACGTATTTGCTATCGATGATGTGTACATTCCCGAATTTTATGGGACAACCTTCGCACACTCCCTCGCCGCTATAGTAGCAGTATATAGTAAATTTGTATCCGGCAAGGATCCGGACAAGACCAGCCCCAGTCGGGGAGACCCAAACCCACCTTTTGACAAGGGCATAATTAAAGCATAACAGGAGCAAAAACAACGGGGGGTGGGATCGGGTGGGTCTGGGACGGGGGCATAGAGACTTCCTTCTTGCCGCCGCCGCCGCCTCGCCGCTCACATAAAACTCACGGTGAAGCCCACGACGTACGGGGTGAAAACAGGTTGTTACTTCCTTGCAAACAAGGTTCCGTTACCGTTATGTATACCGCCACATCTACATCTGCATATATATGCACGTCGGTGTGTGTTCTGTGGCTGTGTGTGTGTGTACACAGTTTCGGAAAAAATAATAGCACTGCAAATGAACATTTTATTATCTCACCATCGGTCGGTCCTTAGTCCTTCCCTCATACCTAATGGCTTTAGGGGCTGGCTAACATAAATAATTAAAAATGCTGGCTTAGGCACAACAGTTCGTCGTAGGAGCTTGGTAATTAACATTTATAGGGGAGTTTTAGATTGGGGGATTAATATTTATTATATTTATTTTACATCTGCGTTAAGGATAAAATGTTAATTACGATAAATTATATGAGTGATGAATATTTTGAATATTTTCTAAATATTTTATATGTATTTTTTATCGGGGGTTGCTACAGAAATCACTAGAGTTTTGAAACCACTATAAAAAGTGTCTAAAAATAGGCTACAAAATGTTACATAGTGAATAAAAAATTTATAACATACCCTAAGGCACTTTACAAAATGATTTCAAACCTCCGTATCATAGGTTATCCATTCTAATTAAAGTACTAATTAAATTTCAGTTTAATATAATAATAATAAATAATTTGTAAGCCTTTAGAAGCCCTATATTTATGTGAATAAAGTAAGTAATTAAATAATTCATTAATTTTTTACATTGTCAAGGCTTATTTCTATGCTAATTCCTTCTGCGATCAACTCGTAATAGTAAAACTTCTATTCACCTGACCTCACCTGTCCCATGCGGATGTATGTCTGTGCCCGCTGTGAGCTTGGCGTATAAAAGAAAGCACGTTATTGCCAATTTAACTTACATTGTGCATGTGTCTTTAAACAAAGATTTATGTACCCACTTGCATGCTACCCAGAAACGAGAAGCCAGAGAACCTCGAACCGAGAACCTCGAGGAGTACAGAGTCCGGGACCCAGGGCCCCGCGATTCCCGTGTAGCATACATTTGTGGGCGAGTTTTCGGCTCGCAGGCTGAGGTCAGGTGTGCGGGCAATAACTCGCTATAGATGGGTACGTGTGGGGCGCCCACTTAAATCAGCATAATGATATGCACTTATTGTTGTGGCAAATTTGTTGCGGAAGTGCTGAGAAAACCGCACAGGATGGGGCCTTAAAACCGGCCAGATCCTGGGGGCTGAGCTCACCTCAGCGCCATCCCCACATCATCCTCTCACCTCATCCTGGCCGCATGTCGATGTCGATTTCTTCATTTGCCTAATACGAGTCGACGCCATCATTAATCTAAAATATGGCACACACACACGCAGCCACACGCGAGGAAAGGCAGGGCAGGGCAGGGCAAAGGCAAGGCGTGCATGTAATTATGTTGGAGGCAGTGGCGGTGGCGGGGAAGTGGGAGAGGGAGAGGGAGAGGGGGCTGTTTCCCACCACAGAGACACACATTTGCGTAAGCCTTGTTAATCGTGACAAAAGCTTATTGCGGGTTATTTGGACTACTTGTTTCGCATCCGGCGTTGGCAGAACGAAAATCAACATTGCCACATACCCAGCATATATACGTATACGTACAGGACATATGTCTGTGGCTGTGCCTGCGTGTCTGTGCGCACAGAGAAACAAAAACAAAGTATTTCGTACGCAAAGCGGTTACACGCAGTCAGGATTTGATTTCATGTCCGTATGATTAAGGATTTTATGTCGGCCCAGCAAAATTCTCCAAATAAAAGGCTTACTCGCATTTGTTAAGTGGTTTGTAGCATTATGCTCATTATGCGAAATTCGGCTTTGTGTCAATGGCCGTGACAAAAAAAAAAACAACAAAAGAATAAAAATATAATAATGCTTTAAAAAAAATATCCAATGAATTCTGTGAATTTTTATATATTTTATTGCCTTGAAAAGGGATTGATTTTAGTTTTAATTTTAAAGGAAATATATACTCTTGTAATAGCAAAGGGATTATTGAAAATGTTTTTTTCTTAATCCTTTATTATTTAAAACCCTTTATATAACAGTTGATATATTATATAGGCTCAAGGTACAAGTTTTTATATCTGGTACGCATAAATATAGCTTATTAACAATATGTTTCTAGAAACAACAACAACAAAGCTTTGAGTACCGGGTATTTCATCAAGGGGAAAATTTGTCTATAGCTTTCTTACTTATTCAATGGAAATATTTCAGAGCTTATAAATTAGACAAAGTATTTAAGGTTTTTATTTAACAAAAATATCATTAATAATAAATTACAATGAATATTGGTTAATGGTGTCTGAAAATATATTTAAATTTAGTTTTTAAAACATTTATATCAGTATAGTTTCAGTTTCAGCAAAGAAACATTGGAATTTCTAAGTGAATCAGTTCTTCATTAAAGATATTATACGGAAAATATTGCATTCTTGTTTTCCTTATATAAAATTCATCCCTTCGTTTCCGATTTTTCTCCCAGTGCCAAGTTATGTGTGCGTATTGGCCTGTCGCTTGGGCCTGTCATCTAAGAGGGAGAGGAATGCCGGGGACCGAAGCTCGCGTCACTTGCACACATAATAAACATTTTAAACATTATTCTCGTGTTAAGCAGCTCCTTGGATTGTGGATGTTGTTGCTGTTGTTGCCATTGGTGCTGCTGCTGCTTCTGCTGCTGCTTGTGTTTCTGTCGCTGCTTCAGTTGCTGCTGCTGCTACTGCTGCTGTTCGTTTTCGGTGAAATTTACGGGTTTCAACGAATAATGGTGCATGTGGGAAATGAACGTTTTGTGTTCGCTTTTGCCTGTCATCGCAGCCACGCAGCAGAATCCACGCGCCCGCAAACACTCGCACATTCCAAAACATTCGCCACTTTATCAGCATTTTACTTTAGCCGTTATTACCAGAGATCCACTCACAGTACATTAGCACACACCAACACATAAGCAGCCCACCCACCCAGCCGCCTTCGGGCACGCACACTACTGCAGATGTGCTCTCACGCATGTGCGCCTCTACGAGGTTGCGACTCTCCAAGGAAATTAAAAAACAACTAAAACAAATTAACAATATAATGACAAAAGTCTTATGTGAAATGTGGTTGAGGCGCAGTGTGGCTGTGCTGAGGTGAAGAGCGGAAAGAGGGGAGGAAAAACAAGCCTAAAAGGAAGTGAATAAAGGAGCAGGAACAAACACAGGAAAAAATTATTAATTATAGCTTCCTTTTTGATATATCTTTATTATCTGTAGGCCATTTCCATATATTACAGCCTCAGTTATACAAAGATATATAGATCCATATCAAATAAATAGGTAAATAAAATAAATATAACCATTGGGTATAGTGCTATGACACAGCATTGTTGTTTTCATTTATTGAAGGTTTTACTAGAGAGCACGGTTTTTCTCAAAATCAAATTCTGTGTCATAAACCGATTAAAAAAGCTAAAATAGATATAGGAATACGGTCTTCCCTTATTAAAAAAATCTCTTTCTAAGGTTAAGATGCAAAAATCCAAACTAATAATTCATTAAAGCATTTTGCCAGGATTTATCTTTAAAATTCCAAGTATATTCCACAATTCTAGTTCTTAGATTGACCAAACATTACATGCCATATTCTTACTGTGTAGACTCGACCCAAGAAGGACCTGGCTTAGGTCTCGCTGCTAAATGGCAAATCAAGCATTTGCACAAAATTGAATTACCTACCCGGGCATCTGAGTTTGCAGGCCCATTACCAGTAAGCAAAGCCACCCAGCCGCACCACACCACCGCTGTCCCCGGAAACAAACACCACCCCATAGCTATGCTGGCTGCTCCGCCCCACGTTAAGTATACGCCATGGATTCGGGGCAATTGGCACTTTTGCAATGGCAACGGGAGAATGGCAAGCAAGAGCAATGCTTTTAATGATGATCGATTTGGGTAAACAATGAAATTTCCGCATTCAAATTTTATTGCCGGCAATCAGCGAGGCTTCCTGCACACACACACACACAAACACTGAGTGATAAACGCATATGCTGGATGGGATATTTATAAGCATTACGCTTTAATAATAATCTATGGTGCGCCGCCTGTTTGCTGTTTGTCAGCTAAATTTGCTGGGAAATTGAATGATGCATGTTGTCGATGAAATTAGCATATAACATGTACATTATCGCGCTGGGGGAATGACAGCAGGCTAGGCAAACACGACAACCAGTTTGCAGTAATGAAATGCTCGTAACGAACTTTTGGTTGGCAATTTGAATTTGCAGAGTGTGACCAGGCGAAGCACTTAAGACCAGTCCAGCAGCACTGGCTCGGTTGGCAACGCGGCTCTTATCTTCTAGCAGCGTTGCCACCTCGCAACTAATTTACCTAGATGGTAACTCTCTACCTTATTTACTAACAAATTACCTGTTTATTTTTTTGTGCCGCTCTTGCCCATCGATTAGACCATAAATAGCCGTGTGTGCGTTGATTAAGTGTGCAATTACTAATTGCCGACCGCTAAACGGAGGTGCTTAGCGGCGACAACAACAAAAACAGGAACGGAGAACAGCTGGCGCACACGGAGACACATTCCAATGCACTTTCTCCGCCACGAAGAAAACCCGTCGAGCGGCTTATTTGACATCCATTTCGATATCAATACGGCGGCAATAGAGAGAAATAGCGAGAAATACAGAGAAATAGAGGCCACCGCTCGGGCACCTGTAGAGCGACAACAACAAAAAGTGGATTGCCATCATCGTCTTGGCCGTTTTTATTGGGCATTATAGCCAGCACAGAACACAACAGTCACATTCGGTCCGCTCTTGCGTTCGCGTTCACGTTCGTTCGACGCCTTAACCGCTCTTAGAACGCTGAGGAATTCGCTATTTGCATATTTTCGCGACTAGCAAGATATATGCAGTGATCGGGAGCTGGGCGGAGCATGTTCATCGCCCTGAGTCACTCCAGCAGCTAAAGAGTGAGTAGAAACCACGCATTTGTCTGCCGAATTTTTACTGACTTCGCTTCCAGGATATGGCTTCGATTGTGGAGAAAGTGCGTCGCGTCTTGGATGCCAAGGATCTGGGTGAGATCACCTCGGAACTGTGCGACTTCTCACTCAAGGAACAGAATGCCACCGCCGAGGCCCAGGGCGTGCAGCCCTCCTCAGCCTCGGATTTTGTGCCGGTTCTCGGCCAGACGGTCACCTACATTGTGGCCTGTGTGCTGATCAACGAGCACGACGAGGTGCTCATGATCGAGGAGGCCAAGCAGAGCTGTGCAGGTAAGGAGGGGCCTCGAACCCGAAGAAACCAGACTCTAGAGCTAACCCTAACGTTGCACTCCGTTGGCCAGGCAAGTGGTACTTACCCGCCGGCCGCATGGAGCGCGGCGAGTCCATCACAGAGGCAGCCGCTCGGGAGGTTTTTGAGGAGACCGGCCTAAATGCCGAGCTGACCACTCTGTTGGCCGTGGAGGCAGCCGGTGGCTCGTGGTTCCGCTTCGTGCTCACCGGGCGCATTACTGGCGGGCGCCTCAAGACGCCGGCAGATGCAGACGCAGAGTCCATACAGGCGCGCTGGGTGCGCAGTCCCAAGGAGGTGCCGCTGCGGGCCAGCGATATACTCAACATCATCGAGATTGGACGGGCCTACCACCTGGGCCATAAGATCCCGAGCAGCCCCACTCCCTGGCATGGCAATATACTTCCCACCCGCTATTCCCACAAGCGGAACTATCTGCGCGTGCTGGCCGTGGCCCGGAAGCGAGCCCACAACTCCCTCAACATCCTGGTTAGCGAGAAAAACGCCCACCACTTTCCCACTGTGGAATTGCATCCTAATCGCAGCCTCCACTCCACGCTGCGCAAGTTTATGATTGAGATTTTTGGCGCGGAGCTGCCGCAACACCGACCGCATGGCTTGCTGAGTGTGGAGCACTGTGCTTCGGAAGGGGGGAACACGGATGGGATCTGCCTGAATCTCCTGGTGGCGTTCCGGCCGCCGCTCGAGGAAATCTCGCTGATCGGCAAGTGCATTTGGCAGGAGCTAGGGGCACCTCTGGACGAGCAGTTGGGACGCATTGTCAGCAGCAAGAACGCGTCCATTCCGCTCAACGTGGTCCGCTGAGTGCCTTATTTTAAAGTTAGAATAATCTGTCCTAATCCATGGTGCAAGCAATCTATCTATCACTCTGTTAGTTGCAATTAAAAACATCCCCAGGTGATGTCTGCAAGATGTCCAAATGTTATAAAGTCCTGTTTCCTTTCTTAAAAGTCCCATTGAGGCTAACATAGCTTAGACCTGGGCCTAATCTATGCTTATCTGCTCAGTTAGTCCAACTACTAACCAAATCTCTTATCATTTCTTGGTGCAAGACTTAAAGTAAGGATTTCTAGACTTAGACTAGCTTACAGACTTAGTTTAATCTATCCTTAGTTAGTTTCAAAAAGACTTAAGCATGTAGCTTTTACACAAAAGTTAACCTAAACAATAACGAGTACCAGTTTTAATATTTGCGTTTATAAGTCCATTTACTTACATATTGGATTCATTTATTAGAACGGAGAATTAATATATTTTCAATAAAATATATCACAATCAAAGAACCAAGTCTGCATTTAGCTTCTTTACTAAGGAATTCGCTTGTGGAAATACTCCCCCGAGTTAGTCAACGATTTCAAACAGTCATCTCAGATTTTATTCGTTATTTAAAACAAGCTGTATAATTTCCATAGCCATACACGCATATTGGGTATAAAGGTATTTAAAATGCTTTCTTGGAATATGTTCGAACACTAGAAACTATTGCAACAGCCGACTAGGTCAATGGGATCAGGAAAAAAATGCACAATCGGGGGGGTTAATGATAGGATCGAGGTTAGTGCCACACCTTGCTGAAAAGGTCCATAAACGAGTCGTAGATCATGAATGTGATGGCCACATCCAGGCACACGCGTCCCAGACGCGGCACTGTGCCCTTGTAGAAGGCGGCCGGACCTTCGTTCTTGAGGATCATCACCGCACAGTGGGCTGTGTTCTTGTACTTGGAGGCCTCGAGGCCCTGCATGCGCGTCTTGACCACGTCCAGCGGTGTGTTGCCGAACACGGAGGCAGCTCCAGCGATGGCACCGAACGCTCCCACCAGAAGCTTGGGCACTGGTTTGTTCGGATCGTCACCCTTGTAGAGATCCTTCAGCGACTCCAGCACGAAGAAGCGGATGGCCTGGTTGGAGCCCTGCTTCAGAATGGTGGGCGTCAGGCCCTTGTAGATGCCAGTGATGCCCTCCGACTTGACGATCTGTCCCACTCCGTGGGCGAATCCCTTGAACTTGGGAGTGGCACTGCGCTGGTCGTTGATGAACTTCACCTTGATGGTCTCCATGGGGGTGACGGCGAGAATTGCTTCGCAAACGCCAGCACCCAGACCGCAGAGCAGCTTGCCGGAGTTGCTCAGCTGTCCCCTAGAGTCCACAGAATGCGTCTTAAGGAACTCAAAGGCGCCAAATCTGCAAATGAAGCGGATATATTAATTAAATTATTATTATTAATATATCTAACAGAGCGCCCTCACCTTGCTGCCGACTTGGGAATGCTGCCGTAGAGGAGCACACTGAGGCCTCGGTAGAGACCGAAGAATCCGCGCTGCTGCACTGTCTTCTTCACGCAGTCGAAGATGCCATTGTACTTCTTGGCCGCTCCCTTCTCGTCCAGCTGCAGATGTGTCTTCACGTACTCGGTGGGATATGTGATGCAGATCTCGATGCCTCCGGTAATACCGCCGGCCACAATGCCCTTGAGACCCTTTTGTCCGCCAGCCGCCGCCGCAGCTCCGTTCTCCGTCATCCAAGGACGCCGGCGGTACGGGCTGACCAGGGCAGCGATGCTAGAGCGATCCATGCTGACAAGGCGAAAGGTGGGAATTTAGCTGGGGACAGAAGAGAGGGATGAGTATTTGGAATTCATCTTTCCCTATGGATTCCAGCTGATTTCGGTCCACTAGAGACTTATTTATAGACCATTGTTGGATCACCAGAAATAGACTTTTTTTCGGGTGGGTGCAGTCGATATTCTTACACTAAGACATAATCAGTTTGTGGTTTTATAGAGGAATTGATAATTCCCAGAGATACGAAACCTTATCTTCCCTTTATCCCTTAACCAGAAAAAGATTTAAAGATTAGCCATAATGATGCTGTCTATCTGTAATCCTTTCTGAGTAAAAAGTAAGATGCCAATTTATCATCGTGAAATTCGTGGAAAGAAAAGCTGAAGCTTTTGAAACTAGTACCTCTTTTAGTTACATAAAATTAATGTATTTGGTAAAGATCATAACAGAATAACTTAAAAAGTGGGTCTTCAGACAGAAGGCAATAGACTTTTCTAAAATCAATTGAAAAACTATTGCTCTTGATGATTTCCATCTGGAAATAAAGCTTCAGTTCCAACAAGACGTCAATTGTCGTTCCAAATGTCTGCAGTTCTTTCTTCCTTATGCAATTGTCTATGGAAATACGATGAACATCCAAAGCCAGATGCTCTAATTCTCCGCAAATACGAATTTAGAGAGATGGAGATGGAGGAGTAGTCGCGCCCTGTCAATGGTAATTTCCACTCGATTAGGGTAATCAATGGCTCTCACTTCTGTTCCCGCCACGCACATTCGTTTATCGCCCCCGAAATTTCACCTTGAGGACAAGGTTCAAAACAAAACCAGAAACGAAGAATCGCCAAAAACTATATAACACTAACACAGAGGAAGGAAACACATCATGTTAGAAATATTAGAAAATCTCCCGAGTGATTACTTAAGATCGGCTGATATAGTGTCTGTGTCTGGGCAGTTCGAGTGGGAGCGGGTACCATATCAGCTGGCGCGTTGGGTTCGCTCTTTGCACTTGACACTTTTTATATTGTTTCGGTGCGGTTATGTAACTTTTGCATGACCATAAATAATAATCGGAAAATGTTTAGTCCATAATTATTCATTGTTTGCCTGTGTGCGCTTGGGCCACTTTTTCCGTATCGCGCTGGAAATCTGGATAAACATAAACAATGTGCGCTGATAAAAGTGTCTAACGACTTCCACAGACACTCTCGCACACAAGCGAGCAATTAAACCCTCTCTCTACACACACTCGCACACCATTCTGCAGACGTTGCACTTAATTTTTATTCATGGAGAATGCCGCCTAGTTATTTGAAATTTTTATACGCTCTTGTTACTCACAGTGGAACGCTGCGGCACAATGCAAAACCGAAATGAATAAAATTTTTTTGGAATGCCCAGCAGCAGCAGAGAGAAGGTGGCGGAGAGAACTGCGATCGTGGCCAGCGGCTGAATCCCAACTGATCGGCTCTACAAAAATTCCAATTTCCAATCGACGAGAAAGCTAAAAGTTCCAACGGTCGGCGGATTGTAAACAACAGCTCTCCAGGGAGCGCCATCCGCTCTCCCCACGCACAGTAACCCACACATGGAAAAATTATCTATTAGGTATTTTCTATTTTAATCATGCGTTAGATATTGACGATATCGATGATTTCTTTAAAAAGAAATCTTACCTAAGAAATTTGTATAGTTTATATACAGTATTATAGCATTAGTATCCCCTAACTTTAATGTTTTTAAAAAGAAAAATATAAATTTCTTAAGGAGCCAGTGTTAATTTATAATGTACTTTTATTCTCATGATCAAATGCGATCTAATTTTTTCCTGTGCAGAGAGAGGGAGGGCAGTTAGCGAGAGAGAGCAAGCCCCAAAGTAACGGCGATGGCCTCATACCGAATTCTCTTTGAAGATCTCTGACTAATCAGAAACCCGTTTGGCCGACAACAACAACTTGGACAAAGCTTTCCAACTGGAAAAGCTCCAGCTTCGGAAGAAAAATAACAAGAATGTTTGACTTTGTTTTAACTTTCAGAGCACGCCACAAAGTAAACCACATTTTTTTTTTCACAGCAGTTACACAATGTGTGTTCACGCACACACAAAGCACTTAGCTCGCACCCACGCGAAGGTTATATCCAGCTTATCGCGCCTTTTAGTGCCCCATAAACCAAATCGATAAAAGTGCTAGCCTAGTTAATTTATAAAACCGTAATCGGTCTACTCTTAATTATTTACCAATTGACGCAACCCGGAGCCATGTGGAAATACGCGCTTCTAACTCTGCCGGCAAACGGTGAAAGTTAACTAAGGCCCGGCACAAAGTGTGGCCGTGCCGCCAGCTCTCCGGTGATAACAACTGCGCCTGCGCCAGTCCCCAATTCCTCAGGTCCCACAGATACCACCCACACAGCTGCGATTCGTTCTCAATTAGTGAGAACGGAAGCGTGTGGGAAGAGCATCGTGGGAGTCAAGCCTGGAATAGTTCTCCATTTAAGAAAACAGCTGCGGTCAAAATAATAGCATAGAAAAATGTTTAATTGTTTTGCTGTATGAATTTTTTGAATGAAGTTTTTTTTTTATAAAAGCACAAAGGCAAAGTTGCAATGCTTTTTAACAGTCTTCTCTGATGTTTTTATTAATTAAAACAGATGTTTTAACAGTAGAAAAATGCGCTATATGTATTTTAAATACTTTCTTGGAATAAATGTATGTACATATGTAAATGACCACTAGATACTATTCAAACAAGAGATTCGACCAGGTGAAATATGCACGCTTGAGGCTTATGAGGGCCATATCATCCGGAAAATGTCCATAATTGAGTCGTAGATCATGAATGTGATGGCTACATCCGCGCACACGCGTCCCAGGCGCGGAACTGTGCCCTTGTAGAGAGCGGCTGGACCTTCGTGCTTGAAGATCATCATCGCACAATGGAGTGAGTTCTTGTACCTCGAGGCCTCGAGGCCCTGCATCCGCGTTTTCACCACGTCCAGGGGCGTGTTGCCGAACACGGAGGCAGCTCCGGCGATGACACCGAATATTCCCACCAGCCACTTGGGCACATGCGTCCTTTTATTTTCACCCAAACCCATGTAGAGATCCCTCAGCGACTCCATCACGTAGAAGCGGATGGCCTGGTTGGAGCCCTGCTTTAAAACGGTGGCTGGCATGGCCTTGTAGATTCCAGAGATGCCCTCCAACCTGATGATCTCTCTTATTCCGTGTATAAATCCCCTAAACTTGGGATTCGGAGAGCGCTGGTCATTGATAAACTTCACCTTGATGGTCTCCATGGGGGTGACAGCTATTACGGCCTCGCACATGCCGGCACCCAAGCCGCAGAGCAGCTTGCCCGAGGTGCTCAGTTGATTATTGGCGTCCACAGCAAACGTTCTCATGAACTCAAAGGCGCCAAACCTGCAATATTTTTATTAATATAGTATTATAAGTATATTTAAAAGAGCGCCCTCACCTTGCTGCCGACTTGGGAATGCTGCCGTAGACGAGCACACTGAGACCGCGGTAGAGTCCCAAGATTCCGCGCTGCTGCACCGTCTTCTTCACGCAGTCAACGATGCCGTTGAACTTTCTCCTATCTCCTTTCTCGTCCAGCTGGAGCTGTGTCTTCACAAACTCGGTGGGATATGTGATGCAGATCTCGATGCCTCCGGTTATACCGCCGGCCACAATGCCTTTGAGACCCTTTTCTCCGCTGTCCGCTGCCGCAGCGCCGGTCTCTATCATCCAGGGTCTCAGGTGGTACGGGCTGACCAGGACAGCTATGCTCGACCGATCCATGCTGAGAATTTAGCTGGGGGGACCAAGGAGAAGGATCAGTGGCCAGGGGTAGTAGTGGGGCTCTTATATCCGCCATAGTTTAGGCAGGGTATATTGCTTTCGTACACCTGCTACTAAAATCATTCTACAATGTGTTGCAAGACTTTGAAAATAATGTCAAAATCACAAATTATCTATGTTCGTTCTGGTCCCAGGCGAAAATGTACCAATCTTCCTATAAAACAAATAGTTTTTATACTTACAATTGGATAATTTGTAAGCTCTTAGTTGAATTTAGTCCTAAAATGTAATTTTCTGATACTTATAATTGGGACCACATTTTGAATTTTATCTCTAAGCTTATTCTATAAATTAACTGAAAGATAAACGTGTAAAGAAAACATCGAGAATATTAAAGCACTTCAGTGTTTCGGTTTATTCAAATGCATTTGGAAATTGGGCCCCGAGTGTTGGGGGGTACTCTCGCATACACCTACTGCGGGTGTACGGGTGCTATCATAAATTAACATTAGGCTGAGCGTGCAGTTCCGTTTTGTTTAGTTTAGTTCACTGTTAGTCAATAACAATAGTGGCTATCTGAGTTAGTTGCGATGCATGTAGTCGAATGGTTATGTTATAGATCAGTCATGGACGGCTCCTCGTCCTTAGACAGCCTTGTAGACGCGCACGCACTTCACGCTGCCGATGGTCAGGGTCTGTCGGGGAGGGAGGCATAAGTTAGGAAAGGGATCAGCATATATATTCAAAAAGATACTCACGGTGATCAGCTCGCCATCGTTGAACTCGCGGACAATGGTGGTGGGCTTGTCGCCCTTCTGCTCCTGCGTGAGCTTGTTGCCATCGAGGGTGATGATGCTCTTCACGTTGCGACCATCCAGGGTCTCCTCATCGAACTCCTCACCCAGCTTGAAGCTGATGGCCGAAGTCTTGAAGGTGGAGGTGGTGGTCAGGGTGTAGGTCTCACCCTCCAGAGACACCTCCACGGTGGGGCTCAGGCTGTTGCCCATCTTGCGAGTCACCAGACCGACGCCTGCAAAGTAAATAAGAAATAATATTAAAAGGTCAGAAATCGGGACTAAGGGGGCAGGGGAAATAAAGAGAAAAATTGGAATGCGAGAGATGAATTATGGGCAGACTGCACATAATTGAATTAGCCCAACAAACTCGGAGACCCAGCAAGATCGGCCACAATGCAAATCATATTTTATTTAATTAAAAATAATAAAGCCGAGTCACAAAGTTCCGTGCAGACTCCGCTGAAACGTCAAAAGTCGTGCTCAAGGTTAACGAACAATGCGGGCTCGCCGCTTGGTCTCGTCCGGGCTTATCAATTGGCAAGCCCCTCTATATATAGATCGGGCGGGGACAGCGCCTTATCTCAGCACTGCACTTAATATATATAAATGTGAACATCCCGTTTGCAACAGCTACGTTTCTTGAACAAACTAACTATGAGTAGTTGATACTATTTTAAATTGAAGCAGATCTCTTTAAAGAGATATGCATTTTGCAATTTCCGAGTTGGTCAAGTCTTTTAAAATCGATAGGTTCAAAGAAAAATAAGCCAGGCAATAAAAGTAATAATAAATTGCAGATAAGCCAGGGCATACAGTCATTAAATGATAAGCCACGTAATTATATACTCGTTTTCAAATAATTGCTGGCATTACTTAATTGCACTTATTATATTTCTGTATTTTTTATATTCACCATGCATCATCAGGTTCTAATAATAAATAAGTTTTTAGAACAATTAAACAAAGGAAGCCTAATTATAGCTTGGCAAAAGATTGCAATTATCGAATGAGAAAGCAGCAAAAGAAAGAGACCTCTCTTGACCTCACGATTCCCATCGCGCTTCCCAGTTTTATTTGGAGTATTGTACATCCATCAAGACAGCCAATGGGGCCAATCAATTATGCTCAATTATGTATGGACAGCGACGACAAGCGTGTATTTAGTTTTTTACAAGTCCCCTCGAGTCAAGTGTCAACCGTCTGTCGCCGAGCGATAACTTCCCACTCATGGGAACCCAGCAACTGTACCAGAGATCGATTTATATGCATCGTATATGATTCAAGAACCTTGAATAGATTAGCTTCGCCTGCAATTCCGAGCCCGCCCAAAGTGCAAAAGCTGTAATCGCTGCCCAATTATCGTGTCCATTGCCACCACGTACATAGGCATAGGCATATAGTTTATCGCATTTATATATGACAGCTGATAACCATTGCCGAGGCCCCCATCCACAGGTTGTTTTTGGGCTTTGTTTGGGCTTGAAAACCGAGATCTACGTGGCCCTGTGTGTCTGGGGACCAAGTCTAGCGTTGAAACCAAAACCGCAAGAATATATATAAGCGAAAAGTTCTGGCTAACTGGGGTCTGGAAAATGAATCCGGACCTCAAAGTGGCGCGACATCTCCGGTTTCCTAATACACACACACATGACATCCCCAACCCCCACGCCACCGATATAGGATGCGTCTAGACTAGGGCACAGAAAGAAAAATATTTAAATGCAACATTTAGCTAAAAACATTTAGGTTAATGGGGGAGTTAAGTCTAAATTATAATAATTTGAATAATCATAATAATAACGTGTAGTCTAGACTGACTGCGGGGCCAAAGATCAGAACCTACTTGTGAGCAGACAGAAAACTTAATGGGCCAGTGCAAAGTTCATTTGGGAACTTTCCCCGAAAATCGCGTATACGACTATGCGACACCTGTCCCAAAATGATTTAATGATGAAGTGACTCAAAGAAGGGGGCCAAAGTACAGAGCCCGTTTAATTAGTTTTTGGTTTTATGGCGCCGCCAAGAGATAAGCTTTTACTGCTTTTATGCTTTTTGCACTCAGATTCGCAACTGTAAATTTTGGCGAGGTAAGCACAACCACGTTTTTCGCTTTATTGCATCTCCCTTTTTCGGCGGCTCCCTCTATTGATTTTCATCTTCCACTAATACACAGGCATATGGAGATATTGCACACACACAAACACTGCAGAAAATGCCGGCCGGTTGATTTCGGTGGCGTGTTTTCGGGCTTTCGCTCTCCCTCTCCCCCTTGCGATGCGTAAAGTTTTCGCTGCAATGCGGACTTTTTTCATCTTCTGGACACTTACCCAGCTCCTTCATGTACTCATCGAAGTTCTCGGACTTCTCCAGCTTGTACTTCTTGCCAACGAAAGATGCCATAACGGTACTGTGGGTCTGTGGGTTCTACACAAGATATTCACTTTTCAAAAATTTCGGAGCGAATAAAAACTGCCTCGCGGTGTCGCTCTTTTATACTCTCGAGACGCCGGTCTAGAGAGGGAAAGCTTTCGATGGCACTATCGATTACGTCGACGCTTTCGGGCTCCAGCGATGGCTTCCAGAAAACTTTTTTTAAATAAGTAAAAAGAATTTACGAAAAATTTACTCATTGTATTAATACAAATATATTTTATATCCATTATAAATGATTAAATATACGGTTATTCGAGAAAATGGTATTTAAACTATACTTTCCAAACATTTCTTTAAAAACAATCGACAATATCGAAAACTTTGATTGTGTCAGCTCTAACAACTGGCATTGAACAAAGCTCTCACCTTCTCTCACTCTCTACCTCTCTCTGGCTCTCTGAAAAGTTATTGAGCGAATGCTGCGATGATTTTAAATTTTTTTATGATGCCGGCATGGCGGATAAGGGCAAACATTTAATGATCTGTCTTGGGATCGGCTTACCTGATCTGATGCAAAACCGCATATAGTATTGGTATTGGTAGTATCGACGCCACGTTCTTTATTTGTTCTGTTATATAAAGCTGTTTTTTCGGCTCTCTCCAAAATATGAATGGTTCCATGTATGCGATCCATTTCTCCCTCTCTTGAGTTGCTAGTCGGAGAACCGCCAGACCAACCCCTCTTGCACCTCAACGTGATCAATCGCCTGCAGCCTTAATTGATTCAAAGGTGCCGACTTAATAACTGACACTACATTGTCATAGACCCAGCAGCCTTGCAATGAATGAATGTGCATAGGAATATTTATATGAATGAAGCTCTTAACACTGTCAAAATTTCGCGATTTAATTTATTTTAAGACTTTAAAAATAGATTTTTGCAGAAAAACATTTAGTCTGAATGTGACTTTTGAACCTCCTTAATAAGATTAATGTTTATTAGCACTACAGTCGAAATACTTTCGAACATAATACTTTTACAGAAGTTATAAGTTTGAAATAACAATTTTTAAAGGTTCTACATTTCTATACTTTTTCCCTCGTATCTACTTTAATGAATAGAGCGAAAATGTGATTCCCAAGTCCAAAATTGCCGATAGTAATCAATAAACGTCTATGGGCATAGCGAAAAGCTTTAAGATATCACCCATCCATAAGACCTTTTATGGATTTTCCATAATCGATTAACTTGGTCAATTTACGTAAAAAAATTAATAAAGACGGGAAAATTATAGATAAATTCATGTAATTCTAAAAGGGGTAGTAAGCCTTATTTCTAATTCGTCAAACCTTCTGCGCAAAATGAATATCTTAGATTTTTCTGTTAATCCAGGTGGCCACGTCTCAAAAAATTCGTTATTTGAAGGTTCGACTTTATACATATCTACCCCGATTATACATATATACCGATTTTAAAGGCGCTCCTCTGTGGGTCAGTGGCACCATTTAAAATCTCACGGAAACTTTTAAGTGATTGTGTGCATATGTGTATAAATAAGTTTCGACACAATTCGTTGCATATTATGATTGTGAATATCTTTTGAAAAGCAGCCGCGCCACTGAATTGTAATCTAATCAAGAACTTCCTTCCACCCAAGCCCAACCAATGCAATATTGAGATTACCCACGATCTCCACAATTTTTCATATTAATTCAATTAGTCATTAATTGAATTCGGACCTCCTTTCTCGTCAACCAGCCCCTTATATTTATATGTCCGATCATAAAAGTTAAGCTTAGTTTAATGCGATTGCTTGGATTGGAAGTAATCAATCGTTATATTTAAGTGTGACGATTTTGATATTTCTATTACTGTATTAAAATTATAAAATTATAATTGTTTATTCCTAGATTAGTTTAAATTTTAAGCAGTCAATGAATGTTTGCGTTCTGCTAATTTGTTACTTATTAAAACAGATAAATTTGTACTTATTAAAGTTTATCCATTTAATATGTATTTACAACTTAATTCTTTTAAGTAAAGAGTAAAAATAACGATTTTGTTTTAAATAGGTTTTTTCCTTTACTTGCCTTTTGTAGCACCCTTTTGGGCATACCTAAAAACCCAAAAAGTATGCAGTATAAAATGAATAATAAATTTTCTAAAGCTGCCAACTGGCGCCACTTATCTAGACCGTTACATTCATGTTTAAATTTAAATGTTGTATATCTTATCGTTTTGTGAACACCTTTAGAGTTCTCTGTATTCTAAATCCGAATTGTTTTCCCAGAACATACATACGTATGACACCTTTAACATCTAGGATATCAAGCGCCTACAATGAGTACGTCAACAAATTTGCAACTTTATAGAATGTTTGTTTGCCCGATAAAAGGCGTATCATAATTACACATTGGTTATTACTGATTACACGAGCCAAGAGTCGTGTCATGCAAAATGCGGGAAAACAGGCGTTGGAGGCCCCCTTATCACACGATATAAGATATCTGAGAGATCCCTAGAGTGGAAGAGCGAAATACTGGAGAGCGAAGAACGGGAGAGCTAAGAATGCGAGAGCGAAGAACGAGAGAGAGTAAAGAGCGGAAGAGAGTGAATTAACTATAGATTTGAGATCTCATACCATCAATTGGAGCTCAAGAGAGTCGCTGAGAGAGCCCCATATAGCCGGTGGGGCGGCTAGAGAGCACCGTACCGATCTTAACCTGGCACAACAAGTGCCGAGAGCGCACACTGATAATAATTTGTAGAGTAAATCTCAAGAAATCGCTTTCAATTTTAATTCAGAAAAAAATATACTTTTTTTTAATAAATGTAAAATTTTGATGATATTATTTTCATAATAATAATGGAAAAAGAACATTTAAGTGATTTTCTAAAATTAAATGCTTTACACATACGACTCCATGAATGTAAAATTTGAAATGTATATTTTTTCAGATGATGGTAAATGGACGGATGTAAATGGTAAATGTTTCTCTCAGTGCAGTGGGGCTACTATTTAAGGGGAGCGCGTGAGCGGAGCGCATTAGAATAAGCGGAGCGGGCAGTCGTCGTGGATCGAGCAGCAGCATATAAAGCCATGCGTATTCCCCTACGGTTCCGATAAGTTCGATGTGGACAAAGGCGAACTAGAAGTGCGCGCTACGCGACCGATGACGAAATTCGGCTATAAAAGCTATAGAAGTGAACCGAAGTGATCTCTGGGTGCCAATCCCGCAGCAGCCTGCCGAAGCGGAATAACATCAAGTGCCAAGTGATATTACCTGGGCGCGACAGTGACAGTGGAAAAGTTCATTCCCTTCGAACGCGATTAGAAATCGAAGTTCGAGGTACGAGATCGAGATACGATCTGAAATCTCTGAAGTTGCTCGCTCGGCAGCACTTCCATCTGGTTTTTCCCTGCTAATGCCAAACTAATTATATTAGAGGCGAGCGCGTGTCCCCCTTCGGATCGGATGGTGCTAATCAACCGCTAGCTAATCAAAGACAATCAATCCCCGCAGATCAAACAAGTCCCTGTAATGCCACAGTGTATATAGTGCAATTCAATTCCAATTAGTGCAACTGCCCACTGCCCACTGCCGCCAGCATGCAGTCGATGAAAGCCGATGAACTGCCGGAGAATCCGCGCGAGACCTCCAATCCCCTGTCCTCGCTCTTCTTCTGGTGAGTTCGCTGAGCAAGTTGAGCCGTAAAAATGTAGGAGTTTATAAAAGCATTAATTAGTAGTTGAGTTTAGTGATAATTCTACAGTTTCTTTATTATACTTTTTTATTTATGTCATGAAATTAGCTATAAATAGTTCTTCCTACGACTACATAATAAGATCTCACAGATTAGACCTGTTTTGATAAGAAAATTAACCCCATTGATGACTAGTCTAGGTGCTATTTTTTTATGGAACAGTTTCAGACTCAGACTCAGGGCAAGGGGATTTTTGGGTAGCCAGTCCCAGAGCTGACGACGCGACAACGCTGACAAGTTGATTATTTCATTCAATGGCTCGCTTAATTTGCATGACCGAGGCGTGGAAATCTTTTCCCATTCCCCCAGAGCCTACCCCGGAGCCGGGTGCTTTATTCAATTGGCTACCAATTGAAGCCGACACTTGTCACGGCTCCATGGCTCTACGGCTTCTTTGGAACTACTCCTAAAGGGAATCAAACCAAGTTACGTGCAACAATAACTATAGTCATATATGATATCCGACCGTGATAACTGGATAGGTGCAAAAGTGCTGACAAATGGCATGAATCAGAGGGAAGAGGCGTGTGGGATGTTATCAGCTATGCACGAATATGATTTAGAGATACTTTAACATGCTGATTAGATTTAAATTCTAACATTTCGTAATACTTTTTCGACATAACTTACTGAAGTTATCATTAACACGAGAAAGAAAGCTATCTTCGGTAAACCGAAGTTTGTATACCCTTGCAGTCTGCAATTGGATCATTGAAATTCGATCCATTTTGGTAATGTTAAAAGAAAAATGTCAAATTATGTAAATTTTGTAAATTTTACATTTTACATGTAGAGTTTTACATTTTCATATAAATCGACCGATCCCTTCTATGGCAGCTATATGATATAGTTGTCCGATCTTAAATTAAAACCGTAATTCTAAAACTATAAAAAACGACTATATCTCGAAATTTATAGAAATTCGTTGAAAAACAGAGAAGTTAAAATTTTTTTTACATTAATTTCCCCATCATTTCTATGGCAGCTATAAGATATAGTGGTCCGATTTCGGCCGTTCCGACATATATACTGCGTGCCAATGAAATAAGACTATGCTGAAAATTTCAGCCCGATAGCTCAAAAACTGAGAGACTAGTTCGCGTAGAAACCGACAGACGGACAGACGGACAGACGGACAGACGGACAGACGGACAGACAGACGGACATGGCTAGATCGACTCGGCTGGTGACGCTGATCAAGAATATATATACTTTATGGGGTCGGAGATGCCTCCTTCACTGCGTTGCAAACATCATGACAAAATTATTATACCCTCTGCAAGGGTATAATGAAACTGATATGATAAATTTCTTAGTGACGTTGCCTTTTGTTCACATCATATGTGGGCTTATCTAAATGCATTGTTGCTGGGAAAATATATCAGACAGTAATGTATCATTATTTTTGTTTTTTAGTTTGTAATTGCTTATTTCCTTTGTCACTGGATTTCGAGTCAGAAAAACTGAATTTCGACCATGACAAGCTCGTATTATATTGCTGCATTGGCTAGCAACCGTTGTTTTTTCGGGTTTTTTGGTTATTCTGATAAGCGCCAGGGAATGTCAGTTGTCTCCTCCTATGTAGTTTTTTGGCTGTCATCACAACAGAATTATCAGTATCAGTACCTGATAAGAGAAAGCCTTCCGCTAATTATATTTTCGTTGTACTCCCAATAAAATGTGTTTAACCTTGCCTACGTGATGCTGCTCCGACCTGAAGTTTTGCCATGCCCGTGCTGTTCAAGGGGCGGAAGAAAACCCTGGAGCAGAAAGACCTTTATCGGGCACTCAAAGAGCACAAGTCAGGTGAGTGTCTCTTATTAAGTCTCGATAAAGAGTATTAATGTGTATCTCCTCTAACATGTAGACTCTCTGGGAGATCGCTTGTGCGCCGCTTGGGATGAGCAGGTGGCCAGAAATGAGACACCGCGTCTGGGTCGAGCCCTGATGAAGGTATTTGGCTGGAAGCTGTTCATTACGGGTATTTCCCTGTTCTTCCAAGAGTTCTTAACCAAGTGAGTAGCTTCTATATCAATTAGCTTAAATATTAACTCCCTGATACCCCCTTTTTATAAACTTTAGAGTCACACAGCCCATTTGCTTGTTTGGGGTAATGGCCTACTTCTCCGGCAATGATCCGGACCTGACCAAGGCCCAGCTCTATGCAGCGGGTCTGATAGCGGGCTCCGTGTTCAGTGTGCTGATTGGACATCCCTACATGTTGGGGCTGCTTCACCTGGGCATGAAAATGCGTGTTGGTAAGTGATTTCTATACCTAATCTCTACTAGGTACCCTTTTTAAGCTTCTTTTGCTTACAGCTCTCAGCAGCCTCATCTATCGAAAGGCCCTCCGGCTAAGTAGGACCGCCTTGGGCGACACCACCGTGGGTCAAGTGGTCAACCTCCTCTCCAACGACGTGGGACGCTTCGATTTGGTTCTGATCAACGTACACTACCTGTGGATAGCTCCGCTCGAGCTGATAGCAGTCACCTACCTGATGTACCTGGAGGTAAGTGGGTGGTTCGGAAGCCGGAGCATGCTTCTAATCAAACCGGTTTGGAGTTTTGAAAGGGGGCGCTTTCATTCGAAACAAATCGATTCGCCCTTTTGAGTTCTTTGAACGTGACCCTGAATCCATTATTTTATATTAAGCAAACATAGGTAGGGGAATGCTTTTCCCTAACATAGTCAGACCCAAGACCATATAGAGTTTACTTATCCCAACATTCAGACAGTTATCAGCCAATAGTTTGGCTATGAATATAAATGTTGGCTTATTATTATTAATTACTTTTTGTAGGTACATAAATGGTTTATCAATTACAGAATCGGATAATGGAAATTAATTTAATTTGGAGAGGAAATAAAGTTAATAAAAATATAATTGGTTGTTTATTTAAATAATTTGCTATCCCCTTTCAGATTGGAATATCTTCCCTCTTCGGCATTGCCATAATGCTACTGTTCCTACCCTTCCAATCCTACCTGGGCAAGCGGACCAGTGTGCTGCGACTCCGGACCGCCTTGCGCACGGATGAACGTGTCCGCATGATGAACGAGATCATCTCGGGCATTCAGGTGATCAAGATGTACGCCTGGGAGAAGCCCTTCGGCAAGGTGGTGGAACTGACCCGCTTCAATGAGATGCTGTGCATCAAGCAGGTCAACTACATCCGCGGCATCCTCATCTCCTTCGCCATGTTCCTGTCCCGCGTCTTCGTCTCCTCCAGCCTGATTGCCTTTGTGCTGCTTGGGAATATCCTGAATGCCGAGAAGGCCTTCTTTATCACCGCCTACTACAACATCCTGCGACGCTCCGTGACCATGTTCTTCCCGCAGGGCATCTCCCAGTTTGCCGAGCTCCTGGTCTCTGTCCGGCGACTGGAAACGTTTATGCATCGACCAGAGACTCAGGTCAGGGATAAGTCAACGAGTCCGAATCCAACTCCCGCAACGAAAGGAGACTCGCTGAACGGAGACAGTCCCAAGAGCAATGGTTTGTCGGAGAATCTGCTAGAGTTCAACCAGTTCCAAGCTCGCTGGGAGAGCCATTCGGTGGAGCCCACGCTGGAGGATATCAACCTGCAGCTGGGACGCCGCAAGCTGGTGGCTGTGATCGGACCCGTGGGCGCTGGCAAGTCCAGCTTGATCCAGGCGGTGCTTGGCGAGCTGCCAGCGGAGAGTGGAAGCCTGAGAATCAACGGCAGTTACTCCTATGCCGCCCAGGAGCCTTGGCTCTTCACCGGCTCCGTGCGCCAGAACATCCTGTTCGGCCTGGAGTGGGACAAGCATCGCTATCGCACTGTGATCAAGAAGTGCGCCCTGGAGAGAGACTTTGAGCTGCTGCCCTATGGCGACAAGACGATCGTGGGCGAGCGTGGGGCTTCGCTATCGGGTGGCCAGAAGGCCAGGATTAGTTTGGCTCGAGCGGTCTACCGCCGAGCGGACATTTACTTGCTGGATGATCCCCTCAGCGCCGTGGACACCCATGTGGGTCGGCACCTCTTCGACCAGTGCATGCGCGGCTATCTGCGGAGCGAGCTAGTCATCCTGGTCACTCACCAGCTGCAGTTTCTGGAACAGGCCGACCTCATAGTGATCATGGATAAGGGTCGCGTTAGTGCCATGGGCACTTACTCGTCCATGAAGCGCAGTGGCTTGGACTTTGCCCAACTCCTCACGGCTCCTAATAAGGAGGATGAGGCACTGGAGGAGGCAGAGTTTGCCGTGGGAGACGGAGTGGATCGCTTGGGCGTACCCTCGCTGAGCAGAAGAGACAGCAAGATCAGTCGGCCGAGCACGCGGAACAACAGCTTCACCTCGTTGAGTTCCATGGCGGAGTCGATGGCTCAGGAGGCGGCGATGCAGCTGCAGGAGACTCGAGTGGAGGGCAAGATCGGACTGGGTCTGTACAAGGAGTACCTGACTGCGGGCAGCAGCTGGTTCATGCTCTCCTTCATGGTCTTCCTGTGCCTGGCCACTCAGATCCTGTGCTCCTTTGCGGACTACTTTTTGTCTTATTGGTAAGAGGAATGAGTCCTTGAAATCCTATGGAATTAATTAAGATATTAACGTATTTACAGGGTCGACAAGAACACCGATGGCACAGATATAAGATCGGATCCCGAGGACATGTACACCTTTGCCGCCCTCAACATAGCCGTGGTGGTGTTCACCCTCGTTCGCACCATGCTCTTCTACAAAATGGCCATGAGGAGCTCCACGCACCTGCACAATGCCATGTACCGGGGGATTACGAGGGCTGCCATGTACTTCTTCAACACGAATCCCTCGGGTCGCATTCTCAATCGCTTCTCCAAGGATCTGGGCCAGGTGGACGAAGTCCTGCCCAGCGTTATGCTGGATGTGGTGCAGATATTCCTCACTCTCATCGGCATCATCATTGTGATCTGCATCACCAATCCCTACTATCTCATCCTGACCCTAGCCCTGGCCATAATTTTCTACTACATCAGGGAGTTCTACCTGAAGACCTCGAGGGATGTGAAGAGACTGGAGGCGGTGGCCAGGTCACCTATATACTCTCACCTGGGCGCCACCATCAGCGGCTTGCCCACCATTCGGGCTTTGGGAGCTCAGAGGGAACTGATAGCTGAGTTCGACAATCTCCAGGACTTGCATAGCTCCGGTTACTACACCTTCCTGGCCACGAATCGGGCCTTTGGCTACTACCTGGACTGCTTCTGTACGCTGTACATTGTGATCATCATCCTCAACTACTTCATCAACCCACCGCAAAGCCCCGGCGAGGTGGGATTGGCCATTACCCAGGCGATGGGCATGACCGGAATGGTGCAGTGGGGCATGCGCCAGTCGGCGGAGCTGGAGAACACGATGACCGCCGTGGAGCGGGTGGTGGAGTACGACGAAATCGAGCCGGAGGGTGAGTTCGAGTCCCGGGAGGGCAAGAAGCCTCCGCCGAATTGGCCCGAAACGGGTGAAATCATAGCCGAGGACCTGTGCCTGCGCTACTTCCCGGATCCACAGGCCAAGTACGTCCTCAAGGCGCTCAACTTCCACATCCGGCCCTGCGAAAAGGTGGGCATCGTTGGACGCACTGGCGCAGGCAAATCGTCGCTGATCAATGCGCTCTTCCGACTCTCCTACAACGAGGGCATCATCACCATCGACGAGCGGGATACGGCCGAGATAGGACTCTTCGATCTTCGCAGCAAGATTTCCATTATACCCCAGGAGCCGGTGCTCTTCTCGGGCAGCATGCGCTACAACCTGGATCCCTTCGAGGAGTACAACGACGGCAAGCTGTGGGAGGCCCTCGAAGAGGTGAAGCTGAAGCCCCTGATTGCTGAGCTCCCTAGTGGCTTGCAGAGCAAGATCAGCGAGGGCGGCTCCAATTTCAGCGTGGGCCAGCGCCAGTTGGTGTGCCTGGCGAGAGCAATTCTTCGCGAGAATCGGGTCCTGGTGATGGACGAAGCTACGGCCAATGTAGATCCGCAGACGGATGCCCTGATTCAGGCCACAATCCGTAGCAAATTCCGGGACTGCACGGTGCTGACCATAGCCCATCGACTCAACACGATCATGGACTCGGACCGTGTGCTCGTGATGGATGCCGGACATCTGGTGGAGTTTGGTTCACCTTATGAACTCTTAACAGCCAGCGAGTCGAAGATCTTCCATGGCATGGTGATGGAAACTGGTCAAAATAGCTTTGATAGCCTCCTCAAGGTGGCCGAAAGGGTGAGTTGGGAAATGATGATGTTTATAAGGATTATTTAATATATTTTCTTTACCTTGCAGGCCCATCTGGAGGCGAAGAAACCGAAATCGGATTAGATCTGATGGCACAGGTTCATACTTAGTATATTAAGGTCTCAACTCCTGGCTGTAATCGCCTGCAAATTTGTACCTAATCCAGCCAGCTGCATTTAAGTTAATTTGCTACTTAAAGTATTATGCCTTCGAACGTTTAAAAACTTACACATAAGAATCCCTTCTTATAGACTTAGTGTGAAATACAGAAGCAGCCCATCGAATGGTTAAATACAGAGTCTCAAAAAATAAAAAAAACTTTTAATGTCTGAATTAAATTAAAGCTACATTTTTAAGGATCCCAATTGAAAGATTTGGATACCAAACTATTCGTTTTATTCTGTAGATACATCTGGTAAAAACTAGAGTAGTAAACTAGTAAGGTAAAGTAAAAGTATCTAAAAGTAAGAACTTACAATTGTTGACTACAAATTTGGTTACTTTTTGAAAGTTTCTTGACCCTTCTAAGGAGACCAAACCTCCTCAAACCTCGCTCGAGGTCGACGAGGGGCTTGAGCACACGATTACCTTGGGACGGACTGCAACCACAGCTCGCTTTGGGGCTGGCGAGGTGATCAGGTTGAATCCGCGGAACAAGAAGTAGCCGGCGCTGTCGCAGGCCATTAGCACAACGACTGTGAGTTGGGCCAGGAGCACATGGACCACGGATGGGTGTATACTTGGCCAACCGACCAAGTGGGGAATAAAAAGAACATAGACCAGAGTCACGCCACTGCAGATTTGCATCACGCAGATGAAGATGGAGCTAATCTCGTGGCGGCCAAAGGTGCTCAGTGCACGCAGGCTGGCCAGGATTATGACGATGGGGATAATCAAGTGGATAAATACCAGGAGTCCCAGCATTATGGAGCAGGGATGCGGCATAAACAGGCGATCTGTGTTGGCCAAATAGCTGAAGCTCTGCATCCAATGACCGGTTCCCATCAGCGAGACGAGGAAGTAAAGGATGATGGAGGCACCAAAACGGAAGCATATCTCCAGGTGCTGCGAGGGTGCAAGAATCGATTCCTCCTTGTCCTCCTCATCCCGGTTCGGTCGTCTGCTCACCAAGTGCACCTCGATCCCCAGTTGATACTCCGCGATCAAGACCTGGGCAAAGAGGGAGGTGTATGAATCGCTGAGGAGGGCATGAACCGTCAGCAGGTTGAAGCCTATCAGCTCCAGGCGAGATCGGAGACAGGAATTCACACTGTAAGGTATCGAGGCGAAGGCGTAGATAAGGTACGTCCAGTTGGCGGCCAGCATGTAGATCGGAACCGGCCTGCCCGACTCCCTTAAGTAGATTCCAATGGCGCCCACGATCAGCGCTCCTCCGTTGATAAGCCACACCCGAAACGGGTGGTTTTCCATGAGAATGTAGGGACGCAGGATAACCAGCAGCATGCTCGTCCCCTGCAGGGCCACTCTCCAATTCGTAGCCATTAGGAACTCCATTCCGGGAAGGGAGGACAAGAATGCGCCCATCAGGATGACGAGAATCAGCCAGTAGAGGCACGTACGGGAGGGACGCACCCAACCCCATCGGTTGTAGACGCCAACGCTCAGGGCGTAGGTCGGGCCGATAAAGCGGCTGTAGCAGAGCGCCACAACGATGACAACAGCGGATATTATGATCCAGAGCACGTGGGTATAGGCATCCAGGATGTAATGACCCTTCAGGGGCAACTCGGCCAGGGCCAAGCACCACAGGGCGAAGGGCACCACCAAGCAGACGGCCGTCAGGAACGATGAGCCCTGCAGGAAGGCCAGCTCGCCCAGCAGCAGTCCCAGCCCGGCCAGCACAATCGTAGTCCAGGTCAGGTAGCCACTGCGACGCTCCTGGGAGACCCAAGAATCGCGGGACAGCTTCAACATCAGGTAAAATTGCCAGCCGAGCAGACCCAGAGCCGTGGCCACCACCAGCGGGATGTGGTAGTATCCCGCGTAGTACTTCAGGGTCTTCACCGCCAAGCGGGCGGCCAGGGTGCTCGTCTCCAAGGCCTTGCTTCGCCAGCCGAATGTCGTCACGCGGTTCATCTGGTACTGATAGTGTGAGATCCTAATGAGGTCCAAGTCCCCTGCCTTCGGGAGCCATTTGTGAAAAGCGCCCCGTTCGTGGCGCCTCACAAGGATCTTGGCCTGGAGCAGAAGCTGCAGGGCATTCAGGTGCATTGCCTTCCGCTCGTAGTCCCGGGATACCTTCATGTAGCCCAGCGGTAGTTGGGCCAGGCTGTTGACCGGCGGTGGCAGGCCAATCAGCGCTGACATCAGCGGCGCCAGTTGGATCTGCTGCAGTCTATGGATGGTCAGGTTAGCATTGATGCCGGCGCCCCAGAAAAGGAAGGGCGTCTCAGTTTCGTACAGCGATCCAGCGCCATAGGAGCCTACACGGAATAAGGATATGAATATAAATATCTCCTAGGAATCCCTTCATAACCTTACCCAGATTACCAAGTCCATGTGCCGAGGTCATAAGGTAGGCAGTCTTTCGGTCCTTGAATAGGGTTTCCATTATGTCATGGGCCTCACGGATGCCCCGCTGGGCACTCTGCAACTTCTTCAGATATCTCTGGTCCCATGGACTGGCCCCGCCTATATCGTCCATACAAACCACGATCAACACCCTGGTTGCGTTTTTAATCCTGCCCAGGTTGCCTTCATCGGCCAGATACTCCTGAAGATCTGAAAGAACGGAGCCAGTTTTGTGATTGTCGCTCACGAACTTGATTACGATCCCGTCACCGAAGGCCAAGGTGCGATTGAAGATATTGTCATATTTTTCATTGGAGAAAATCGATGGCACTGGATGAAATCCGGCAAACAGAGCCACGTTTCCCGATCTTGTCAGAGTGGGAACACTCGAGTGGGCTGAGCCCAGCAGACCTTGGCGCCGGTATAGATCCGCCAGGTGCGGCACCCGGCTGTAATTGAGCGAGAAGAACGTCTCCGCCCGGAGGCCATCTGCGAGGAAGACCACCAGGCGATCCGCGGGCGGTTGGACCCCCATTTGCTTCAGCGTCATCTGCGGTTCCAGGTGGGTCAGCGGCGCGGGCTGAAAGTAGATCTTCAGCACGCAAACGAGGAGCACAAAGTGCACGAGCAAGGCCTGTGACTTCCACATCTTTAGCGGGGCTATCAGTTTTCCCAACAAACGATACGAGAGTCGACGATACAGCAGGAACACAGCATTTGTGACGACTGAGAATAGGCACCAGAAAAGCAACTTCATTTCTGAATTTTCCAGCAATGAATAAAGTTTTGGACTCCGTTGGGAAAGTTCGAAAAAATTAGGGGAAATCCTTATACTTCAATCGAGTAACCTCTGGAATCTCTGTCAGCTATCGGTAGCCAAAAACATTAACGAGTTAGGATCACAGTTCAATACAATGTTGGAGTTCTACCGCAGTCTCGTGCTCCTGCAGCTCCTGCCGCTGCTGGCAGTGGTTTTGATTTACCTCCGAACCATATCCTTGGACGGCTTGGAGCCGCAGAAGAGTGCAGAGGAGATACCGCCGGCCGATCGCCTGGTGGTCTTCGTCAGGGACGGCTTGTCTGCTCAAACTTTCTTCGCAAACCGTTGCCACAATGTGCCGCAGCTGCGTGATATCTTCCTGGACGAGGGTCTGGTAGGAGTTAGTCGTCCGGAGACCACCACCTACCATTCGCATTCGCCGTATGTGGCCCTGTTTTCCGGTGTCAATGAGGATGCAGCCGCGGTGGCACGGGAATGGCTGTGGAAGCCGAAGGCTCTTGACTCACTCTTCAATCGAAGCAATCGCAACTTTGCCTGGACAACTGCGGAATTAGCGTCTCACTTTCCCAAAATCACCTTGCGCCGGGTAAAGGGCATCCAATCGGAGGAATTCGTTGGTCAGAGTGTGAGCAATTTTCTAGCCGGCGAGTCCCATCACTTGCTGAAGACCAAGGCAATTCTCTTCTTTGTACATCTGACTGGGGAGGAACCCTCCGCCCAAAACCTTGAACAAATCGAAGCCAACGTGTTGAACATGTACAGGCGCTTCGAGAATTGGTTTCCTGACCGGCGAACGGCTTATCTACTCACCTCCAATCTGGGAGATCCGCAGTTGAAAAGTAAGAACTTCAACTATCCCTATAATTATTTGGAATGAAGGATCATTTTCTCATTATTTTCAGGTAAACGCAATATGGCAGTTGAGTCGCCGTTTGTCTTATGGGGCTCTGGGGTGCCTCACGTGACATCCTTGAAGGAACGAAGCTTTGTGGCAAACTCCACTGGGTACAGGCTACCCCTGCATGTCCTGAATCCTCCTCAGCTGACATCAGTTATGAGCGCTCTGCTGGGTCTGCCGCCACCGGTGAACAGTCGTGGTATGCTTCCCCGGGGAATGTTGAATGTCAGTAAAGAGCACGAGGCCAAGGTTATGTTCATCAATGCCCAGCAGCTGCTGGCTCAGGCCCGCCGTTTGAAGGAGCTACATCCTCGGACGACTCCCGCCTTCTGGCTGGACTTCCATACAATGAACTCATTCCTGAAAAGCTCCAAGACTCTCCTGAGGCAGCGACGCTTCTCGGCTCTGCTGGACTACAGCTGCAACTACATGCCGTTGCTGATCAAGGGAATTGACTACTACAAGGACTACTATCGTAGAGTCCTGGTCTGGGCGGTGACCCTGGCCGGAGTGGGATGGCTCTGCTGTGTGCGCTGTCACCTGGCCGAGGTCCATGGCCAGGAGGTAGTCCCATTCAAGGGTATGGTGTGGTTCAGAGGAGTCTTACGGCTGCTGACTGGTCTGTTGGTGGTCTTCATGATGCTGGAACGGATTCCCTTGGTGGTGCAGGCGATCCTGCTGCTGCCTTCCCTCTATTGGATGATTGCCCTGAAGATATGGGGCCAAAAGCCCAAGTTGATGTGCCGACGAAGCTGTATGTGGTCCGCCCTACTGGTCATGACATGCCTGGGTGGCTTCATCAGACGTCCCATCATGGCGTTGGGCTACATAGGATTCGCTGGTTATGCCAACAGGGATGCGTTTCGAGTTCGAGGCCCCCAGTTCTTCCTCTGGCTATTGATGGTCCTGGGACTGTCGTTTGTATCTCTTCACCAGGAGTCATTGGGATGTTCGCAGTCTGGAGCTCTGCTCTTCAGCATCTTTCTGACTCTTTTGCGGCCCCTGGCCTGCGGGGTGTACCTGAATCCTTTGACCTGGCTGATCAATATTGCCATGCTCCTGTGTGCCATCGAGTACGTGCTGGTGGGCTGGCTTCCCTGGGCCACCTACGCGGCTTCCTGTTTCTATCTGGCCTACGTGGCCCTCTGGCAGCGACGCAGTCTCCAGGCCAGCGAGTGGATGTTCTTCAACCTGAGCACCCTGTACACCCTAACCTGCACCTCCTACGAATCGGTGGTTATCCAAATGCTGGCCATGGAACTGCAGCTGGGACTGAGGATGAAGCTGGAGAGGAACGAGACCATCGGAGCGAAGATGGCGGCCCATTACGTACTGGTGTACAGCTGGTTCTCCCTGTTTGTCATTGGAAGCGTCCCGGCCTTTGACGACTTCTTGGACATCCTGCATGAAACCAGTTTCGGTGATTTCTCCCCGACTTATTTTCTGATTATGGCCTTGAAGCTGTTGGTGCCCTGGCTGCTGCTGCTCTGCATCCTGGCGGGTAACTACAAGGATCTTTGGTCCCACGAGCGTCAGATCTTTGTGTGGCTGCTCCTGCTGAGCAATGCCATGTCTCTGGTGCTTCTGCACCGGGTTCGTAGCAATGGTCCTTGGCGTGAAATCCTTAGTAGATTCGCCGAGTTTGGCCTAGTCCAAGTGTTCCCACTCGTGTGGCTCCTCTTGTGGCGACTGGCTCACCACAAGGTGGGCTCCAAGTGGATTTCCCAGCTGCCAGACAGAGTGGCCATTCGTTAGGTATACTAACATTTGAAACTATTACTTTTTAATCGATTATTAAACTTGTACAAACTTGTAGCATCTAAAGAAATAATAATTTTGGTTTTTATACCCTTGCAGAGGGTATTATAATTTTGCCATGATATTTGCAACGCAGTGAAGGAGGCATCTCCGACCCCATAAAGTATATATATTCTTGATCAGCATCACCAGCCGAGTCGATCTAGCCATGTCCGTCTGTCTGTCTGTCCGTCTGTCTGTCCGTCTGTCCGTCTGTCTGTCGGTTTCTACGCGAACTAGTCTCTCAGTTTTTGAGCTATCGGGCTGAAATTTTCAGCATAGTCTTATTTCTTTAGCACGCAGTATATATGTATGTCGGAACGGCCGAAATCGGACCACTATATCATATAGCTGCCATAGGAATGATGGCGAAATTAATGTAAAAAAAATTTTAACTTCTCTGTTTTTCAATGAATTTCTATAAACTTCGAGATATAGTCGTTTATTATAGATTTAGAATTACGCTTTTAATTTCATTAAGATCGGACAACTATATCATATAGCTGCCATAGAAGGGATCGGTCGATTTATATGAAAATGTAAAATTTACAAAATTTACATAATTTGACATTTTTTTTTTACATTACCAATTTTTAATGATCCAATTGCAGACTGCAAGGGTATACAAACTTCGGTTTACCGAAGTAAGCTTTCTTTCTCGTTTTGTCTTGATTTAGAAAATATTAGCTTTTATTCTTTGCCAATTTCTTACAATTAACGATCAACACTAAGCTTAACGAAAGTAAAATGTCGTTAAAAGGGGAAAGCCCATTAATTGGTTAACGTTGCCACATCGTTTTTCCCTCGGCCCTGGTATTTGTATCAGCCAGTACCGGTCACACTGGCGCTCGGTATTTTTCCATCGGCGCATACGGTCACTCCACCAGTTAAGCATAGAAAATAAACAAAAAGCTCTGCGGAAATTATGTTTTCACGGTAATATCCAACACATTTGTGCTGGCGCAAGTGTGTCCTGATAAATCCAAACCCCCGGGAATACCAAAACCGCACGAGATCGTGGAAGTTTGCCGCGGAAAAGACTATTGCGTATTCCGCACCACGGAAGCAGCAGCAGCAACAACAACAAGAACAACATAGTAAAAGGTGAGGCAAAAGTTTACATGTGAATGTGGGGGCGGTCGGTGTACGAACGGTTCACCTTTAATGACAACAATTGCCATGTATTGTGCACGTACAAACACGCGCACACACTCAAAGACTGTCATTTTGGAGCGCGTAGGCAAAATGGCAGCCCAAAAACAAATTGAGTTAAGTTTAGTTTCCACCTAACACCTCCGGCCGCACATCGCCCCCGCCCCGCCCCCGTGAGTCGCTGTCGCCGAGGTTTGCTTGCGCCAACACTGCGATCTTGCTTTATGACTCGGCCCCTAGCAGCGATAAGGTTCTAATTCCGTTCCCGATCGGTAGGCCTCGAAGGTCGGATATTGTCGCGGAGGGGCTATCTTTGCCAGAGATTGCATGTGTGAAGCGCCCTGCTGTTCCGTCTCTGCAATGCTCTTGCATTCGGCTTTTCCTTTTCCCCTTTCGCTGATTATGCACCAATGCTAGTGGGGAAGGGTATGGTGACTCTCAGCAAGAGTTGGATATAATGTTTTTTAGGGGGATATCTTAAAGATATTGTGGAAGTAAGTTCTAAAGATCTATCCTATAGATAAAGTAAAATAGACTAACTATAGAGATTTCTCTTGTACGAAACATAGCTTCCGGTTTTTTTTTAAGTTCTTATTCCTAAACCGGTTTAAATAATTTCTTATTTTCTTTAATCTGGCGTGCCCTGTAAGTAAATCTAATTTAATAAACAATAATTAGCGTCTTTCTTAAAATAATGGCACTAAACCTTAAACCTGAATATTCTACTCACAAAAACCGGATCAAAACTTACCATAAAGCTGACATTTACCAACTGAACTTAAAATAAAGACTTAATCTTAAAATTCCACTAAAACATCAATGTAAAAGCCTTTCACATTCCATGAAACCAAGCTTAAGCCTCACAGTTCCAACACTCTTTTAAGGGTATTCCCAAGTTCGGTCTTCTTAGCTCGCTTTCCTTCTGCCTTCTTTTGTCTTGCTTTTGCCATTATTCAGCACTCAGCCACTTGTTCAGCGGCAGGCAGGCACAGTTGCCTCAATTAGTTGTTGTTTTTGTGGCTGTCGTCGTCGTCGTAGTCGGCGGTGAGGTGAAGTGAGTCGCTCATTAGGCAAACTCGAGCATCCGGCGGAGCAAGTGGAAGTGGCAGCGGCTACGGCCCGTGCCCCAGTGTCATTAGCCCAGGCAGAACCAGTGAATATATAGTTTGTACTTTCACTGCCCCCCATTCCGTTCTGAGGTGCTTCTGCCCTCCCGATGTGTAATCACTGGCTTAATTCCACTGTTTATGAGCGATTAGTGACCAATCAGCAGCTGGTTTTGCGGCAGTCTTAGCCTTAAGCCAGTACCAAGTGAGCAAACTAGATGCCCGTTCAGTTGTCGGTCGAACAATGCCTTTTCCGTACCTTAGCGGCAGTCTCAGCCAATTGGACTTGCTCCACGAAGATGAGGTGTAACCGTAACCCACTCATAATCCTCATAATTCACGGACAATTCGTGGTTATCTCTTCAAAATTGCCCAATTTGATGTTGGCCTTGATGGCGATAAGACCCGCAGATAGCCGAAAAACTATGTGGGGCATCAAAATGAGCGATTCCTCGGCCAGAGAGAGAGTGAGAGTGCACTTAATTGCGCACTTTGTATTATCCAAGCAGCAGGGAGAGGCTCTCCCAAGCTCTATCTATCTATATCTATCTGTACCCCAGTCCCAGTGAATTTGCATACACAATTAGTGGGTTCTGTTAGTGGGCGTATGGACTGATCGTGTAACGATTTGTGCTCTGCTTTTTCAGTTCACTGTTGCTTCGGCCGGAGAGCTGGCGAGCTTGGCGATGGCCACGGCACCGCGTTCCCTGGACACCATTTCCCTCTGCTCAACCGTCTCCAGCTGCCCCGATCGCAATGGCTTCTACGGCGGATTCCAGCGCACAGACAAGCCCAAGGAGCCGCTGTCCAAGGCGCAGATCATAGCCAGGGAAAAGAAATGGCTCTACATGATTGAGAACTGGTCCACTTACATGTCCAAGAACTACAAGAAGGTAAGGATGGTTACTCCCTCTGGTAATAGAGCAAATTAATTAAGATTTCCCCTACTTTCAGATCCGCGATCGCTGTCGCAAGGGTATACCAAAGTCGGTGCGGCCCAAGGCCTGGTTCTACCTATCCGGGGCGTATCTGCTGAAAAAGAAAAACCCCAACGTATACAGCGAGCTGCTGGCAAAGCCCGGCAACCCGACGACCATCGAAGAGATCAAAAAGGACAAGCATCGCCAATTCCCGTTCCATGAGATGTTTCTCGACGAGCAGAAGGTCGGACAGATCGAACTTTTCAACGTGCTCAAGGCCTACTCGATATACAACCCCAAGGTGGGCTTCTGTCAAGCGCAGGCACCGATAGCTGCCTTTCTATTGATGCACCTGCCCGCTGAGGATGCTTTCTGGGTGTTTGTCAGTGTTTGTGATGTGTAAGTTAAGCGACTTGATAAAAGATACATCTAATTAATAACTTTCCCTTGCAGTTACCTGCAGGACTACTTCATACCCGGCCTGGAGGTGATCCAGAACGATGCCGGCATCCTGGAGGGACTGCTGAAGAAGACCTGCCCTCCCGTGTACCGTCACCTGCAGAAGCACAAAGTGGAACCCCTGCTCTACATGACCGATTGGTTCCTGTGCGCCATGACGCGAACCCTGCCCTGGGAGACGCTGCTGCGGGTGTGGGACTGCTTTCTGGCCGAGGGCATCCGGGTGATCTTTAAGGTGGCCCTAGTCATCATCGGCGCCTCGCTGAGCCGGCACAAGGTACGCAAGACGTGCACAGGTCTCTGCGAAACGCTGGAGGTGCTTCGCTCGCCGGAGGAGCACATTGTCGAAGAGGAATTCATCATCAACAACATGATGCGGCTAAACCTGCGCGTCGAGGACTTCCAGATCGAGCACACGCGTCAGAAGGCGCGCCGGGCCAAGCAGAAGGCGCAGCAGGAGGCAGAGTCCGGCGGACATCGACGCAACATGCCAACCCTGTGAGGGACCGCAACTACTACTACTTTAACAAATTGTTACTAAACACACACACAAGCGACACACACACAACAAAGTGCATAGTTGCATAAGATTTTTACGTTTAAAGTCGAATAGGAGGAGGCACAAAGTGGAGGGCAGTCGAGAGTGACCGGAACTGGTCAGTCAATTACGGAGACATCATTCCAAGCAATCAGTTTGTCTAATTTTAAGCCAATTCTTTTGTTGAGCACATTCGGGCTGGACTTGCATCTGTATTCATATTCGTATTATTCATTTAGTGGCAATTATTATGAGCGTGCAATTTGTTTATGCTTTTCAAAAGTATTTATTACATATTTATTATTATTCTACTGTAACATTTAAAACCCTAGTTGAGGACCCGAGAACATATCGTATTATGATCATCATCACCACCCCAAGGCAGCAATCGGTTTCCCTTGGACTACCTTTTACCACATTATCCGTACTTTTGCTCCGAGACGAGAATGTTGATATTTACCTTCGATAATGCGTTAAAAACTACTTCTGTTTGGAGTTTTGAGGCGAACTTAATATTACAAATTTATTACTAATAAAACGGAAAATACCTAAAGAAAATAATTGATTTTAATTCCCATTCCCAGTAAAACTTTGATGGATTTTTATCGAATTAAATGTCTTATTTATTAACATTATTTAAACAGAGGCCTAACCGATAATGTGCGGAGAGAAATGGGTTTGTTTGCTGACTAATTCCTGATTAGCCCAACTCGAACTCAAGTAGTTAAAATATATGTTTATAATTGATTTATAATAATTTCCATAATATCAGTTTCATACAGCCTAGGCCGGGAAATAAATAGCTGAGGACTTACCACTAGTAATGTGTAAGAGGGTGTGACCTAGGGATACACTATAGCTAAGAGTCCAAAATAGGAATTAGGCGGCTCATTACTATATCTGTAAGTTCTACGAATACTCTGCTTATAATCTCATGAAGACTCAGCCCTTGTGGGGGCGACTATGGGGTTCTGCCGAACACTGGAAGTACGGGTGGTGTGGAAGTGGAAATGGGTGTGTGGATTAGGTCAATCCCATTTTTTATGATTAAATTAAAACCTGATGAATCGCAGGGGTAAAGTGTAATCTACGTACAAATAACAGATATTTCTTGTAAAGAGAAAGAATGGCTTTAAAAAGATTATTATTAAAAACGTTCTAGCCTAGGTTTTAATATACAATTCAAATAATTTAAAAAAAAAATTTAAAAAGAACGTTTTTCCGTTAAAAACTGAAATTTTTCAAGATTAAAACCAAGTTAAAACAATTTGTAAAAGTATCTGCACCTTTTGAGATTCCCGGAAGGATAATAGTTATTATAGTTTCAAAAAAAAACCCATAACTATGGACTAGAAAGAGTGTAAATATGAAAAGGTTAGAAACTGATAAGAAATTTCTTGCAAAGATTACATTCTCCCCTGCGATTGGAGATGGCCCTATCCCAGCAGATACTGGTCCTCAAACTCCACGTCGTCGCCATCGTCCAATAAATGCGGCGGAAGCGGCATGTAGGGCCCTGAGTCCTGGTCCTGGTCCTGACCCGCCTGGTTGTCTTCATCGTCCACGACCGCGCCCATTGTCTGCTCCTGCTCCTTCTCCTCGAGGGCAATCTGGTTGCCGAGCGCAATCAGCTCGTTCTCGCCCACCGTGGGATGGTGCTTGCGTAGGTGCTGCTGCAGCTCACGCAGGCTATGCATTCCGGCTGCCACTGAAGCATCCCTCTCACTATTCTGCTCGCACAGCTGGCAGCGAACATAGGCTGGTTGCGGGAGGTGCTGGAAGCGGTGGTATAGCAGCACCCACTGCCGGTTCGTCTGCAGCTCCTCGTCACAGTCCTGGCAGCGATACAGGTCCTCGCTTACCTTGTGCATGTGCAGCAGGTCCAGCTCGGCCAGCCCGTGAAAGACATTGATGTGCTCGCGCCACTGCTTCCGGCTGGGGGTGTTGAAGTCATCGCCGCACTGCGGACACGCCAGGTGGTAAATCGAGCGCAGTTGAGAGTTATCGCCCGGCTCCTCGTCGTCCAACTCCCGTTGGGGACGATTGTCACACCGGTTGGTGTCACGATTCAGGTGCTTGAAGAACATTTGCTTGCGCACAAAGGAGGCGTCACAGGTCAGACACTTGAAGGAGCGATGCGGCAGGTGGCGGAACTTGTGCGACTGCAGCTGGCCAATGGCGCCCTTGGTGTGGGTCACGGTCACGCGCTTGTAGCACTCCAGGCACAGGTAGTGGTGGTTGTCGATCTGACGGAAGTTCAGGCCCTCGCGGCTGTTGAAGTTGTGCTGCTCCACGATGTGCTTGCGCCAGAAGGCGTGCGAGTCGAAGTTCTGGTTGCACTTCGGGCAGAAGTATGTGATGAAGTCCATGTCCACGGCATTGTGGTACGAGATGCTGTCCTCCAGGGTGTTGAGGCCAGCGGGTCGCGTGGGCAGATCACCGGGCTGCGGCTTGAGGGTGCGATTGGGCACAGGCGTAGGGGGCGCAACAGAGGCGGAAGAGGAACAGCCGGGCGGAGATCCTGCTGCCGGAGTGGGAGAGGGCAGGGCAGTCTTCTCCCTATCGCTGTCCTTGCCGCGATGGTAGATGAGCTTCGGCTTGGTGACCATCAGGGGCGTCTCCCTGTCGAAGATGTTGTGGCGGGCCCTCAGATGCGCGGCTATGTTCGGCTTGTGGTTGTAGCAGGTGCCGCAGACCAGGCACTTGAGATACAGGCGGTATGGCAGGTGACGGAAGTGGTGGTCCTGCAAACCCTTCAGCTTGGAGTTGCAGACAATGTCCTTGCACTGAGTGCACTGGTAGCGATACTTATCCAACTGCCGCATGTTCAGATAGTTCCTCTTGTCGAAGTTGTGCTCCTCGTTGATGTGACGACGCCACTCGTACTGCGTCTTGTACTCCTTGCCGCAGGACGGGCACAGGAAGATGTAGTTCTGCTCCACAGTATTCAGCCCGGCCTCCGCCCCGCCAGCGTTCGACATGGAATGCCGATGCCTTCTTCCCATCTGGTTGGGCTTCCGGCAATGCTTCTCACTGATGTGGATCCGCACGGCCACTTGGGTGGGAAAGAGAGTGCTGCAGTGGACGCACTTGTAGCGCTGCTGGTTGCTCTGCGAGGAAGTACGCGGCGGCGGCGGCGCCTGCCTTAGTTGCGGTGGTGGAGCAATCGGGTAATCGTCCTCGTCGGCCAGCATCTGCTCCCCAAAGTCATTCTCCTCGTCCATGCTGCTCTGCTCCACATCGTCCAGGTAGATAATCTCGTAGGTCTCATTGGCCACTGTGACGATCTGCTTGCGCGGCTGCTTGGGGGCGGTCGGCATGGGTAGCAGAGGTACTGTACCTGGGCCAGACTTTCGAGGATCACAGCCGATGCGGTGATAGGTGGCCAGGTGCTTGACGAGACCCTTCCTGTCCGTGTAGGACTTGTGGCACTTGCGGCATCTGGCATACGCCTTGAACGGCAGATGGGTGATCCTGTGCTGCTGGGCATTTTGTATGCCATACGCATTCGTGATGATCTTCTCGCACTCGGTGCACTTCAGCTGCCGATCGTTGATCATCTCGAAGTTCAGCTTGGACAAATCGTTCATGCTGTGCGCCATGACCACGTGGGTGCGCCAGTGCTTCTTCTCGATGAACTCCTTGCCGCACTGCGGACACAGGTAGTCGATGTGCGGCTCGAAGATGTCGTCGCTGCTGATGCGACCGCCGCGTCTGGGGGCGTCCTCAAAGTAGGGCGAATCCTCGTCCAACACGGCGCCGTTTCCCTCGCCATTTCCATTGTCTTGTCCTTCATTCACATCGCCCGGAATGGTCAGTGGGGCATCCTCCTCCTCCTGCTCGGCGTCGTCCGACATCAGCGTATCCAGATGATGGTGCCTCAGCAGATGCATAACCAGTTCCTGATGATCCGTGTAGCCCTTGTAGCAGAGCTTGCAGCGCAGCCACTCGGGATGCGACAGATGACTGAATTTGTGGGCGCGCAGCGACTTGATGGTGTTGGGGGTGACAATCTGTAAGGGAGGACACTTTGTGAGAAAAACTTGTTGGAAATATTTCGCTATCAAGACTCACCTTCTTGCATTCGAGGCACTGCATCTGCATGTCGACGCTCCTGAAGTTGAGGCCACGCCTGCTGACATAGTCGTGGACAAACTCGATGTGCTGGCTCCACTGGGCCAGGGTGTCGCACTCGGTGCCGCAGTCGGGGCACATGAAGTGGATGTAGTCTTCGCACAGCTCGGCGGCTGCTCCTCCACTGCCGGGCCGCTTCTTATTGGGCGGCGCCTCGTCTAAGGGCGGCGGCAGCGGCGGCTGCTCCATGCCTCCAGATTCGTCCACGTCCGGCTCGAGCACCTCGTTCCGCACCTCGATGCGATCCAGGTCCTCATCCTCGAGGAAGCTCTCCTCCCGCCGCATCTGCTCGGTGCGCGATTCCCGCACGCGGGTCTTGCGTCCTGCCGCGTTGTAACCCTCCCGCATCATGGCCACCACCTCGTCGCAGTGGACCATGCGCAGGTGCACCATTAGATCTTGTCTGTGGAGGAAATAGAGTAAGTATAAGCCTTGAAAGGGGAAATACCCAAGAGTTAGCCCTACCTGTATTTGTACTCCCGCTTGCAGATGTAGCACTTGGTGCACCGGAACGGCAAGTGCGTGAACTTGTGCTTCAGCAGGTTTTCCCGGCTGTGCATGGCTATCCGCTTGTGGCACTCCTTGCAGCGCTGGTAGAGCTTGTCCAGCGGCGCAAAGTTGAGGCCGCGGAGGGTGTTGTACCTGTGGATTTGATTCATGTGCCGCTTCCAGTGATCCTGCTGCCGGAACTCTCCGCCGCAGGCAGGACAGATGTACACCACGCCCAGCTCGTAGTTGATGGGCACGCCGTTCTCATCGGTGGCGTTGATCTGCGAGGTGGTTGGCCGCACAGGGAACCCGATGGGTCGCAAATCGGATCGCGGCCTACTTACTGGAGGCAGGGAGTGTCTCTGCTGCAGGGCGGGACGCACTTGGGCACCCATCGGACCTGCAGGAGCCATAACCGGCGGCTGCGACTCCCCAATACTCACAATCGGCTCCAGCTCGAAGTCGAAGAGAGCATCGTCGTCCGGCTCGGGTCCCTTTGGCCCCTTCTCTCCATCCATTTGCCTGTTTTCGTCGTCCTCCTCCCGGTCATCGTCCTCGCCGTCCAGCAGGTCGTCGACACCATCTCCAGCCTCCAGAATTTCCGTGTCGTCGAGAAAGTCGCCACTTCCGTTGCCGTACGGCGCTCCATCCTCACCCTCCAGCAGCTCTCCCTCGCCGCCTTCGGCCTCTCCGTCCTCGAACTCGGAGGAAAACATCGACGTCCACAGATCCATGCCTTCCATGTTTGGGAAGAGGCTGACTTGGCTTTATGTGACAGCTTGCGCTGGGCTAGCGTACGTGCGTGTGTGCGTGTGAGTGGTTTTGTCTGTGAGAACTAGTTTTCGTATCCTACGCCACAATTGGACAAGTCTGCGGCTGCAGCTTTTTCACTTGGCCGGAGCTCTTCTGGGCTATTCTGGAGCGCAGCGTTTCCATCTTCACCGTCGACGCACCGATTGCACTTAACTTTCAACCACTAAGACAATTTGGGCATCGCGAAAACTCCAGATATTGCCAAAAACTCCAACTTTTACGAGTCTGCAAAAACCATTTTGTTTGCGGCGTCTCCCTTTTTCATCCGTAAGAAATACGAGTGTGCGAAAGAGACAGAAGGAAAATACTTTTCGTTTTCAGTATTTTGGGCATATTTAGGTGATTTTTATAGTTGTGATTTTTGGTATTTTGTATAAATCGCAGAAAACTGGTATGTACAGTGTTCACTCCAAATAGTGAACATAATAGACATTTATGTAGAAAAATCCTTATTTCAATAGTTGAGTAACTGCTAATTACTTTATAATAAACATGCTTTAATAATAAACATTCATGTAGAAAAACAAGCATTGTAGTAGAGTAACTGGTCATTAGAAAGAACACTGTCAATTTTCCTGTACGCCAATAAGCTGGTTTTGCATTATCTCGGATTTACAGAAATTTTAGAAATTTTCTGGCTTTTATGCAAGAACTAAAACTGGAAATTTATCATTTTATCAGAAGCTTACTATTTTGGCTATTTCACAAAATTTTCAACTCAACGGCTTTATATAGTAGTCTCCTTGAGCACCACAGCCGGTGCTCATCGGCACTACGTGGACTGCGGTCCCCAGTAATAAATTTGCTATATCTTAACTTTTTTTTTAATAATTTAGTTGTCTAATTAAATTTTAAATTAAAAACGTAATCGCTTAACGTAAGGAAATGCGGTGTTGCCAGGACATTTAAGGTGGGTAATATCGATAGTTGGTTAATCGATATCGGACATCGATAGTTTATATGGAGGCGGTGAAAGACAAATATTTTAAATTTTGTTATCAGTGTCTATTATTATTAACCATTTTTCTTCTTTTATCCTTCGATTGATCTTCTTTCTGACAAACTAAATATAGGGGTTACAGGCGTTTTTATCAAGAAAAGTGCATTTGCTTGTCGTAATTAGCTCAACTATAATTTAAAACTTAACAGGCTCTTTAAATGGTAAACAGCTTGGCCATTAACCCCCTCTAGCAACAAATATATAAAAAACACAGATCGATTTATGTACGAAAGGATTTTTATTGAACAAAGATTCGCGTTTGAATTTTGTATTTTTACACCTTATTAGTACGTGCACATTAGTACGTACATGCGTACTGTTTAAATTACATATTTAATGTAATGGTAATACAATGTATATTATGTATGTAGTTATGTATGTGAGTGTGGTCGTGTGAATGCGGTTGATATAAATATATGTGGCGCGTGTGGTATATGCAACTAGCATTAAAATATCGAAAGTCGAGTAATGAAAGTCCATTTGCAACCGACTGCATACGTTTTAATCGTCACAAGGACGCACTCTCGTGTTGGCCTGTGTGCGACGTGAGATTCCGTAACGCAGGTAGGGGACTAACATGAACATAATAATTTGAAATACACGGTTTTTTTTTGAGTGGTGGTTGTGGTAATGGTAGGTGTCGTGGTAGGTAAGTGCTTCTTTCGCTTAAATGTGGTTGATTAATTCTCGTTTGGGTGTACAGCATCGTCGGTGAGCTTCCTTCCTTCTCAGGATCGTTGAGCAATGAGTTTTAGTCTCTCGCCTTATTCGTTGGCAAATCCTGCTGGCTTGCCGCTGCCTTTTTTGTGTGTGTGTGTAGGATAAGGGTTATGCGTATATAATGTGTGTAGTACGATTTCTTAATATTTTTTTTGTTGCTCTTGTTTTCTTGGTTTTTCTTGTGGTGTCTCCTTCGTCCCGGCATTGCGCCTCACATTGTGCTGGGATACCACCAATTCCTGTCGCCATTACCAGAGTCCCGACGAATAGCCGCCCGGTGGGACACGATTCTTGTTGATCATGGGAGTGCCACCCTGGGAAGTATCCTGGCGCTGGTGGTAGTCGTTAGCTCCTGCCTTGTAGCCCTCGCCGGTGACGGGGTTGCCTTCTGTAGATGAAGAAAGATTAATTAATATTTTAGGAATTATTAAGGGCTGAGAAAACTAATATCTAATCTTTTTTAAGCTTCAATTTCTTAAAATTAATTAGAAGCGCGTAATTTTGTAACTAACTATGCAATGAAAGAAAAGGGAACTTGGCTGGAAAAGGAAGGGAACGCGTTTAACCACCTCGGATCTTCTGCTTCCTCGGCTTAAGACCGCCCACGCCATCCCCGTTGAGACCGAGGCCCGTGATCGGGTTGCGAGTATCAAGCTTGCATGGCTGCACCGGATCCTGCACGTTATCGGGACAGGGATTCAAGGGCTCGAGTAGATTTGGAGCTCCTTCCATCTTATCAAGTGAATAGGGCCTTTCGGGATTGGTCCCAGAGTCCTGGCGCGATGTCAGTGCTTTGTCGCGCTTGTCGGACTCGGTATATAACTTGTTATCCTCTGGAACGTCTCCCACTTCGTTATCCACGCACAACTTATCGATGGGCAGTTCTTCGGCCTGGATTGGGACTTCACGGGGACTAGGCTTTGGCGATAACGGACGGGATTCTTCGCGTTCAGTTGGAGCAGATTCTTTGGTCGCTGGAGCTGGTGCTGCTAAGCGGAGAGGGAGGAGCGGGAGCAGCCGGATCGGGGGATGAGGGCGAGTCCCAATTGGACACTGGACACTACCAATACTCACTGCTCATATTGCGGAAAACTGACCAGGTACGACACGATAACGACACAATAAGCCAAGACGGCGGAGGTTAGCGAGTTTAGTGCGTGTGCAGTAGAAAAATATATACAAATATATATATATATAAATTTATGGAACGTAAATCACAATTTCGTTGGTTTCGATTTTCGAAAAAATTTAGGTTATGCGCAATAATCGTAATATCGGTGTTGCTACTTCGTGCTCTGAGATCGTACTGAACTTATTCCCAGTCGTTGCCTGGCACACACTTTTGACAGTTCCAGATTCGGTCTAAATTCAAAATCCAGCGACTACTACAACTGCTTATTCTAGACTACTGGTAAGCCTCTCACCTGCTCTGCTCATCTTGAGATTCTCGGTCGAGGACGAGACCGAAGATGAGGCCGAGGACACCGATCCGCTCTTGCCGTTGTAGTGGCCATTGGTGGTGGTCAGCAGCTTCTGGGCAGCAGCTGCCTCTGTGTTCTGCCCGAAGGGGATGCTGCTCTTCATGTGGTTCTTTCCAGGGGTAATGGGGCGCGAGGGTTCACCAAACAGCCGAGAGTGCGAGTCGACGGTCTTCTGGCCGCGACGCGGTGCATCACCTGTGCAGCAGCAGCATCGTCGTCATCGTCGTCATCATTGTTGGATTACAGTTCCAGGGGAAAAAATAAACAAATTGGGGAAACCAAAGAAAATAAAACATTTAAATTAGTGGATTTGTGTAGGAGTAGAATGTTAAAATTAGTTTCTTAATTGTGTTTGACAAACAGGTACAAGACTTGGACTGTGGATGGGTAAGTGTACACAGAAAACAAAATATTACAATGCTAAAGCGAACTTATTGCACTAAAATTATAATATGCTTGGCTATGAAACATCTATTAACAAATTTAAGATATTATACACATAAAGGCCGACTTATTAAATTATTTACACGGAATCTATTTGTCGCTGAATTCGTACTTGGGGATTTTAGAAGCAGTCCCTACAAAAAACGTTACTTAAAGGCTTGCCTATGAAACACCCAGTAACATATTTAAAAACTTATACCTATAAATGCCGATGGGAACTAATTATTGAATTATTTACACGGAATCTATTTGTCGCTGAATTCGAACTTGGGAATTTTATGTAACATGCTTTTTACGCCTTATGTAGACAGACCAGAGGGGGCTTTCCTCTTTGTTAGGTAGATGTTACTCCTAAAAAAATCTGTATCAAGTTAAGACATTTACAATTTCCTAGCTATTCTTTTGTTTTGTGTGGTGAATGGCAAAGGTAAGCCAAATTGAAAGAGAAAAGCCTTGAGTTCTTTTAGCTTTTATCTGTGCGAACCCGAAATGTCATCGGCAGCAGGTGGAATAAAGGAAGCAAACCGGTTGCAATCGCAACTTCTTGAATGGGAGTGGGGCACTTATACTCTGTGGGAAGTGGGTGAGATGAGGAGTCAGTTTAGGAGGAGGAGGAAGTGGGGATGAGATGAGGAGTGTTCTGGGCCTAGTTCGGTGCCAGTGCTTGCTTGGGAACAAAAATTAGCACAAAACAACAACAACGAAAGCAAAGTGAACACAATTTTGGGGTTAACACTGTGTGAAGAGGAGGACTCGGTGCAAATTGGTTTTGACATGAATTGGGAGAGAGGAGGAGACATAGTTCAAGTACCAATGAAATAGAATCTGTGAGCTCCTTGTCGTACTGCAAAGATACGTAGAAAAGAAAAGAAATATAGAGCGGGGGATTTGGGGGATAAAAGGAAGAACGAGAACGAGAACAAGAACGGGAAGAAAACGATAGACATTTAATAAGCATTTAATAGTCCGACCGAATCCATCATCTAAGGACTTCGTCTTAAGCACAGTTTTCCAATCAAAATAAAAGCAAATAAAGGTTTCCCATTTTTTCATTTTGCAGGGTGAATATATATCACACATCTATAAGGTATATATAGGGGGTCGCGACCTGCCAACTTACCGTTGTTTTTCACTCCATTATCTTTCTCGGCAGCAAAAATGTTGGACACCATGCGATTCTTCACGTTCCTGGGGGTCTGCGGCATCTCCGATCCAAAGATGTCGCTCGATCCGCCGCCCGGAGGCCTCAGCACCCTGCAACAAAGAAGGAGAGGAGAGGAACTCATTAATTACATGATACTCATTCTTCCACGCTCCGTAATTGATATGGCACAGTGCATAATTCACAAATTTCCACACGCTTGCGAGGATCGAGCAGAGCTTAAGCGGGTGCGGGGAAATGCATTTAATGTCTGTGTCTAATCATCACCACACTGCGGACGTGGATTGCCGCTGGAGCAGGCAGCACTCATCGAGTTTAAGACGGAGCTGGCTGGGTGAGCACTCAATGGGCATTAGAAGTCACGCCAAGATGCATCTCCCATCTCCCATCGCCCATGTTCCAGCTGCATCGCAATTAAGTGGAAACCCTGGCATAAAGAATTGCATCCGAGACAAAAGGCTGGCCAAAAATGTTATGCTTTGTGGCATTCACCACCACAGCCACTCAGTCAAGTCAGCCAGCTAGTCAGCTAGTCAGCTAGCCAGTCAGTCAGTCAGTCAGTCGCCGTCCACGCAACGTTGCCCAAAACCACAGGCTACAGTGACGAACGCGTCTGTAAGGTGCCAGATCGCTGCGGGTGCTTGACTTTGGCAATGATTATTTATTAAAATTGGCCCAGGCAACGCAGCAGGAGCAAAGGAAAATGATTGTTATAATAATAAAGCAGAAAACTACAAAGAAGAAGTTTAATGTCTAAAGGAAAAGACTTAGTTCTTCGGTGGAAAGCCTCAGGAGCTTTGGCTTTTACCCATCCTGTAGCTTTTTTAATAATACTTAAGCTTAGACTGTTTAAACTTCAAGGAAGTTATTAAAATAAATTTGTGTATAAATATCAGGGAAATATGGTCAAGGAACTGGTTTTAAAATCTTGTTTTCTTTTCCAATTTACTTCTCAGGGTTGTAATTAAGGTAAAATCGTCGTTTAATATATCTAAATTAATTTATAAGAAAGGGAATACATACATTTTTAAGCCCTAACGCATTTTCTCCCTTATTCTTCTTATGTTTTCGGTCAGATTTATATTATTACTATATCGTCCGTTATTTTCCCTAAGCCCCTGACTTTTGATCATTTAATTTAGCCAGACTCTCAGCTGTCTGGCAGTTGTGAACCGCACTGTCAGCCATCGAAGACGGTGGCGGCTATCCGAGTGTATCCGAGAGTATCCGAGAGTATCCAAGTATCCGAGTATCTGAGGTTTCTGTGAATGCATTTTACTGCCGCCAGCATGAGACGTCAATTAAACTCTGCAACAGTTAGCTGAACTGTGGATGCTACCAACTTCTGCAGCTCCAACTCGAAGTCCAACTCCAGCTCAAGCTCATGCTCCATCTCCATCCTGGTGGTGGTTGCATTTACCCCCAGGCTCGGAAAGCCAAAGACCATTCACTTGTCAACATTTGCTTTTGGCCGCTTTGCTAGTTTACTACTGCAAGACGCCTTCCTCGGGGCGTCAATCAAATCAGCGGGCTTTCAGTGTGTTAAAAGATTGCGTTTTTCTTTTTTTAATTCTTTTTTTATGGACCATCTGCAATGCACGACACGCACTTCTCTTCCCCTGCCCGGCTGCCGGAAAGTGAGAGTCGCGCTTATCCCAGCTGCTTTTGTTACACTTTTGTGGTAATTAACGAAAATTGCATTGCAATTACTGTCGATTACCGCCGAGGCTTGGCTGCTTAAACCAAGCCTATGTGGCGCCGCAAAGAGCATAAATATAAATAGTAGGGAGCCCAGTTCGAGACCTAGTTCGTTTCGGGCATTAAAACTTTCTACCGGTAGAATTTGAGTACGAGTGCAGCGGAAAAGGGTCCGAGAGAGGTGCGTCTTTCCTGCTAGAAAGTGCAACCCAATTTGCGTACTTCGGCGGAAGAAGAAGAGAGCTGGTGGTGGTGCTGCTGCTGCTGCGGCTGCGCCTAATTAATTATACTATACCATAGACCATAGCCATAGTACTACCATGCTTCTTGGGGCTTTTCTTGGCCCCCAAAACATGACAAAGCGTCAAAGCGCAGGCCGCAAAGGCAAAAGCACCGTTAAGCGGCCCGGCGCAAGTGTGTGAACTGCTCAAAGCGGTAGCGAGAGAGGGGCAGAGGTTGGGTAAGTGACACACTGAGGGAAAGAAATACCCCGAATTTGTATTAAAACGTTTTTACTTTAAGAAAATGTCACAAATTTCCATACTCTGATGAGAATTGAGAAAAACTTCAGCCTAAAAAGTTTGAAATAAACGTTTTTTCTGCCTCTTTCAGATTAATTTCATACAGAAGGAGAAGGAAAGATTATAGCAGTTCCAGTTAGGGCAATATAATTAAATTATATTTCATATCTACTTAGGATAACATTTAGTTTAATAGAAGGTTGTATTTTCTAAGTTTAATTTATCCAATTTGGTACCTTAAAAATTGTATATTTATTTTTGCAACATCTAGTTTCTCTTGCTCTTCAAGATAAAGCTATAAAAAAGCTTATACAACTCAGGATATTAAGGTAACGTATAGCTTAATAATTGGTTATAAGATATATGTGATCTCAGAGGTTAAACCAAAGGAAGTTCTTAATTTCTAAAGACCCCAATTGACCCCTTTTCTAGCCACTTGGCTTAACAAATGAAATGTGATTCGCTCAGTTAGTTACCAAAATGTTTTTCCTGCCCCAATTAATTTTCCCAGATATCAGAGAGATCTGCGATTGTGATCTGCTTGACATATCTGTAATTAATATCTAATTTTGCAGTGTAGCGGCAGAGTCGCGTGGGGAAATCACTGGAATGAAATAACTCGCACTCGCACTCGCAGTGGCACTGGCAGTTCGGGTTGGGTTGGTGTGTGGGGTAATTGCGATCATAACTGTCGCACACTCCATAGGAGTGCGACGGCGACTGCGACTCCAACTCCGACTGAAGGAAGGCCTGGCTGTGTGTGCAAAGTGTTCTTATTAAAATGTCTTCAGGCTTGTTAGCACAGGCAGCGAAGCGTAAAACTCTTCTTTTTTCGTTTTGCACTCTTTCCTTTTTGACAAAGACTTGTTTCTCCCGCTTTGTTTTCATTATTTTCTTTCTCTATTTTTATTTTATTTAGTATTTTGTTGTTTTTTTTGGACCGGCACAGGGTTGTGAGGAAAAACTAACAAAGCAACGGTAAATGGGCAATTTTTGCGCAAGTGACGAACAAGTAATAATTATTTAAACAGTTAAGCCGCCATCCAAGCCAGGCCAGGCCAGGCCAGGCCAAGTGGCCTCTCATTCATGCATGTGAACCTCTACCTCTACCTACCAACCTACCGAATGCGGCCCGATCAAATGGAAAGCGAAAGTTGCGTTTAAGCCATGCCACATGTGGCATGCTCCGACCGAGCACAATATCATGCATTATTGGCAATGCGGCGAAAATATGCCGGCCATCTTAATGGCCGCCAGATAGTTAGTTAACCGGGCCTACACACTCACTAATTACCATCCATCCCAGCCACACACAAGCCTGGCTTGGCCACCAGAAAAGGTCAAACCCTCCGCTGGGGCCTTGCTAAATTCGGTGGCTTTGCTCTGTTAATGGCCCCCGGACCGGGGTTATGTTTCTATTCGCCCATATAACCATTGTGTGTCCCCGGAAAGTGTCGCAGTTTATTTTTTTGGCATGGCTTCCGTTTGAGCTGGTTTTTCGCTGCTTACACACTTACTTTCCACACGCACCGTCGTGACTGGTGACTCGGTGTGGCTTCCCCGGAATCCCAGCTGCTGGCCCCCGTGGGTTAAGTTGCATTTAACCTATTTATGGGCTCCGTGTGCCTGGCTATTCCAACTCCTAATGTCTATTGATTGTTTTCTGTTTTCCCAATACTGGCATTTTCCTAATTCAATATTAAAGTAAAGAGGCTACAGCTGCTGTGGCAGTTCATTTGCATTTTTCCTGGGAACTCAATAGCTTTGACTCAATTTGAAATATGAGCCAAATCGAATGGCCCAATCTTTTGGCGGGGGCTCCCGGCTCTCCTCCAGTGATCGTTGGGAAACAGCAACCTTTCACACACCAGGCGCCTGGGGGCCGCCACAGCAGAGATCTGAACCAACTCGGGAACGGACACCCGGACTGCGACAAAACCTGACCACCAGCCAGGTGGAGTTGGGAGTGCGCAGGTGGCTCCCAATTGAAGGAGTTCGGCTTGGAGTTCGCGAGTCCGAGAGCCTTCGCTTCTCCTGTCCTGGGTGATGACAAAAATTAATGTATATCGACAGAGCTGGCGGGGATAAAGGGGCCACAGGAGAGCAGCAGAAGAGGCTGCTTTAAGCGAAAGGTAATGTGGCATGGCATGGTGCAAGACCAGCAACAACAGCAACAACAACAACAACTACAAAAGCAATATTTGAAAACAACCTTTTCGGGTAAAAGTTGTTCGGGTTGTGCATATAGAAAATACTTGGCTCAAAGTGATAGTTGTCGCTCTGATTTAGTTTGGCTTTAGTCTGGCCTTTCTTCTTCGACTTGGACGGCTCTAGGGTATTTTCCCCCATTTTCTTCGCCGTTCCTTTGGCCAGCAACTGCTGCGATAATTGTTTTATGTTTGCACACACACATCGAGAGCGAGGGGCTTTCCCAGATTTCCCTTTTACCCACAGCCGCCAATTAATTACAACACCAAGGGGGCGTGTCCCAGACCAAAGTCCGAGCCAAATCATCGTCGATATGCCTCTCTCGATTTTTTAAATTATGAAATAAAATGTTACTTTCTATACCGCGCTTGACCTGATAAAAGCGGATCGTTTTCTTTAATACTCTATGGCTGAGTAAGATCGTTTACTTAATATATAAATGTAATGGCTAGTATTACTATGAGTAACCTCATGTTAAGACCATAAAAAGAGGCACGAAAAACCTATTGACAAATGGCATTAAACCAAAAACTCAAGTGAAAACCAATATCTTTTCCAAGGAGAGTATTTCTGTGTCGAGTTAACCCCTCGCTGAGCTTCATAAACTTCAACGCCAAAATTCATTACGACAGTTTTCTAATTAACCAACTGTCAAAATTTGTTTTTACTTTGCGCGCCGCACAAGTAAAAGTTGAAATCGGAGATCTGCTTCCTCTTCTTCCGCTGAAAAGCTGTTGGAAAACTTTTTCGTGTATTGACAGCGTGTGGGAAAGCGGCGAGACGACGACGACAAAAACACTAAAAACTAATGCATTTGGAGCATTAAAGTAAGAAGCTTATTTTCTGTTCCTTCCTAAATGCATTCCCCAGTCAAAAAAATAGTTTCGTAATGAAAAATTGTGGTGTGAAAACCCGCGTCTTTCTTCTCCTGCTCGATCAGCCTGTCTTCTGTCAAGCGTTGCTGCTTCTGGCCGAGACGAGGGAAAAAGCCAAGAAAAAAGTGAGGGGAAAAATCCCGAGACAAGAGAAGACAAGGCTGAAATGGTTGTCCGCTGCCAAGCTAAAGTTAATTTGTTTCTTTTCTCTTCCTTTTTTCGTCTTTTTTTTAGTTTTTTTGGCTAATGCCAGAGTTGCTGGTGGAAAAGGGGAGGCTGGGGCGGATGCCTCATGTCGTTTTATAATGAAGTTGCCGCTTTTTGGAGGGACCCAGAGAGGGGGCAGCAACTTGATTAATTGCAATTGATTTTTATGACTTTGTTTAAACCCGGCAAGCTGATGGCAGCTTAATTCGCTCTTGGTATGCACACAAGCTGGGTTGGGATTGGATTGGGTTGGGCTAAAGAAGGGGCCTTTGGTCTCGACTTTCCCGGCAAAGGGTCAATGTTATTTTCACTCTGTCTGCGGAATGCCTTGGCATTTGAAGGGGGTTTGTTGTTTGCTCGCCAAGAGCAATCATGCAATAAAAATGCACAATTTACTGCCAGTCAGTCGGAGGCCTCAACTTTATGGTTTAGTCCATAAAGCATCGGTTGTCCAGACGATCGTTATGCTGCACTGCACCTGTACATCATGGAGCTGTGGCTGGAGCTGTAGCTGGAGCTGAAACTGGAGCTGGAGATGTAGCTCGAGTTGAAGCTGGAGTTCGGACGGTAGGTTCCAGTTGATTCGGCTCATTTTGAATGTCCGGGTAATTGTTTATCGGACGAGTTCACTTGATGTGTTGCCGTCGTAGCTCTTGCTGCTCATTTATTATCGAGTTTTGGGTTTGTTCGGACTCATTATGTCTGCCTTCCTGCAGTGCTGCTCCACTGCATCCCATTTGCAGTGGCCGCCGCTTCCTTTTGTTTCATTTAAAACGTGTCCCGTCCGATTCGTGCAACCGCAAAACAGCCAGCGAATCAGAAAAAATAAATAAACAAAAAAACCTAATGAAAATCCAACTGAAGCACGAAAATTGTGTGCGGTTTTCTTCTATTGTTGCAGCCACTTTTGTTATGATTGTCTCGCTCCCCCTCCCTGCCAGTTTTGATTTACCTAAAAACGTTGATTAGTCGAATCCATTATAATTGCCGCCGCCTCAAACAAAGCCAAATCAAGCCAAACACAATGAAACAGAAACAAACGGCAGCGAAATATGTTGAAGAATCTCTACTTTCCCCCGGCGATCAAAGGAAGGGGAGGAGCTCTCTGCAGTTTCCACAAGGGGATGGGCGGCCTGGCGGTGGAGATCACTCAAGCGCGGTATGTTTACCGTTGCTTTCCACTCAAAAGCTTTTCGAATCCAATCAGCTGTGGCCGGCGTCTATATCTCTATCAATCGGTGTATTCAGGCATTCCGGAGAGAGGAGATATGATCCACATCGTAAGTGTGTGATCAAAAAGATGATTAATGTAACCGAAAGTCAGACTTTCAAGCTGATCAGAGGAGAGGTTTCAGTTGGAATACGATTTGTTTGGGTTGGTTAATTAAAAAATTAAAACATTCCAAGAGAATGTCTCGAAAATGAATACTGAAAATGAACTACAGATTTATTGCTAAATAATAAATATATACAGATCAGTTCGCTGCAGTTTTCGCTAAATTCCTACTTGGGAATTTTATAGTCTAATCCCTGCCACAACTATTCCCCTTTACAGTTTCCTAGCTTGACTTTAAACAAAGACAGACATCTCCGGAGTAATCTCAGCTGGTTATGATCTCCCGCTGAGATCCCCGATTAAACACGACTTCCTCCGCTCATGATTCAAATACAATTTGAATACCAGATCCACGCACTTTTTTCCATTTCCCTCTCTCAATCAAAGCAATAGCATTTAAATTGAAATGTTTTCCTGGTCAGTCACGCTCGTGAAAAGTGTCGGATGTCAGCGGGGGTGTGGGCTTTTCCCCCAGAAGAAGACGAGGCTGCTGATGATGATGATGGCGATGGCGATGAGGTGCAGGAAGACAGAAGAGCAGCGCCTCAAATCAAACCGCAGCGGGTGGTGCTGGCGAGGTGTGATTAATGGACGCAGAGTCGCCGAGATTTGATGAAAACTCATAATTGGACAATGCAGCGAAGGAGAAGGAGAAGGAGTTTGGAGTCGGGACTAAGCCGCAGCCAAAGATTGTCAATTATCGATAGTGTTGGCCTGAGCCCGATGAATAATTATCGATTAGCCGTGCGGTTGCAGTGGCAGTGGCAGTTGCAGTTGCACACAGTTTCCCGAGTTTCCAAGGAAAGTGCTCGAGAGGAAAAGTTGCGAGGCGGCATGTAGATGCCGATAGTGATGCTGGCATTTTTATTATTATGTATATGCGTACGTAAGCTGGGATCGGCTTCGTAAATTGTGCATTTCAGAGCCAGAGTCAGAGCCAGAGCTAAAGCCAAAGTCAAACCATACCAGAATTGCTGACACACACTCATCGCATCGCATCGCGGCAGCAGCGAAAGTTGCAACTGAGAGTCCGCTTTTAAATATGTAATTAATAAATTTGTATTGATTAATTTGCGGCTTTTGTGAGAAAGCGAAAGGACTTTCTAATATATTCATTCAGAGGCAGAGCGCGCACGAGCTCCTCCCGATGAGAGGACACCACAATCCCCACCTTGGATCGATGGGAACGCAGCCGCTTACTGAGCAGCCTTAGCAGCCTCATATCGTGACAGGCACTCTGAGGTACAAAATCCATCAAAAAGTACCTGGTATATAATATACATACATTTTTTGGGGTTGCTAAGGGAACTGCTGAGGGCCGAAAAGTTTTCCGCCCGCTTTTCCTGCCCCGTTTTCCGTGTCAACGGGAATTACATTGACGCAGGCGGAGCAGCAGCGGAGAAATGTGTTTGATTTCCTTTTCGCTTCTGTCAATAGGTCATGTTAATGGATGACGGAAGGACGGACGGAGGTTAGGTGTGCAGATTTCTGTTGATTATCCGCCGCAACGACGACTGGGGTATGTTCCGCATGTTCTGCAATCATTTACATAAATGTTGACTTGGCAACTGGCTATATATTATATTTGGATATAAATATATATGGAAATACTTGATTTGTTTGCCGAGCGAGCTTCGTTTCCTTGCAGAATGAGGTTAACTTCAGGTACTATATAGATATGCAAGCATTGTGCAAAGGAATTCAAGCGTATAATGATCGTCAGATGGATAGACAGCGGAGACGGAGACAATGCCATAAACAAAATGAATTGTCATGATTTCCGCCGCTTATACAACCCAACAAAGAGCGACAATTCAATCCCGATATCTTGGCGCGTCGCACCTTTGAGATTTAATTTGATTGTTTACAATAATAAGTCACGGCTTTGCAGAAGAAAGGGGGTCGGGACAGGGACATACAAAACGTTCGCTCGAATGCAAAGAAAAAGTATATTAATCATTTTCCACGGGCCTCCAGCGGGAAAGTCCAAGTCCACGGCGATCCATGCTGGGTGTGTGTGTGTTCGCCCGTTCGTTACACAATCGGAATCAATGACAATGATTAACACATTTTCCACACTTGGCCCCAGCCAGGCAGCCACCCATCGATGGACCATAAAATCCAGCAAATTGTTTATAATGCACATGGCACACATACGGAAAATTGTTTCTGTTCGGTTTCTGCTGCGACCAAAACTAATCTCCCAACACGGCCCGCGGTGAGCAGGAGAGGGTTCAATGTCCGCCACGGAACAGCGGACAGATGGACAGGGAAGCGGGACTTGGGACTTGGGACAGGTACCAGCCAACGTGTAAGCGTAGTAAACGGAACAGACATCGGCAAAAAGGCATTTCGGTAACGATTTTTGTTGTTTTTCTGTCCCGCCGGACGAAAGACGGAAAATGGGTGGTGCTGGGTGCTGGGAAGGGGCTTGGTCAAAAGAATTGCATGCAAAAACAAAATCCGAAATTTACGGAAAAAGAAAGGCATGCACAGAAATGGCGATAGTCGATGGAGGAAATACCCTGGGACCGACAGCCAGACAAGCGGGGTGGAAAGCCATAATTCGATAATGATTTTATTAGGGAAAACATGATTGCGGTGAGTATTGAATAATAAACATTTCATTATACTTGCATAATAGCCTCAAGGCTTGTTATGTCTGAATAGATTCAATTAGCTCTTACGTTGAATTTACTTAATTTAAGTTTACGTCTTGAAGGAAAACCAAGCATATAATTTTAAGCTTTCAGTCTTCGCCTAGTTTTAAACAATTAAGACATTTAAATAAGATGAATTACAGGCCATAAAAGTGATATAAACTTGAGGAAATCCTATTTTACAACTTTTTTAAGTGGATTTTAAATGTTAAAGTCAAAGCTGAAAGGAAAACTATTTTCTTATGACCAATAAAATGAATTTAACAGATTTAAAAAGCCAAAGGAATTAATGTAAGCTGAAGTAGGTTAAATACTAAAGCTGTTTCTCAATAAATTATATTAGTTTTCCCTTTGATGACTCTCTAACATTAAACTAACTCAATCTATTACCTCAAAAACACCATCTAATCAATACAATTGGGTATTGTTTTGGCTGTACTAAATAATAAATGGCATACCCCTCTTGAGTAACCAAGGGTATGCCCAAAGAACGCCAGTCCCTTTGACTTTCTGGGAAGGTGCCACGCCGAGGGGCAGTTGGCAGTGCTGGCCGCTGGCAGAGGAAAATCAATGAAACATCCAAAGACATGCCACCGCCGGCTTGGGTGGCTCACTCACTTGCTGGGTGGCTTAGGTGGCTACTTGGTTAGTTGGGTGCTTCGGTTTTTGTGGGAAGTAGGCGCTTGCAAAAGTGTTGCTCCGCAGATTACACATACGCCCCGTGCACACGCTAGTGTATTGGTCGTATTAGTTAGTCAGTCAGTCAGGCGGCGAGGTGAATGCACGCTAAATTAATCTCCACACACAAACGAAGCAAAATGAATATGCAAGCAAGTATGCGAGTGTGTGTGTCGGTGCGGTGCGGTTTGACGGCTCAAACAATGGGATAAATATGGAAGAAGATGAGGATGATGAAGACGTTGTGGATTTTGAGACGCAGAGGACGATGGGACCGCCTTTCCCAAATGTTTGCTAATCAAAGTTCACTCGAGCGGCGGCAACAGCACTATAAAATATGCAATGCCATGTAACAGATGATCAACTTGAGATGCGGTTGTCGGAGGAGTTGAGTAATATTTGAAACGCGAACGCTTGAATAAGAAGTAATGGTTCACATTCCTTTGGATTTATATTTAAGCACGAATTTGTAATAATTATATTAGTAAAACTGATAAAAATACACATTGAAGTATGCAAGATTGATAATAAAGTAGAAAAACAAGAGGCATTTCAGTATAAGCCTAGGAAAAAGTGACTCAAGTGATAACAATGGAATTTATATATTGTTGATTTTTTCGGTGACGAGTTTAATAACCCCCCGCCTGTCATTATCTCATAAAAAGTAGGTTATTTCCGTCTGACTTGACATAATAAGTCATCAAAAGACATTTATAGAACTTTGTTTTACTAAGAAAATAAATGCATGTTTCTTAATAACTCAAAGGGAAATAATATTTTTCGCTGAAAAAACTTATAATTCCCTCAAAGTCCCTTGGTTTATGTATATAAACATTAATTTATTTATTTATTTAGTGGCTAGAATTATGTTTTCTTTCAGAAAATAATACTTTTGTATTGATTCTATTTGTAACTTCCTAATTTTACTGGATTTCCTGAGAAATTAATTTCATTTACTTAGTTTCTTTTATATTCTAACCAAAAACACAAAGGAAAATAATGATTCGAAGGAAAAATCATAAAAATATTCTCCCTGAAACATTTCTCCGAATGCAAATAATATATTTCTTTAAGTTCTGATTTTTTGGGAGTGTTTTCCCACAATCTTAGCTCGATTTCTTACCTCTTTTTGGCCTTGCCAACGTTGTAAAGTTCAACGTGTTTAAATGCGGCGTAGGCGGCCATTTCTGTTTGTTTTTGTTGATTGGTTGGCTGGCAAAAGGATAATCTCTGCGTTGGATGGATGCAATTGCTTTACTTTTCGCACTGGAAAAATCTAAGCGCACGCGGCGAAAGGAAATACGTAGAGAGAGTGGAAAATGGAAAGAGGCGGAGATTAGGAACACGATGGAAAATGCTGCAGGACAGTTGGATGACTCATCACGTCGTGGGATGCTGCTGCTGCAGCATGTGCGTAAAATCAATAGGAACGCAAGCTTTTGTGCCTTGTGCAAGGAGCAGCATCCCACGAGAGAGAGCAACCGAAAACGAGAGCAGACGAGAGAGATGAGAGAGAGCGGACGGAAAGCGGAGAAAATTCCAGGAGTTAGGTAAGTCAGGAGGACCCCATCTCGGTTCTCATCTCAAATCTCTCATCCCTGCAGCACTTTCCCAACTCTCCAACCAGCACTTCACACTCACAAAGAAAGCCCAGAAAAAACTTTGATTTGCACTCGCGATTTGATATTTTTCGGCTCGAAGGATATATAGGATGTGTGTATATATATTCTGCGGAACTGCTTTGTGTATGTGGGCGCGCAACAACAACAACTGGCCGCTGGAGATGTGCACGTTTCGATAAAAGTCTGGCGACTAAAGTGCAGTGGGAAAAGTGAAAAGCATTTTATACCACGGCGGCGGCGAGAAGTTTTATCGATCCAAAAACAACGAGCGAAACCCAACTCACTCAGAGCGCGCACAAGCCAAACGCGAGAGAGCAAGAGAGTGGGGCTTGGGCTGCAGCCATGTGGCGGTGGCACCAAAACAAAAACAAACCTCAGCTGATTGGAGTTGGAGCTCGAGCTCTCTCTCTCCGTCGCTCTCTCTGGGCCAGAACCCAACTCGTGGTGGGTACTGACCGTCGCCGGAGCCGCCGCCGCCGCCAGTGCTTGTAGGTCACAAAAAGTTGTTAAAATAACTCAAGCGCAAATAAAACATATACTTAAGCCGCTCTTAAACACTTGCGGGATTAACATTTTGCATTTATTTTATGTGCCCCGGCGAGAAGTGTGCGCAGATATGCTTCAGTTATGCCCTGCCATTGCAAAAAGCGAGAAAAACTAGAAAAAGCTACAAATAAAAGTTCAGGTCTAGTGCGTTTCAGGGTTCCCCAATGCAATTGTTTCTTTCTTCAGCTTCATCTTCTATTTCTTAAAAGATCTTACTGCTTCTTTTTTCTTTAGTTTTATGCTTGTAGTTTTCTTAGAAAAGAAAAGCGTGCTAGAAGTAAAGATACCCTCTTTTAGGATAGTTTTTATGAGGAGATTCTTTCAAGTTTAAAAGCATTTTTTATGCTAAGAAAGGAAAGCAATATGTACTAATGAGGAAGGGGATTGTCTATTTTGGAAAACACTTGTAAAATCCAATCGTAACGAGTTCTTTTTTATTTTTGCCATAAAGTCGAGCCTACAATAAGCTTTATTCTATTCAATAAACCCCATTTAATGTCAGGGTATGGTAACACACAACGAAAAATTAGCGTAGGCTATTCAATCGGCATCTGCAACCTACGAGCTTCTTTCCCAACCCAGATGAGGCTGCCAGACATCGGGTCTCCGAGGTGCCAGGAGGCGGCACTGCCTCTGCCGGACATAAATCACTTTCATCATCGCCCGAACCGAACCGGCAGACCAGCAGGCCAGCAGTAAACTCTAAACTCTAATTTCAAGTGTCTTGCTACTAATGAGGCCGCCCCTTTGCCGGTTTCGCTGTTTGCTGCAACAAGAATTTAAATGCAAAATGTATTTTCATACTTCGTTTTCTTGGAAAACATTTGGCACAGATTTGCACACAGAACAGGAAGCGCAAGCCAGCGACTAAGAGGATCGGGCCATGTAGCCAGGCAGCCATGCAGCCATGCAGCCATGTTGCCATGGAATCGCACCGAGGCACGGAGGGGGAAGTGGTTGGGTCAAAACAGTGCTTATTTTTAGCTCTGCGAAGACACTTTTGTTTAACCGAGCCAAAAGTTGACTGGCCGTCGTCGTTGCAGTCGCTTTTGCCACAGTGTTGCCGCTGCCGCCAGTGTGTTGCTATTTGGATATTGTTGTTGCTGCTGGTGCTGCTGCCGGTGGGTCGTGGGACTGGCGACCCACTGAGAGGAGCGAAGCACGGGATGTGGCGGAGTGCACATGGTGCATGCGGCAACCTGACACCACCATGCCACTTGCCCCCTTTTTTCTAGGGGCTATGCTATGCTTCTTCTCCTCCCTTCTGGCGGTAAAGTTAGTAAAAGCCTAGGCGTAATGCACTTGCCACCAGTGGTGACAGTTTAGCCAGCAGTTTTTCCATTAAAGGCTTCTTCTTTTGTTAATTTTTACAGATTTTTAAACTATTCCTTCCTAGATTTAACCTTATATATTTTATATATTACCTAAACATATTCCTTAGACACGTTAATATATCATTTAAAGTGTTTTTAATAGGATTAAATTACTTATCTTATTTGAGATTTTCATAGTTGCTTAATACATTTATTACAAATTCTCTTCCTGCTCAATATAATTCATATTTCCGTCCCAAAAAAAAATTGGCAACACTAACACGCACATAGGGTTGAAATAAAGGTGGTGGGAGGCCGAATGGCATGGAATGGGGACTGTGGGCCACAATCCCACTCCATGTGGTTAAAAATAGGAGGGCTCCGTATCCGTCGTCCTCTTCATCTCTGCAGCGTCGGCATCCACATCTCCATCGCCATCCCCTGTCATCTCTGCCCAGCTCTTGCTTAATAGTCAAGTGTCGCCTGATTTCCACCAGGAGAAGTGCAATGGAACTCACTCGAGCACACGGACACACGGACAAAACACAGTTGCCGACACTCACTCACAAAATGTTGAGTACGTACAGTGGTCGCTGGCATAAAAAATACGAGCCCCCGGGCATTTTATGATAATAAATTTGCACATTTGTGCAGAAATAACTTTTACCTTTCTTGCGCTTTTAGACACTAAATACATTTAATCACATCTCAACGGGCCTGGGCTTTCTCTATTGCACATTAAAATATATATGCGGCTTTTGGGGGAATTGAAAAATGTCCCGGGGTAAGCCTTAGGAAATATGGTTTACGCTTCATTGGCTAATGCAAGTTTATTATTCATAAAAGTTTTTATACCTTAGGCTATATTTATATCAGGTTGATAAGTTAATTAACTGTCCCTATTTTTTTATACAACAAATAAATTACTAAGTAAGTAATTATCACAGTTTATTCTCCTTGATTCTGGTGCTTTCTTTTTAAAATACTTAAGCATAGAATAGATTGCTTAACTCTGAGCCATTTAACTCTGGAAGCCTGGAATAGCATTTCCTTTTTGCAACAAAGACAAATCCTTTCTTTGAGAAGCCCTTAAAAGCTTTAGAAAACAAAATTGATCTTAAAAAACAAACTTTTTATTGGACAACCACTGTGATTGCGTGAGTGTGTCTAATCTCATCGAAGTTGAAGTCTGCTTCTCATTCCGTCGCTTCCTCAACCTCAACCTCCTCCACCTACGCCCAGCCCAGTATTCCCCTCCAGCTCTATGTGGTGGTGCCCCGTCGACTAGTTAAAACATCACTGCCTTCTCTCATGGACAGAGTGCAGCAAGTACCCGTAAAGTATCCAAGTATCTGAACGTGGGCAGCCGGTGGCTCCACCAGCCGTAACTGACAATTGAAGTGACGTGGCAAAACCCTAATGATTATAAACCAGGCATCGACACTCGACACTCGGCATTTCTTCGGCACATACTGCGAATATTTAAGCCAATAAATAATTTCACTGCACAAAGTGAAATTTCCGGCTGCCAAGGAGGCCGGCCCTGCATAATTTCCATTAATGATGGTTACCCGTTGTACGTACGTGTCCAACATATGGAAATTTGAGATTGAGGCAGTATTTGTGACATTCGGAAATGCATATTTTCCTGGCCATATTTTTATGGGCAACTTTCGTTAATTAAAAACTCTATGCACTCACTTTTATGGCTCACGCAGGCGCAACTACCGAATTACAGGTGGCGGAGTGCCGCAATTGAGAGCGCTTTATGATCGTGAGAAACTGAGGAGCGCAGGACTCGTTGGCGAGTAGGAGAGAGATGGCACAGCGCTCCAGGAAGCAAAAGCTCACAACAAAGGAGGGGTTATGGCCACTTAAGCCTCTTAATGCGTCAGTGTTAAAACATAACTCATGTTACCTGTCACATCTGAATGGATATTTTATCTTCAGAGTTCATAAACATATTTATAGTTATACTTTAAAACTCTTTGTTGTCTTCACTGAAAGTTGAAAAAATCTTTAGGATTTTATTATCTAATAACTTTTAATTAATGGTTGGTCGAAGACTCTTGCAGGAATTGAACTTAAAATTCCCAAGTACGAATTCAGATCAGTCAGCAAATTTTGGACTGGTAAGGTTTTTTCGCTCTTATATAATATGTAGATGTTTTTATTTATTTTCCTACAATTTATGGATCTAAAAGCTATATCCCATACATGTTAAACGACCTTTTAAAATCGCTCAAACTGCAAACTGATTTCTTTCATCTTTCACTTAATACTTATCTCAGCTGAAAATTGCGGAAAGAAACAAGTGAGTACGGGGCCCTCGGTGTATACTTTTCCACATATGAATAGTATTTAGTATCTCTATGCGGGCCATTGACTGACCACCAAAAGTCTTAAAAGCGGAGATTAAGTAGAGCAATTAGGAAAACGTGCACTGCAAACAAGCGAAGCCAAACCAAAACTCTTACGAGGAGAAGACAGTGGAGCGGTTGAGGAAGACAGACACACCGGTGAGCTGAAAGCCATCAAAAAGCGACTTTCGGTCAGAAAGGTGAGCGGCTGCTACCGCTGGGCTATCCGTGCTCTTTGCTCCCTGCTCTGGAAACTGCTCTCTGGCCATGCCCCATCCATCCATCTATCTATCCAGCGTTTAACATTCAAAATTCCCCTTGCCACATGCCACGTTTAGCTTGGGCTAACAACTCACTTGCCCGACCGTCTTACCTTGGCTTTCCCTGGGAAATGTCTCGGAAATTAATCTCTTTTTTCGTCTGGGCCAGTTTATCATATTATTAAGGCATTAGCGGCGGCCTCGGGGGCCAGCAGCAGCCGCAGCAGCAGCGGCAGCAAATCGCCGAATTGTAGGAAAATGGTCAAGGGAAATGCATCATCGTCGGCCGTTGTAAATCTTTTAATCAATCTCCATTTCCACCGGCTGCCTGGGAGAGAAACCACCAAAGAACGCACTGTGCAATGGATATGGCAAACACTTTCGCTTTTCTGCTTTTAATACTCGTAGGTTACCTACCTACCTCTGTAGGCCCTGCTGTTGGAGTTAAAATTGGAGTTTGGACGATTCCAAATTGTCTTTTAATGATGGCCAACAATAGCGCAACTTCCTCGAGTGCATTGTGTGTGCACACCACAGCAACAACAACACAGACGCCGCCCTCCACGCACACTCACTGGGCTATTAAAGGTACTAAGGTAACAATTACCAGAGCAGCACAAAAGCTAAGCAAAGCTGGCGTTAAATTAATGCTTTAATTTCTTTTGACTTTTAGCTTTTCAACTCTTTTTCGGCTTCGTTTCTTCTAGAGAAACTTTTGATTACACTAAGAAAAAAGCAGGAAAGTAGTAATATCAATAAGAGATTTTCGAAGCAAATGTGCTTATAAAGTGGAATTTACATATCTCTCTGCACAATTCTAGCATTAATTAAATTGTTTGTTATCGAAAGAGTTTATTCGGTGCTGGATCTTATTGATTTCAAAGCCCTTTGAGCTTTAATTCACTTCATAACAGATTTTATTTATCACCAAACTTATTTGTTTGTCTAATTTTGGTGATGACTTCTTCATGGTGCAGCCTGACCCAACTGCAAACTCCCTTTTCCCAAAATGCGTGAGGTCCAAATCGAATACTTTATTTGTACACAAAAAAAGGGGGAAGACGTCTGAAGACGTTGAAGTGAACACAGCATCGGGCAGGAAATGTTGCTAAATTTGTTGGACAGCGCCAATATGCAACATCTCCAGATGAGGCTGTCTGCCCATATCTCTAGATATCTATATATACGTATACATGCGCCTGTTCATGCTGCGTCTGGGCAATAAAACGTCTGGATTGTCTGGCACTTGATCTGGCCAGACCCAGGAGCCATAAGGAAGCTAAAGAGCTGCTCCCGAGGCGTCTTTAATGGGTTCGAGATGGGTCAGACCAGACCAGACCACTTGTGATGGTCTGTTACCCCAAAGAACATTGTGCCCTTACTCCGGATCTTTTGCAAAAACTTTCCAGCTAACGTTTGCTTTGTTCATCGATTTGCCTACAAACTTTTTTGAGAATTATCGTAATCGGTTAGGTTAGTTGGGTAAGTTTCCACACTTTTCCGCCCCGCCCCAACGCCGCATTACTGCATTTGCCTTGACATTTTCCTCCTACCCCCAACCAAGAAAACTGCACAAACTTTTCACGGCAGTTCCGAATAACATATGGGAATGGGAGTAGGAGGCGCCGATCCAAGGGAAGGTCTGTGACTATGTCTGTAAGCCAGGTCCCAGTCCCAAAATGCTTTCAATTAAATGGCATAAACTTTAAATTGGGCATTCTCGGCGATAAATTAAAGTGAAATTAAAACAATTTGCGCGAGGCTGATGACTTTGCGGGTATACATTTCTATTACAGAACGAATTCCGCGGCTTGGCGTGGGCTGGAGACCTGAACACATGGTCGAATGTTGGGGCCAATTTGATCAAATTTGTTACTTTTCTAACTCAAAATTCCCAAACTTGAGTAATTTTCAAAGCTATAAACTTATAAGCGGTTTGAACTTTTCCAGATAAACCCTTTTTCGGAGTGTACAAATATTTTACATGATTTAATTAATATAAATGCATAAATTATTCCCCTATTTAATGGTTATTTTTAGAAACAAACTGCTCCCTTGATAATTATTTTAATATATGGACGACCCCTTTCTCGAATAATTTGAGGACTTATAATATAATCCTACAGCTAGCTACTAATCAGCTTTCCATATGACTTTAAACTATTTATGATTTGGATTTGGATTTGTGGATTTCCCATCAAAGTGAGTAATTGCAGCAGCAGCGGTAGTTACAAAACTCTCTATCTGCAATGTTATTCAAATGCAACAATGCCTGGGCGATGGCAATGGACTCGCAGCTATTCCGAACCCCATCTGATGATCGCATGTCTCAGGTGCATTCAAGGCGGGATGGATTCCCAACCCCACCAAGCAGCTCCTCCCCGCTTCACAGTTGGGAAATGGATAATGGTCAAGTGCAGTGCGTGATTCGGCGCACTCATACTTCCACTCGGATCGGGTGTTTGCTTAGCCATTAGCCCAACAGTCGAGAGCCGAAATTGGGGATCAATTTGGGGCCTCTCAATCGGATTTTCGGTTTCGGTTTGGATTTCGAGTTTCGGAGTTTTCGGCTCGTGGTCCAAGCTACAGTTTCTCCCCCAGCAGATGTCGAGTGAAAAGTTTGCACATAAAGCCAGCCAGCGAAACGAAGGGGGATCGGCGCTGAATTATTATTTGTTTATTGAGCGAGTGAAAGGCAAGAGCCGAGTTTGAATTTGTTCCACTGTCTGCTTAATTAAAACCACCAAGAACGCACTCCTAGGCCTTGCGACTAAATAATACCCCTTATTGTGTATGATTTTCTGGCCTGATGAAGGCATATAATTTGTGTGTGGGAGAATACTCACACACTATAATGGGTTTGACATTGGAATAAGATATGAACGTGATTTTTACGGGCATGGCGCTAGAAAAAATGTTTAAATTTGTACGCTTCAAGCTTGATTTTTCTTTATAAATAAAAAAAAGAAAGAATGCTTTCTATGCACAAATTTAAAAAAGCAAAAGAAAGCCTTGAAAAGTAAAAAAGGTAATAAAATTATATAGAAAATGTATATATCTAGCCTTGAAAATCTCAGGAATCAAAGTACAATCAAGGAACCAGTAGAATATATGCTTTTAATGGTCGAAACCCCTTCCCTCTTCCTGTCATACACATGCCTATACCTTCAAAAAACCTACTAGTGCTGCCTACAATTAACGCCAAGCCAAGTTGGAGACCCCGAGCAATGTCAACGAATTTATGGCTGATTCTGGGAAACTCACATCGCTGGCCGCTGACTAATATTTCCTACCGAAGCGTTAACACAGTTTAAAAGCCACTAAAACCGTCGTTGTCGGGGGCTTGAATGAACCACGCACGCGTGTGTGTGTCAGCACTTTTTACATTTTGAGGTATGAACGTACGTGCAGCCAAGGGGAAAATGCAGCTGTCGCCGGGGCTGTGGCCACGCCGGTACTAAGCTAAGCCGGGCTTTGAAATTCTTTTCCAGCTTAGAGCAGATCTTAGATAATCCGCGAAGCGTCTGGCCGAATGCATTTGCCCATTTCCCAGCTAATTGAAATTCTTGGAAACTAAATCAAACGCTATATGCTCCACGCAGCAACTGGTTCTCACTACGCAACTGGCGAGATCACTCTGGATCGTTTGTTTGACGATGTGTGGCATGCTGCAGCTGAGCCCCAGTCCGAATCTAAATCCCAATCTCATCTCATCAGCCTCATCTTGCCGCCACCAACGGAACGTTAACGCGAGCTGATATATATAAACACAGAGATCTTGGGGCTCTCGGCTCTCGGCCTCTCCCCCAAAGATGGCCCAGAATCTCCCGACTCCGACTCCGACTGGGAGCTGCCTCGAATGCATTCCATTCATTATGATTACTATTAAATTAGGAATTCCCGTTCTTTCTCTACTCTTCTATTTTCCACTCCATCTTTCGTTCTGCCAACTCCGTCTCAGATGCGAATCATTTTCGCCAGAGCTCAAACGACGGTAATTATTTACGCCGATTTCTGTGTGCAGATAATGCTATAACCACAGCAACAGCAACAGTGCAGCAGTGCAACACAGTCACTGCGGCACGAACTGAGCCTGCCCCTCCGCCCCAAAAAAAAAAAAAAAGTATTAGACAAATGACCCGAGTTAGCGGGGAAATGGGAGATCATAGAAAATATATTGCAACAATCGCAGCTAATGCGGCACGTAATAATTCGACACTCTATTGCGGATTCGCAATACATTTTGTGGCAATTCAAAAGCGATCGAGTTCAGAAAGTCGCTCTATAAATCGAGTTCAACAGAGCTCTATTAAAAGGATATTTAAGTTCCTAGTAAATCAATCTATTAACGATTTATGGGGCTTATTTTAAATGCGTTTTTTTGGATAATTGTCTATTATTTTCACAATATTCGTTTTCGTTGGCCTAATCGTTACACAAAAGCTAAGTTCGGATTAAACAAATACTTGTTATTAATTCAAGGATCTTTCTTTCAGTGCACGGTATAGCATATCAAGCTCATTCGATCTCATCTCTGGTGGCTTCCCCCGTTTTCGAACTGGGACAGGCAGGCAGGCATTCCTTTTCGGCTAACGAATTGTGCAAAATGCAAATTCATCTCGATGGCCAGTCCATCATGTCCACTCATCAATCAATCAATCAAACTCACACCGCACCAAGCAGCTGCAAACGCACTTATCGATAGATCACGGCTGAGGCTCCGACGACACTGATATTCCCCAATTGCACATAAATTGCAACTGTCACTTTAGACAGGCTTGCGGCCACAATCTAGCAAAATTAAATAAAGAAAACCCTCAACTCTGTGTTGTTTTTTTTAAGAATTGAATTGATTTGGTGAGTCTTTTATATTTAAAATTAGATTTTATCTTCACTTGGGTCCAAGGTATTAAAGCATATTTTAAGGGAATAAAAGCAAGGACACAATCTATAGTTTTTTGTCCTTTCAGTCGATTTTATGCAGACAACTTTAAGAAACTAAAGCGTCAATTTTAAATTAATTCTTAACTAGAAGCCAAATAAGCTTCCTTTGATTGTAAACTTAATTAGTTATATTTAAATTATACTTCCAATTAAAATTAAATAAAAACTGTAGACAAACAGTTTTGACAGGGTTTTTACATTACGTTATAAGTTACACACAACTGGTAATACATTTAACATTACTTTACACACAAAAACTTTGCTATTTTACATGTATTGTACTATTATTTTACAGACTGTTATACTGTCTACAAACACGACACCTAGCGTTGCTGAGTCGCACTAGGCTCAGTGTTGCCAGACCTAGTCTAGCCATAGGCAAATGTCAAAAAAGCCTACAGATGGCGCCATAAAGATCAGGAACTGGATTTTAAAATTTGTTCTATAAAATATTTAAATGTAATTTTCTAAAATGTTTTAATAACACAAATTTAAGCATACAAAAATAAGAAGAATTAATGACCTGAATTTTGAAGCATTGAGTATTTATTTTTCTGTCTGGTTTTTCGCTCTTCTTATCTCTATAATTTAGGAAGTAGGAAGTTTCGTCCCTTGCTTAACCCCTAGCTGCCTGTCTGCCTGCATGCAGTCTCAATAAAACCACTTGTATGCGTACGTGCGTGTGCCTGTGTGTGTTTAGGCATCATCTGCATCTGTTATCTTGACCGGCTGCTATCGACTTCGTTTTGGTTTCTGTTTACATCCGCTTGTGTTGATGGACGAGGCGGCGGCGATAATAATGGCAATCAAGCAAACTCAAGCCTAAATTCCATATCTCCGAGAGCAATAGGGGGCCCTACCAAACAAAGGACTGAGATTCCGGGCTTAGGCTTGATAATCACATCAATATCGAAGGGTTCCCCTCGTTCCTAACCCGCATTTCGATTGTTTTTGTTTTTCAATCAACGCTCAGCAGCTCGCTCGCTTGCGCTTGGCAGGGAAAACAATTCCAGGAATTAATTTCCGATACGGGGGATGCGAAGTGGGGCACCTGCCACAGAGCCACTGAGATACAGCAGCCGGTTCTTGGCGGAATTCTTCTGGCAGAGCGACAAAGACAAAAGAATTTAGCGGAACGGAAGAAAGCGGCATTGGGCTGGACTTGGACTTGGAATCGGGAGATGTGAGACGGGAGAACGAACCTGATTTCGATTACGGATCGTTTCTGGATTCAACAAGCAGACGACCCAGTCGCCTTTTCTCTAGCTGCGAGCTGTGAGCTGCTCGCTGCGAACTGCTGATCCCTTGGCAGCGATTTGAGGAAGCCAACGCATTGCCATCGATGGTGCTCCATCATGGCAGGCGGCACTCGGCACAAATGACGCGGCACAAAACGGGAGGAGGCAGGATGAGCTGTCAGAGGGCTTTCGGCTGCAGTGTTTGCATGCGAATCTCGCTAGCTCCTTCTCGTATTTTCTTTTTCTCCTTATCCATTTCAGAGTCAGAGTGTCAAGAGTGAACGAACTTTATGGGCAAAACTTCTCTTGTCATCATCGTAATCATCGTGAGTATCGTCGTCGTCTTCGTTGTCGTCGCGGACAGTCAATGGACTTGGCTTAAACTCGGATCGCTGCCCGCTGCAAGTCTCGGAATCTCGAGTCTAAACACAGCAGCTGTGCCAATGATCTGGCACAAAAGCGAGCTGCTGCTGGTGCTGCTGCTGCTCCAGAAGCGAAGCGAGCACACACGCCATATCTCAGCTTTTAAATAATACTAATAATGTGGAGCAAACATTTACACGCATTGTATGCAAACACACATGAATGTGCAGTCTCGAAACAATGGGAGATGGACGCTAAATGAGAATTAATTGGCCACTGAGACGAGCTTCAATTAATTGAATGTCAAAATAACTCATCTCGAGAGATAAAGGAGAGGCATGCTCATAAAGATTGCTCATAACACTTAAGATATATGAATGAATAGCCTTTAATAATATTTAAATTTCTTTGCATTTATTATTAATCATTTAATATGATTCATATACGCTGGCACAAGTTCATTAATTTAATGAACTGCTTTAAGAAGTCAAAACTTATCGCCAGCCAAAGATCGTTCCGCGAGGAGGGGCGTTGTCGGAACAAAAAACAATTTGCATTGAATAACCCAGATTGTGGGCATTGACTCTGGCTTGGATCGCATTTCGCAGCGTTTCCAGTTTGTTCTCCGGCGAAAGATCTTCGAAATGATCTCTTTGGCTATGCAACTGGGCTTGGGACTGGGCCTGAGTTATGGGCCTGACCAATTAAGCGTAAATTAATTCACTCCCCGAGAAAAGTGCAGAAATCAGCGAAACGATATTCGTCTGGATTCTGGGGTGTGCCCAGAGACAAAAGGTTCTTTGATTATTTATGTATATTGCGGTTGACCGCAAGAAAAACTCATAAAATCAATATTGAATCTAGGCAGAGAAGAAACCCAGCTACACAAAGAATATCAATACTAGGTCCATGTTGAGATTACTCATCTGTTTAAAAGAATAAGCCAGGAACCCTAAATAAATAAGTCTTCTAATGGACTGCTGTGACTTTAAACATCCGATTACAGCTAAGCAATCATAAATCCCAGACAGTCCAAGTGGCTTAACGCCTCTTTCCCCTAAGACAAAGAACATGCTAAAAACCAAATTGATTTAATTTTTGCAAAATTCCAGGCAATTGCAATGGTTGACGAAACCAACCCTTGGAGAGGCCTCTTCTATGCCTGGTGGTGGTTCTGACAGGAAATCCCTTGCCAAACCAAAATGTGGAGTAGCAAATTCACTTTCACAAATCCCTCACTCACAGTCCAGCAGCTCCTGCTCCAGATCCGCCCGAGGCCTTCAGAGTCAGTGCACTTGCAAATGCAGCAGCAACCCTTGCAACCCAGACGACTGCCTGCCGCCCCTCTTAATCTCTGGGGGATTTCCTGCATGGGGGTGGCATCGTCTGCCTTGATTTCAAGGTCCAAAAGTCAGCCGGCAAGGGCAGTTTTTTGTTGGTGGGTCTGTGTGTGTGGCTACATCGGCATGCAGGTGGTAGCGGGTTAATCGCATAATTGAGCAGCCCAGGAGCAACTCATCAGTGATTCACAGCCAGGCAAGCGTCGCGTCTGGCTACAACAAAGGAGTAACACACCCTGTTCACTGTTCCCTGTTCCAGACGCAAGCCAAATCCTACAAAGAAATCGTCGTGGAACGTGTGAAGCCTGCAGATACGGGCGAGCACAGCCCACAATGCAAATATGCAACTTATAAATACATCGGATCCGCGCGCCTGTGTGTGGGAGCAACTCATTTAACCCGAGTCGAGTCGAGTCGCGACGACTTGAGTGCCAGAGCCAGCTGCGAGTTGCGAATTTGCTACGAGGCCGAGGAACAAAGAGCGAGGCTGGAGAGAAAATCGGCTGAAAGGTTTTCCATCAGCGGCGGCGGCGCTGCTGACTCAGGGATCTGCGTCTTTGGATCCCAGGCAGCAGCGGAGTTTGAGCAATAAATTCATAACCAGCAGGCCCTGGGGAGGTTGATATAAGCAAGTACACTTGCGGTCAGAGTATTAGAGCTGGAAATTCTACATATATACATACATATTCTACATAGCGGCATGATCACTATTGCAGACCCGGAATATAAGTTTGTATTTAGTTAGGCTTTCCATGCTTTCAAATAACTCTTCTGTTTTCTGGAAACTACTATTTTAATCTAAGTAATAATAATAGTTTCTTTGCTACAGTTTTTTTTTGCTATTTTTCTGACCCCATCTGTGTCCACAAACAGAGGGCGTAGAGCAAAGCCATAATGGTAATCGCCCATGTACAACAACTGCCAGAAGGCAGACTCTCGAGACGCAAACAGATCGTTCTGCAAATGGCAAACTGATGCAGATAGCTATGCAAAACGGGTAATCGAACAGGCCGGCCATATAAGGCGGCTAATGGTCCAAGCCAGCGCCGAGAGAGACGCGTTATTACTTAACAACAATTACCGAAAGTGAGCTCGCTCGCTCGCTCGAGCTGTGCCCAATTATAGTCGAAATGTTTTGCCGAAATTGTCACTCAGTGTCTCGGCTTCCTCGTCGCAGATAGAAGATACAGAAAGATATACAGATACCACCCGATGGCTGTCTGCTCATTGGAGCGTTTGGCGTTTTGCATTGGCCCCGCAGACAGCCTTGAGGTCCGCATATACGGCAGCCAATAATCCAAGTGGGGTTTATGTACTGGAACTACATCCAAATAAGGACACTGCATGACGTAAACATGGACTTACCTGCAATGAGAGAAGAGCAAACAAGAAGATTGTTAGTCAGGGCCAAAGTTCTGCTACTTCATTTATCATCTATCAATCGGGCATGAGTCACGGGTGGCAGGAGGCGAAGATCCCTATACCGACAGGGAACAGGAAACGTGACTCGCTAGGGCTTCCCTAATTTACACGAAAAAAACATTTATCTGCCAGGCCCACCCTGACCAATATCTAGAGACAAATGCATTTTGGGGAGGAGAAGGGAAACTGGAAGAGACCGAGGAGGACAGAGGCAGGGCCATATGACAGATATGTCCTACTATGGCCTCGGTCGGGGTTGCTTATCGTGTGGGTTGCATGCGTCAGTGACAGACTAAACTCTACTCGAAAACTCCTCCTGTGACACTCTACACTCAAAGAAATCCAAAATATCTTCTTGCTTATATTGATCTATAAAATAGGATCTAAAATAGAGCTTAGAAGTAGTCAGAAAAAAATGATTACTACAAAAAATAACTTTCCAAAACAACAGAAAAGTTTCTTCTATTTTTCTAGAATTATATTATAATTCTCAAGATCTTTTTTACAATATAGCCAATGTCTTGTTGACTTTATTTCAAAAGTGCTGTCAGTAAATTAATAAAACGTTATCCTGAACATTTCTAATACCTTATTAAATATATTACAGAAGAGTATTTTCTAGAAAAACAACTTTACTATTATTCCTCTCAACTTTTAAAACTTTCAAAACCGTTCTTAGCCAGAAAATAAAATCGCTCAGTGTAGATCTATCACTATTTCTTTGTCGGATTAATGTGGGCCCGTCTGTCTGCATTTTGGGTGCGGCTGGCTGCATTCTCCAGCCTATGCGGCTTTCTCTGCCGGTTCTGCAGGGAATTAGACCCATTGACTCATTCTAGGGCTGAGGCCCAAACCCAAACCCGAACACTCGAAGCCAGCACAAAACTAGTCGCCGCGGCTAGCAATCAAAATCGACATTTAGTTTTATGGCGAGTCAAACAACAACATCAGAAGGCGAACATGCAATGTGTCCCGAGTTCAATGCACTTGCCACTCAGCCTCAAACTCCGGTGCAGTTCGCTCTTGGCCAGATACAGATATATGTATATATATATATTTATACACGGGGCCTCGGACGGGGGCCGCACACTCTCTGCATTAGCCAGATCGCGTGACTATACTTAAATATAGTTAAGCACTTTCGGGAGCAGCAATAGCGGCAGTGGCACGTGACGTGATGTTATGGCCGAAAGTAGCCCCCAGTTGTGGATATACCGGGAATTGGAGCTGCCCTTAATCACTGGCCACCACTGTGGTGTGGCGGAGCCAACGCCATCGATTTCAATCGCAATTACTCATCTATCGGCAATTACTCGTATTATGGATGATAAGTGCGAACCGAAACAGCTGCCGGCAGAATTCCGCATGACTCAAGGAGCCAATTTAGAGCACACAAACTATTCGCTAGCTGGGCCAGTTTGCTTGGGGAATCCGGCAAATCGACAAAGGTCAAGCGCGGAGAAGCAGGTGCCTGCGGGTGAGCTATTTTAAAACATCCATCAATGTTTAACGAGTGCAGTTTTGTTTACAGGAACAATCGCTTAAAACTTTAATTTTATGCGCTGACATTAAAACAGCTCGTAAAACGATTCCTTGTGGGGTACTGGGACCTAGTAATGCTCCATTTTTATTTGTATTTCACAAAACATTCAAATGTCGTTAAAAAGGCAAGCTAATGTCGAATTTAATGGTTCGGAACTGCATATAACCAAGCAATTAAACATGGGTAATTGTTCTGAAAAGGCTTTTTATGTACTTTTACAAGGAGTTTTGCTTATAATCAGGGCTGTATTGATTTCCACTTTTCCTAAATATTAATTTAATTGTTGTGCCTGGTTGTAGCTGATTTCCAGCAAATTAGTGACTCAAAAACACAAACTACTTGGAAAATGACTTAATCTGTGTACACATGGGTTTATTAATTGTAATTTAATCCTATTATTTTAAAGGTACTTGGTTTTTGGTTACATAAAACCAAAGACCGGATCTTAAGAGCATGTATTACTATAAAAACATGTAATTATTAGCTGTACCCCGATACTTGGCTAGCTGGCACCTCTATCACGGAGTTAGCTGACCAATTTGGAAACCGGCACAGAGAACACACAGACAAAAACAAGCGCCACCTCGATTGCAGTCATAAAACCGATAGGATAGTGGTGCGGGGAGGGTTTTGAGATGTCCATCGAGCGATACGTTATTAGGGTAGAGGCAGGCGGAGGAGCGAGGGTTAGGGGCAGCTGGGAAACTGGCACACTTGCTGACATTGCAGTGTGCACTTAACTAGAACCACCACTGTATGCAAGTACCCACACACACAAATGCAGTTATGTATATACTTATGAACACGAAACAGTGGGCTCTCTTATGAGTAAACAAAATATTTTCTATAAATAATCGAAATATTTTCGTTTTCTGCCTATACAAATACTCCATGTCAACATGAACATAATCTATTATTTACCACTCTTTTCGTTTTTATTTGCAGTTAAATTACTTGGAAATGGAATGGAAAACCCCGTAATTATCTGGAAATCACGAATACCCCTCAGCTTTAAAGAGTTAATAAAATATACAATATTCCGATCACAGGGAAAGTTTCAGATTTATTTATTCCACATTTCTGCAAATTAGTTTGGAACCGAACTGGAAAATTAGTCATAGCTCAAGTTCTTTTTATAAAGGGAACCCATGTGTCTTTTTCCACTGTACTGGGTGTATCCTGTTGCCATGAACTAACTACTCAAAACGGTTATTTTTTCCAAGCTGCATGCAGCCTGGGCCATCGTGTACTAATTATAATGCCTACACATGTGTATATTGACAGCGGGGGGGTCATAAGTATATCAAATATCGGTTGTTAAGGGCGTTTTCCAGCGCGTCCATAACAATGGCTAATGGAAAAGGAGCACTGGAACAGATCCAGATCCGAGTTTACAGTTAACCCATTAAAAGATCAATAAACGCAGGCAAAAGCGAGCCAGAAATTCAGAACGGAAATGCCGGCGACCCCCACCCGCCCCTTTAAACGAGGAATAGAGTTAATGGAGGAAGCACACAAAAAAGAAACGGAACGAAACAAGAAGCAGAAGGCGCTAAGCATTGTTATTGCAAATCTGCAAATCCGAACAACCAATACCAGAGCACCGCACCGCACCGCCTACCCACACAAGCACACATTCTGTCCATTTAAAAATGCCGGCAACGATTCCTTTCGCTGTTAACTTACTTGCTGCTGGCCTTGTTGTCGGTGATATCGTAGTTGGAGATCATCTTTCTTCTTAACCGTGAACGAACGTTTAAGTTATTAGCGTTATTAACGAAAACTGGCACACACGCAAAACGACGTGAAACACACAAAATGCAAGTGGGAAATGCAACCAAGTTCGATGATGCCGCGGCACGTTCGTTTGGTTCGAAATTTGAGTATAGTGTGACTGTGTCAGAGGTATGTTGATAATACCTTAAAATATTTATCGATATTTTATCGATATTTTTCTCAGAAAATATTAATATTTATATGGGTAATTCTTATAAAAGGGTAAAAAGTGAAAAACTAAAATATTTTTTCCGTTTTAATATATATAAAATTAAAATATAATATTTTTCTGATAAGTGAAAAAAGATTACCTTTTTATGTTTTACTTTTTTTAAGTTTTTTTTTTTATTTGAGACTTTTTGAAAAAATATATTTTTGATATACTGAAAAACATTTAAGTACATATTTTAAAAGTCTAATTGCTTAAAAAATTCAAAAACTAAATAAAAAACTTTGATGAAATATAGTGTCGCGTAAATGCGTACGAATGTCGCATTCGACATCAGAGAATTACTAGTGATATTTTTTTGTTGCCCTATATATCACATGCCGATAATTTTTTGAAATATATTTGTTTGTTTATTCAGTATGTATTCGATAGAATAAGAATTTTGGTATTCATTTCTATTAAAATGTATATAAGTGCATATGTAACTATGATCGCTACGAATGAGAACGCACCATTCAATTATATAAAATGATCACATTTAGTTAACCATAGAAATAAAGTTCCTATTTATGTTAAGAAAAATGTTAAGATTTAGTTTTCCAGATAAATCTAACCATTACTTAAACTATTTCTTAAGAACATATGATTATTTTGAGGGATATAAAATATCAATGTGTTTCGGGCGATAAACATTTTTTTCAAGTGTATAGTAGTTAAAACACACTAGTTGGAGAATACCTTTAATTTAATTAATTTATTTTTCCGATTGCCGAATCCGTGCTATCCCTGGTCACTCTAATCCAGATAGTACTTGTTTTGTGTAAACAAAACGAATTTATGCGAATATCCTTGGTTTCCAGCTCCTTCCCACTTCAAACTGCTGGCCAGGATGAATGTCGCCACCCTGCCGGTGGTGCTGGTGAAGTGCCGGATTTGCATGGGCGAGTTCGAGGAAGGAACGATGACTTCTCTGTTCGGAGAGCAATCCGAGAGCGAGGATCCTTTACACGAGAGGGTGCAGATCTGTTGCGGCATCAGGGTAAGTGGGGGTGCCATTACAACTTAGATTACGACTAAGTACTCCGATATCCCGCAGGTTCGCGAATCCGCCAAGATGCCCGGCTCCGCCTGCACCAGTTGCTGCGAGTTCGTCGGAGTGTGGTTCAACTTTCGTCAGTTGTGTCTGAATGCACAAATCTATTGGGAGACCAATTGCCCGGATGTGGAGAGACCTGCGTATCTAGCTAAGGCCAGCGATGGCGAGTACATGGAGTATCTGTACGAGAAGTTACAACTAAACTATGCGGACTCCAACTATGTGGGGGAGGAAGTCCTCCAAACGTCGGTAGAGGAGCAGTTGGAAGATGCTTCCTCGCAGTCGCTCGATATCGGCGAGTTTATCGTGGCTGAGCAGGTTGAGAACGAGGGAGAGCACACCAATGAGGGTTTAACTCCTCAACTGGATGGCTACGGAAATGAGGCACAGGCGGAAGAATATGTGGAAGATAAATCTCAGTCCGTTGACGACAATTCGCTTCTGAATGAAGAGTATTACGAGGTGGACTTCGAAGGGGAAGAGCTCGACGAAGAAGATTTCCTATCTCCTACAGCATCGCCCATTCCGAATGATAGTTCGATAGCGAAGCGGAAGCCGGGGAGGCCACGCAAGCCAGACACCGAGCTCAAGGGTAAACGTAAGGAGAAGAGCGGCAGGGGAAAACAGTCCAAGTCCGAGAGCCAAGAAGGCGAGCAGCCCACAATATTTACCTGCACCATCTGCGGCCAAGTCAGTCACAAAAAGTCCCTATTCACGGCCCACATGATGGCTCACACAGATTATAAGCCACACGAGTGCGAGTAAGTGGAAAATATAGAGTTATCGAACTTGATTATATTGTTACCTTATGTACATCAGAATCTGCCACAAATCCTTCCGCCAGATGGGCGAGCTTCGGGCCCACATTCGCCGCCACACGGGCGAGCGTCCGTACAAGTGCGCGCACTGCGATCGCCACTTTTACGATCGCAGCGAAAGGGTTCGCCACGAGAGAGTACACACCAACACCCGTCCCTATGCCTGCCAGGAGTGCGGAAAGACCTTTACGCACACAGCCATCCTCAAGAACCACATGCTGGTCCACTCGGGCGAGAAAAACTACAGGTAAGGTAAAAGGAACCAAACAGAATAAATTTGTTAACAATTATCCTTATTTGCAGCTGTGCCATATGCTCCAAGTCCTTTAGCCTGCAGCACCAGCTAAAGTCCCATCTTCAGACCCTCACCCATCGCAGCAGAGTTGAGCATTCCATGGCCAATTCTGTAGAAGACTTTATGGAAAGTTAATGGCCCTATGCATCCCTAATTTAAGTTTTGTAGCTAAAAGTATTGCAGGTTAGAGAATACAAGAAAGGAATCACTCGTTTACCATATTAATGTCAATTTGTATGTATTTATTGGCTAGATAACTCCGCGCAGCCAAGGCGATGCGCATCCGTCTTCTCGTGCGCTACAAGCTGATGCTTTAGGCGGAATGATTTCAAGCAGGGCTCGCATTTGTAGGGCTTTTCGGAGGAGTGCGTCATGTAGTGCGCTTTGAGTGATGTGGATAATGTAAAGGCTTTTCCGCAAATGTTGCAAACATAGGGGCGTTCATTCGTGTGAATACTGAAATACGGAAAAGTCCAAGAGATCAGAGGATATCTTTAGATGAGGAAACAGTAGCCTACCGTTCGTGCTTGCGGTGGCTGCTGTGATCGGCAAATCGGCGCGGGCAGTAAGCGCATTTGAAGGGTTTCTCGCCCGTGTGAGTTCGCATGTGAGCGGTCAGGTTGCAGGCGGCATTAAATGTCTTGTTGCAGACTCTAAAATTGGCATAAAATTAGTTAATTCGTAAGCTTAAGAGGTTGAATAACACTTACTCGCACTCGTATTTCTTTTCGTTGAGATGCGTCCGCTTGTGGGACTTGAGTTGTGAAAGATTGGGGTACGTTTTGCTGCAGATCTCGCACTTGTGCTGGCCTGGCAGACATGGCTTCTGCAGGTCCACATTGTTCTCGGAGGCGGTGTCCGACTTTTGGGCCGAACTGTCCTCTTCACTGGCCTCCTGGGAGTATGTGCCATTGTGTATGACTATGGGACTGCCCTGTGACGAGGTCGCCTCGAAGTCATTATCATCGAACCTCCCATCCGAGTTCATAATGATGAACTCCTCACTGCATTTATCGGTTTCCGTGTCTAAAACATAAACTAGGTTGCTTTCCTCTTCCGCTGAGAGAGACTTTTCAATGGTTAGAAGGTCCTCCGTTTCCGGTTCCTCTTCCGCCGAGAGGTCGTTCTTAATGGGTAAAACTTCCTCCTCCGTTTTGAGGGGTTCTTCGGTAATATCATCGACCGGGAAAGGGATGCATTTCTGTGAGGTGAGCTCCTGCTTTCTGGCGCGCTTTCTTTGGATGGGAGGGGAACCTTTACTGACGCTGGTCTTGAAACTCGCCGCCGAGGACATGGTTTTGCTCACAAGGCTCCTTAGATGCTCATCAGATCGCTGGCACATGCTGATGAAGCAGTGGACCTCTTCCATCTTATCCACACATTCCGCACAAATCTGATCTGGCAATCCATCGTCCTTTTCCACCTTAATATTGAATCGGAATCATATACATATCTTACATTCAAATTTGTATTTGCTTGTACTTACAACTAGTCCGGCGAGCTCTTTTAAATGGTTGGCGGCTTCGGATTCAAGAAGCGGCCGCAGCGTGGAGCCCCGCTCGGCCAGGCAAGCGCGGCACATGCTCCACTTTATGCTGATCTCCATGAGTTCCTTTTAAATTTAAATTTCCTTGGACTCCCTAGAATTTCGATTCAAAATATGAAACTGAGCATAAAAGATGCTAGGGTTGTCAGGTATGTGACATGACAACTGCTGTCGATAATTGTTAACGATAGTAATCATCGGCTTGTCAGTTAAAGAAATTGCTTGGAAAATAAATAAAAACATTATAGTTTTTAATTTCAAAATGATTTGAAAATATTTTTAAAGATTTTAATCCCATAACGGTTTATGGGACAACTTTTTTCATATATATTACTTTATTTTTTATAAAAAATAATAAACTGCGTAATAATCCTATAGAATATATTTATTTTCTGCCTTTATATTTTACTGAATTACCTATATGTATGCCCGTGTTTTGGACAGTGCTTCATCGCAAGCAATCCATCGATTTCTGATGAGCACTATCGATAGTTTTGCAGCGCTAATCAGTTTGACAACCCTGGGTAAGGTAGTTCTCAAGACGCTTGTTTATTTTCCTTAATTTTCCCGACTGCGAAACGTATCGCAACCATGCCCGAGTTTATGCTGTGCCGGATCTGTTTGACAGACCACATTAACTCGGAGACAATGACGCCTCTGTTCGACGAGGAGGACGAGCGGTGCCAAGAGGTGGTGCGCAAGCTGGAGGAGGTGGTCAGCATCAAGGTGAGATGAGGACGAGGCACCTGTGCACAGATTACTATTGACTCTTCTGACTTTGCAGCTGGTGCCGCTGCAGGACATCCCCAGCATGCTGTGCTTTAACTGCAACGAAAAGCTGGCCAACGCCTATGCCTTCAGACAGCTGTGCCAGGTGGCGTTCACCACCAATGTGGTCAAGGTAAGTGGGCCTCCGTTGAATGCGCCTTTGAACTAGAGAATACCGATTCTCTTATACCAGGCCGAGATGAAGGTCGAGCCCACCGACGAGGGGCCGCACATAGTGGCGGAATACATCTACGAGGCAACCGGCGACTTCATCAATGCTGAGGAGGATGGCATGGAGCTGGAGGCCATGCTGGAGGAGCGATTGGAGGACGGCATTGCGGAATCGGAGCAGCAGCCCTACGAAATAGATGCCGCGGCGGAGGAACTGGACGAAAACGACCTGCTGGTGCAGCAAGCTAGCGACAGCGACTACAATCCCGGCGAGCGCTGTCGCAAGCCCAAGGTCCGCAAGTCGCGGCACAGCAAGCGCGGTCGTGGACGACCCCGCTCCTCTACTGCCGGACATGGCAACGTCCAGGAGATAGCGCCTGTGCCCTTAAGCCTTAAGTCCCCGCCCGAGGAGTCTTCCACGAACATAATGTGCGAAATTTGCGGTAACATTTACTCCAAGCGTGCGGCGCTCAACATACACATGCGTCGCCACCTGGCCGAGAAGCCTTTCGAGTGCGAGTGGGTATTACATCACATCATATATAGGCATCATATTTATGGAAATATCTATCTTTTCCAGAATCTGCAGCAAAACCTTTGCCGGCCCCTCCGAGCTGAATCGCCACATCCGCGTGCACACAGGCGAAAAGCCATTCACGTGTAAATACTGCAGCCGCTCCTTTGCAGACCGCAGCTCCAACATCCGCCATGAAAGGTGATGCAATGCCACTCCCTTCGCCGTGAGCTTTTATTAATTTATTAATTCCCTTATTTGCTTTGCAGGACCCACACAAATGAGCGACCCTTTACATGCCCCACCTGCGGCAAGTCGTTCTCCTACTCAAATGTGCTGAAGAACCACATGCTCACCCACACGGGAGAGAAACCCTTCCTGTATGTAAACTATCAGTTACTTGTTTCCCTTTATTTACCTGCCATTACTTAAACTCTTCAACTGCAGTTGCCGGCCGTGCAATAAAAACTTTTCCCGTAAGCATCAGCTGGAGCAGCACATCGGGACGATGACCCACCAACTGGTCATGCGGAAGCACCAGAATAACGACGCGATGCGACACTCAGAGCTGTACTAGTCCTTAATAAATGCAATTAACGTAAACCCTATTATTAATAGTTATTGTAAATAAAAAGAGTACAAATGGTCCGTGCTGGATGTTACAAAATATACCTTTTATATGGGTTAGAAAATTAAAAAAATGTACAGCGTTGAAGGGAGATCAATAGAAGAAACCTTACGCATTACCTTAAGGAATTGATAAATATTAAAAATATAAATAGATTTACGATACTCTGACTTAGACCTAAATTGGCGGACTTAAATATCTTACATATTCTATACAACACAATTAGCCTTTTCCAGGTGATTGATGGTGGTCAAATGCTTGAGCAGATGGGCATTCCGTTGGAAGCGCTTATCACAGATTTCGCAGCTAGAAATGAATGACAGGTGAGTTGGTTCAAGCATGAATTTCAATATGACTTACTAGTACGGCCGCTCCGAGGAGTGCATTTGCTTGTGCTTGCTGAGGCAACCGGAACTTATGAAACTCTTCTCGCAGATGTCGCACTGGTAATTGCGCTCGTTCCGGTGGCGTCGATGGTGCTGCTCGCGGGCACTGGCATCCGAGAACCGGAGTGGACAGTAGCTGCAGGCGTAGGGCCTTTCGCCAGTGTGTGTTCGCGTGTGCCGGGTCAGTTCCTTGCGGGTAATAAAGCTCTTTCCACATCTGCCAAGTGAGAAAGAAAGGTTGCTTTAAATATCATTCTAATTGGAGGGTTCACTATTACGATTTACCCCATCTGACAGTGGAAATTCTTGATGCCCGTGTGCCTGAGCTTGTGTTCTATAAAGTTGGACCTGTTGTTAATGGATTTACCGCATTCTCCGCAAACAAAAGGTCCACGTCTACCAATTGGCTTTTCTTTCTTGGTGGCTTTTCCTTCGACTTCTCCACGAATCTGAACGGAGTCTGGAAGATCAGGGGACAGAGTAGCATCATCTTTCTTAGTGAAGTACAACTCGATTTCCGAGTCATCAATATCTTCATGCTGCTCCTCTGGTTGTATTGGGCTATCCCTGATGGCGGAGTCGATCCTCTCCAGATTCTGCTTCTCGGAAATAATACAGCGCTGGCGGAACTTAATAGCCGAGTTCAGATCGCCAAGGCAAACCAAGCACAGGTGGCTGGAGAGTTCTACTCTATCACTTAGCTGCAAAATAAGATGTGTAAAGTAGGTGTCCACTTTAATTATTTATTGCAACCTACCTCTACTCCCGTAATGGAATGAATTTGGCGAACCAGATGAATATTTTCAGGCTTAAAAATGTTAATTGTTGCCTCCTGTCTAGAGCAAACGCGGCAGTGCCTATTCCGCATTTTGAGCTTTTCTATTTTTAAATTAATTGTTTATTGTTTACGTTCCATGCCAGTATGGTGGTGTGTATGTGTCGCTCTACAGTTTTGACATGGACGTCGTTAGAGGGATCTCTATATATTAACTTTTTAATACGGAGCTACAATTAACCTTTCCAACAAAGACCTATAAGTTTGCACTGTTTTGAAGGCTCTAAGTTTTATTAAAAGTTATAAATGTAATTAAAATAGCTTGGAATATGCCTCATATCGACCCCTCTCATGGTTGGCCGCAGTTATCGATAGCGTCGATAGCAGTTATCGGAATCAGCTGCTCTGTTCTTCGCCTTTTCCAAACAATTTTTTTTGTTTATGCTCGGATCTAACTTAAATTTTGACCTATTCCAAGGCACAAAATGACGGTTCAGTGCCGGACCTGCGGGGGCGTCATCTACAACAAAAGGCCCAAGAATCTCTTTAGTGTCGAGAACGCCACGATGCTGTTAAACCTTATACAGGTGACCGGCGCCGTGGTAAGTTCGGATCAAATCATGTTTTCCCTTTAAATATTATAACTCACCTGTAACTACAGATCGTTAATAATCCGGAGCTGCCCAGTTGCATTTGTGGCTGCTGCCTGCACGACTTGAAATTAGCTCTGGTGTTCCGGGAACGGTGCCTCCAAACGCAGAAGAATCTGCTTGAGCGAGGAAAGAGTCCAAAGCGAGAAGCCTCCGAACCGGAGACAGACTTCCAGGAAGAGGAGGAGGAATGTGAAGTGCCAGTGGAGAAGGTTAAGTGCAATGGGCTTTCACCGATTCCCGTAGAGGACGACTCCCCTGAGCCAGTCGACGATGATTTCTTTGATGAGTTCGAGGCTTCTCTGGACGTCGAGGAAGCACCAGTCAAAGCCGACGAGGAGCCCGATACCCTGGACACAAATGTGCCCGAAGAGTTTTTAACCATTTACGGCTCAAGCTCGGACGTTGAAGAAATCGGCCGCATCTCTGAGCACGAGAGTGAAGTGGACTGCTACACGGACAGCTCCTGTTCGGCCTCTCCCAGACAGCCCGCGTCGGTGAAGCTTAAGTCCCAGACGCAAAACACCGACGACCTGCAGAAAATCTCTGAAGACGAGGGTGAAACCGAGGAAGACAGTGCAACGGATAGCTCCAGTCCAGTCTCTCTTAGACAGCCCGCGTCGATGAAGACCAGGCAGCGAGGTCGCCCGCGAGCCAGCACAGCGAGGCCCGGAAGCGGTGACTTACAACCCAAGGCGACATCCGCGAAACCGAAGAAAAAGAAACAGTACGTGACCTGGAAGAACATGACCGAGGAACAGATCGTAGAGCGGAAGCGACAGCAGCGCATGCGCGACTGTGTCTGCGAGCAGTGCGGCCGACACTTTACCGATCAGAGCAACTTCAAGCTGCACATGCTCCGTCACACCGGCGTAAGGAACTTTGCCTGCGAGGAGTGCGGAAAGCGGTTCTACACCGACCACCTCCTCTCGCTGCATCAGCGGATCGTGCACAAGGGCGAGAGGCCCTACGCCTGCCGATTCTGCCCCAAGAGCTTCCACAACAGCACCACCCGTGTAATCCACGAAAGGTGAGTAAAGCAATAAAAAGTTAATCAAGTCTAACGAGATTAAACCTTTCCAGAATTCACACAAATGCGAGACCATACCAGTGCACCCACTGTAACAAGACATTTAGCTCGGCTTCCGGGCGCAAGCGGCATGAACTTATACACACCGGTGTAAGGGCATATAGGTGAGTCAGTCTGTGTGTTTTGTAGAGAAAAATAATTAATTAATTATCCCTCTTTAGCTGCACGATCTGCGAACAATCCTTCCAGCGCAACACACATTTAAAAGCTCATCTGCGATCCAAGATGCACGTAATTCGGGCGGAGTCCGTTGCCATCCAAGAAGAAGTCGATTCGGAAGGAAAATTAAATTAAATAGTTTTAAATTCTACAATTCTGCGTTGACTTAATTTATTTTGAATTGTAATTCTGGAGGGCTATAAATTGCAACAATTGGCTACATTTTCGAAAGCCATTGCAGCAGCCCAAGCGCAGAAACTACTAAAGTATTTATTATTATTTAATTAAATTATTTAAATGGAGAAAACATTGCAGAAAATAATAATTAAATAAATAATAATAAATTAGTTTTAAACTTGGCGCCTAGATTAAAATTTATAAACTTATTTTGGTATTTTATTTTATATCGATATCGATATTTTTATCGCCTTGGCGCAGTGGCATATTTTGGCGCTTCAACCACGGTCACACTACAGACATTTCGCCAGGTGCGTTAAAATTGTTTGACATTGCAATAAATTCCTAATAAAAAGTAATTTAAAGTGTTCAGGCGAGCAGTTAAGCGAGGATAATTCCGCCCGAGCTCCATTGACTCGTTTCCCGTCATTGCCCAGCGATAATAACCGGTTGTTGACCTTGGACGGAATGGAGCGTCGTCGCTTGCACATGAACAGCCCCATGGCCGACTCCACGCGGATTGACGCTTCTCCCATGTGAGTGTGTCTGCCACATTGCGTCAAGTACATCCGCATAGGTAACTTACTAACTGTGATTGACCTTCCTTTGTAATTCCAGCGGCAACCATCCCTTGCCCGCCAGTTTTCTGATGGGACTGAGTCCCCTTAGACGGACCAGCATGATCAACGGCGGCAACCGGACGCCGGAGAAAACGCTGGCCAACCAGACTGCGACGGCCACATCAGGCAGCACCAGTATATCACGACAAAAACTGAACCTCAGTCAGTTGGATCCAAGGTGAGAGCGAAGGAAAAGTGCCCTATATGTGCGAAAGGATGCCCGATTCCATAATTTGGTCTAAAAACCCCGTCTTTATATTTGCAGGACCTTTGCCGATGTGCACAGCAGCGGTCTGGCTGCTCGCATTGTGGCCTACCATGACAGCAGCCTTGGAGGACGCGGCGGCGGTGGTCTGCAGCGCAGCATGTCCGCCAGCAATCTGTACAACCCATTGTCGCATCCACGCCGCCAGGCAGCCCCGCCTCTGCCCTACAAGTCAAGCGTGCCGGTATTGTCTCTGACCCAGATTGCGCCACCAGAAAGGAGCATTTATTCCGGCAACACACTGTCTAGCCTGATGCGCTCCAACTCGCTGGTGGGGGTGGTGCACAAGCCCAGCGATCAGGAGCAGTTGTCGCGGGAAAATCGACCCATCCTACACCCGCCGCATCCCCAGCACGAGTGCGAGCCAACCAGAAGCGTGCTGGAGGAGCTCAAGGAAATCTCTAGGAAACGCATCAATAGTGGTGTAAGTTTAGGAGGCGGCAAGAGAGATACGAGCTTAGGTTTCGCTTGTTTTCAGGACACACAGTCGGCGCACGACTTTACGAAAAGAAGCTGCCAGCGAGAGGACTTTGTGGACCTTCATCAGCATCACCATCACCAACACGAACTGCATCGGCTGCACCAGCAACAGCAGCAGCAGCATCATCAGACTTTTAAGAGGCAGCGGGAGCTGACCGTCGCCGTTCCCCTCAGGCATAATCTGACCTCGTTGCCCGCTCCGCCGCCGACACTGCAGCATATGTACTCCAATGGAACAGTCTCGCCACATCAGTCGCCGGAGCAGGTGGCCAAGCGGCGTAACTGCAGCTACACCAACGACATTGCCTCCTCGCTGAGCTCCAGCCGACGGCACAGCAACAAGCGGAAGCTGTTTGACATGCGGGAGAGCCTGCAGCGCAGCCACAACGAGTCCGCACCTAGTAACAGTTCGCCGGAGAACTCGCCCGAGTCCAAGGTGCAGCGTAAGGTGGATACTGAATCCATCGGCAGGACCCTTAGCATGCCCAGTCCAGCTGTGCCTGCTGTCCCTCCAGCGCGGACGATCTCAGCACCTCCCACCAAGAGCAGTAGTAATCATCGCACTGCGGAGGTTCCGCCTGCAGCTGAAAAACCGAAGCTTACCTTGTTCAACGCCCGGCAGCCGGCGACGACGGTGGATCAGCCGCGTCAGGATCTAAACAGCCCGGATGTGGATGCCGGGGAGTATGCGGGCATACAGTTCGTGAAGCCCAAGCGTCAGAACTCCACGCTCGGCGTAAGAAATCCCAGCGTGGAACGCACTCAGAAGACCAAGTTAGCCATCATGCTAAGTGGACTGAAGGGTGAACTGTACCAGGGTGAGCCGGATGAGCCTGATGCCACACTGCCACCACCTGCAACGCTGCCAACACCCATCAAGCCCATCATTGCGTCGGTAGTCACGACCACGACCACCACAACGACCACTACCACTAACGGTGGTTCCACCGAGGCCAAGACGATCGTGTCCCCCAGCAAGCCGGTGATACTGAGTAACCAAGTCATAGTGCCAGCGGGGACGGCAAAGGCAACAAGCACGACTACAACAGCACCAAAGCTTACATTTGGACAGACAACTGAAGCGGCTTCAGCGCCAGCACCAGCTTCAGCTCCAGCTCCAGCTCTAGCTCCAGCTTCAGCCTCCACCTCAGACAAAGCCCCAACAGCCGCTTTAGGAATTCAGCCCAAGTTTAGCCTGCCAACGGCTAGTCCTGCAACTAGTCAGCCACTGCTTACCTTTGGCAGTCCGAAATCCTCAACAGCGCCCACACTGTCGTTTGGGACTACTACTACTTCCACCACCAGCAGCAGCACAAGTAGCTCCACCACAGCGCCCGTATTCTCGTTCGGACAAGCACCAGGCACCAATGGGCCCACCGTAGGCGCTGCCATTAGCTTCAATACGGAATCATCAAAGACAACAACAACATCGGCAGCCACAACAACGATCAATAGCTTGGGAAAACCAAACACAGCTCCACTGGCCTTTGGAATGTCCGCCGCGCCGACAAAGACCATTGCCACCGTCTTGCCCAGCACGTCCAGTGCACCAGTGCTAAGCTTCGGCCAGCCAAGCACCGCCATGGGCAGCAGCAGCACCACCACCACAACAGCGACCACTGCGACCATATCTCCATTTGGATCAGCACCCGCCGCCAGCAGCAGCATAATAAGTCCACCGAAGGCCACTCCGATGTTTGCCTTTGGACAATCAGGCTCGGGTGCAAGCCTAGCTAGCAGCGGTAATGGCGGCGCTACCCCAGCGGAGCCGGCAGTATTCAGTTTTGGCAGCAGCACCACCGCACCATCCAATGGAGCAGCGGCAAGCAAGCCTATTGGCAACAGTTTTGGCGGTGTATTCAATGCACCCGTGGCGAAGCCAGAGCCAACTAAGCCAGCAGGTATCTTTGGAAGTCAGGACAACACCTTTGGCAGCCCCTTCAAGCCGCCAGCAGCAGCACCTGCCAAAGAGGCGGCCAACAGCTTTGCCTTCAAGACTCCAGCAACATCGGCGGCGGCCACGAATCTCTTTACCTTTGGAGGAGGCAGTGCGACCGCAAAGCCAGCGGAACCAGCTGCACCAGCGAGCACCCCAAGCCATCCCTTTGGCCAAAATGCAGGCGCAGCTGCAGCCACGCCCTTTAGTTTTGGAGGAGCAGCTGCCAAGGAAACGGGCACCAACACTGACACCAAATCCGTATTTGCTTTTGGAGGAGGAGGAGGAGACCAGAGCTCGAATACCAAGCCCAGTGGTGTGTTCAACTTCGGTGGAGGCGATAAGGCAGCTCCACCACCTGCTTTTGGCAGCGTAGCCACATCGACAGGAGCGGCGACCTCAACACCGACACCTACAAGCAACGCCTTTGGCTTCGGATCAGCACAAAAACAGTCAACGCCCATGTTTGGCAGTGGACCGGCAGGAGCAACTGCTCCGGCAGCCACAAAACCATTTGCATTTGGTGGGACACAGCAGGCGCCGGCACCGACAGCAGCACCTGCACCGGCAGGAGGATTCTCCTTCGCCGCCGCCACGGCCAAGAAGACCGAGGAGCCCAATGGATCAAACCTTTTCGGCAGCCCAGCCGCTAAGCCTAGCTTTAACTTTGGCGGAAACACGAGCATCCAGGCAACAGCAGCAGCACCACCAGCAGGGGTTGGGGGCTTCTCCTTCTCCGCCACCAAAAAGGATGAACCGGCGGGCACAAATGTCTTTGGAAGTCCAGCTAGCTCTAATACAGGAGTGGTTAAGCCCACGTTTGCCTTTGGCGGTGGCAGCAATCCCACACCTCAGACAGCTCCTGCTCCATCGTCTGGCTTTGGAGGATTCGGAGCACCGGCGGCAGCAGCAGCAGCACCACCAGCGGCGGCATCTAACCCTAACAAGCCCTTTACCTTCGGAACCAGATCGGCACCTGCTCCCGGCGGCAACCTGTTCGCTAGCGCTGTGGCTGCTACCCAGAACCAAGCCAAGCCGGGAGGCTTTGCGTTCGGTGGGGCTAAGAGCGCCACCAACAACTCCACTGCCGGCAACGCTCCCTTCTCATTCGGCGGAGCTGCTGCTGGCGGCATCGCCTCGCCGCCCAGCAACCAGAGCATGAATACGGCAAAGCCGTTTAGCTTCGGTGGCGCTGGTGGCAATCCAGCACCCAATATGTTCGGAAGCCCAGCCCCGACACCCGCAGCGAGCAATCCGGCCGGAGCCTTTGGATTCGGCGGCGCTAGTCCCGCCCAGCAGGCGAACGCTGGCAACATGTTTGTCCCACCTCCGAGTACGCCGGAAAATCGACCCATCCGCAAGGCCACACGGCGGCTACAGAAATAAGTCGGCGTTTCAAGTCAATGTGTAGATCATTATATTTTCGCCAGATAAATTCTCCTTTGAACTTTTACTATGTGTGAATTTCAGAAATAAAGCATGTATTGAAAATTTATATACTTCTGTAGAAACTATATCAACTGACTAAGAGAGGAGATTATCCGGGAAAATAGTGAATTAAGAGCGTATCCCTGGAAAATATTTATAAGTAATTAACGGAAATAAAGGAATATTTTACGGAAACCAGAGCCTAGGCTCGACTCATGTATTTTTTCGGTTTCGCTGTTAAACGGAAAGAATCTTAAGAGAGCGGTCTCTGAGTAGGGCAGAATGTAAACTGTTGTTGCTGCTTTGCTGGTACATTGCGAAAATCCTCAAGAGAAAAGTTATCTGGGTATAGAGCGAGGGAGAAGCCTGTAAGACAAAAAAAGGGGCTAAAACGACATTAAAAAGTAAAAATGAAAATAACAAGCAAGGAAGATAACTTCGGAAAGCCGAAGTTTACATACCCTTGCAGTTTGTTAATTTAAAAAAGGGAAAACTAAGCCAAAATTTCATATATATCAATTTGGAATGCATTTCTATGATAGTTTTTATTAGATTAATAAATCTGAATATTGAGTTTAGTAATTTGAAAAAATAATTTTTTTACCGGTCTTTTCCCGACATTTATTGACGCGCGTCCCCTCATACGAGTCTTGAAATAAAAATGTTGTAGAAAACCAATTAGAGTTCGAAAAGGTATTTATTATCGAGTTTGGTGAGGTTTTTCGATTTTATATTTTACGTCCTGTAATAAAAATGCATTTTCGGTTTCATGCTTGTATTCTTTACTTTTATTAAAAGTTTTAGAACTCTCTCTGCCATCGTTTAATCACCTCAATTAAGTTTCGTGTTGTAGTGGTGCAAATTTGTGTGTGGTTTTCTCTCCCGGGTTTCGCTAACGCATAGAACTTTCTTTCTTTTACAATATGGATAGAAGAGTTTTTGTTTTTTAAAAAAATAATAACTTTAAAATTAATTAATTGTATGTGTCATGTGGACGTGTCGTGTGTTTATGTGAGGGGTGTGGTGTGTGATTGGTGTTGTGTTTTACATAAAGTAGACTAAAATTAAGTGTTAAAGCAAAGTGGCTGCCGCTTGATCGGAAATTAAAACGCATAAATGTACAAGTTTGTCTTAGGAAGAAAATACACTAACATAGGTATTAAGTAAATTATGTTTATGGGGTAACTCGTTAAAAAATAAATTACAATTTTCCTTTGCCTTTGCGCTAGCTGCATCGGTTTCGTTTGATTAGAGTACAGAGAGAAGGAGATTCCTTGTTAGAAGAAGAACGGACCGAATAATGAACAGATATTCACGAACTTTGCGCATATAATAATTTATATTTGTATATTATTATTAATCGATTCATATGCTAAATACGTACGTAGTTTATGTGTGTGTATTGTATTATATGTAGACGTTGTAATGTAATGCATATTTTCACAAGTGTTTTTTATTATCTTTTTCTTTATTTTTTGAGTTTAAGGACACCGCCTTCGTTATTTTATTTAGGTTCCGCCTGCCCGTTTCGCATAATTTTTATGTTGTCTTCTTTTTGATTTCCAATACAAATAAATGTAACTAAATTTAACTAATTCTCAGCTTGATCTCTGCCCAAACGACTTGTTGGACAAGTGCTTGGTGGTCATCCATCCCCCGGTTTTTGTGCTACAAACAGAAGCGGTTAACAGAAAGAAAATTGGCGTTTTCTCCGTTTCAAAGGGGGAAACATTCTATAAACAATTGCTCCTCCCCCGCGGAGGAGGCGCGCTCATATGTATGCGTATTCTATAACATAAAGATACAGATGTTGGATACGAAACCAGAAAATAAATCCTACAGTGGGGGGACTCTAAATTAATAAATAGCTACAGTTTACACAGTGTACACATAACGTAATATTGTGGTAGTTGAAGGTAGTAAGTAGTAGGTAGGCTACACAGATGCTCATGCTCCTCCTTGTCCTCGTCCTTGTCCTCTCCCGTAGTCCGTTCGGTTGGTTGGTTATTAATTATAATTATATGTCGGAAGCTGGCGCAACTCACTAACATTGCTTGATTGTGTTGGGTTCCATCATCGCTTAGGCTTACAAAAACTTACTCCATAAATTATATATGTAAATAAATTGTTGTAAATTAGTTATATATTCAAGTATGTATATAATCGTACGAAAAATTGTTGCGTTCAGTGTTCGGTGTCGGTCGGTGTCAGTTTCAGTTTCAGCTTTAGCTTCAGCATCAGCTTCAGCTTCGGTTCTGGCGCATTTCTGGTCTGGGCTGGGCTGGGCTTCGCTGGGATTTGGGCTCAGTTGACATCTGGTCTGAACAATCCGCTGTAGGTCTCCTTTATCGCGTCCTTCAAGGTCTCCTCACGCTGTGGCGTTGTTTAACAGCTGCAGCTTCACCTTGAGTTCCGCGAATGTGGGTCGCTTGGCGGGATTTAGGTCCCAGGCCTGGCGCATCATCTCATAGATCTCCGGTGGACAGCCCTCGGGCGCTTCCATCTTATAGCCCACCTCAACGTGCTTTACCACATCGGCTAAAGGCTGCAAGGAGTATTGGATTAATCACTGTATTGATTAAGTTTTTCCACCATTTCTGCTTACAATTCGAGGATAAGGCACGCGCCCAAAGGAATAGATTTCCCATAGCAGTATGCCAAAGCTCCACATGTCGGATTTGTTGGAAAAACGCTAGGTACAAACAGCATTTATTAAAAAGAGCAACAGTTTCCAGATTATCACAAAAGCTTACCCCATTTTTCAGAGCCTCGGGAGCCGTCCATTTGATGGGCAGCTTGCCAACGTCGAGATTGTAGCATTCCTCGCGAGCCAAACCGAAATCCGATACCTTGGCCACACAGTCCTCCGAGATGAGGACATTGCGGGCTGCCAGATCGCGATGCACAACCTTTTTGGCTTCCAGATACTCCATGCCAGAGGCAGTGTCGCTGTTTAAGAGGAGAGTCCCATTAGAATCCGAAATTAAAGTGGATTTCTAGTCTAACTTACTAGGCAAAAATGATTTGATCCTTTTTGGTTATATGCTGTCGTCCGCGCGATCGCAGGTAATCAACCAGTGACCCCTTGCTCATGTACTCCGTAACCAGATACAGGTGCTTGCTGGTGAAGACCAGGCCAATGAACTTGACCAGGTTGTCGTGCTCCAGGGTACTGAAGGAGGAAAAGAAAGCGTTGAGTTGTGGAAACAGGATTAGGAGCTCCTTGAAACGTACGTCATGACCGAGGCCTCGGCCAGAAACTTTTGCACGGCCCCCTCATCCTTGAGCATCTTGACGGCCACCTTCTCGTTGCGTAATATGCCCAGCATCACGTCCCCGAACTCGCCCTTGCCAATGCTCTCGCGCAGCTGCAGCTCCGCCTCCGGTATGACCCAGCCCTTGTCCACGAAATCTTTGGAGTTGATGCAGAACTCTTGTTTGCCCAGCTTGGGCAAGCACTTGATCAGCTGGGTGCACAGTCCATCCGCATCCGCCTCGTAGTGCTGTAAGAATGGGAAATTCATTAAATATTTGCTTGTAAAAAGGATTTAGTCATAGGGACTCACCGCCACCAGCTGTCCCAGATTCTCAAAGTACTCCTCGTCATCAATGGTCAGCTTATTCTCCAGGTACTTGACCCGATAGTGCTCTACCTTTGACTGGAAGCAAACGCAGAGCGTGTAGTCGCCGGGGAAGTTTGTGGACTCGCGCACCAGGAACAATCCATCCTCCCGGGGCTGCAGGAGGTGCTCTGCCTCGTCCCGCGTTATGCTGCCATGGAACCAGCTGAGGGATTAACAAAATATATAGTAAAACCTCAAATGCAACAAATATATATCCCCTTACGGCATTGCGTTCAGCTTGACCTCGCACCGCGAACGACCTTGCTGCGGTGCCATCGATGTGGGCGAGAGGGAGGCATGATTCATGGCTGTGGTAGAGCCGCTGGACCACGCGGTGTTGGCATTGACGCCACCCGCAACGCCACCACCACCGCCATTGATATCGAAGCTGTGCAGCGAGGTGGACATGCCCGCCGTTCCGCTGACGCCACCTACTGCCGCTGGCTGGGATGCCTGCTGCTGAGTCGGTTGGGCCGTCGTGTGTAGCAGCATATTGCTGCCGTGCTGGCTGCCACTCAAGGCCAGGCTCTTTGGCGGCAGCGCCCGCTCGGCGCTGTGCAGCGCCATTTGCGCCGCGTTCAGAGAGGAGGACATCAGCCCCGACCCGCCGGAGCCACAGTTGGCCAGCAGCTGGAGGTGCTGCTGCTGTTGCTGCTGGGCGACGGCGGCCACAGCGGCCGCGGTGCCCGCCACCGGCTGCGATCCCGCCGCCTGAACGGAGGGGGCCGTGGGAGCGGGCGCAAACGTGGACAGTATGCTGTGGGACGCCTGCTGCTGCTGCGTTTGGGCTGTCGTCTGCTGCTGCGTCTGGCTGGGAGACTTGGGCGAATGATTGCTGGCGCTGCTGATTAAATTATGACTATTAGGCGCATGCGATGACAAATGCAAGGCGCCCGCCGCTCCCGCCTGGCTGGGATGCTGAAAGGAGGATCAGGGTTAGGTCAATTTAATAAATATTTAGGAGAGTCTCCCTCCTACCACGTTGTTCTCGCGATGATGGTGATGATGCGGCGGTATGCTGGGCGGCACGATGTGCGGTTGCGACTGGCTTAGCTGCTGCTGGTGCAGCAGCACAGCTCCCACAGCCGATCCGCCGGCTGCCGAACCGCCGGCACCCGATCCCAGTACAGCGTTCGGCTGGGGCGCCGGTCGCTTGTTGTGCCGCAGCGGTGCGGTGGGCGGCATCTGGTGACCGGTGGTCTGCAGGAACCATGGATCGCCGGCTGTGCTGCCCGTTGCAGCTGCAGCGGCCACCGTCACCGAGGGCTGCGAGAATCCGCGATGGTGTCCAACGACCGTGGTTTGTCCGTTCTGGGTGGCCGTCGCGTGGCTGTTCATCGCCGAGCCGGTCGTTGGGGTTTCTTTGGCTGACGGCGCCTTCCTCAAGGGTCCTTGCTTGATCTCGACAGTGATTAGATCGCCCTCGCCGGAAGCTTTCCGTGAGAGGGGTTCTCTCTTGTCCTTCTCCGCCTTCTGCTTCTCCCTGGACTTGGCCCGGCTGGTCTCCTCCTTGGCTAGGGCTTCCTCGTCTGCAAGAACAGAAATTAAGTGCGAACATTAGCTGGTTTCCATTTGATGATGTTAGTTATTTGCTGATAAATTGAGGCCAACAAGCATCTAATCTTATCACAACTCCACACACAGAGACATTGTTATCTACATTAATTATATTATTTATGCCCAATGCAATCAGTTCTACAAATATGTAATGTATTTAATGGCAACTCACGTAATTATCGTATAGATTGGATAGAATAATTGCATATCGTGGCTAGATTCAGGGACTCGCAGTTCATTAATTTACTTCATATCTTTATTATAGGAAAGTATATACAATTATCACATTATATATATAAATATAATTTAATTTGGCTTGATAAACTAAGTTATACATCTAATGATACTATTATTGAAATGATTTTATACATATTTCGCTGAGACCATCTCTTCAAATGGCATTTTCTTCAACACAGCACATTCGTTCTAGCTTTCATATCTTATTTTCTATATTATTTCCATTTATATCAAAATATCACTCACAATTATCAATACAAAAAACATAGAATGAATACAATCTCTTCCTAGGCTAGATTCCATTAAACACATTTTTTAGGTTTGCCCTCTGAATCTCCGATACAACCCTCTGCCCTTACCTATCGAGCTTCGTTTGCCAAGATAGCCAAAGCTCTCGTGATCGGTTTGGAGGCCAAAGGCACGTTTATTTAATCAGTCAGTCAAAGCCAAAGTGAATCCATAAACTAGCTGCGATTGCATAAGCGACGACTTTGGATGCGCAATGCTAATTGTTGGTCAACACACTCCACACTCTCAAAGCAGTGACTCAAATGGACACAAATGGCATGTTAATCGGGTGAATCGAGCGAATCCACTCGCCAAATGTAAAACATTTGCATGTGACAGGCATATTTAAATCCGTTTACTGCGCACTTTTTAGGGTTTGAGCTACTGTTGCCCGGGACACGATTTTCGGATTCGGGATGAGTCAGTTTTTATATCTTTATATCGCTTTATATCTTTACACAAAAAGAAAAGATTATCTCTAACATAGAATAGAATTTTCCAAGAGAAATGAATTATTGTTGAATTTAAATTAAGGTACTTAAGAGACTTAATTCATGTTGTTATTATAAGTTAATTGAAAGAATCTACGTTATTATTTGTTGATAAATTTAAAGTAGAAACATAGAGTTCCATTATCATAGAAAAAGCTTACAATTATCCCTAGAATCATGAATTAAATAGAAGCCTTTTATTTAATTAGGCAATTTTGGAAAGAAACATTAAATCGAATTAATGTCTAAATGACTAATATATATAGCCATTTGTTTTATTATTTTTCTCTACATTTTTTTCTGCGTTTCTACATCTTTAAGAAATTTTCTTCAAGTGTCCCCAGACAAGCCCAAAAAAGGTAAATGTTCTGCCAAGCTTTTATTATCCCCATCCACTTGAACTTATTATACTTGTAATTGTGCTGTTTTAGGCAGTGATGCCTCCACTTTCAGCCAGCTTAATTTCTTAATTTTATGCAAATTTCATTAGCGAATCTCGCTCGCTCTTGGCGGAAACGCTTTTTGCATATTAAATTCTCATTCTCGTCGTGAATTTATCGTGGGAGTGAGTGGGCATTGTTTAAATTGCGACAGGTTGCCAGCCAGAGGAGAGGCAAGAGTAGGAGGAGGAGGGCACACGCAGGTCAGTTTACCGCTCTCGAAGGCCCGAGACCTTGTCCGTAAATTATTTGGAGCCACCGCATCCACACTCCACATCCGCCATACTGGAGTTTCGGCTATCTTTTTAGCCAAATTGGCTTAGCATGACTGTTCGAATTCGAATCCGTTCGGCAATTGCATTCGGTCATGCATACAGTCACAGTCATCACCGTATCGTCAGCGCCTGGCTTCCTGTTCGCCAGAGTCAGAGTCGGAATCGGAGCTTTGAAGTCACGCCCGCAGTGACGAGTACAGAGCTCATTCTCTTGATTGTTCGTTCGGCCACAATGTGGAATTTAGCACTCCGTCCCGTAAAAGATAAATCGAACCTTTAGCTTACACTAAAAACAAATCCTAAAGAACAACATTATTAAAGAAAATATAATATGAATGAGAACTAGCACTAACAAGCTTGAAAAATTACCTTAGGTGAAAGGTTTTTATTTGTTTTTCTTAAACATTTTACGGGCACTTAAACTCTAAATGCGCCAGAACGAATTGCGTTGTAATAGTTTTACATAAACACTTTAACTTGGTTTCATAGCAATATTTAAGTGCAAATTGCGTCCATAAATAAATAAAAATACTTGTTGTCCTTTTGTATACGTTAGTCACTTTATTGCAGACTGATCAAAGTCCGAGGATTTCCGTTCCAGAGTTGACCTTGACTCAGAGACAGTCATATATAAGACTGGAGCCTTTCTCATCCAGCAAATCTTCCTGGAGGTTGAGTCAGAGAGAGGAAATAAACTAAGATATAAACGAGAAGATCGCCTCTTCGAAGTGTGTATGCCCTTTGCATAAAAATTATATATTATATGTAATAATTTTCAGTAATAGAAAGGTTAAGCTTTTCTTAGGGTACAATTACTTTTACTGAATCATACAATTTTCCAGTTTAAAGTCTAATATAAGTAAAAACACCTTAAGGCATTTAAATATCCATTTTAATTAACGTACAGATATAACGTGGAAAGAATGTCAAACCTTAATCAGTGATCATTATTTTATGATCTGAAAGGTATATGTACCCCTTCCCTTAAATGTTTATAGGTATCTTCTTTAGTAAGCTAAGCCCCTCATTTATTTGCCCTTATAATACCCTCAAAAGGTATAAAAATAAAGCTAAATCACCTGGACAAATGCCGGCTTATGTAAAGAGGCAATGCCCACTCGAGCTGTCACCGCTGGGAATGACTCGACGGACAGCCTTTGATTAGTCAGCACCTGGTGACAGGCCAATTACTATACTTCCTCTCACCTCCCTGTGCTTACCCTTGCATGTGCGTGCCAGGGAGTTATCGACAGGTATATTGCCTCACTCACCTGTAGCTTTGGCAATGCAAATATCTAGCAACAAACGCTAGTCTTGCGAAACCCTAAACAAAAACACCGCAAATAATTAATATCTAACACTAATAAAGTGTTTTGTTGGCCAAGAGGAATTAAAGAATGCCGAGCGCCACAGAAGCGAGACGAACATAAACAACTATAGTTTTTTGGAATTCGTAAACAAACAGGTAAATAACAGAAGAGGGAGTGGAGGCGGCAGGCAGACAGACAGACAGGTGAAACACGCTCCTCAAACACAAATCAACCGATCGTAAATGAAATAAACAATTGTACCTGGCCCGGCTGATGAGAAGCAAGCTTTGTGTATTGCTTAAATATTCAGAATATTATAATAATCATAAAAAAGGCACAAAGTTGAATTTGCCTGCCGGACATGCGGGCAAAAAGCGCTTGCAAAGGTTCACCCAAAAGTGCAAACAATAAAACTGAATGATTCATTGGCAATTGGCAGGCAGTTCAACGCACACACGTTGTGCCGATGAGTTCGAGTACATATACTTTTGCAATGCACTGTGTGTGCGGACTGGCTGTGGGTGTTGAGCAAAAAGTCAAATGAAATGCGCAGCAGTAATCCGACTGACTCTCGATGAGGTAATAACTAATTAGCCAAACCAACGAACATGCACTGCGGAAATTGTGTCAAAAAGAATCAACTGGGTAGATTTTTGGGGCTAAGTATCTTGACTTTATAGAGAATTCTTTGGATATTCGATATGGTTAATAATATGCCGCTCCCAAGCATATTTACCTTCGAAGCCTATGACTCTTACACAATGCTGTACCAAGTTTCTTGAAAAGTCGCATTTAATTAGGTAAATGATATTTAAAACTACTAAATTACTTTATTAGTACAGAAATTCACTTTATATTAATATAACAAATTTATTTGCAAGGCCTGTACAATTATTCCATTGTTCTGCTTGTGCAAAGTTCCCTATCTTCACCTAATTTAAGCTCTATTAAGCTCTGGTTCGGCAAATAAGTTATTCTTTTGGTTATTCAGAATTCTCTCATCTCACAAACACTTAATTTAGTCCCAGGGATCATCCCGGAAAGCCAATTGAAAGCTCAGAACGAAATTGTATATGGCTCTGGAGCAGATTGGGGAGCAGAGGAGCAGCAATAGAGGAACAGAGAACAGTTCAACACCTATAGAGGTAACAAGTACGTGAGAATCTTTTGTATTGCTTCCTTATTGTGTGACTTAGTGCAGAACATACACACACTCGGCGAAAAAATAACAAAAGAAAACCAACTTGGAAAGCCGAAGATGCAAATACACTTGCAGGGCAATTTCTATTTAATCCAAGAGATACTGCAATCTCGTTCAAAATAATGTAGATAAGAAATAACGTAAACAAAAATAATTCAAATAATCGTAGGATTATGGGGAAAATAATCATAAATTATAATTTAATCGGGTTAAGTTCCTTAAGTCAGTATGATAAGAAATATTATTTTTGTTTCGAATTATTGACATGACAATTCCACCTTGAAAAGGTGCTTTCCAAGCAATCCTTATTTTGCAAAACCCTATAAAATTCACGAGAAGGCATGACATTTCTCTTAAGTAATTAATATTTTCTACAAGGTATTTAGAGGCAAAACTCAATATAAACAGATTTTAGCTACAGTACAATAGTACAATTTCAAGAACTTATTTTTAATAACTCATTAGAGGCTGGTTTTATGATAACAAAAATCTAATCTTTAATGTAGAGGATGACTAAAATTCTTTTAAAAAAATACTGAGTCAGGTTCTTGTGAAAAGAATGGAAATATTATCTAAAGAAGGTAAGAAAAGTAATATATGTACAATGACTAGATACTACTTATAGGACCCACAATATTTCGTGTTTATACTATACAAAATGCAATGACTTTTCACCAGTGCCTATGCCAATTTCTTTGAATAATTGCACTACCGCACGGCGGTGTATAAACATAAACAAATACATATATAGAGCAGCAGGAACTTGGGACTCTCCCACACAGTTTTCACTCAGGTGTAGAGCGGGTGAAGAGCTGGGTGGCGACAGGTAAATACACACGGCAGACAATCATTCCTGCACAAAGTCAGTCAACAGTTGCCGGCGGTGGTTCCTGGGCCCATTGTGTCTTGCTGCCAGTTGGAAAGTGCAAGCCGAAAGAAAGGTAACCTTAGTCAGTCAGTCAGTCGCTGGGCTGTGGGTTGGGCCTGGCCAAAAGGTAGCAGAGGAGGGAGGATTTTTAAGCCAAACAAAAGCCATGAATGGAACGCGAGGTGGTGCTCGTGAATGGCGTGTGATGGCAGAAATTTACATATCGCATGCAAGGCGATGAGCAGCAGGAAAACCGCAAGCAGGAAGAAGGAAGACACTGGGAAAACTACACTTGGACAGGCGGGCAGCGGCACACTCAGACATTGCTACATGTACCTGCTAATTACACGGTTAGCTGCTTCATGCGGCTGACCCTGAACAGAGGTGGTTGGGTGGCCCAATCCACACAGCCTGAGATCCCTTCTCCCAATCTCAGCGGGTCTTGGAGACTGCAGCTGCCACTGGACACCGCTGTGGGGTCTTGCCTTTTGCCAGTTATTGGCCAACGGTTAGACCAAAATCCAATACTCTGCTCCAATGTCATCGAGCGGAAAGAGATTCGGATGGTTGCCATAGAGTGGAGGGGATTGGAATGAAACCCAATCTGCAGACCGCTTGCAACACCAGCCGCAGCAATTCGGAGCAGGGCTGAGTCGTTGACTGATGGATGGGGAATATGCATTTTTAAGGTTTGCTTAGAACTCTTAGCAAGACTTATTTGAACACAAATAAAGGTGAAGGGTTTTATACTGCAAAAATCACTGCAGGTACAATATAAGCATTATCTATCGATAATTATATATTCTTGGATAAAAATCGTGTATCGTTTCTGTACTAACCGAACCACTCCTCGGAACTGGCGATGGGCGGCAGCGATCGGGATTCCTGTTCGCGTAGCTTGGTCCTTTCGCGGTTATTCCCAGAGGAGGACTTATCTTTGGTCTGTGGTGGCTCCGATTTCGTTTTGGCCGCCTGGAACTTTCGATGAGCGCAACGCAGGAAGTTCAGCAGGCGGGCGTCAATGGGCGGGGCGGACGACTGAACTGCAGCGGCACTAGAACTTGGGGGAGTGGCCGACCGCCCTTGGGACGGTGCATACTTGTCGCAGAAGTAGAACTCCCGCCTGCGGGTCGGCGCATAGGCAGCACTTAAACTGCTGCAGAGCAGGATGGGCTTGCGACGTGCCCTGGCTATGACCTGCCCGCCACTGTGGGTGGCGTGGGTGACAGCCGCCTCCTTGTGGGTGACACTGCTAGAGCTGCGCGACAGTCCTGATCCGCAGACTGATGCCGCGGCAGAACCTTCGCGGCTCTGCTTGCACCAGTAGATATCCTTGCTGCCAAAGTAGTAGCGTCGCCTGGTGTCCTGTGATCCGGTTCCCGTTCCTCGATGACTTCGACCCACTGAGCGATTGGATCGCTTGCTCGCACTGGAGGCCGTCTGACTGCCGCTGCTCGTCTGCGAATTGTCACTCTCGTTGTTCGAATTGGAAGCGGATGCCGAGGTCTTCAAAGCCCGTTCCGAGACAGCCGATCCTGCTGGATCTGCTCCATTGGCAGGCGAGGGCATAAGGTACGAGTTGGACTGGATGAAGACGCCATCGCAGGTTATCTTAATTGTTGTCACCATGTTGTTCCGGCATTGCGTTCACATTCGGTTATAGTTTACGTTTCGAGTAGATTTTCTTGCACTAACTATAGTCTAGGAGTGGTTTTTGGTGGCGCAATTACCCTAAATAAACTATATTCGTAACATATATAAATTAATTAAGTTTAAACTCCCCAAATCCCCTGGAAAAGATATTTTTATTCAATGGCTTCATAAATCATGAATTTAATTATTTATTTAATGCAAGACTTTCTAATTTCAATAGAAATTCATTATTTTGAGTGTGGAAAAGATAGTTGCGATGAATGCCATTGTTACTGCACAGTAGCAGCTAATGCAAACAGCAAAAAATCACCGCCCCGCCCTCTTCAGTAGAACTGAAATCGAGGCTAATGCCCGGCTTGACGTGGACAAAGCCCGGCAAATTGTTTTCGTTGGTAATAATACTAATTAAGGTTCTGTAAGCGGTTCGATTTGGTATCGGGCCAGCATCGAGAGTAGCCACAATGGAACCAAGCGGAATCAATAGGGAAGCGAAATAATGGCGGGCAAAAAGAGCAAATGGAAAATATCTAAAGAGAAAATTCAAGCTGAAAGAATACAAGAGGAATAAAAGCCAGGCACAGAGAGATAGAAAAGTAAAGAAAAACCAGAATCAGTAGCAGAAATTGACTTCATTTCGAGGGGGGATTTCCCGCCATAGTTCTTCAGTAAATAATAACAACTCTTTGACTTCTCTATATATTTATTTACTTTTTTTGGCATTCCTCAGCGAGCCAATTCGCCACATTAACGGTTTGTCAGTTGCCTACTGCTCTTGGCTTACTGAAATCGCCGACAATGAGCTTTGGAGTGCTCCACAAACAGCGAAAAACGCTGGTTGGGCCAAAAATCAGTTGCCTGCCTCCATCCACGCTGCCTTATTTCTCTCTGGGTTGGGAAAACACGAACGAGTCGGTCGCCTGAATTGAATCGGAATTTACTGGAGCTCTGGAGCCACATATTGTGCAAATAATTTGGGCGTGGGAACTGCGCTGTCGACGCCAACAGAGGATCGGGCAGAGAAAGAGCTATTGTCTATTTCTCGGTGGCAAGTGGAAAATGTTGGGAAAGTCAGAGGATGGAAAGAGATATATTTGTTTCAGGCAGTTCGAGTTAATGAGATGTAGTTGGCAGTCAGATAGGGAGTAAATTGTTTGCTAAGCCTTGGGAGCACACTTTTGAAATACATTAACAAAAAGACTTGGAACAAGTATGTTATAGGAGTTTTAACAAGTAAAATAAAATAGTTGCATGTCGAAAATACAGAAAGCAGTTAGTGGAAACTCTGATGCGAAATTCTTAACGGAACATGATGTCCAATCCACACATGAGAGAGGGGGTTCTCGCGAACTTAAGGCGATTAAGTGCACCTCAAATTCCCAAGTACAAATTCAGCGACCTACACTGCTTGTAAACCATGCAAAATTTTATGGTTGATCGCCATCAAAATATTAGAGTCTTTAGGAAAGGAAAACATAAACAACAAAAAACATGTTATTAAATACTAATGACCCATCAATAATTTATTTCTTTCTTGATACTTAAACGTTCTTCAATCGTTAAAAGCTAAAATGAAAGGAAGTTATGTAACTATTTTGTAGATCTTTTTGTATCATTAAAATATGCCCTAAAGCTATAACAATTCTTCAGCTCATTAGTCACAAGAATAACAACTTTTCTTCGAAATATTTTCTTAAAAACTCCCATTTCGAAAAACCAGACCTACAAATCTTCCATTTGCAATCCCCCTACAACTCATGTGGCTGCATCTTCTTCACTTTCTTCTTCGTCGGGGCTGAGAGAACTTTCCTGGGCAAATGTCAACCGAAAATTAACTATGCAAATGAGCCGGAATTGGGCACGTGGAAAGTGATTGCTTATCATGACCCACAAAGGTGCTCGAGGGGCCAAAATGAAATTCTCCGCACGGAGGGAGAGTGGGAAAAGCGCTCGGTCGCCAGACCGCCAGAAGAAGCGCACCCAAAAAAGAGACAAAAAACTAATTAAATAAAACAATAACAGAATTATGTATGACACAACGAGTTTGAGTTTCTGTGGCGGCCGCTGACGAAATGCCAAATAAAAAGCCAAAGCAAAATCACAAAATAAAATCAAAAAATCTACGCTGAGTGAAACAAAGTGGGCAATAACAAGAAGAGACAATAAGAAAAGCCAAACAAAACAAGAGAAGAGAAGAGCTAAAGACAATGGGCTGGGTTTTCAGAGAGTTTGCTGGCTGCTCCGGATATCCTCGGGATGGGTGGGTCTCGTGACGGGCTTCGGGCTCGGGCTCGGTTTGTTTGGGATCGGATTGGATCGGTTAGATAGCCGACACCGCCGGCGGCGTTACCTGTTGCATATATCATTTTGGCAAAGCGGCGCCGAGTGAAAGTTTCCCAAAAATACCCTGCCCCGAAACGGTAACCGTAACTCGGATAAAAAACCACAAATTGACAGCAATTTATGTTAGACAAAGAGCATTTAGCGTTCGCCATTGCGAGGTCTTAATTAATAATTTAAGTTTTACAATTATTCCAACGTGCCAGGCACGCATTAAAAGAAAATGAAGAGAGTCCGAGCCCGAGTCCGAGCCAAGAAGTGAAAAATAAAATGCGCCATTGGCTTTGACCAGGTGGAAGAAGGGGGCAAGTTGGTAACTTGGCAACTTGGCTGCTTGAAAGCTTGGATCTCGGAGGGTTTGGAGCTCGTCTTCACTTATGTGCAGTGAATGGCAAATTGAATAAGTGGATGGAAAACACATAAAAGCCGTGTACGAAGCCAAGTAAAATATAAAAAATTGTTTCACGCGTCTGCAGTTGAAGTTGAAGTCTTTTTTCCCCTCTTTTTTTTGTCCACTTTCACTCGGTCCAGCCAGCTTGGCTTGGAGATACAAATTTCAGCCAAGACTGGGACTCGGACTCGCTCAGGATGACGTTTCGCGGATTGGTTTCCCATTGAGAGAGTCGCGCGTTGGCGAAAACTAGTTACAGTTTAAGGCCCCGGTTTTTTGTTTGGCCGATTAGAGCGGCGATGACTAATGCGCTGGAAAATTGAAAATGCCTTTTCGCCGCTCGACACGCCAGCCCAGTCTCGGAGTTTTCCTGTTTTTATTTTGTCAAGTCAAAGTCGAATGTCTGCACGTCGCCAAAATTAGCGTGCAAGTCGATTGGCCAGGAGAGGGTCTTGGTCTTAAGCCGGAGTGATTCATGCAATTTTGGGATCAGCCGCGGTTCGTAGCCTAGGCCTGGCATCGGATTAAAATGTGCAGTTAGAGAGCGAGAAGAATGGAAGAATGGCGAAGAAATTGCAGTAATGGCTGGGCAGGAGCAGGGGAAATTCAATCTACGGAGACCTGGGAAAACAATTAGCACTGTGTGATTGAAGTTGGCAACGGGGAAAACCTCCTGGCAATCGGGGGAAGGTGAGGGAAGAGGAGCGAACACTATGCCAACACACTTTCATTTGAGACTTTCAAACTATCAAATATGCAGCAGCAGCGATCATCTTCAGGGGGAAACACACACACAGTAAAAAAAGAGGCTTCGAAATGGAGAATTACTAAATAAGGAATCGACTGCCCAATTAGATGATTTTATAAAATGGGACTAATTAAATTCCGCTTTTTTGGATCACTTTTTGAAGCGGTTGGACAACTTGAACCACTTAAAATTTAATTGATTTTAGTTTATCTCAAGTATAGGAGCTAATAACTCGAGTCTTGAGAGGTTTTAAGTTTTGTTTTAATTTTGACAAGCCAAGATCTCCTCCCAAAAACAGATCTATTATTAAAGGCATATTTTTAACGTTTTCTTCAGCCATTCTATGCCAAAAATATAAATTAAACTAGCAAATATATCCCCTGAATAGCATAACTATTTAACCCCATATTCGATTTCCTCTGTGCATGCCTTAAGCAACTCTGAAAATTAATCACGAACACACATTCAAACACTGATTGCTGCTAATGTCCGATACATCTGACCCAAACCCATAATTAAACGGACGAATCCCCGACATGGCAAACAAATCAAAAAGCCAAGCAGCACACAAAGGTCATTGCGCCACCAAAGCCAAAATCAAATCCATATATCTCTCGAATATGATATTGAATCCATCTTCAACTGGGAGCCACAGGAAGAAGCTCATCTCTCTCCCCTTTTGTTTCACTTTCTTCGCGCTTTAACAGTGTATTATTTTGTTATAATTTGCATAAATCACTTCCTTCGGGGCGCCCCATACAAAATTATTCGCGCGTTTGTGAAATTAATTATTACAATAGAGCGAAAATATCAACAATTCGGATTCGCACGTTACATCACGACGAGCAACATCTGCCTTTTGTGTTTTTCACTGAATTGGATTATTGGGCAGCGGCCACTTTGCATACTTTGCATACTACCGACCGTCATAATTTATCGTTATTATGTTATATTGCAGAAAGCCAATTGCAATCGATTGAACAATACACGCGATTCCAAGATCTCCGCATGCGTGGCCAGCGACTTTATTATTATTTTTCTCGACTTTCTTGCGACCGCGCGCCTCGCCTGCAAGTTTTCAACTGAAAATCGCTGCACGAACTTGCGGCTCAACCTGAGTCATGGAGAAAAAACAAAAACCAAACCTCGGAGCGTGAGAGAGCGTTTTTTAAGCTCCACTTTTCTTGTGTATTTGTGAGCCGGCTTCTTCTCTGGCTTGGCCTTATCGCATGCTATAAAACACAGGCAGTAGCATGGGATTTCTCACCTGCTGTTGCTGCATTTCGATTTGCCTTTTCAAAGCTTCACGCGGTGTAAATAAAATCAAAACATGTGTGTTGCCCAACTCATTAGACCAATTTTGGCATTTCAAGTCTTTGCTGCGGTCTCGCTTTTGGCCTGGCCAAAAGTAAGCCACACTGTAGCTGTCGATTTTACACAGAGACCCAAATAACAAATTAAATAAAATGTAATTTTCAGACATATTTATTTTTTAGAGGGTCCTATAATATACGGGGCTGCTAAAAATCAGTAGGGGCCTGGAATTCCTTTAAAAATTTGGCTGAAATTATGGTACAAATTGTTTAAAAAAAGTTACACTAAATCTGTTATTTTAAACATTTTGTTGCTAGCTTTTATGCACCTTTTAAAGGGAACTTAAAGTCCTAGTAGCACACCCAACATTATCATAATATTATAGGAAAAATACCTGCCATTTATAATATTCTTCTCCCAGTGTACCTAGTGTCATCGAAGCCTCGAAACCCAAAGCGATCGCAGTTTCTGAAACACACACGTCCCAATATCATTCAATGCAGCTTGGTAGCTCGGATCGATTTCCTTTCTGTTTCGTTTATTTGGTCTAATTGCTGCCGCTGGCCATGTTAATTAATTCCCCCCATTGTCTCGGGTCCCCCCACAACCTATTTTTTTTTAATTTTTCCTTTTTTGCATGTTTACTTTTCTCGTCACCGTTTCCAGGCAATTTGTTGCCGCTGTCGATTCCGAGTTGCTTGCAAAAATGTAGACATCAAAATGTTTATTGTTTCTTTCTCTCTTGCAGTTTCAGTTCCAGTTGCACACCAGTTCGTGATTTTCTTCGCTTTTTCTTCTCTGTGGCATTTTTTGCATACTTGGCCGAGCCAATTAGCATCAAAGTGAAGTTGGGGGAATTGTGAATAGAGAAAACCAGCAGCCAGCAAGAGATTTCCTGACGTCACCAAAAAGTAGTACTCCCGGTGTGGAATTCGCAATGTAAATCCTTCCATATATTATATTATTTTATCCTAAAATACACATTTATTACCTTAACTGTTTTAAAAGATTATTTGGGATCCACTCACACTTAAAAACAGTTTATTGCCTATCAGAAAAAAATGGCAATTACTACTTCCAATTAGCATTCCAATCACTCCAACTGGACCACGAGCCGTACAGTGGTCATGCAAAGGCGTAATTAGCGCAATTGAAAATGACAGATACACTGATGCTTGCTCGCAATAAACGTAAACGGGGAATTTGCCAAACAGTGAGCGCCAAAAGTTAGTCAAACTCAAACGCGAACTGAAACCAATGTAAAAAGTTCACGCAATACTGACCTCACGTACACACTCACGCAAAAAAAAAAAACCAAACTTACGCACACCGATACAGTTGGAGTATAACGCCCACGCATGTTGCAATATACAAACAAACAAACAAACGGGATACAGAGAGCCAACGAGAGAGATGTGGGAGAGCTTGAGAGAGGAGGGGAGGAAGAGGAAGAGATGGGGGTGAGAGGGAGCTTTGTGGCGCCTACGTGTGACGTCAGCGCACGAATATTTTGCCGACGACGCAAAATGCTGGCCAAAAACAACAACAACAAGAGGCAGCAACGACTACGACTACTACGAACGGAAATCCATAACAAAAACTACGATGCGCCACGCTTCGGTTATTGCCTTTAATTACTACTGTGCTTGCTGTTGTTGTTGTCGCTGCTGCTGCTTCTGCATGATGTTGTTGTTGTTGTACGCATTGGTCATTCATGGCCCGATTGTTGTCCATGTATGTACATTTGTGTATATGTATGTATACGTGTGTTAAGCTTGGAGAGTGTGTGTGTGCGTTCGCTATTCAAAAAGCCACAACAACAATTTCGCGCCGCAGAGTTGTAAAACGTGTTTTTGTTTTCGCTTTGAATTGAAACCAAAATGCGTAGTTTTTTGTGTTTTTTATTATTATTTGTATTATTTTTTTCTCGTTTTTTGTATTATTGCTTTCGTTTTTTTATAAAGCGAACTAGTTGACCTCAGACAACAGCGATAAAAATACAAATATAAAGAAGCTGCAAATAAGCTGACCCAAAAAGGGAAAACAAATACACTTTGCAAATACAAGGTGCAAGCTTGATACAGTGAACCCCATAAATATCTAGGAATTTAATTTATTTAAATAATTATATTTATCTAGGTACAAAGTCCTGTAATATTTATAGAGCTTTCCCCAATCGAGGAATTTAAATTTTCGAGAAATTTCACTTATCTTTAGAATCTAAATAAGCCAAGGAAGATCTTAAAGTCGTTTATAAGTAAAACCTTTAATAACTAAAATATGTGCTATCGATACTCATTCGCCTAAAGCCATTTTACGCAACCATTACTGTTAAAACTGTTTTTATAACGGAGGAATTACTGTATAGTTTTTATTTTTGCCTGCTGCCAATTTTATTTGTATTTATATTTATCATCTTAATGATGAGGCAAAGATTTATGCAATATTTGTTTTTCTTTTCTCTCTCTTTGAGGTGGAATTATGCAAAGATTTTTTCTTTATTTTTAGCTACACTTTATTTGCACAATTGTGTTATCCTTTTTCCGCAAGCTTTCGTCACTTTCACACCCACACACGCACGCTTACAAACACAGCGACAAGTGTATTAAGGAAGCAGACAGCGCGACGCTGCAAAAAAAAGGGCGTTGGGCGGAGTCCTTGAGTTCGGCTTACAAAGAACATTCCTGCAAACGCCTTTGAACACAAATAAAAAAACAACCAAATGCTTACCCAAATTTAAGAGATGTTTTCCTGCGTTTTTGAGCTATTGTTATTATTTTTTGTCGTGCTGCTTGGCTGGTCTGTCTCTCTGTTGTTGTTGCTGCTGCTTGCTGGTGCTCCCCGTTAACATTCCAATCCGACGCTGACGTCGCTGCTAACGTCGCATTAGCCACATGCACATTTCATTTGAATTATCACGCATATATAATACGGTGTATAATATATTTATAAACATTTGCACCACCTTTCCGTTTTGGTGCCTTCCTTCACACGGACACACATAAACACTTGCACAAGCACTCACACACGCACACCTACTGACCAACAACTGGCTGCTGGTTTTGTGGAATTTTCGATTCTATTCTCCGGATCTTCGGCCGTCCTCCGTTTAAGCTGATGCATATCCGCACTTGCATCCGATTCAGATCAGCCCACGCATGGCATTTCGGTTTGATTTGGGTTCGTCAATCAGTCCGCAGCACGGGCGATATTAATTTAAACAAAAAATTCATACGAGAGCAGAGCAAGATGGCCGCATCTTGAGCTAGTGTTGTTAATCTTTTAACTGTAGGCGTGCAGTGTGACCAGCCTGGGGTATTCCAGGAATGTGATCCAGTTTGGCTAGTTTATAGCTAGCTTTAAATATTTAAAAATAAATACATTTGTGCAAGATTCGAGCTTCTGTTGTTATTTAGCAACCTTATTTAAGGTTTTTATATAATTATTTATAAACTTAATTCGTGTAGGTGTTTTTGGGTGTTTTCTTTGGTATATTCTGTAGAATGCATTTGTTTATTTTGGCACTTTTCAAAGCTCCGGTCACACAGTTCCACACGTGCAATATTTCCAAAATATGCGCAATTTGAAGCTGCAATATTGCAAGGAGCTGGAGACAGCGGTGGCCCAGCCCCGCCAGCTGCTCCTGCAGCCGGAGCTAAATGGCGACGCCTCCGACACGTCCTTCTTGGTGACCGACAGCAAGATTTACGCCGTGCAGGAATCCGGCGATGTGCGGCCCAAAGTGATTGCCGATTTGCCGGATATTGTTGGCGCAGAGTTCCTGCAGCTGGACAATGCAATCTGTGTGGCTAGCGGTGCGGGTGAGGTGCTGCTGATCAATCCCCAGACGGGAGCCAGCAGCGAGGGCACCTACTGCGAGGTGGGCATCGAGCGCATGGCCTGGTCGCCCAACCAGGAGGTGGTGGCTTTTGTGACCCGCACACTCAACGTCGTGCTGATGACTAGTTCCTTTGATGTGATTGCCGAGCAGCCGCTCAATGCGGATCTGGCGCCGGATCAGCAGTTCATGAACGTGGGATGGGGCAAGAAGGAGACGCAGTTCCACGGATCGGAGGGCAAGCAGGCAGCAAAACAGGCGGGAGGGGATGCTGCTGCTTCTAATCAGGACTGGCAGGAGCTGAATCAGGTAAAAGACACTAATACGCACCATTTTCCCTTGTTAATTTATAATTTTTACCCCGCAGGACATTCACATTTCCTGGCGCGGCGATGGTGCCCACTTTGTGGTCTCCTATGTGGCCGCCCAAGTGGGTCGAACCTTTAAGGTATACGACTGCGAAGGAAAACTGCAGCACACGGCCGAGAAGAGCGCAAATCTGCAGGAAGTAGTGGCCTGGCGACCGGCGGGCAATTGGATTGCCCTGCCCCAGCGGTTCCCCAACAAATCCACGATAGCGCTCTTCGAGAAGAATGGCTTGAGGCATCGGGAGCTGGTGCTACCCTTCGATCTGCAGGAGGAGCCGGTGGTGCAGCTGCGTTGGAGCGAGGACTCGGACATTCTGGCCATCAGGACAGCCACGGAACAGGAGCAGCGAGTTTATCTGTACACGATAGGCAACTACCACTGGTACTTGAAGCAGGTGTTGATCTTCGACCAAGTGGATCCACTGGCGCTGCTCCATTGGGACACGCGGATGGGTGCCGAGCACACGCTGCATCTTATTAAGGAGAGCGGCAAGCAGCTGATTTACCGCTGGGCCTTCGCTGTGGACCGATACGAACGCAGCGGCGTCGTGGGCGTCATCGATGGTAAGCGACTGCTCCTCACGGACTTTGCTAGGGCGGTGGTGCCGCCGCCTATGTGCCAGCGCGTCTTGCAGCTGGAGAATTACATCAACGCTTTCACCTGGTACGAGACCAGCCTGTGTGTTTACACCTGCGATCGCAAGCTGCACTTTTACGAGCCCATGCAGCAGCTGAGCGGCCAGGAACCCCGGGCCAGCGTACTAATGCCGGATGCAGAGCTCTCGCGCCTGCCACTGGCGAATCTTACGTACTTTAACTGTGATTATCTGCTGGCCACGTACAGCTCGGGAGGATCCACGCGCCTGCTGCTCTTGAACAAGGAGCCCGACGAAGATGAAGTCAACGATCAGGGCGAGCTGTGCTATCGGGTGCAGTGTTCCCTGCGAATCAGCGGGCTGGTTAATGCCCTGACAGTCGGGGCCAATGCCATGGATGAGTTCTATGTGCAGACGGTGAATAATGGTCACACCTACGAGGTGTTCCTCAAGACGGACAACACGCTGAAGGTGGAGCGAACCCATGTGCAGTTGGCCCAGGCAGCTGACCAGATTGAGTGGTTCACCCTCAACAGCGACTCCACAGGTGGGTGCTCCTTTAAATGATGAATTAGTTTCTTATTTAATATTTACCTCCTTTCCCAGGCGGTCTCATTACGCTCCGCAACCAACAGTTTCTCCATCTGGACGGCCATCGCATCGCAGAGGACGTCACCTCCTTCTGCGTGGTGGGCAACTATCTGGCCTACACACAGCTAAATGCGCTGCACTTTGTCCGCCTGAAGGATCGCCGCCAAGTGGCGAGCAGGAACATCGAGCGCGGCGGCAAGCTGGTAACGGCTGTGGCCAGTGAGGCGCGAGTGGTGCTGCAGCTTCCGCGCGGAAATCTGGAAGCTATTTGCCCTCGCGTGCTTGTCTTGGAGCTGGTTGGTGCTCTGCTCGGTAGGAAGCAATACCAGGCGGCGATGCAGATGCTGCGGAAGCAGCGCATTAACCTGAACATCATCTGGGATCACAATGTGGAGCTCTTCGTGGCTTCTGTGGACGTCTTTCTGCGTGAAATCAAGCAGAGCCAGTGGCTCTGTCTCTTCCTGAGTGAACTCCAGAACGAAGACTTCGCCAAGGGCATGTACTCCAGCAACTACGAGGCTGCCAAGCAGACCTATCCCGCAGACTATCGGGTGGAGGAGAAGGTGGAGTATGTGTGCCGGCTGCTGGGACAGCGAATGGAGCAGGCCACGCGTCCAGAGGACGTCGAACGCTTCCGGCTGCCTGTAATCACCGCTTATGTGAAGCTAGGCCGCATGGAGCAGGCTTTGCATCTCATCTGGCAAGAGAAGCAAACGGATGCAGCCTTGGCAGATCAGCTGCTGAAGTACCTGCTATATCTGGTGGATGTGAACGACTTGTACAACGTTGCCTTGGGCACCTACGACTTCGGCCTAGTGTTATTCGTTGCCCAAAAATCGCAGAAGGATCCCAAGGAATTTCTGCCCTATCTCAATGAGCTAAAGGCTCTGCCCACGGACTATCGCAAGTTTCGAATTGATGATCACTTGAAAAGGTATCCCTCGGCCCTGGCCCATCTGGCTGCTTGTGGAGAGGAGCACTACGAGGAGGCTCTGGAGTTCATCCAGAAGCATGGCCTGTACACAGCCGGCTTATCGTGCTATCGGGAGCACGAGGAGTTCCACAAGCGCGTCTGCGTGGCCTATGCGGATCACTTGAGAGCCAATGCCAAGCTGGACAACGCCAGCCTCATGTACGAGCGCGGAGGACAACTGCAGCAGGCGCTGCTCAGTGCCAAGCACACTCTGGACTGGCAACGCGTCCTAGTGTTGGCCAAGAAGCTGGACGAGCCATTGGATCAGGTGGCCCTGTCGCTGGTGGGACCTCTACAGCAGCAGGGACGTCACATGGAAGCGTATGAGTTGGTAAAGGAGCACGGCGGGGATCAGAACAGGCAGTTGGAAGTGCTTCTTGAGGGTCATCTCTACAGCAGGGCCATCTACGAAGCCGGTCTGGAGCAGGGAGATGCTTTGGGTGAGTTTCTTGCAGTTTCTAATCAATATAAATAGCTAAATTTTTATTATATTCCAGCGGAGAAGATCGCTCCAGCCCTGTTGGCCTATGGAGCACAGTTGCAGGGCTCCTTGCAGGCCGATCTTAAGCTCTTTGTGGAGTACAAGCAGCGCTTGCTGGACATTCGCCAGCGACAAGCCACATCAGGGGATGCGGATAACGATGGGGACGTGGACATTGAGGAGGTGGATCTTCTTTCGGACACAACCAGTCTGCATTCCTCGCGTTTCAGCGGCACCTCTCGAGGCACCGGGTAAGCCCAGACCTGGATGCTCCACTGCACCCAGCCAGAGTTTCACTTTTGCACTTTTCACTCCCTGTTTTTTGGCTCCTTGTAGCAAGACATTCCGCTCCAGCAAAAACCGACGTAAGCACGAACGCAAGCTGCTCAGCCTGAAGCCGGGAAACCCCTTCGAAGACATCGCGCTCATTGATGCGCTGCACAACCACGTCACGAAGATCGCCCAACAGCAACAGCCTGTGCGTGACACATGCAAAGCGCTGCTCCAGCTCGGCGGTGGCGGAGCAGCTGTGGACGGCGATTCCCTTGCGGCGTCACTGCAGCGTGAATTCAAGACACTGCTAACGGCGGTGGAGGCGGCACTGGACGAGATCTGGACACCGGAGCTGGTGAACAGCGGTTCGGCGGCGCAGCATCTCACGGGACCCAATGTGGACTACTTGGCACTGCAGAAGGAGCAGCGCTATGCCTTGATAAGTGAGTTGCTTTGTATTTTCTTCCCTAATAGTAAGGCTCTAACGAATCTTCTTTCTTTCCAGGTCCCCTGAAGCGCTACAAGCCGCTGCTAAACCTGATTGACTGGCAGCACGAGATCCTCCAGTGAGTCATTGGATTTGCGTGTCCAATCGCCCCCTCGATCCTCCCCCAATATCCGCACCCATCTCTACGCTTTACTTTCACTGCTCTGGAAATAAATGTAGCATTGAAATGCTAATTGAATGTATCGAATTTAAGCAAAACGAACCGCTTGCAGTGGGCAGATGAGTGCCGAGTGCCAGTCCAGTGCCAGGCAGCTGGCAAAAGTGGGCGGCACGGCACGGCTCTTCCCCCGAATTCGTGTTCGATTGGGAACTATCACTTTTTTATTGGGGGCGTCGCCTCTTATTTATCATTTATAATCACTGCCGCCTGTGAGCAGCAACGCCCTTCATATTTTATTTCCTTTTTGGGAAAAACAAACATTTTGCCAGATAAATTTCCTGTTGCTGTTGCGCCGCTGCAGTGAAGCGTTTTGTTTGCCAAACAAAAACCGTAGAGGAGGAGGTTGGAACCGGTTTCACCTGCCGGGATTTGTTGTGGGCGCCCATTGTTGCCCAGGTAGCCGTCGTGGTAGGAACAGTGGGGACGAAACGTTCTACAGGGGTATTCCTTCCTATTTTTCGATAAAAAATTATTATTGTGAGCAATACTTATATTATTTTATGATACAACAAATTCCCATTAATAACAGTTGCAAGAAAAATGTAAAATAAAAATAAGCCGGCTAGTTATAATCACTTCACTCTTAATTTCCTTTCATTAACACGAGACTTTCATCTTAATTTCATACTCTGCCTTCTTGTTGAAGGTTCTGCACCCTCAACATGCAATCTCAACAGTGTAATAGTCCGCTTTGCCTACTTTAGTTACAATTTAATTTAATTAACGACTTGTAACCATAATTTCCCTATTAACATTGCAACAATGTGCACTTGCATGCCGCTGTTAGCCCTCTGTTAGGAAATTGCTTTCAGGCATGCGCAGCATTCAGTCGACGTCGACGTTAGCGCTGCACAGTGGGGGAAATAATTAATTTAGCAGCGATCTAGTAAGACCTTCTGCTAAAAGTTTGTTCTTTTTGAAGGGATAATTTTAGTTTTTATATAAAATTACATTTAATCGAAATTAGTATCGATTACGAAACCATAATGACCTGAAAACTAAAGTTGAAATTTGTTTTAATCACTGCTTAATCAGCCGTTTCTCCCACTGTGCGCCGCCAACTCAGCTGCAGCGTACTCTCGCGGGCTCTCTTTTGCACTGGCTCTCCGTGACGGCTACTCAACTCCAGCACACCGTGCACCATGAGGCACGTTGTTAAAATCAAATATTTTAGTTATCCGCCATTTTAAAGTTTTGAAAAAAGTAAGAATTTTTGCCATACAAATTTCAAAATTAAATTTTACAAATTTCAAGTGTAGTTTTTAATGAAACACAGTGAGATAGAAGGCTGTGCTTTGCACGATTTCACCCACTGTGCTCTGCAGCGCTCTCTGGTTCTGTCAGCGCCGCAGTCGCTGCGAGGTTTGCCGACAGTGGGTAATCCAAAATTATTTTCGAAAAAATCGTCGAACGAGGCGGACGTGTTCGCTGCTGGATGCTGGCGCTTTTTCTCGCGTTGCGGTATTTCGTTTTTTCGAATAAACAAAAACACAAAAAAAATTGTTAACACAATTTTGTCTGCTCTATTGTGCGGAAATCGGGTGAGAGGGGAAATAAACAGAAACCGCAAGCAAAAGCAACAAGCAGCCGCGTTCTCCGTGTGTGTGTGGAGAGGAAATCGAAAGGGGAAGCATAGTGTAAATAATATAAGTGCGTGTGTGTGAGTGAAATATGGAAATTGAAAATGCAATTAATTGCAAATTAATGCCAAGCCATAGAAATCGCTCATTTGTTTAAAAAGTGCAAGAGGAAAGTGTCGTACTGGTTTTATTGTTTATGTTGTTGTGCTTTTTGTCTGTCGCCAACGCGGAAACCAAAAGTCTGGCGTGCAAAATATACGTCTTTTTGTCATTTTGCAACAACAATGAGCCATCGAGAAAAGTGCTGAAATAGTCAATTTTTAAATCGGAGCTGACGTGAAGTCTATACTATATAAAATATAAACAGTTTTTGGTAAGTCTAGCTCTAGGTCTCTCTTTCTCCCTCGCGTTCTCCCCAAAAGCTCCCCAGATCAGATCGTCTCTCCACTCTCCGTTCTCCACTCTAAAGCGCGCTCTCTTGCGGACAGTGGAGCTCAGCGGTCAAACTCGCAAAACGACTTTCAACATCATTCGTCGCCTTTTTGTGGTTGTTTTTGGTTTTTCCACTTCTGACTTGTTGCTCTTTCTTTTTATTTAATTACGTTTTTGTTGACGCTTGAATATAATTCGTATTTGCTTTTTGTGCTCTCCAGAAAACATCACACTAACTATGGATATTTTTTTCGCACATGTGGAAACGCTAGCAATTATTTGATTAAAAATCTCATAATATGTGTAACTTGTGAAACGTGGGCCACTTCGCTTAAAACTGTTCGTGAATGGATTAACAGGAAGTTATTTTTTGATAATATTTAAATACTGAAAATAGTTTCTTTTTCAAATAAAACTACAAGCTTTTAATTTTACTACATTTTTAAATACGAATAGAAGGGTATACTAACCTTTATAGCTGCAATATGAAAGATCAGTTTACGATTTAGAGTTTAATATACTAAATTCGCCCTAGTCTATATTTTAGAAGTAAATTTTAAGGGGTCTCTTCCATAGAATTTGACGTAAAAAATGTAGTTCTAGTCTAGTATTAATAATACTTCTAATTACTCTATTTAATGGGGTACCAGGAATGAAATCTTGAGTCTAGCATGGCGGAATGCACAGAAAAATGTTGCTAGGGCATTGCTCTTAGGAACACGTTGAGCACGGATTCTAGACATAATAAGCCCAGTTTTACCTTATTAAAAATAAGCAATTATTTTATTAATGGTGCAAAAAAAACCTTCCGTTACCTAATACTAAATGTGTTAAAAAAATTAATTTAGCACGTTCACGTTTGCTGCAGTTGGGCTATAAAGAAAATAGCACTACTTAACGACCCACTTCAATGCCAATGGCATAACTCTCTAGAGTCTCGGGTTTCAATCTTCTCGCCACCTGTAAATCACCTGCAATCAGCTGCAGTCGCCAGCGATGCGTTAACAAGAGACCTCAAAGCTAAGCGATCCATTCAGGCGGCTTCAAAAGAATCCCATTTCCCAGTCCCATCCCATTCAGCATCGAAAGCTGCCGACGAAGGCCGCAGAGCCAGCAATTTAATTAGAGGTTACTTACTTACCAAGAGACGCCGCAGACGCCAGACAATTGTTGCAACTCCGACTGCAACTGCAACTGCAGGCACAGAACAAATGCAATGGCAAAGATGCCTTGCAGAATGCATTATGCATGTGCGAACGGCCAGCATAAATCGGCGGATAATGGGCCCGGGTTAATAGAGAAGCGTTTTGAATGCCAAATGAGTCGAGTCGAGCCGGGGATGACGAAACATAAGTGATTTCGAAACCAAGGAGGGGCGCCGGCAGAAATACACACTGCAAATTATTACCTGAGTTGGTCATAAAATCGTTATTTTTATATTCCGGTGCTTGTAGAGGATCAATACCCTTAAGATATTTACCTGTTGCAAATCCCTAATGTCTTTCCAATGCCAAATATTTATTACCATCATATTTCTTTCTCTGCATTGGCTACCATGGAATGTGGTTGCCGAGAATCGGGGAAACCGGTCTCCTGGCCGGTGCCCTATTGGATTGGCCTGGCTTGGCCTGGCTTGGCCTGAGCTGAGCTGATAGCGAAGGTCTCCGAGGTCTCGCAGAGAGAGAGACACAGTGAGTCACGTTCGTAGCCAGCAACGATCGTCTCGAGACGTGCCTGCTCGTCTTTGACGGGCTTGGGATTTGAGAATAGAGAACGGAGCTATATGGCACCCAATAGTTGCATAGTTGCTGACTCTGCGATAATGAAAATGTTCTTAGAAAACGAAGCGAATTCCGATTGACAGAGGAAATCCCCCTTCTTACATTTCTGGCACGTAACCCTGGGATCTTCTGCTTGGCTCTTATCACCTGTTTATTCTATTGCTGGTGTGTGATGATCAGCATCCGATGGAGAAGAATAAAAATATATAAAATGTTGAAGAGTTTCTCAATATAATATCTATAGTGTTAAAGAACTACCATCTAAAAGTCAATTAAACAACCTGAAAGGTTTGATATTAAAAGTCGCATTATTGAAAATAGTAATGAATTCATTGAGGATGATAGCCATATTTAAATGATCTTAAAAAATAGGGATTGATCTCTTTTTATATAAAGAAAAAAGATCATTCAATTTCTCTGCTTAAAATTTAAACCAATTATATCGCTCATAAAAATAATAACCCTTTTATTAATAGAATAAGAAGTAGCGCAGTCTTTTAATGATCTCTTTTCAGTTCTGAAATTCCTTCAAGAAGTAATTATAGATTTATTTGAACTAGATTTCTTTGGTCAGCATCATAAGAAAAATCTTAATATAACTGAAGCGAGGAGTACGTCTGCATGCAAACGTCTTCGATCTTGAGTTCCCGCTCCACTTTCTCGGACTCTCGGCCCCAATGCATCCGAGAGTGGTAATTACACACCTTGATGACTCAAAATCTGTCATTAAGGCACAACTGCAGTTCAGTAGGTAACACACATATGGACCTCCCCTGAATCAGCACCTCTCTTCCGCATTCCGCTTTAAGCATTTTGAATTCTCCTCAAGAAAAACGACGAAGAGAATCCGACTGACGACTTGCCCTGCCAACCCGGAGACCTGACCTATGAGCTTTGTCTTTAGCACTTAGTCTTCCCTCGTTCTCCGCTCTTCTGTGTTTCTTTGTTTGTTTCTTCCATTGTTTCTCCTCCATTCCGTTTATCTCGCTTTTTGGGGCCAACAGCAGTTTATGCTTCGATTTGTGCGGTTTTATTTTTGGACCTACCTTGGAAACTTGTTCTCGCACTCGCCGGAGAATGGAAAATGATCCGAGTTTTTCGCCAAAAAGAAACAAAAAGCGTAAGAAATACGAGTTCAATCGAACCAATGTACCGCTATAACCCCGATTATATGGTGTGGGCGTCGAATTAAGTTACTCAATCAAAAAGTCTTTAATTTTTGGCTTTTCTCCTTACCTTCCACCCACTTGAGCAGGCTTAATTAAAATATAGCTTTAATTGTTCTGTTGACAGGTAGACAGCAATGTCAATGAACTAAAGTTATAGAATTCGGTGAAAATCATCATTACCTTGTTGATTTTTCCGCTTGCTTCTGGCATTTGCTCTCAATGACAGACATTGTAATATTAATTCAATTCTAGACACTTGTCGGGGGAACGAACAATCGCCAAACACTTGGCACTGATTGAACTTAATTGAATTAAGAGCAGTTTGCCAGTTACATCTTCTTCACTTGGGTCACTCGTGCAGGAAGTCTACCTTGTGTTGGGTTCATATTTACAGTGCTTACTAAGGGAAATGGAGCATGGAAAAATATTTATTTATCTAGCAGGAGGGATATTTCGTAATTCCAATGATTGCATTTTTATTTGGTTGTGCAGGGCTGCCACAGAAATCGCTGGGGGTTTGAAATCAATTTAAAAAGTGTGTAAAAGAACGCAATAAAATAGTAAAGGTAATGAATTATAGATGTAACATATTGTAGGATACTTTCGAACTTATTTTAATAGTTTTTAAAATGCTCAGCAACTTCTGTGGCACCCCTGTAAATCTGTAATAAACATATAATACAACAAATAAATGTTTTTCATTCCTAAAACGTTGGGTAAATAAAGGAGAGTAAACCTGTTTATTTATTTAACTTTTCACATTAACTTATTTGTTTATTTAAAAGGCTTTAAAAAAAAAATACCTGGATCTTGTATACAAATCAATCTTTAGCCAACTTAGCAACAGTTTGAGGGTGTGCCCGATTTATACTATGAACATTATAGAGTGGCTGTGGCTCAAGGCAACTGTGAAGCCTGTGAACTAGATTCGCTTGGTTTTTCATACAGCTAAAAAGCCATTTGAGTTGACTTCAGGTCTCTTTTGGCATTTCCTCCACATAACCACAGATGTTGCCGCAAATGGGGGCATGTGTTATGTACGTTATGTGTGTGTGCTACCACCTTCTGCATTCTTAATGCCCGCCCCTTTCCGTTTTTGTTTACCTTTTACAGTGCAATGCATTTGCCGTTTGTTTACGCTACTTACGTAGCCGAAAGATACACAATTCCGAACACAAATGCCATATATCATCATTCAGATGATGCCCCGGGCATCTTACAGATGCATTTGCATGCAAAGAGGGTCCCAATCACTCGACTGCTTTGCATACCAACTACTCAAACGTGTTGGACCTTTTTGTAGCAGCAATTTAGCGAATTATTTTTCTGGGGTTTTTGAGCAGTACTTGTTTTCGTTTTGTCTACTGCGAAATTCTCGGTAACACCAACGAGAAACCTGTTTACACGATTCTTGGGGGTTGGGTCCGGTTAGCAGCAAACAGACTTCTTTTGACGTACTTTGTTTTATGAAATGCTAATGAATTTATATGGTTTCGATTATAAGCAATACTTCACCGTCAATTATCACATGACAAGCAAAACAACGTATATAATGCGCGAATATTTGTGTAATTAAAAGGAAGCTCGGAGCTCTTCGATTTGGAGCGGCTCCATATTAGTCTGGGCCCTTTAAATCCCTGTCTGAATTCCTGGTTAGCAGGCGGGTGTTAATAAGTCATTCCCACAGACCTTGAACTCGGGTTGATTGAAAAAATATTGCACACTCGTTGCCAATTAGCAGGCAGCTTGGCAATGGGAGATTCGCATGTCGAGTCGAGGAAACCCCGAAAAATACGTTGACCCAAAAATGAAGCAAGGTAAAGCCCAGTAATATTGGGCAAATTAATGTATACCACCTTTCAGACATTTTTACAATGAAATTAATGATTATAATTACAATATTGACTAAACACCATACTAGGTTTCTTCTTGCAGTTTCTAAATATATATTTTTTTCCTCCATACCTCGCCGATTTGCCTAAGCAAAAAAAAAAAAAAGAAAAGAGCTGGGGAAAGTGTCTGGCTAATTTGTGAAAAGTAATAACATTAAGCCGAAAGAAAAAGTGCCAAAATACGGTGTAATTGTATCGGGGAGCGTGGGAGAAATCTCGCTCTCCCGCTCTCTATAGAGTTCAGTAGCTTCCAAACGAAAGTCACCCAAGTGATGGGTTATATAACCCATCTGGAGCTCACAGGTGACGCCCACCACCCGATCGTTCTCCGGCGACAGTTGCCGGCTCTCTCTCTGTCGGCTATTAACACTCCTCGACGAGCAAACGAAACTCGTTTAGCACCCGGGGGAAAACTTGTCCGCTCCGTAGGCTGCTGTGGAAAATTGGAAATGTATCTGCCAGATACTAGTCAGTGAAGCGAGGAAAGTAAAAGTGACTGCCACTGCCACTGCGCCCACTTTTGCTTTCTTCTGTCGCTTCTTTCTTCTGCAGTTTAAAAGCTAGCTTGCCAGCTTCCATTCAGTCGTGAAGTGGCTGGAGAAAAGAAGGCGAAAAGTGTAGCTCACCTTGCGAAAATAGCAGAAATAATCTACAAACTGTGCTGCAATAACAACTGCATTGTTTGAACCCTGCCTGCAACATCACCACCCACTAGCCAACTCCTACGTAACAAATGAATGAATGAACCCACATGAGTCACGTCCAGAGTGCATTCCCAGACCCAAAACCGAAGACAGAAAACAGAAAAAACCGAAACCCGGGGCATGCGTGAAATGTTAGCTCATCTGTCGGTGGGGTAACCTCAATTCGGTTCACTTTGCGGCTGCGCTGTAATTCCAAACGTAATTAACCCTTTAAAGCCCTTAGTAAGTGAATAGTTGAGTGAGTTTGAGGGTAATTTAGGGAATTTTTGGGCCCGTTTGAGCTATGGATTGGGTGTTTTTTGATAAGTTCAGCACAAACTCATAAACAACAGTTGTTTTTAAAAACGAAAGTTACAAGTATATTTATTTATACCTGATAAAAGACAAATTTTTACCTATTCTTAGTTTTAGTAGGCTTCCAGAAGAATTGGTGGACAAAATCAAATAGTTTTCGAGTTCTATAGAGAACTAGCCCCTTTTAATTTATTAAATTAAGCATTCATTTCTTTAGAAAATATGTGTTTACATTTTGTTGTTGGCAATGTCGAAAACTAAATTAATTAAGCAATGTATGATTTATAAAAATTTCAAACAAATAAAAGGCTTATATCTGTAAATTTTTTATTAATTATAAGACCCTACATAATGTCAGCTAATTGTATTGACCACCTATCCAAATTTGAGTCTTCAAAGGGTTAACAAACACGGCAAAAAGCGAGCCCAGCCGAATCTAGTACACGTTACAGCCACGTTCGTGGATCGGGCCAGCTAAGCATGGACAGAAACAACCAAAAGCAATGCTGCAGAGTAGTTACCTTGTTTTTTTTTGGCCAGTCACCAGCTCTCGGACGGTAGCCCTCGTGCCAGTTCCAATTTGTCGAGCGCATTTCGGTACGGATTGGTTTGGTTTGCTCTACCGACGTCGACGTGACATTCAAATCGGTTCGTTCCGAGCCATGCAAAAGGGCAGCCACCGATCGAGGTGGGGGCAATGGTAGTTCGGAAATGGATTTTCCACGAATGAGTTATTGCAGCATTACCGAAAAATATGACGAAATCCTGCTACAGATTGCCTCTTTATTAATGGAATGAAGGCAATAATAAACCGCTTACCAACTATATCGCCCGCCTCGATCGCAATTGCTTTAACAAAGGAAAGCAAATTAAAAGCGAACCCCCAGCAAATTTGTCAATTTCGAGGTAAATGCGACTTTGGGCGATTTAATGTCGCGCTCTAAGTTGACAAATGCCGGGCAGTCCGGCGGGGGATATCGGGGAGGTGGAGCGTGTTCTTTATGGAGAGCTAGAGCTGACCCAAAATGTGGTGTCGGGGAAGCAGTGGCGGAATGGGAACGTGAAATATGGACACAACATTAGATGGCTATCTGGGCCTATCCATGCATAAACACTAACAGAAAATGGGATACTAAAATTTGAAATAAATATTGGATGTCTTTGAAGTTAAATTATGAATAAAATTATTTGAAAACCAATCCATACAAATATTTTAATTATATATTTAACACAAATAAGCATGTAGTTCCAGCAATCTTATAAATATTTATGAATAACTCTTACTACCAAGTAGAAATATTCCTGAACTAAATTATAAGCTTCGCTTGAAGTGATTCATAATTCATAATTATGACGAGTTAAGCTCGAAGCATTGGCCAATTAAGGAATACCTTTCATTAATACTTATTTTAATAAATTACCTAATAGTTACTCCCATTTCAAACCTGTTTTTTTTTTTAGTGCAAACATTCGTGTGTCTGATTTGCATTTGTTGTGTGTGAGTGGCTTGCGCTCGAGCTGCAGCGGTTGCTTGCCTAATTGTTCAATTGCATTAGGGGCAATTATGCGGCTGACATACATGTGTTTCCAAGCCCAAGTAGACACTACACACACAGTGAGTGTGTGCCTGCCATTAGAGTAATTGCACAGATACAGATACGCAGATACAGATAAGCGGAGACAACGGACAAAGGCTTGGGCATATTCAAAAGGTGGCCTAACTTGCATGTTGCGTGGACATCAAACATTTTGCATTGTCCTGATTCTTAGGGGGTAGTTGGGTATAAGTATGCTCCACTATTAAGTTGGCCATATGAACACCATTTAAATTATTAAGACTTTTTATGTATAACAAATGAGAAGCATCTGTGAGCTTAAGAGCAACATTTTGCCATATGAAAGTACAGCATATGCCGCTGGAAAGTGTTATAAAAATGGAATTAATATACATTCAAGTAGCAGCCAGGCAATCGTGATATTTCCCAAACATACACACAGGGCATTAATATATAAACTCATTTGCCATTTCGACGGGCCAATATATGTTTTTATTTTTTTTGCTACCAACTGCCTGGTTCAATAAACGCCAGTGGCCAGGGCCAGCAAGGTCAAAATTGATAAATGCGATCATTGGTTTGCACAGTGAAAAAGTCAGGTGTTTCTCAGAGATTTTGGGTGATCGAAATTGCTTATCTTGTGAACAGTTAAATATGAGACATGATCTCAACATGATCTTGATAGGGTTGAAGATACGTTCTTTTTGTAAATAAAGATCTGTAATTATGGCTACTCAATCTCTGTGTTTTGATCTTAAATAATTATATTATATCTTTTATTGTGTGTAAAGTTTTTAGTTCTAGTTGAAATAATTTTTAAAATTCAGAATTGATATGAATACCATTTAATAATACCTGTTTTTACTTCGAATTACTAATGAATCCCTTCCCTATAGGTATTGTAAGAATATACCTCCTTCCATACACCTTACAAACTATTAGTTCGTTCTGTGGTCCAAGACTTCTTTTTTCCTGACGCATTTTCTTACTTATTTTCTCTCAATGTACCAAAGCATCCACACATCCATGGGTAGCTGATGAAGCATTTGACCGCTTTGAATCTTTTGCGATTGAGTTCGATTTCATTGCGGGCTTCGATTTCTTTCCGAAACTTAATTGCGTTGAAAGTTGAGCTCCGGGGCAGAGTTATCGCTCAGTTTGCCGCTGATTTTTGTCCGAAAAAATAAAGAAATTTGACTACGAATTCGTCGTATAGAAAATATACATACATATGTAAAGAGCATGATATAAGCAAATGGCATGCAAATGAGTCATCTTCAAATCGCATGAATGGGGCAGCAAATTTCGGAGCTACTTCCCATAATGAAGATACACATGATACGCATGGGAAGTCCGTAAATAGAGGATAATGGAGATAGCATTGAGAGTCGTTCGAATGCGAGAGATACTTCCGTGGAGACTAACAATTTCGTCTCTAAACCGTTATGTCTGTAAGCCAAAACAAACTGAAAGATACTTATATATATAGTACTAATGCTACAGTTATCGCTTGAGCGTGCAAGACGTCGCATTCTCCATCACACTCGGCTGATTTCGGAGCAGCGCAAGTCCCGCTCGCTATTCATTATTGATAAGTATCTTCATCTCTCCATCTTCATTTCGCACAAATGGCAAGAACGCAGCTTAGAAGAATGTGTGTTTAAGTATGAGTTTGAGTATCTGTGTCTGCGATAATACAAGCCAACTGTTGGCATTCTTTGGAATTCTATTTTGGGGCCGGGAGTCTGCGTGCGCAGTCCGTCATTCGGGTTAAGCTTAAGATTGCCAGAGTAATTTACTTAAAGTCTCTCGGTGGAGGAATTCTAGGGAACTTGGGTTACTTCCACGCAGCTTCTGAGCTTGAAATGAATCATTTGGACAGAATATATTTCACCAGTCAGAAGCCAAGATTATTTTATGATGTTGAGCTGATCACATTTCCCCTAATCTCTTAATGCAACTTTAAGATCTTCATCCACTCATTTAATCGTGTTAAAGCTTTAAAAACATTTGACTCAATCGATTTGTAAGCTAATGATTGGCTTAAGCTTTGAAACTAACTTCGAAAAAAGATCCCAGCAATCGTTGCTTTGAGCTAACGATCTCAGGCCGCCGATAGATTCATTGCTCTAACCCCTCAGGCCATCAATCACCGCAGGCTCAGATCCAAGTCATGACTACCCAGATGGCTGTCATTATCACAGGCAGCACCGCAGCAATCACTTCTCCTGGCTCCCGCTCCCGAGATCATTAAGATACCAGTCAGCGATCGCCAGCCAGCCATTCTCCACATCCACATCCATCGGAATCGGAATCGCGATCTCGATCGCAATGCAAGTGAAATCATAATTGCAAATCGAAATCGACGCGGCTTTATTGGGCCGCAAAAACTGGTTTAGCGCTTCATTCTCCGGCGATCATCCTCGGATCATTGTTGAATCTTAAGCTTGGTGGGGATGGATGGAGCTGTGCTGAAGAGGAGAGCCTTCACCAAGTCGCAGAATTCTGAGCCATTCGTTCATCCTCAGTGCGTGCTGCTGAAGCGGAAATGAGACGACTCCCCAGCGAGAGCTCGTTTCTCTAATGCTGATTTCTGTTTACATCGCCAGACATGCATCTGCTCCTCTCATCCCCATTCCCGATCCGTTTCCACCTTTCACGGGCAATGCCATGGTGCAGCACTTGACTCCCCGATCGAGTCACGTTTCCAGAGCCCCCAGGGCTCGTGGGTTTCATTTGGGTTAAGTGGAGGGTTCAAATTGCGGTCTATGCTCTTTCTGCTCCGCCCTGCCCCTAAGGCTATGGTTCACTGTAACACTTGGTGGTTTCTTCTTAATCGATTCTTGTCTATAGATGGGATCTGGGGAACCTATTTTGCAGACTAGTATTGAGGTTTCTTCAGTGGTTGAGTCGGGGGAGGGGCAAAAGCAGCGGGAGTACGTCAGAGAAATATTTTAATTGCATACTTTTTGGCGCGAAAAAAATCGCGTTTGATCGCTTCACTGGGTGGCGCCACTGCATGGGTAAAAAGTGTGTAAAATTGATGTCAAAATGTTATTTTAGTGTAAAACAAGATGTTTATTTTGATATATATTTTATTTTTTTAAGAATTAACTCAACTTAATTTAAGGCCAACGAAAAATTTATGTTTCAGGCAGAAAGAACCATCTTCAAGCCCATAAAGTCAATGTCTGTCTGTCCGTTTGTCCGGTTGTCTGTTTGTCCGTATAAGACGTTCGTCCTTACAGATCTCAGAGACTTTAAGAGCTAGAGCTACCAAATTTGGTGACAACGATCCTATAGATCAGACGCAAATCCGGTTTGCACTAGCCTGCAGCTTTCTAACTAGTTTGTTTGAGCCTTTTCACTTTATTAATATAATTAAAGATAAACTTAACGCCAAGCTCCATTTCCCATCTTTTTATAGACATCCCACTTATTTTAATTTATTTACTTTGCCCGGGTAAATATTGAATTCCCTCCACCGGTGGCTATCGATGCCCTTTTAAAACCCACCTGCTGGCCTTCGGCGGACGACAACATAAAACGATAACGATTTACTTTTGCTGCTTTTTTATCAGCAGCAGCGTTGACATTCAAAAGTATAAAGGAAAAAACATTACAAAATACCTCGTCGCTGTGATTTTGTCCCCGTCTGGCTTTGTGGGCTTCTGGCTCTCCACAAACAGTTCTTATCAGCGGCCGGCACACACATATGCCTAACTATATCTATATTTTTAGCGCGGCATTAGTCATTAGTCGGCACATGGCCAGAAGGCAGCAGAATGGAAAGGTGAAGATGTAGTCCCCCGTGGAATTTGGAGTATTCTAGCCCAGAAGGTAGCACTATTTGAGAGGGTTCAATGGGTTGTACGAGGGTGGCGCCACACCTGAATATCGCACCACCGTGTCAGGGGGTAACGTCATTAATGACAAGCCACCGAACCACCACCGAACGGGGGCTTTAAGCGCTAATTGCCAACATGGGGGTAGGCATATTTTCCCAGTGTCTCTCGGGGTCCGGGGTCTCTGGCTGCTCCACCTTGGGGGGTTGCATGCACTATTGGCATGACATCGCCCGGATCGGTAGATAACAAACCCACCGATAACCATGGTGAATGAAGTCGGCAAACTCGCGCCTCCCCGTCTATATAGTTATTATTGGGTGGCTCTGTTTGCAGCTCGGTTCGAATACTTCAACTCCCCGGAGCAACTTTGACGGAGGCCTTGGTTGAATGAACCTTATGCACTCTGTCGTCCATGACTTCGATTGGGCTTATGAATGGTTCGCAACTCACGGAGTTCACTCGAAATCCATGGAGCTGCGGGTGTGGGTGGCGATGGAGATGGTAAACACTTTGATATGAACTATTTTTGGGCACTGGGTACAATGAACCTCTCTCTCGGCTTCCTTGACATTATTTATTGTGGGAAAATGCCACACTGAACTTGGGCAAACAAAAGTCAAAAGTGGAGTTCAATAACTCGAGCTCAAGTATATAGGAATAATATGATTATAGATTAGTGAAGTAACTAGGATATCTCTACCTATTTATTAACATTAATCGAACTATATTTAACTCACCTAATCGGGCCACTTTGGCCTTGAACTTGTGGTCGTATTCCGGGGAATGCGAAACGTGTCTTAATGACATTAATTACGTTTATGGGGAGGTCCACTTATAGAAAGGGAAATTCCTACTCACTTTCCAAGGAATATTTTAGCGTACTCTGTAACTATATATGGAACCCAAAAATGTCGTACAATATGAAATTAATAATAAAATTTAACCTTTTCTTTGCAGGTATATTTACCCCGTGATAAAAATGGAACCCCAACTCTCAGAAATGTAAACAAATTGCTCGAAATAAAAATGAGAAACCAAGCGAAAAAATAACTGCAATAACTCAAGCTCAAGCGTGGAACTGCGATTTTGAGGCCCAGTCGAACGTGGAATTGACTTGACCCAGACAGGGGCGCCCGAGAGTCAAGAGAGAGAGAGAGAGAGAGGTATAAAAGCCTGTAGAAAGAGACACAATGCGTATGGGTAGCTGGCTGAGCATTGGCGGCTTCATGCTCGCCCTGGCCGTAATGTTAACGCAGGCACGTTTCATTGCGAAAAGAGAAACCGCTCAGTTGGATGAGCCAATGGCTTCCACTTCTATTTCTACTGACCCTGACATTGTTACGCAGGCCAGGGAAAGCGGGAATGTCAGGCAATTGGAGGAAGTAAAGGGAGAAGTTCCCGGGGATTCCCCGGTAGCCAAAACAGGGGTTACAGAAGAGGCTGAAACCCCTACTGAAAGCCTTAAGAATAAGCCCACAGTTGAAGGAATCTCTGTAGTCAGCAGCTCTACGGATGCAACACGGGAACAAGAGCAACACAAACCAAAGGAGGAGAAGACATTGGAAACTCACTTGGAAAAAGAAACGGAAGAGAGGTCAAAGAATGCGGAAATCCTTGTTCAATCAACCACCGAAGTCTTCACCATTACGCCTAAGATACACCTGGAGAATGATAACAAAACAAGTAAAGCTTCTGCGAAAGAGGAGCATAAAGATCCAAAGGAAGTGGAAGCCAAGGAAGATCCACCAGAACAGTCTGAAATCCTGGAGAAAACTACAGAAACTGCACCCAGCTCCACCACCGAGAATCTCTTAATAAAACCTGCCACTCTAGGAATTCCTAGCACCACAGAGAGAGCCCTGAATACCACCACTCGATCTTCCGATCATGGTCGATCCATGCAGTACTCCTCAACCACAGAGGAGGCCATCCAATCCCTCGCTGCCGTGACGCCCATGAAATTAAGGGCCTTACCCATGACATCCACTACTGGAAGCACCACCTCAACCAGTGCTCCCTCGGCAACCACTCCCACTTCCTTTGCCTCTAACGAAAATGCTATCGAGGAGTCCACTTCCGAGTCAATGCCTGGGATACGCCAGTTGCCCGAGAAGCGGGCCAAGTTCATTAGCGAGAACTCCACAAATGCCCAGCAATTAACGCTGCCCAACACCGCTGAGGTTTGGAGTCTAGCGGGGATGAAGGCGGTACCGAAGGCGGCTCCTCCACCGCTTATTACCAGCACCACGATGCTGCCACTCCTGAATCATACGGATCTAGCCAATGACATTGAAGCTCCTTTGCCGCAGAACCGAACGGAGGAGCAGCAGCAGCACCAGGTGAAGGAAAAGAACCTGTTGGACTGGCAGCAGATTGCAATGATGGAGAACCGCACCGAGTTTGTGGTCAGAACGACACTGGAAGCCACCGAGGGAGCAACGCAGGCCACCACTGAACCATTGGATGGGGAGAGTTACTCAAAGAGTGAGATTACTCAAGGCTTGGCAGGAACCACTCTGGGTGTGACACCGGCTACAGGTGAGGGAAGTTCCCCGGATGAACCAACAACAACCACAACTGCTCGGACGGAGCTCCTCGATGTTCCAATGGTCAAAAAGATGTCCGACGCAGCCAACTCCCATTTAACAGAGGCGGTAACAGAGGCTCACAAAGAGACGGAGGCCATAACAGAGGCAACATTTAACATTCCCTTAACAGAGCAACCCCCGAAAGCTGCTGTTACAGCGAGGGTGGGCTTAATAAAAACGGAACTGCTTAATGAAGCAGCTTTGGCAGGAGCAGGACCAGCTGAAATGTCGGCTCTGGTTAATGCCACAACAGAGGAAGCTGAGCAACATTCTACAGCTGAAATGGATTCAGTTTCAGCAGCAGCAGCAGTATCTGAAGCAGTAACATTAGCAGCAACTACACCTAAGGCAGCCTTAGAAGTCATAGAAACCACAGAAGCAATATCGACATCTGCAGCAGCATCAACAACATCAACAACACCTGTGATACCAGCAGCAACATCAACAACAGCTGCAATACCAGCAGCAACACCTTCTATAACTTTAGAAACCACCACCGCAATGCCAATGAAAGCCTCTCCTGACGTCACTGTAAATGTCAGTAGCAGCAGCGACAAAACCGAAGCTTACGAGGCTGTTAAAAACAGTAATAGTAGTGAGAGCAGGAACAACAACAACATGGAAGCTTACGAGGCTGGTAATAACAGTAATAGTAGTGAGAGCAGAAACATAAACAACAATTACACCGCAGCCTACGAGGTAGATAATAACAGCAACGACGTCATCGCTGCCACAACCAAAAGTCCAGAGCCGGAGAGCGAACAGAGAGCACAAGCAACAATCGAAGAGGTAACAGAAACGGCAACAGCAGCAGCGCCAGTCGAGGCAACAGCCACCTCTGTTAGTGATAAATTGGCTGGCGAGGTGAGCACTACGAGTACGAATCGGCCAGAAATCGTCGCCGGGACAAGTGCAATCCCCATCGCGAGTACGACAATTGCGGGTGCGAGCACGAGTACGTCGACTCTAGCAACGCCTACGCCAACGGAAGTTGCGCAAATTAGCAATGAAGTGAATTTGGAGGCAGTGACAGTGAAGAGTGTGCGCGAAGACAGCGCAAACGGCGAAGACCTCGGCCTGAGCAATGCGAATGGGCCAATAACGGCTGAGAAAACCGATAACGCGGTCAATAACAGTGTGGCCATAACAGAGAGCGAGCCAGCCAGCACAAGCTCGACAACAACAACAACCGGCAGTCCGCTCAGCGACCTCGGCAAACTTAGCCAGGAGCACGAGTCCTCGCTGGAGACCAACAATATAGGCGAGGCGCCCGAATCCACAACAGCAGTAGCAGCAACATCTGCCACGGATGAGAGCACAGCAACAGCAGCGGCAGCTGGGGCAGCAACAGGTGGCCAGCAGGTAAGGGAGCCACTGCAACATGAGGGGCAACAGGTGGCCGAAGAGCAGGATACAGAGCAGCAGTTAGCAAAGACCACGATGGCAGTTGTTACCCGAACCAGTACCACAACGGAGACGATTCCCTCGCCAACCACTACTACTACTACTAGCACTACCATGCAACCCCTGGTAATAAGTCTCCTGGACGATAGCACCACCACCACCACAACAACAACGACGACCACGACGACCACACCTGCTCCTGTGACGGAGAAATACACAGAACCCCCTTCTGTAAGCAGCAGCAGCACCGAGAGCAACATGTTGCTACTGGACACCACTACCACCACTCAGATGCCACCGCCCACCTTCATGGCCCCGTATCCCAACGAACTGGATCACATGCAGACCAATGCCCAGGGCAATGGCACGGACGTCAACGTGATCATAGCCATCACAGTCAGTGTGATAGGCGTGGTGGCCATCATCCTGCTGGTGGCCTTCCTCTACCTGATGCGCAAGCGCCAGAAGCAGACTTCCTATGGCCAGCGCTGTCGTCCGGTTAGCTTGGACGCCTACTCCCTGGACAATGTCTCGGTTTTAGGGAGCGTGCGAAGGAAGGGCAGGGATGTGAGGGCCTCGAAGAGGACCTACGGCAATGCCGCCTTCGATGATCCCTCGCTAAGGCACAACCTCCTGACCGCCGGCGAGCTGGCCCGCTTCGTGGAGCAGCGATCCGATGTCTTCGAGGAGTTCCGGGATGTGCCACAGATTATAGCCAGAGCGGACGAGGTGCCACCTGGCTGTGAGGACAAGAATCGGTGAGTGCCGGGATTTGGGAAAGTAATGCAGTGGATATCGGTGAAATAGATGGTTTAATGGGATCTCCAAGCTTTCTAGAAGTGCTTATATTTCATTCAGGGAAATATTCGTTTTATTAGATATGTTTTAGCAACGTTTTGTGGGTTCAGATACGTGTAATCTTAATTATTTTGATTATAAGACCTTACTTTGATTAGATTAGGTGTAGGTTCAATGAAAAGTGAATATAAAAAATGTGTACTAGGCCTGAAAGATTACTAATCTCTTACAGAATCTCTTATGCAAGCGAAACCCGCAAAAACCCCTTAAAGATTGCAAAACTCAAGCTTTTTATGAATATATTTTTTCACTCTTAGTAAATCTTAAATCAACAAACAATTTCTATTATTTCAATCAAGTTTCTTGAGAGGATCCTTTGAACTATTAGCACTTTGCCCAGTTCAGATCTCTCATTGAGAGCAAAGCTTCCCAATAACCGGTATCTACTGCAATTAAGAGTTCACTTTCTCGCTGCGAGTTCGCTGCTCGTTGTGGAATCAATTACAATACTGATCTCTGCCCATCTCTTCCTGCTTTTTCCTGAAACAATAACAACATCGCCGCCGATGATGGATGACTCAACTCCAACCTCGAACTGGGGAACCGCAGCTACGCCAACGTGATTCCACTTCCTGAGACGCGTGTAGTGCTCCAGCGGCAAGGCGACGATGACAAAACGGAATACATTAATGCCAATTATGTGCGGGTAAGTAACCGAGGCAGAGTCTCCAAGTGGGCGGCGAATCGGCTCATCCATCCAGCCATCAAAACAATCGAGGCGCTTTCTCACACTCACAAACTCCAACCGACCGCATGTGGGTGGCTCGTTTGGAGGCATCTTGGAGTGGTTAGCATACGTGGCGAGCCTTGCATGACGCCCTGCCCTAACTGAAATCTTCGGGGGCCCCTCGAGGGCCATTAAACATGGCGCTCGAATAATTACACGCCCGGTGAGACTCACCTGCCAGCAGCAGCACCGCTGCTCCTCTGCCTCGCTTCTCCTGGTGGCCATGACTGTGAAACATGTAGGGTTCGGCGTCTTTGTTGCCCAGATCCGTGCGAGCAAATAGGTTCGAGCGAAAAGCAGCAAAATAGTAATTGCGCCGAAGGGAAAGTGTCTGACATGATCACCGAAGTGTGAATGCCCTTACATCACGACCTGACACCGCCACGGTCTAAGCTGCCCCGAAATCACTCAGAAAACCATTGCTCCATTCAAAAATGCCTTAAGTTAGGAAATTATAAACAAAAGACAGAGAAGCCCAGACAAACTCAAGGACGACACAGGCTAAGTGAAGAATTTCATTTTCGATACACTTAAACCTTAGGGTAGTTACATAAAGGTTTTTAAATGGTTTTCCTTTGTAAATCCTTTAAATCCTTTAATTCTTTAACGGTCGCCATAATCATACAATTGAGTTTTGAAAAATCACAACGTGTGTTTTTCTTTATTTTTATTCTTATCAGCTTAAAGTCTTCAGAGCTATTTTTGCCTGTCATTAAGATATGACATTATCTTGTTCGTTCATTCTTAAGTCATTTCACAGTTGTTTAAATGATATAATTTATGGGAGAAATTACCCTCCAAGATACTGTTCTCAATGATAGGTAGCATGGCTATAATTCTCAGATATCTGTTCCATGATTAACTCCTATTTTTAAACTTTAATCAAGACATTTGCTTACTATAATTTCGGGTTCTTTGTACTAATTAAACTTTTTGGGTTCTGAATTAGAGTTTTGTTTTTGTCGTTGTGAGGCGTATAATTTTAAATATGACTCTACACATTTTTTTTAGTAATTAAAATAAGTACGTAAACAAATGCCAGGATTTGTGTCGATCGTGTCTGGGAATGTTTTTTGCAGTTTACTCAAAACGCACTTTAAACAACTGCATTGAAGCGTGACAGCGGCGATGCATTGGAGCGAAACATTTCAGGCGTCCATCGACTTGCACCTGCCGATAACCTGAGCTTGTCGAGATTTAAACAGCAGAAGTGGTCCGTTGTCGGTAACCAGCGCGAATTTATGGTCGTTTATCAGAGAGCCAAGCTGAGCCGCGCACATGATCATCGCCATCGCCATTGCCAGACATTGTGTGGGCTTAAGCCGCAATAGCTTTTAATTAATGATTATATCATCACTCACGCTGGCCAATTGTGCTCTTAGTGACCTCTCACTATAGAGAAAAAGAGATGAGCCCTAAGTCATCTTTGCTTTGAAAAATAAACCCAATTAAACTCGAATCTCGAGCTATATGATTTTCTTGTTTATTTTCTATTATATGTTACATATATATTATTTCTTAGGAATATCAAATAATAAAGTCCTATATAAACAAAAACTTTTCCAATCAAACTAAGATACGAACATGGCCCAACCTTACTATGAATCACAGACAAGACCCAACCCCTTATTAAATGCAAATACCTACTACTTAAGACGCTTTTTTAACGATATATTGTTGCTTTACTCTTCGTGCAGGGTCCCCGAGATGCGCCCAATTACTACATAGCCTGCCAGGCGCCGCTGGAGAGCACGACTAGCGACTTCTGGCGCATGATCTGGGAGCAGCAGTCGCGCGTGATCATCCAGGCGACGGATCTCAGTGAGAATGGGATCGAGAAGTGCGCCGAGTATCTGCCACCATCGGCCACTCTGGATAATCACAGCAGCTACGGCGACTATCAGGTGACGCTGAAGCATCGCGAGGTCAAGGACAGGTACGCCATATCCACGCTGGTTCTGAAGCGCGTGGATGGTGAAGAGACCCGGGAGCTCACCCACTACTGGTACAAGTGGCCGGAGGCGGGTGTTCCCGCCGAGGAGGCGCCCATCATTGCCATGCTGCTGGAGGCGCGCTCCTCGCTCAAGTCCTACTGCCTGGAGCAGGCCAACGAGCTGCGCGAGAAGTCCGCAACGCTGGAGACGTCGTTGGACGCGGAAGGCAGCGGATCGAAGGCGGAGGCGGGCAGCACGTCCAGCAACGAGATTAATGGAAACATTTCCAGCCGGAGCGCTGCTCGAAGCCAGCAGGGGTAAGAAAATAGAAATAATAATAATAATTATTATTAGTAAAGCAGTTGTGTCTTGCATGGCTTTTTAATGTTCTGTGTCTCTCCTCTCCTCTCCCCCTAGCCCGCTAACCGTTCACTGTTCTCCAGGCACGGGACGGACCGGCACCATTATTGCCTCGGACATGGCCATCCGCAGTCTGGAGACCCCGAAGCGTTCCGTGGATATACCACAGCTGGTGTACTACGTACGGCGGGGACGGGCCAGCGCCGTGCAGACCAAGGAGCAGTATGAATTTATCTACAAGGTGGCCAGCATGTATGCCGCCAAGATCACAAATCTGTCCAACGACAACTGAACACCTCTGTGCCGGCCGGGAAAACCGAATTTGCGATAGAGTTCCAGCGCCGTTCCAGCAGCACTGATCCGTGGGACCGTCATCAGTAGCAAAAAGTAGCTGTTTTATATACGAAATATTAGTGTAACTTAGTATTATGCTTGAAGGTTGGCGCGCACCTGATTTGAACGTCGTTATATTTGTCGGGCTTTAAATATCATTATTTAAAATGTATGTATTCCTTTATTATTGTGATATAATCGTACATTCTTATATCTCTCGATATCTGTTGCATATTTATAATGTCAATTTTTGTTTTGTTTGCACTGGCGCGATTGCGTTCCGGGGCCATACCTACCGGAACAATTGAGAAATATTTGGAGCTCCCCTCCGTATTTTTTAAGAAAGTCAAATATGTAATCCAACTATGTATGTATATGTATCTATTTTAAACGAGCTTTAATGTACGTAAGTTACTTCTAAGTATACACCGAGCTGTACTGTACTCATTCATATTATTGTGAAATATAAGGAAAAAATCTGTTCAACGAACTTTTGAATTTCGCGGGCTTTCGAAAGGGGTGTTGGCTTTAGAGTGACCGCATTAGGATTTTTAATTTCGAGCTAGAAAATAGCTTAAAAGGTGGTAATGCCGCGCTGCCAAAACAAATTATCATATTTTTCAAAATATTTTCGTACTTGAGCCTCTTATAGCCAAATAAAGAGTGTGATAGCAAAAAGCCATATATCTCTCGATTCGCCATTAAAATCCTAAATATTTACAGTCAAAATTTTGAAAATAACCGGAAAATTTTATTTTGTCATTTTTTCAAAATTTCATAAGGGGTTACATCATCCAAAATATCAAAAATTGAAAAAAAATAATATTGTTTCAAATTTCTTAACTCAATGTGCAGATTAATTATTCTTATAAAAACTATCACAGAAAAGCTATCTGATTTGAAATATATGCAATATTGGCTAAGTTATGCCTTTTCCAAATTAGCAAACTGCAAGGGTATGTAGACTTCGGCTTTCCGAAGTTAGGTTCCTGCTTGTTTTAGCATGACTTTCTGGAAGTAAAGCGAGAGCGTTGAAAATATATCGGCTCCGTGAAAGCTTATGACACTTCCTTATATTATTGTATCATGATCTCGAGGGCTTTTAATCCTTTTAAGTGTGACCCGTCGCAGTGGAGAAGAAAATCCGTTCCTTTTTCTGGCGTAGCTCAGCATTATAAGCTGATAATCTGGCGAGCACACTGCACTATTCCGGCGATTCCAATTTACCCCGCATTTACCAATTGGCAAACAGTTCCAATTCGAAATAAGAGTAAGATGAAGCTGACTTTCTTTGTCCTAATCAGCGCCTTTGTGGCCGTTTCCTTGGCCGGCGAGCCCAAGCTGAAGATAGGGATTACGAAGCGCGTGGAGAACTGCAAGCGTCAGGCCAAAAACGGGGACCTAGTCCACGTACACTACAAGGTAAGAAAGAGATTCCTTGACGCCTAGAAATCCTAACCTCGCATTTGGATACCTCCCTTGCAGGGCACATTGGAGGATGGATCGGAATTCGACGCCAGCTACTCGCGCGGCAAGCCCTTCTCCTTCACACTGGGCGCCCGTCAAGTGATCAAGGGCTGGGACCAGGGAATCCTTGGGATGTGCGAGGGCGAACAGCGGAAGTTGACGGTGCCGTCGGAACTGGGTTATGGAGCAGCTGGAGCTGGCGGCGGATTGATTCCTCCCAATGCGGACCTTTACTTTGAAACGGAAATGATGAAAATCGAGCCGTACTCCGATGAGTTGTAGAAGGTATATAATGCGAGTGAATCCAGTGCCTAAGACCAAAGTTTCATATACTAAGTTTAAGTTCATGTTGAGTCTTCGCATAATTATTAGGAATTAAAACTGCATGTTTGAGATTTCTCTTTTCTACCAACCATTTTCGATGCTTATTTCTTATTTTTAGACTCTTATCGGGGCTTACTAGAACTACTTCTTGAGATTGTTCACCCCAAGAGATCAAGAATATTTTGTTATCAGTCGAGTTACACAAAATTCAGTGCATAAAGATTTCCTTTCACTTCCGTTCGCTGTACTCTAATCAGTATTTGTACTTGTTTGAAGACAATTACATTTTTCCAATCATCTATTTGATATCAATCCCTTTTTATGCCAGATCTCTAAGCTAGAATCATAGAAAATGGGGTCATTTCTTTATACTAGACCTAAACTTTATTTAAATTGCAAGAGCCCTCTATTTTTGCCGCCTTAGCCAGGCTTCCACCTCGTCAAAGTGGCGTCGCATCAAGCGGTGCTTCTCCAGCGTGCTGCTCTGTATAAATCGCTCGCCACAGGTGCCACACACGAACGGGCACTCGCCGGTGTGCTGCTGCAGGTGGAGCTTCAGATCCTTGGCCTGGCGGTAGCTCTTCTCGCAGTACGTACACTTGTGCGGCTTCAGACCGCTGTGGGTGAGCATGTGGCGCTTGAGCTTGTCGGAGCGAGCAAAGTCCTTGCCGCAGACTGTGCAGTGGAATGGCTTCTCACCGGTGTGCATCCTGCGGTGAGAGGCTAGCTCCGAATGCCTTGGAAAGGCCATCTCGCACAGATCGCACTTGAAGGGCTTCTCGCCGGTGTGACGTCGGGTGTGGGTAACGAGGGCGGCGGCAGATCGAGTCTCCATGCCACACAGAGAGCATAGGAAACGCTTGATCGCCTCCTTGCGCTTGCGATCGCCGTTTACATGCACATCGCGAATGTGGTTGTTTAGGCGGGACTTCATCTGGTAGGTGCGGTCGCAGTGCGGGCATTGCAACAACGGCACCCCATCCTCGCCGGCGTCCTTATCCAGGTCGCCGGGTCCAGTCACTCGCCTGCCGTCTGTTGGATTGCTGGAAGAAGATTCGCTGTGCTGGAGTTGCACATGCTGCTCCAGGTTCTCGGGCCACATGAACTTGTAGGAGCACTTGCCGCAAGAGTACATCTTGTCCTTGCTGCTGCACTGACCCAGGCGGTGATGGTCCATGATGCTCTGAATAGATAACACAAAGGAAGTTAATTCCAAGATAATTATAGTTTTGAAAGCTAGAAACCCACCTTGGACACACACTTGAAGATGCAGTCATCGCACTCGTGCGGCATCTTGTCGAAGCGATGCATCGTCCGCTGGTGCTGGATCATCTCGAATTTCCGCTTGCACTGCACGCTGCACAGCTCGCAGATGTAAACGTGACGACTGCCGCCACTCGACTGCAGCTCATCCTCCGTCTCCGAATCCTCTAGCTGCAACTCAAAGCCGGACTCGTTTGTGATCGAGTAATTGTGTGGCGAGTCGTAGCTCTGGTGAAGCGACAAGGACAACTTCAGCTCCAGCTGGATGTGGGCCCGCAAATCCACAATACGCTCGAAGTGCAGGTTACACATCCGGCAGGTTATTCTCTTGGTTCCATTCGGCCGCGAGGTGGCCGCAATCAATGTTTCGGCCAGTGGAATGTCCTGCTCCTTAAGGCCATGGCGCTTCAGATGCTTAACCAGGTAGTCGTGTCGGTAGAACTTGCGGCTGCACCACTGGCAGGGTATCAGCTTTGATTCCTCGGCATGGACGCTAAGCAGGTGAACGGTGAGGGATTTCTTTTTGTCAAACACCCGCTTGCACTCGGGACACTCGAAGGTCTGATTCTGTAAAAGTAAGTAGGTAAGTTTTATCCCTACAATAATAAGAAAGATAACTTACTGTGATTCTATGCTCTCGGAAATGGGTTTTCAGATTATGTTTCCATCGGAAGCGGAGCGGGCATTTGTGACAGAGAAACCGCTTCTGTGCATTCCGACACTGCGACTCGTTGTGATGACGCAGCAGCTGCAGGCTGACAAACCGTCCATCGCACCGCCCGCAGACATGTGGCGCCTCTGACCAACTGTGGCTCTGCCGCTGATGATCATAGAGCTGATATTTCCGCGGAAACTTCTGCTGGCAGAGTTCGCAGGTGTAGCTGCCCTTGCGGTTCTTCCGCCTCCTCTTGTTTTGCTGATCTTCGGGCTCACCGTCCAGATCGCTTTCCGTCTCCGAGCTGTCCAGGTCCATTTCGTAGCCACTCTGGTTGGTTATCGAGTAGAAACGTTGATAAATGCCCGAAGCCAAGTCCTTGCGGATTAAGTCGATCAACTGCTCTTCGCCCAGGTCCTTGGAATCGGGATAAAACAGTTCAGCGAGCTCGCTTGGCTCCAGATTTGGACGAGCGCCCAAGTTAACAATATCTGGATGCTCCTCCAAGTGTCGTCGCAGATCCGCAATCTTGTTGTATTGGCTCTGGCAGATCATGCACTCGATGCGCTTGTAGCCGTGCGGCTTGCAGAGATTCAGATCTACCGCCTTTGCCTTCTTGTGCTCGCTGATGTTGGCCGATCGCTTGGAGTTCCTGTGGACTTTTAGGTGAGCTTCGAGGGCTTCGCTGCGGCTGAACTTGCGAATGCAGAGGGAGCAGGCGAACCATTGGGTCTCCGGCTTGTGGACTCGGATTTCGTGGCGTTTTAGGTACTCGTTTCTCTTGAAACTCCTCGGGCAATCGTGGCATTTGAAAACGGACATCCTTCTAGCCTTCCACTTTTGGATGCGTTTGGTTAGAGGCAGGTTATCCAGGGAGCTGCAAATGCCAATGGGTAAGGTAATAAAGCACTTCAAATAAATCTTCCTTTTGTCACTCACTCATCATCGTCGAACTCCGAGGCAGGTTCTTCTTCCGCCGGCCTCTCCACGCTTGGCGGTTCGCCCTCCAGCTTCACCATCTCAATCATGGTCAGTGGATCTACAGACTTCTTGCTCTCCACATCACGTTCGCCCGGTTCTGGCAGCTCGGAGCATGTTATGCTAACATCGTTGTCGCCACATTCTTCGTCCTCCGTCTCCATCTTGACCTCCACATGCTGCTCCGCGCACAGCTCCATGGGCGCCTCCTGCAGACAGTCGGTGGCGGTCGGTGCAGCACCGTTCTTCAAGTGCCTCATCAGCAGTTCGTTGGCGGCCAGCGCCTGCTTAACGAAGCAATAGGCACCCATTAGTTTTTTGATGCAGCTGCTGCACAAGCACTGCGGCAGCTTTTGACTGGCACTCGCATCGACCTGAAATAAGTGTGTCGAATTAATTGATATTTTCGGAGCTGCTTTAATTGGTTTTCAGAGCTTTGTTTACATCGATATCAGTTAGCTCCGCCAAAATATCCGAGAGCAGCTTGTCCGGGTACTTCTTCGAGGGCGTGGCCAGCTCAAGGAGGCTGTCGGTATCCGTGGAGTCGCAGGTGCGACAAATTACCGGCAGCTTCATGGCAGGGCCGTTTAATTAGCCCAATCAAAACCACTTTAGTGTAGTTATTCCAAAGTCAACAATCAGAAAATCAACATTTTTAAAGGTATGACCTTGATTGACGCGGATAAAAATACTGACTAGTCTCGGAAAATACCGATTAAGATAAAAAAATACTACGAAGAGGCGGGTGCGTTCAGCAGATTGATTTTCAGGAATGTACGATATTCAAACTAATTTTTAATATAACAACCACAATTAAGTTAATCACAATTCAAGAAAAATCTGTTTAACTGATTATAATTCGGTGATTTATTTTGGATAACGGCTTAACGTGTGCTATCTGCTGCACCCAAAGGTCGAATGTAAAATCAAGTGTACTTTATTCCTTTACAACTACGATAGAACGGGGGTAAATTTGTTCTTTATTCTACGTTGGAGCTTAAAATAGTTTGTGGCATGTGCAGCATGGGCAGCATGCACGAAATCCGGATGAAAGCCAACACGACACAGAGCCTCGATCCTGCGGCCGCCTAGTACTTCTTGATCGTCTTTCGAATGAGGGCCAGGCGTTGCTTATGCGCCTCCGTGACGGCGGCGCGCTTGTAGGGACGCAGCTCGTCCGTTCCAAATCCGGGTATCCACATGTTGTACTTGCGCTCGAAGTGGAGCTGCACATCGCGCACCTCGATCTTGTTGGATTTCCGGTGCTTAGCGAAGGCGCTGGTGGACTTGACGGTGTCCTCGACGAAGTCATCGATGATCTGCAGCAGCAGCTCCTCGACATCTTCGTCCAGCTGCGTGGTGGTGTCCACTTCGCGGACGAGCTCCGTGAGACGCGGCTTGGTAAGCATCTGCAAGAGGAAAAGTAACCTAGGATAAGTCATGGACGTGGTGGAATCGGCGTGCAGCTTACGGGTGTATTCTCGGAGCCAGCTGCGGCGGTTGTGTGATTGGATGACTTGCCACCACCACCGGATGCGGTACCCAAACCAGAGACCGAACCAGCGGCCACCGGACCGCCGTTCTGCGAGGATGAGTTGCTGTTGTTGGTCATCGGACTGTGCTGGGAGGGCGAGGCCATGGCGGATGTGGACGTGTTGTGGTGCTGGTTTTGGGTCTGATTTTGGTGGTGCTCGGCGTCGCCGTTGCTATCGAAAGTGGTAAAGAGATCCGACATTGCTTTTGGGTACTTCACAGTCTAATTAAGTGGGTGGTTGGTTGCGGGGCAGGTGGAGCCGAAAGTGTAAAGTGGAGGAAGGGCGCGCAAAGAAAAGGAGGGGAGGAGGAAAAGTGCACAGCCAAAACCAAAGCGTTATTTTACTTGTTTATTGTTTTGTTTGTTGCTGCTGCTTTCTCAACTGCAGTCGTTGTGTGTGTGTGTGTGTGTGTTTGTGAGGAAAGTAAAAGAATAATTGTTAATTACATGTGTGTGCCCCATGTTAGGTGTTTCGTGTTTACTAAAATTAAAGTGCGCCCAATTCCAGGTGTGTTTTCCAACGCTCCAACAGTTTCCCCTAACTCATGGAATACTTACACTGATGGCCGGCTAAAAACTTTTCTCCTATATTTATGTTTTACTTAAATTACAATACAAAATAAAAATAAGCAGCTACAATTTGTGGTCCAACTCTAAAGGTGAGACCAGTCTGTGAAGACAGTGAAATGCTAGCCTCTTCCTGGTAACTGTTTATGGTATTATTCTATACTTTTGTGTATTTTTAAATGTATAAATATAATAATATTATTTTATATTTTATTTAATCCGATTTTACATAAAATCTTATTTTTATCAATGTTTTTGCTCATGTAAAATTAAAAAATTTTAAAGTATATTTTAGTACATTTTTGAGGTCAAGCCGGCATATTTACTGACACGGTCATACTGTTTGAGAGTTCAAAACAAAGACGGCGTATTTTATTAAATATCACGTAGATAAAGAAATTCTTGCTTATTAATTGTGAAAATAGCTGCGCATTAGCATCATGTCAACGGCCGAGGAAACAACTGCCGCTGCGGAGAACGTCGAGGATGTGGAGTTCGTGGATATGGCGTTCACCAAGGAGTTGCGTAAAGCCACAAAGGATGTGCATAACCTAACGGATGCGGTCGTCAATGCAAAGTTCGCTTTTGGTGAGTTTAAAATGCCAGCTTAGGTGGAGTTACTAGATGGCTTATACTTTCCGCGTAGCCCTTTCGGATGATGAGGTGTGGTACGACGGCCTGCTGGCCTTTTACGAATTATACAAGTTCTTTGAGACCCATCTGCCGGAGCGCCTGCTCCCCAAGGAGTTCCACAGGGCAGCTGCATTCGAGCGCGATTTTGCTTACTTCTACGGATCCGACTGGAAGAAGACCTACGAAATTCGTCCGGCAGTCGTGAAGTATCTGGAACATCTAGAGAAGGTGGCCGCCCAGAACGAACTCCTCCTGTTCGCCTACGCCTATCAGATGTACATGGCCCTAATGTCTGGCGGCCAAATGCTGCAGAAGAAGCGTATGATCGCTAGGAAGCTATGGATTTTCTCCAAGAGCGACGACGAGGAGCAGCAGAAGCAGGCCGACAAGGAGGCCGAGCTGGCCACCGCTAGGGCAGCAGACGCTACTGTGGGAGACGAGGATTTGCAGGCTAGACCAATGCCTGCCCAGGTCACCATTTGTCCTCGTGGCTGTGAGGCCACATATTTTCCCGAAAAGGTGAGTAAAGGATTAACATTATATTAACCTTCTCTATAAACTAAATTTAAATATTTCCAGATCTCTGTTCTTAAGGCCAAGCTTCGCCGCGTTTTCAACAGTCACTATGGAGCCTTTGACGACGAATTGCGTGCAGCCTTTATCGAGGAAAGTCGCAACGTGTTTCGCTTTAACATCGAGGTAGTGCGTACAATCAAGGGCGTTAATCGTGCCAATCTCCGGAAGCTGGCTCTGGCTTCTATCTTCGTAATTAGTATTGTTTTGGCCATAAAATTAGCCATTAAGTAAGGCAAAGAGACGGAATGCACTGTTAGCTCCTCCTAGTAGGTAAGGCTAGTGATAACTGACTCACATACATGAATATTTAGTCAGTTAAAATAGTAAATAATCCCATATACTTGTGATCTTGAAGACATTTTATTTTTTTACTGGGGGTTTTCATTGCCAAAGACGTCGAGGAGGCCTCGTTTGTTTAGCCACGGCATAATACGTTCTATGTTGGCCCTGTAGCGATCGTTGCCAAAAAGCCCTGCTCTCAAAGAATCTCCTTTCGTATCATCCTTAAAAAAGTCGTCGGTGGAAAACTTATCATCGGTTTCGTTTAGACAAATTGTCAAGGTGCTGAGTACGGTTCCAGCAGCTAAAATATATATATGTAGATTAAGTATTAGGTAATCCCTTAGGCCTATAATTAATTATAATAACTTACCAAAGATCGGATGCTTTAGCAAAATGACGTGCAGTTCCTTGAGTGAAGGCACAAAGCCGTTGTACTTCAACAGCTTGGCATGCGCCTCCAAGTTTTCGTGATACCACCGGATGAGATAGTCAAACTGATCGATTTTGATATCCAGCTGCGTGGAGCTCATGATGAAATAGTACAGATCCTGGGCGGGATTGCCGTATTTCGCAACCTGGTGATCCAGCAGGAAGGTCTCCTTGACACGTCCCTCGGCATCGTATTGGAACATAATGTTGTTAATCCAGGCATCGCCATGGTTGAGTACATTGAACTCTGCCTCGTTGATTTTGGCATCTTCAACGATTTTGTCCACATGGGCGTCCAGCAAGAGTGACTGCAAAAGAAGTACCCAATGATTCAGTAAAGTATCAGTTAGACTTTCTAGACATCTTACCAGTTTGTGCAGATATTCATCGACGCCGTCGAACTTTTCCAATGCTGCCAAAAATGACTTCTTGCCAGGAGCCATCATACTCTTGAAGACATCCTTTGTTTTCTCCGAGAAGATGCCATAATCGTATTTCGGTGGGTAAGGTCCATTGAGTTCTTTGTATTTCAGGGAGGCGGCATGCCACTGGGCCAGCTTTTTCAGCGAGCACTTGGCGTGCTCCATGTCCATGCCCTTCATGCGATCGCACATCTTGAAGCCGCCAGGCTGCAGGTTCTCCAGTATCAGATACTCGGCGCTAACCTCCTTGCTAAGCCGGTAGGACTTGGCACTGAATGTGATTGGAGAGTCAGCCTCCTTGTAGAGCTGCTCGAAGCCGGGCACATATGTGCCGTACATCTCGATCTCCTTGGGGAACAGGTTAAAGTCGGACAAGTTGATCGCTTCGTTGGATGTGTGCACTTTTACGATGTATGAAAAGGTCTTGACACTGTTGTCTGTTGGAAAATAATTAGGTAACTTAAGTTTTTGGATAGATTTAAGTTTTTAAACTTTCTTACCCTTTAATTGAGCTTCGATGTCAACCTTTAAGAGATTGGAGGCATAGTTATCCCCTGGTTTTGTGGCCGATTTCCAGGAACCCTTGACAATCTTCTCAAACTCGGGCTCACAGCTGGAGATGATATCCTTAAAGTCGTTCACATTAAGCCAGTCCAATATTTGGTCGGGATTTTGAGGCTGTGCAGGTTCCGATGCAGACTGTGGTACAGGCTCTGAAGCAGTCTCTGGGGCAGCCTCTGGAGCAACCTTCGGTGCAGGTTCTGGTAAACCCACTGCTGCCAGTAGTTCAGCGAGCGTAGCGTTGCTACAATGAATATAATTAACTATCCATTTAATTATTATTTATTAACGTAATTACCTGGCTTCCATGAAACCCTTATTTTCGAGCCAAGGAAGAATCCGCTCAACATAGCCCTGGTAGCGCTTATTAGCGTACATTAGGTTCTTGAAATTGGTGCCCGCTTCGCTCTCGCTCATGAAGTTATCGAGTGTGGCCGCTTCGGTTGCGTCCAGGAGCACCACTGGCAGCACGGAGATGGTTGGGAACAGCGCCCAGCCGCCGTACTTAATAATTTTTGTGTGCAGCTCCCGCAACGAAGGCTGACGGCCAGTGAAACCCAGCAGGTCCAGGTGCCTGGTCAGCTGCTCGTGATAGTGCCGCACGAAGAAGTCGAAGTACTCCAGCTTGTAGTCAATGTGCACCGAGGTGATGATAAAGTAGAGCAGGTCCATGATGGGCGTGCCGTATTTGGGGTTCTGGAAGTCGACGAACACCATGTCTTCCAACTGCCCCTTTGAGTCCGACTTGAAGAGCAGATTGTTCATCCAGCAGTCGCCGTGGTTCAGCACATTGAACTCCGAGGGATCGACTATGCCCACCTTCATGAACTCCGTGGAGAGACACGCAAGAGCTTTTTCCTGGCAAGAAGGGCTTAACAGTTAGTTGGGAAATTTGAGCATTTCAAGTGGAGACTTACGAGCTTCTCCCGATAGTTTTCGCCGTTCTTGAAGTTCTTCAGGTTGGCCAGGAAGGCAGTTCGGAAAGAGCTTATCATTCCCTCCAGAAACTGCATTATCATCTCCGTGTTTGATCCCATCGCTCCCAATACGAATAATTCGGGATAAGGTCCGTGCACCTGAACCATCATGGCGCCGGCTGCATGGTACTGGGCCAGCTTCTTGATGGCAAACTTCGATTGCTCCAGGTTCAGACAGTTCAGACGGTTGAAGTTCTTAAAGCCACTCGGGCCAAGATCGTTCATCAGCACGGTGTTGGCCAGCTTTGGCTCCTTTTCGGCGTCCAGCTTGAAGGCCCGAGGAGCGAAGGTGATGTCCAGGCCCTTGGCCTTGTAGAGCGCCTCCATCTTGGGCAGCGTGTCTATATAGGCCATGTTCTCGCTGGTAAAGAAGTTGGCAAGTTGCAGCATCTGCTTCATTTGTTCAGTATCGTGGGGAAGTTTCATCATGAAGGAGACGGGCTTGGTGCTCTTATCTGGAGGGGAATTAAATAAACGATACTTGAGTTTCCCGATCCCAATATTGCATCATTTATTTGTTTACATAACTCGAGAATAGTTGGGTTGGTCAATCGTAGTTGTCCATAAAAATATAAATAAAATTGCCAGTGTCATTGTGAAAAGCCAAACAAGCCACAAATGTTTATTGTGTTCTGATTATAAATTAATTGTTGATACCAAGCGTGTACTTATCGCCAGTCGACCCACTCGAAGACCCCACCCACTCAACCACCTACGACGTCATTTCTAGCTTGACGAGATTGTGCCTAATATTTTCTATAAATAGTATCGCAGTTCAGAGACCCCAAGACTTACCCGTGAGCTCCACATCAATGCTGATCCTCAGCATAAGAGTGGCATAGTTCTCGCCGGGTGCCATGGCAGGCTTCACCCGGAATCCCACTATCTTGGAGAATTCAGGGACGTTGGCTGCGAGTAATTCCTCGAATTGCGTCTCATTTAGCCACTTGGGCAGCAAGTGGCTCTGGTCAACCTCTGGCACCGGAGGCACCTCGGGCTGTTTTTCGGGCTCTGAAGCTTGGACTTCCTCGACCTCCCTCTTCGGCTTAGATCTCCATAGACCCATCGTGGAGCTCGCGATTTGGATATAAAAGTAATAGAAGGTCTTGACTGGCGACTCGCGTCCGCTCAACTGGGCGACTGGCGGCAAACTGATATTCGGAGCCCCACACGGCTCCCTAGTTATACATTTCTAGGCACTGGTAAGTACCTCGATTAGGCTGAAAGCACTTAAAGCATTAATAAGTTTCGTGTTATTTCATCAGCATTGAGTATTTTTACGCATTTGTGTTTGCAGGTATATTTGGACTGAGTGATATGGGTTGAATTTAAACACATTTCATTGATAAGAGTGATTAGGTTGATAACCATAATCGGAAATGTATAAGGTTTTGGACGTGGTTTATTATCTCGTTAGATGTTAAATAGATACAACAGGCGTTAACACCTGGCGCTCGTTCAGAGGAATTATTATCTGGGCTTCCCTATAAAAATTTTAGTAACAAATAATTAATATAAACCAGTGATGCCCAAGCCCCCGTCACATGTGGTTGGTAAAAACTCTGCCGGTTCTCTGCCGCTACACAGACAGTGTAAACGTGACGTGAGCAGCAGCAGCAGAGAAGAGAGAGAATGAGAGGTCGAGTGGTGCGGTTGCCAGAGCAGTGCAAAGCATTGAATTTTAATTAATTTAAATTTTAATTTAAATTAAATTTTAATGCTTTGCACTGCTCGGGCAACCGCAACGTCTCGCGCGAAGCCAACTTCGTTTTTCTCTTACGCACACAAATGCAAGTCAAATGTCATTGTATTCGTGTGGGCATCACTGATATAAACTACAAGATATAGCGGTTTTTTACGGTTTTAGAATTACGGTTTTAATTTCATTAAGATCGCAAATTTGTATTATAGAGCTGCACTACAGAGGTATACAAACTTTGGCTTGCCAAAGTTGGAAAACTTTCTTGTTTGTTCAAAAAAGTAATCATATTTTTCAAAATCTTTTTGAACCCCAAAAATGAGCAAAATCGATGTTTTCTTAAAAGCCTCTTAAAGCCAATAAGAAAGTGACAGCCAAAAGCCGTATATTTTGCAGATTGCCTTAAAAATTGTAATTACATATATAGAAACCAAATTTTAAAAAATAATCAGAAAAAAAAATTGCCCAATTTTTCCAAATTCTTCAAGGGGTTACATCATTAAATTGTCAAAAATTGAAAAAGAAAATATTGCAATCCAAATTGAAATATATGCAATTTTGGCTTAGTTATGCTTATTATAAATTAGCATATTAGCAAATTAGTATTATATATTTTCTTTATTAATTATTTAAATTGAATATCATTTCAATAACACAGTTATAAATAATGGTAAGTAAATAGTAATAATATTTGCATCTTCTTGTCACACCAAGGACCTTCAAAGTCATTTTGTAATTCCAGCTAGTTTCCTTAACAATTGGAGGATCTCCTTCAAGCATCGAGTAGGCCTCTCCTATTAAGCCAAGGCATAATACGTTCAATTTGGGCCCTGTAGCGCTCATTGCCAAAGAGCTTTAACCTAAAGGCTTCCGATTCCTCGTTTTCGGTAAAAAAGGCTTCGGTGTTAAAGTCGTCATCCGTGTCCTGGAGGCACACAGTAAGGGTACTAATGACAGTGCCAACAGCTGCAAGATATGGGAATAAGGGAGACTTTAAAAACATTTTTCTGAAAATATTTGCTGCATCAACCTACCAAAAGCTGGATGGCTTATCAAAATCGAGTGTAGTTCACTCAGCGAAGGAACAAATCCAGAATACTTCAACAACTTGGCATGTTCGACGAGGTTCTCGTGATACCATCTGATTAGGTAGTCAAACTTATCGAGTTTGATGTCCAGCTCCGCAGAGGTCATCAGGAAGTAGTAAAGATCCTGCGCTGGATTGCCATACTTGGCATTCTGGTGATCCAGCAGGAAGGTCTCCTTGAGCTTTCCCTCGGCGTCGTATTGGAACATAATGTTGTTGATCCAGGCATCGCCATGGTTGAGCACATTGAACTCGGCCTCGTTGATTTTGGCATCTTCCAGGATCTGGTCCACATGGTTCTCATAAATCCAGGCCTAAATAATGAAGGAAGAAAGTTTAGACTTTTTCCAAAAGATGAAATATTTACTAAGATGCCTTACCACCTTGGGGAGGTACTCCTCTGCCCCGTCAAACTTTCCCAGGACCTCTAAATACGTTTTCTTGGCCGAGGCAAACATATTTATGTATATATCCCGCGTCTGCTCGATGTAAATGCCATCGTTGTACAGCGGGGGATAGGGTCCATGGAGCTCCTTGTACTTGATGGAAGCCGCATGCCATTGGGCCAGCTTCTTCAGCGAGCTCTTCGTGTGCTCCATGTCCAGTCCCTTCCTCCGATCGGCCATCGTGAAGCCACTGGTCTGAAGATTCTCCATAAGCAGGTACTCTGCCTGAACAGGCTTACTTAGAACAAAGGTCTTGGGACTAAATGTGACCGAAGAGCCGGCATCCTTGTAGAGCTTCTCAAAAGCGGGCAGATATTTGCCGTACACCTCGATCTCCTTGGGGAACATGTTAAAGTCTGTGAAGCTATCAGTACCGCTATTGGGTGGATGTACTTTCAGAATGTAGGAAAAGGTCTTGGAAGTGGTATCTGTGAAGATTATCAGGATTAGTTTGGGTATTTTCTTGATTTATTTTAGTCTGATTACCTTTTAATTGAGCTTGTATATCAATCTTCAACAGGGAAGAGGCAAAGTGTTCTCCGGGTTTCGTGGCCGACTTCCAAGAGCCACCTAAAATCTTCTCAAACTCGGGTTCAAGGGGGGCAATGATCTCCTTAAAGTCGCCCACACTCAGCCAGTCCAAGATCTGCTCAGGATTTTCGGCCAGGGATAGCTGAACGGGTTCCGTTGATGGGATTTCGACTGGTAAAGGCGGAGTGCTAAAGGAAGGAATATATTAATGATCATTAGTTCGATAATATAGTAGTTTCCAACTTACTAAGACTCCATTAAGCCCCGATTGTCCAGCCAGGGCAGAATCCTTTCAATGTAGGCTTGGTAGCGCTTATTGGCGTACAGCTGGTGCTTGAATTTAGTGCCAGCATCGGAGTCGCCCAGGAAATTGTCAAAGGTGGCCGACTCACTCGGTTCTAGGAGCACCACTGGCAGCACCGTGATAGAGGGGAAGAGGGCCCAGCTCCCGTACTTGTACATCAGCATGTGCATCTCCCGCAGCGAGGGCTGAGCACCCTTGTAGCCCAGCAGATCCAGGTGCTTGGTCAGCTCATCGTGGTAGTGCTTGATCAGGAAGTCAAAGTAGTCCAGCTTATAGTCTATGTGCACCGAGGTCATGATGAAGTAGAACAGGTCCTGCGTGGGAGAACCGTATTTGGGGTTCTGGAAGTCAACGAAGAGCATGTCCTCCAGCTTCCCCTTTGGGTCGAGCTTGAAGAGCAGATTGTTCATCCAGCAATCGCCGTGATTCAGCACATTGAACTCGCTGGGATCGCTCTTAATTAGATGATCGAAGTCCGCAGCGACCTGCGAGAATGCTTTGACCTGAAAAAAGAAATAGATCAAATTGAAATAGACTTTCTTGGAACCATCCTGGACTGAGTACCTACCAGCTTCTCGCGGAAATCTTCTCCGTTCTTGAAGTTCTTCAGATTGGCCAAGAACGCAGTTTGGAAGGAGGTGATCATTGCCTCGTAGAAGGCCATCATTGCCTCCTTGTTATCACCCATCATTCCCTTTACGAATACATCTGGGAACGGTCCATTCACCTCCACGCTCACTGCCGAGGCCGCATGGAACTGGGCCAGTTTCTTCAGGGCAAACTTGGCTTGCTCCAGGTTCAGGCACTCCAGCCGATTCAGGTTCTTGTATCCGTCCTGGCCCATGTCCGTCATCAGTACCGTGTTGGCCAGTTTGGGCTCCTTCGTCGAGTCCAGCTTGAATGCTTTGGGACCAAAGGCGATGTCCAGGCCCTTGGCCTTGTAGAGAGCCTCCAGTTTCGGCAATATTTCCGTGTAGGCCTGGTTCTCAGTGTTGAAGAAATTTGCCATGGCCAGCATCTGCTCCATTTGGGGAGTTTCATGGGGGACCTTCATCATGAAGCTGACCACTTTTGTGGTCTTATCTGGTGGGGAAATCGGGATGAAACATATATATTAAAAACTACAAAAACTGGCTAATTAGGCAGCCATTGAACCATTACGTTTGGTCATGCACTTGCTATCGTGGTGGAGTGACACACATAACATGAATTTATTGTCTACTGACTATAAATAAAGTGGAGATACTACTTATCGCCAGCCAACACGAATAAAAAATGTTACTTTTATGGTTTTATTTGGGGCATTGAGACCCCTCCGAGACTCACCCGTAAGCTCCACATCGATGGTGATCCTCAGCATAAGTGTGGCATAGTTTTCGCCGGGAGCCATGGCGGCTTTCACCCGGAATTTCAGTATCTTTGAAAACTGATCGACATTTGCGGCGAGTAGTTCCTCGAATTGCGACTCATTTAGCCATTCCGGACCCTGGTTGACCTCCTCAATCGCTGGTGGGGGGTCAGATTCAGGTATAGGCGACGATGGCACCGGCGAAATGGACTCCTGGGCAGCCTGGTTCTTGAGCGAAGCCTTTCTCTGACTCTTTGAGTCGGCGGAGGCGGCTACTTCGTAGCTTTTCTTTGACTTGGAACCTCGCAGACCCATCGTGAATATATATATGTTTCTATAACTGTTTATAGTTGACTAGAACCGAGGTTTATCTACGTCCGTTCAACTAGGGGAACGGCTACGAACTGATGTTTGGCTGCCAAAGTTCCCCTATAGTTATGGCTCGGCTGATACAGTTCAATTATTTCATCAGCGCCGACACTTGTGCGCTTTAGAGCTTAGAACAATGTTTGAGTGTTTTTCGAGTGTTTGGGGTTTCACTCAAATCTCGGAACCACTCATAGTCTGTGGGTGATAACAGCGATTCAGACGATAAACTTTTCACTCGAAAACTCCAAACAAAGCTCACTGATAAAGACAATTAAACTGATAATGCTTTTGGGTAACGAAAAATTGTGTTTATTAGAAAATATACATATATCAACAGTTTGTACAATTTTATTTACGGACTTCGAAAGCCCCGCGACGATAGGCCCAGGGCAGAATCTCCTTATGGTGCTTGATGATGCGAGGGTTCTTGAACAGGTTGTTCCGGAACTTCTTCCCCGATTCCTCGCTATCCATCAAGGAGTCCATATTGCTGTCATCGCTGCTATCGACTAAGACAACGGGGAGGAGAACAGTGACAATGGGGAGAACTATTAAAAAAAGGAGAAGGAAATAAGTAAAGATTGATAGGGAACAAGACCTATAAGGATAACTCACTCCAGTCCCCGTAGGCATAGATCGATTGGTGAAGGCTCCTCAGCGTGGGCAGCTGCTTGGGGTACTTCAGCAGCTTGAGGCTCTCCGTGAGCTTGTCATGGTAATACTTGATCAGATAATCGAACTTGGCTATCTTGATGTCCAGCTGCGTAGAGGAGAGAATGAAGTACAGCAGATCCTGGGCTGGCGAGCCGTAACGACTCATCTGCAGGTCCACAAAGTAGATTTCGCTCAGTTTCCCCGCCTCATCGTACTGGAACATGAAATTATTGCACCAGGCATCTCCGTGGTTAAGGACATGGAACTCGCCCTCTGCTCTAGGAGCATATTGCTGGAACATGTCCTCCGCTTGTTGGCCAAAGGATTCCTAGGGAAAAAAAGATAATTAATACATGCTTTTTAAGTAGAAATATATTCGCGTTACGCACCACAAACGGGGCCAACCCAGAGGCATCGTACAAAGGTAAAGCTTCGACGAGGGCCTTCACTTGAGTTTGTCTGAACTCCTTAAAATCATCCTGCTTGCTGCAAAGGTTCCGGTCGTACACCGCCGGATAGGCTCCCTTGAGCTGAAACCGCACCGCGGAGGCGGCATGGAACTGGGCCAACTTCTCCAAAGTGGCCTGCGTGTGCGCCAAATCCAAGCCGATATGTCGGTTCACATTCCGGAATCCCCGCCTGCCCAGGTCCTCTAAGACAATAAGCTCCTCGTCCATTGGCGCCTTGGACTCGTAATAACGCGCTCCAAAGGTAATTTCCTTTCCTGCTTCCCTGTACATCTGCTCGAACTCTGGGATATACTCTCCATAGGAGTGGCGCTCCTTTTCGAACACTCGCCAGGTGGCCACATTCTCCCGATTGCCATTGTTGGGCAAGACCTTGGCCATGTAGGAGGTGCTCTGCTCCGAACCATCTATAAAAATTAATTTAAGAATTACATACTATCTTTATATATAGGATTGATATCAAGGTCTCACCCTTCAATTTAAGTTCAAAATTGGCCCTCAAAAGCAGCGTTGTGTAGTTCTCCCCCTTGCCGCCCGTGGTCTCTAGCCGGTACGACTTGACAGTCTTGAGATCGGGAAAGTCTTTGTCCAGAAACTCCCGGAACAGCTCTTGGTTCAACCACGCTGGCAGCTGCTCGGCTGCGGCGCTGCTATCTTCTTTGTTCTGAACCATTCCGTCTACCTGTTAGTTCCGTAATTGGCGCAACTTGGAGCGGGTTCCGCCTTATATTGGCCCTAAACATTGAGAGCTTTTCCTCAAAAAGCTCTTCTGCTCAATTTCGTTTGCTGGCAAAAGTCTGGCGGTGTGTGGGAACGCTTTTCGATCGGGGTGGACCTGCCCTCTTAGCTTTCAGATCTCTGATCGAACCACATTCGTGCTAGACGGGCAAGAAAAATTGCTTAATCAGTCGTTCTAGTCAAGTTTGGACGATGGCTTTTTGCGGGCTCACTGTCACGGCGACTTTTTTGCGCCAATGACTGACAAAATACGGGTTTTTCATCTCTCCAATGATTCTCTCAAACGAAGCTTTATTACTAGTTCTTTCCCCAGACAGCCAACCAATTTGAAGAGCCTCCTGAAGCTTTTGAGTGAATCAAGACGCGTGGCGGCTTTATTTATGATTCGTTAATGTTTATTAACACGTTGTGGGGAAGACTGCTTAAAAATTACGAGAGAATTCTTCTTGAACTTGACTGAGATTGCAAATAAAAATAGCTTTCATAGTGGCAAATATCATTTTCAACTTTTAGGCGGACTTTGGGCTAAAATTTCTATTATTTCATTGGAATCACATGGGTTTCTTCCTTTCTGTCCCTTCCATACAAGTATCTTTAAGAGTAAGGCAACTCCAATTCGAAGCACATAGTTTTATTTTCCTTTTACAGTGTATTATCCCTAGTCTTCCTCGAAGTAACCACGATTCTCCAGCCAGGGCAGAAGCTCCCTAAGCTGGTCCGCAAACACTGGATTCTTGAAGAGCTCATCGACGTCGTCGTAAGTGGCAAAATCCGAGAGAACTATGGGCAGAACTTCAGTGACAAACTCAAAAGCTAAACAAGAAACTCAATTAGTTATCTTTTAATAATTAAATAAACATTCCAAGACCTACCCCAATGTCCGTATTTCAGCAAATCCAACTGAAGATCCGTTAGGCTGGGCTTCTTGCCCCAATATTTCAAAAGGTTCAAATGAGCCACCAACTGATCGTGGTAAAACTTCACAAAGCCATCAAATCGCCTTGATTTCTCAGCAGGAGCCGTGAGAAGTAAGCCAAAAAGATCATAGACAGCTGGACCGTATTTGGCAGCATGAAAGTCGCTGAACAGAGTGTCCTTCACATTACCAAAGGCATCTACTTGGTTCAGAACATTATTCGCCCAGCAGGACCCGTTGAGGATAACATTAAAAGACGTTCTCACATCCAAGGCTTCAGCATGGGCTTTCACATACTTTTGAAATGATTTCTACGAGGGGATATTCGGAATTACAATCAGAGTATTTAAGATTAAAAGGAAAAAGCATAACTTACCACCTTATCTTCGTACTCCCGGGCATCGTTCGAGCGGAGGCTCTCGTGGAATTTCATTTGGAACAAGCTCTTCAGCTCGGCCACCGCGCCCACCGATTCCGAGGGGCGGCCTCCGAGCTTTGGAAGCTCCCTAATCTTGCCAGAATTCCCCTCTATATAGCAGGCTGTGGCGGCATGATAAGCGGCCAGTTTCGATAGCACCGCTTCCATGGCGGCTACGTTCAGACCCTTTGGGGTATTGCCCACCGAGTAACCTTTGGCTAGGATATAGTCCAGGTAGAGACAGTTGGATTTCTGCTTGGTCTGGAAGCTGGCGGGACTAAAGTTGATGGTTTTATCTGCCTCCTTGTACAGCTGCTCCAAAGCGGGCAGTACGGTCTCGTACATGTAGCGCTCCACTGAGAAGTCTCCCTTGATGGGTAACTTAAGGCCAGTTGAGACTGATTCTAGAGACTTTAGTAGGTAACTAACAAGACGCTTCTTGTTGTCTGTGGATTTTGATGATCACTTTTGAGGTTTAAGTAGCTTTATCCATTTTCCTACCTGAAGTTAACACCTGAAGCTGCACACAGAGAGCTGGCTGCGACAGCTGCACCTCCCACTTGCAGCGAGTGCTCTCTATTTTCTTGAAATCCGGAATCTCCTGCCTCGCCACTCGCTCCAGTTCCTGCTGATCCAGCCAGGCTGGCAGAGAGACATCTTGGGATAACTGCGTTACCAGAACTGGGCTCGACATTCTCCTCCGTTCCCGTTTGCAAACTGAACTTGGCAAAGGCAAGAAAAAAAACCCCAAGTTCTCTCCGCTCATACAAGCATTTCTACAACCGATAAGTGCGTTGATAGGGAATGTAGGCTATATGATTGAAATTTATGAAGTCAGTAGGCAAACATGATTGTAGCTTTATCTTAGATAAGTTGCCTGGAACAACCTATTAATTCGCAAACAGTGAGCATGAAAAGTCGCCCTTGCAGTTTCAACATCTGCTGTGTTTGCTAAGACCCATCTATCATGACCTAATACATATTGGTTTCTGCCCTAATTGAGTCCCAAAAAAGTGTCGAAAAATGGCGAAAAATGTCAGAAATTATAACGCGAAATTAAATTAATTTGTTATAGGGATTCGACACACAAAGCCGAAAAGGGGAGGATAACCCCGCAAGTCATGCAATCTCAGTTGTGGGCTGATCCTCCCAATTTTCTATGGGAATCAGTTAATAAGCTACACGTGCTGGAAGTTCCAATCTAAACGAAGCATTTAATAAACTGTAAAGGTGCCGGAAGGATCATCTCCAGGAGTTAAGATCAAGAGATAGCTCAGATAGCTCAGATAGCTCTTACTGATGCGCTAATCGCCGACACGTGAGGCCACTTTGTACGCCGAAAGGGATGGCGTTAGCCACCCCTAGGGCTGGATGTGCATATGGAATACGATTTAATTCGGCATGAAGTGTCACAAATTCATCAAAACATATTGTAGACCAAACTACCAAAACAACAGCAACAGCCGGCCAGATGCAACCCTCCTCAGGTAGCCCAGTTTCCGGCACCCGACCGATGTCCTTGCAATATCCGTTCCGAATTAATTCAGTCCCCAGTGGAAGGGGCGCTAATCTGTTGGAAATGGGCGTTGAACGCAAAAATTCCTTGGTATTTAGGCAATCCCTCAAGTGTTACACTTGTTCCTGGACTGTTGTTGCTGTTGTCGGTTAGGGGTTGCTACAATTGACTTTGAATTGCCGACCCTCCCCTCGTCATCAGCGCACCAATTTATTAATAATAATTTCACGCTTTGTTTGCCTTGTCAAATTTTGTATAATGGTTCGTTCTCTTTTTCGGACGCTCCGCCTAGGAGCGGTCTTTATGCAATGTGACTTCATCGGGGCCACCGCATCATGGTCACCGACATCTGTTCCCTTCCCTTTCAGCAGCTGCAGGGTTTCGCACGCAAATCAGGACATGGTTTGCTTTGGTTAGGCTTGGGCTTTTTTTAAACAAATGCGGGTTATGCCAGCCAGAATTAGGGGGATTATCAGGTGTATGTTGGTGGTACTTTTGACTTTAAAGTCAACCACTTCTAAGGATGTTGATCACGCAGATTAGCCAACCATTTTTTTTACACTAATTAAATTAGATTAGATTGGATTAGCAGAAAAGATATAGTAATTTGAGAAGATATTTTTATACCTTTGTCCAAAAAAGTTGTCATTATTTCAAAAAATTGTCGTAATCCAAAAATACTCTAATTTGAGGTCTTTTTATGATCCTCATAAGGCCAAAACAAAAGAGATGGCCAAAAGCTGTACATATTCTGATTCGCCATTAAAATCTTTACTATTTACAATAAAAATTTTGAAAAAAAAAACAGAAATTTTTTTTTTACATTTTTTTCAAAATTTGATAAGGGGTTACATCAGTAAAATTGTCAAAATTAAAAAAAAAAAATATTTTTTTAAATTTCTAAACTGAATATGCAGATTTATTAATCAAATAAAAACTAGCACAAAAAAGCTTTCCAAATTGAAAAATATGCAATTTTGGCTTAGTTATGCCTCTAATTCATAAGCAAACTGAAAGGGTATATAAACTTCGGCTTTCCGAAGTCAACGATCACAATTTATAATGCAAATATTATATTTTTATATTTGTTAATCAAATTGATCCAAATTATGTATTTTAGTGACAAATAGAACAAATTGTAACTTTTCACATCATCTATAAACGTTTTTTAATTAAATTTCCGGCGGATAAAAAGTTCTTCTAGATTTCCAATACACATATCTAAATATATGATTATTATTTTCAAAATAGTCTTACCCACGTCTCAATGGTATGCAGTTATTTTTCGCTTTCCTGTCTGTTAAATATTCACACTTTCTTTTGTCTCAAAGCACTAAATCACATTACACGGGCAACACTTTTTCGTACATAATATTTTATTTATAATTAAAAAAACAAATTTTAAGCTGTTTAGGCTAACAATATCCTTCAACCTTCCATTTAGATTAGGGCAATATTATAATAATAGATGATGCAATCCCGAAATACTGCTTCAGGTCAAACTGTGGTTATAAGGCGAGGCGAAGTCCCGCTGATACGCCGCCGCCGGGTGCAGATGATGCGGATGGATGGGAGGCGGTGGCGCCTGGTGGTGTCCATTCATACCTCCATAGACATCCGACCGGGACTTGTGGGAGTTTGAGGGCGTGCCACTGAGCAGCTCCGCCATGAACCCGATGTAGGTGATGGCCAGCCGGAGCGTTTCGATGCGGGAGAGCCGCTTCTCGTAGGCGAAGGTGGGCACCTTCCGCCGCAGCTTGTCGAAGGCCTCGTTCAGGTTGAACATCCGCCGGCGCTCACGGATATTGGCGGCTCTCCTCTGGGCCATCGAGGCCACCCGACGGCGCGTCTTCTTCGAGGAGCTAGAGGAGCCGTTAGCCCTGCCATTGGTAGACGGACGCTGCGGCACCAGAGGAGCCACCTGCGACCGTTGCCACAGAGCTATAGGTTGTGAAAAATATTTTTTTTTTCAGTATTTTTGTCAGGGCTTCCTTTGGGCGGTGGCTACTCACACAAATCGGTGCAGGGAAAGCCAGCGATGAGCTCCTGATAGGGCACTATGGGCGGCGGCGGCGGTGCCTCCTGGCCCCAAAGCGGCTGGAAGGGAACCTCTGGCATGTAGGTAGGCTGGTCACCTGGATGCGGATGCTGCATGGTGTCTATTTGTCTGATCTGATAGCTAATCGCTTTGCAATTGGAAGACCTGGGGTCCGTTCTACTTGGAAGACTGAGTTGCAATAAATTCTGATTGTCCTCGCGGCCTGTGAAGTCAGCTCGGTCCGGGCAAGGACTTTGCTTATTGGATTTCCTCCCCTTCGGACGGCGGCATCTGCTTGGAGGCCATTTTGGATTGGCAACAGTTCGCCGCGTTCCGATTGGTCGTCCTGGATGGAGGGTTGCTGGAGTGGCTTCGGATGTTCCAGCTTGCAATTCTGCTTGGATTTGGGCTGGCGATGTTTTGTCTCATTGAATTGGAATCAATAATTAAAGTAGGATGGGTTAATTTTTACAGATAAAGTTAAACAAAGTTAAATGGTTAAAAATGAAAAATGAAAAGCCAAAATATTGGGTTTGAAAAAACTAAAAGAACTGGTTCCTGCAAGAAAAAGTTCCAGAAAATTAAAATTAATTCCTTTTAATAAATTAGAATAGAATTAGAAGAAGCTAACTCTCAAAATATATACAAAAATGGAACAAAGCATCGGATACTGATGAGGAAGAGCTGTCTTTCTTCAAAAACATCTGTATATCTAAGCCTTCCCATTAGCTTTTGGTGGTTGTATTGGCTGCTGAATGTGTTCTCAGTATAACTAGGACACGAACCGCAGAAAGAACAGAAGTTTGTCCACAAAGTGTTCTCAGTCTATTCGGGACACGAACCATAACATGAGCTGGAATTTATTCAGAACGAAGTTTGAGGATATTCATATATTTACGTTGAAATAAGGGTAATAATTACATTTATTTTTCGTTAGAGTAAAGTAAACCCTTTTATATTTAAATCTCTATTTAATATATTACCTTATTGCCACGTGCAATCGCAGCTCCTATCTGTTGCATGCCTTTGTTTTTGTTTATAACTGGCTCTCGGAGAGTCCTGTCAGTGATTCAGCTCTCTGGCTGAATGGGATTGCAGAGCGTCTGCGCGGATAAGTTTGCCGGCTAATGCCTCTTCATGCCCCAAGCTCCATGCTCCAGGTGATGTGATGACGCCGCAGAGATGAAAGGCATTCCCCCCATTGTGCCAACTATTTAGCCGCGTGGCAACAGGACACAGCGTCCGAGGCTTAGAATGGAATGTGCCGACAGACTCGGAGGTAAGCCTTTGATGGACAGCTGAAGCCGTGATATCTCGGAGGATGGGACTTTCCAGCGGATTTCATTGCGCTGCCAAATGTCGCAAAACTTTTCAAATGGGTCTGATTGGAAAAGGGGCGACGAAGTGCCTCTAACTTTTCGGTTTGCATTCGAAAGTTCGTTTTTATGGCTCCAAATGAGGTTTCCAGTTTATTTATTTAGTTCGTTTTATGTTCTTCTCCGCCCTGATGAGGAGGAGGAGCAGTACTCAAGGGTGCTCCATTGTGTCAATAGCTTGAAATTGGATATGAAGTGCCTTGGAGCCCGGCCCGTCAAGCGGAGACAGAGTCGGCCTGCTCAAGTTCACGCAGAAATAGTTGTGAATTGAGAAATTTGCATTCATTTCGTTGCGCGAGACTTTAAAGGACCAACAGAGTCCTCGGTAATCCTTCGATTTGTGAATGCAAAGGGAATTCAAGACACACAAGAAATGTCCAAGGCGATTTGTTTGTGTCTGTGTCTGAGCACTCGCCAAGATTTATGCTCTCTGTGATGGCAAACTCTGCAGCTTACATTATGAAAATGTAAGAAATGTGAAAATATGAAAATGTGGAAATTTGAATTTGTTCCCTCCTGCGTCGCTCTCTCCTGCTCTCTCTCTCTGTTTCTGCCACTTCCTAATTTTCCACGCAAATGCATTTTATTTATTACGCAATTTGGGGATTTGTACGCGCAGCCACAACTGTGAGCGACATGAAAGCGCTTAAACTCCGGACTCCGGGCTACGGACTACGGACTCCGGAGCGTTAAACGAGGCATTAGCCCCAGTGGATTACGGCTAATGCTGGCTGCACAATGGCCCCAAGACGACGACGACAACAGGCACAACAGGAGGCCGATTCGGGGGCGTATGCGTGATGTCCCCAGGTACGATTCTCAGGAGCTTAGCAACTCGGCAACTTGCGCGATTTAATTGTTGTTCACAAATGGTTTTAATACAAGGCTTCCTGATGTGTTTATGTTTAGGTTTTCGGTGAAAATAAATTTGAGGTGTTTTCTTCGTTTAAACTTTAAAGTGCGTAGAAGGCAACATTTTGAATGGCCTTAGGCTCGTTTGTATATATTCCAAATCCATTATAAATCGTTCATAAATGAATGCCTTGATTGAATTAATTATTAATTTCTTAGGATAAAGCAGTTGGAAATAGGTAAATATTGAATTACATAATAATGCTGTAAATTTACGGCGTTGAAAACGGGTTTTACATATTTGAAGTTTAATAAAATGTACGAAAAAACAAGGAATACGTTCAAGATATTCTGCAATCAGGCGACTATATGGTTATGACACTTTAGAAAGATTTTTATTAACTTGAGATTTCATTAGAACCTTGAAAGAGAGTACTTTGTGTGTTTTTATGTGAGGATGTTTTCTGTACTGTGAGTCTGGTCACACCGATTTAAGAAGTAAATATAAACTAAGGTCTAAATTAGCAGAACCTGTGTCTTTTGGAATCCTCGTTCATGAACTTCTGCAATAATTTATGTAAAAACCCTAAAATTGAAGGCATTGAATAATAATTACATAAATCCCTAATTTTACATTCATGCCTCTTAAGAAAACCCTTATTAATAAAGTTTTTTCCATAGTGTCATAACGACATAATCGCTTAATTTCATATTATTTATGTGATAATAAAATGAAAATGAGATATAATTCCCAGTGTAACATTGTAGGCTGTGGACAGTGATTCGGTTCTTTGCAGATAGTCGAAATTTTCCGTAATGCTGCTGCCAAAACTCCAACTTCTCGGCACGAACCTTTCCAAGGCGAAGGCTCTGTTCCGGGCAGCGCGCCGCTCCATGTGGATCGAGAGCACCCATGTAGAGTATGTGTCCTACTCCATGCCGCACAACGTGATGGCGGCCCCGCCCATCGTGGTGATGCACGATCTCAACCTTAGCATGGACTCCTGGCGTGGTGTGGCCCTCAACCTGAGCCAAGCCGGTCTGCGCCAGGTGATCACCATGGATGCCCGGAACCATGGCCGCAGTCCGCACATATCAGGGCACTCGCCGCTCCACCTAGCCGCCGATGTGCAGGCACTGATGGGCCACCAGGGTTTCAGCAAGATCGTGGCCCTGGGACACGGAATCGGTGGACGGGCAATGATGACGCTGGCCCTCACCCAGCCACACCTAGTGGAGCGGGCCATTCTGGTGGACATCACACCGGCGCCAGTGCCCAGCAATTTCTACCTCACCCGACAGGTGTTCGAGCTGATGCTGCAGGTGGCGCCCACGATTCCCGGGCATCTTTCATTGTCCGATGGAAGGCAGTTCATCCTGCCACTCTTCCAGGAAGTGGTGTTCGACATGCACGATCTCCAGTTCATCCTCTACAATCTGCGGAAGCGGAACAACCGCTTCGTCTGGGCGGTGAATCCCCAGGCGGTGCTTGGCTCCTGGGCAGATCTAATGCTGAACTACGAGGCCACCTTGGGCGGACTAAATCCCTATATGGGTGAGGTGCTGCTTATTGCGGGCTCCCACTCGGAGTTTGTGACCTCGAGGAGCATAAGCGTGATGCACCGATACTTCCCCAACACGGTGGTCCAGATTCTGGACGCGGGGCATTTTGTGTACCAGGATCAGCCGGAGGAATTTGTGCAACTGGTCGTGGAATTCACGCGGGAGTGCCACATCTGCTGAGGAGGGGCTTATCCGCTTCCTTCCTCTCGGAATTACTGAGCTTGGTTACGTGGTTACTTGGTTACTTGCTTACTTGAGTGAGTGCTGAAATTTCAGCTCGATAATTGCGCTGTCAGCACACAGGCAAGGGTGAAGGACGAGGGGATTTGTACATGGTGCAGCAGCCAAAATCGATGGGAAATCAACGTGGCAGCCAATCGAAGCGATACCCAAAACCCCTCAGACTCGGACTGGGATCCCGGCTCAGGTGCAGGGAGGAGCCACACAAAGGCCAATCCCCCCTCTCTTACCAAACCCATCGCCAATTTGCCAATAAAGCAGCCGAAGGTGAGGCGAAATGCGCCACAATGCGATACAATTTAGATTTATATGCTTTGTCTGATTTATTTGTATTGGACGTGTGGGCGATGGAGACGTCTGACGACGACGACGACGACTGGCTTTTGTGTCTGGCTGCCTGTGCTTCAAAAGTCGGTAATCTGTGGAGCAGCCTCTCGTCCTCGTCCTCGTCCTGAAATTGAGTCATGACTGAGATTTGAATGCCGAGTTCAGTGGAGTCTTCAAGTTGTTTGCACAAACCGGAATCCGCATTCGCATTCGAATCTGAAACCCCGAGCGCGGCTGCCTTTGTTCTGGCTTTAATGAGGATTACGTGAAATTTCATTATGATGCGTAATAAATAAGTAGCAAGTCAAATAAACAGGGGCTAGCAAACACACAAACAGGCGCCCACACACATTCCGCAGCTGTACAGGATCTGTACTTACATTCCTGGGAACTGGGAACTCGGTACTGGGAACTCGCAACTCGTACAATCCAACAGGCAACTCTGGCAAGCATATTAAAATTTAGACACGTACACATTTTATGGCTTGTGTGTTCGGGTTTAACTTGGGGGTGAGTGTGGGTAGTGTATGTCTGTGGCAGTTGCATAAGCGAAAGACTGAAAAAGGCAGTAAACTCTAATTCCGACTGCCCTGGATCAGGTTTAGGGTCCTTTATGCTTTGAAATGTATGAAAAGCGGCTTTCCTGAAGATCCTTAAGCTGATCGGTGACTATTTTCCCTTGTAGATTATCCTCTCGATTGCGATTCCTTTGATCGGTGGTAGGAAGTCCAAGTTCCTATCTGTATGTATCAATAAATTACACTCTTTAAGAAATATCCACAAGCAAGCTTCCTTCATCTGACAGATGACACTTTTCCGGAGCCATTATCCTGATATGTCGTGAGTCGTAAGACGTGCCCGGTTCGTGTTCCGGTCCCTGCTTCAAGACAGTTAACCCCTTCATTAAAACCATCCGCTTCCACACGAGTGCGGGCAATCTATCTCAATTAAATTTGGATTACATTTTATGAATATTGATTTTCCCCCATCGCTCGTGCGTTGCCATTAATTGGACTTTGGGTGTGGAAGTGGGCGAGGCAGTGGCAGGATACTCGATTTCCAATCCACCTTCCGATTCGTGTCAGTTTATTCAGCCAGATTGCTGAGCTGAGCTCTGCTCCGTGTTTACTCTGCCTCGGCAGGCAGTCGAGCCAATTCATTAGCTGCTCCGAAGGACAACGTAAAAGCTATATAGCTGCAGCTGCAGCTGCATCTGCTGAGTGTGTGCACTCAGAGATGCTGATGAAGTCACTTCCCTGTGCCAGTGCCAGCTCCAATCCTGATCCCCTCCTAGTAATATTCCGCTCACTGCCATAGCTGGCTGCGCTTTTGTCTTTTCAATTACCGACGAGCTTCAAAGTCAAACTTTTGTGCAATTATCCTGCGAGACAATTTTCGCTGTCTCGATTTTTATGAGCGCACAAAGTTCCCCGCCTTCCATCCGGCAGAACTTTTGCCAGCAACAGTTTCCATTTCGCAGTATCCTGACTTGTGTATATATAGTACAGTATAGTATGTATCTTCCCCTTCAAGACGGTTGATTTTTAATTTCATGTTGGCGGTAGTATCCTTGGCCAAAATGCCAGCTCCGCTTTCTTTATTTCTAGGGGGAACATCCGACGGGTTAAGGCAAAAGTTGTGGCGCAAAATAAAGCTAAACGAGACGCTGACCTAATGAGCGTCCTGCCAACGGACTTGGGTACCCACTTTCCGGCGAAATTGACACCCCAGCGAGAGGGCTGCTAATGAAGCCGGGCTTCCTTTCCTGGACTCCTGATAAGGTCACCGGGGGCGTGGCTCGTAAAGAGGCGGCCATAAAAGCGAATTGCGGGTGAAAATGGCGTGCGAGCTGGCGACAATCGGGACGGTTCCGCTTATCAGGTTCCGGGTCCGGGTTCGCGTCAGGGTTCCCAGCTCCAGGCCAACGACCGGGATATTAATAAACATGTCTTCAGTGTCCACGTTCCGGTGGCGGAGCGCATTATTCTTGTGTCCGCCAGCTCGGTGGCCATTGAGGGGTTAATGTGGTCCGTCATTAGTGAGGTAATTGGCAGCTAATTGGCTTGATGAGTGCCGGCCAGCTTGATTGGAATCATTGCGACCCTCTCAGTGCCGAATAAAACGACATCTAAGCGATAAAAATGTATTCGGATTCATTTGGAAGTTAAGCTTAGGGAGTATTACAGATAAAAACCATGGAAAAAAATTTACTATTTATAAACTAGATTAATGTTTCGCTAGAAATATGAACGAGTTTAAATAACGAGTAAAGGACATTAGTTTAATGTGTCATAGGAAATATTAACGAGTACTTTTCAAAGAGTTCAAACCATAAGTAAACTAAATAAAATATTAACTTAAAGATAGTATTTCTACAATACATTTCTTTCAATAAACTATATTCTTTGTCATGCTCCTCTTTGTTCTTTGATAAAAATCGATTATATGGCCCATCTCAGGTGTCCACCATTAGTTTCGTTGCCGTGGAAATGCAATCAAAGTTTTCTGATTAAAGTGAAAATGCGAGAAAATTATGAATCAATTTCCAGTGGACGCCAGCAAAGTGCAAAGTCATCGGCAAACTGCACAAGTGGACGAGGGAAAGAGCAGCGCTGGACACTACCAATATTAGCCGTCAATCACGAAAATTTGCATAGTTCTCCTGTGCGTCCGAGCGCGGTCCGGTGGCTATTAACGGAAGAATGCAAAATCAGGTAAAATCAGGTCTTGCCTGAAGGATAGTGATGACAGGAGTATTTTAATAATTTTTTTTATAAATAAATTAATTAATATAGGATTATTTTAGTTTATTTATAAAATATGTGAGTTTGAAAATGAAAATCGATCTCAGTGTCGTCTCTCGTTATTTTTCCGATTGTTCTCTTTGCCGTTGTGCTTATTCGGTGTCTTTACTCGTTGCTTACTTGCTCGGTCGCTCATCGTTCGCTAGTTTATCCCAATGGTTGGAGTCTAGGAAAATTCGTTGTCATACCTGCATTTTATTTAATTTTAAAGTTACGCCATATTATCATGAATCAAGAGATTTTTTAATATAAGATAAATACAAAATAAAAGGTAATCATTTGTCTAAATTTCGTTTTCCCCCCTCGAAAACCCAGCAACCGGGCAGACGACTAGACGACCTGTCAGGTAGGTGGAGCCTTCAAAGTCAGTTCGTTTTACATTTCCTAGTCTCTTGGATGTTATCAAAGATTTCAGTAGTTTTTATTATTTCAAAAGAATCGGTTCGTGTTTGATCAGTATTAACGGCCGCACACACAGTGGTTTTACCAATATTTTTACCTGCGATGGACATCACGACGGCCAGTGTGGTGTACACCAATCATTTTTACGCTCCAAATTTCGTCGGCGATCAGCTTCAGCCGCAGTCGCAGCCGCAGCACCAGCACCAGCCCCAAATTATCCATGGCAGCTACCTGGTTAGCTCCGGTCCCGGTCTTGGTCTCGGACTGGGAGCCGGGCACAATGCCACGATGGGAACCGGTACCGGCCTAAGTCCGCGGACCGTCTACAGCGATCTCTATCGGTTCGAGGACGGTGGCGGCGATGCGAGCGGATCGCTGCTGATCGGACAGCACGAGGATAACTTTTGCGGCGAGACGAACGAGGAGAGCCAGGTCTCCACCAGCAGCTCGTCCTCCTGCCAACCGGAGGCGGATGCACTGGACATGGATGCGCAGCTGGCGGCGGATCTTTGTCTGGACCTGAGCAAACGGGGTGAGATGCCCAACAGGGGAGAGGGAAACCAAGAGGGAGATGACGACGATGACGACGACGACGACGATGATGACGATGATGATAATGACGAGGAGCAAGGCTCACATTACCCATCCGCCATGGTGGACAACACACAGTATATTGTATATCCGCCTCCTCTGCCTATGTCGCCCCATTCCCCCTACATGACCGTCGGCCAGGAGCTGTACATCATCCAGCCGGAGACGGTGTTCGTGCTGGGCATGCGCCTGAACGTGACCAAGAACGACATCATGATGTTCTTCGGCAAGCTGGGCCTGATCAAGCTGGACGAGGCCACCGGCAAGCCGAAGATCTTTGTCTACAAGAACAAGCTAACGGGCCGCTCCAAGGGCGAGGCCACCATTACCTACGTGAATCCCTACTCGGCCCAGGCGGCCATCAGCTGCCTTGCCGGCACCAAGTTCATGGGCCAGACGCTCAGCGTCCTGCCCGCCTACCTGTCCATGCGCAAGGGCACCAGCGTGCGCTACAGCTATCCGCGCGACCTGGGCCCCGCCGACCAGCCGCGCCGCCAGCGGCTGCCCAAGTGGAAGCCGGCCAGCGACAACTGGGTGTGCCTGCTCTGCCGCAACAGCAACTTCGTGTGGCGCTCCAGCTGCAATCGGTGCCAGGCCAGCAAGGTTACAGCTGGCGAGGTTCACGGCCAGGCTCAGGGCCAGGGAAGGAGGATGGGCCCTGCACTCCAGCAAATGGAGCAAACCAATATGGGACCAGCATCGGGATCAGGATCTGGATCGGGAGCGACCACAGCCCGACGCAGGCGGCCACACAGGAAAGACTGGCCCTGTGGCTTCTGCTTCAACCTGAACTTCTGGTACCGACTCAAGTGCAATCGCTGCCAGGCCCCGCGGTCCGAGGCACTGGCCACCTCGGAGTCGGAGGAGCCCTGGGAACTGGTGCTCAGCCCGCCCTCCGGCGAATAGAAGGGCAGTCCCATCCCGTGCCGTCCCCAGTTGCGTCTCTGTACCCGTATCTGTTGCCGTTTGTCTACCCGTATATGTTCATCCGAACGCCAGTTTTTGTTCCTCATCCTGATTTCGGACTTCCAGACAGAAAAGAAATTGCATATGATTGGAACGACGCACCACACAGCGTCGTGGACTTCATCAGGCCTGAATCGATTCCATACGTCCCGACGACAACACATCCTACATAATCCTAGATCCTACATATCAAGCGGCTATAAGCCTCAAAATTCCTGTTAATCTCCGTCGTAAAATAACGCTTTAAAGCAATACGAGATATAGTAAATAACAATTCCCGGACAGGCGGACGAGCGGTTGCCCCCACGCCCCACTAGTCCCAGAGATTGTGGGACAATGCAGCGCAGCAGTGAATGGTAATCCACTTAATCCGGGCAACTGAATATTTTGCCAGGGCACAAAAGGCATCCCAGGCCCCCACCTGGAGGGCCAGCTCTAAACGTTTAATGAATTTATTTACTTGCCTGACGCCCGCAGCCAGTGGCTCATTGGCTCTGTGGAACTGCACTGCAAAAATCACAATATCTGTTACTGTGTAGTCTAAATTGTTGAATAATATTTAACTTCTTTCCACAAATAGAGGCTTTTTATTTTTATTCTTGAAAAACTGAAGGTTTGACACTGCTTCTATGCAGGTGCATACGGGGATATGGGGAGTATTTCAGGGAGGAGCCTAGATCTCTTTTGGCTGTTAAAAAATTTATTATTTTCAGAAATGGTCAGATTTATATTATAATGAGAGGGGAAATACTTGTCACATTATAAAAATCAAAATTAGTTATAATTATTTTCCTAATAGTAACACTTTAATGCAGTGTCATACCTTCATAACAAGTGGAACAAGTGAGAAGAGTGGAGATAGTTAAGTAAGTTCTCTGAAAAGTTGTAATGCCTGAAATAGATGCTGCTTTCATTTAATATTATTCAATTTTCTTATTATCTAGCATAAACAAGTTTTCTTTACAGTGCATTAAAGTCAAGCCACTTGAATCTGTGTCCCGCAAAGCCACTGGACAGGCTGGCTGCCTGCCTGCCTGCTGCCCGCACCCTTGTCTTGTGATTTAATCAAACTTTGCTCCGGCCAAATCCCAGCCACAACAGCTCGGCTGGCTGAGGCGTCAGGTGGGTTGCACTTTTGGCTGTACCCGCAGCTGTGGCAATCCCCAGTCCCCAATCCCCAATCCTGGCGCCTTGCAGACTCTGCTGTGTTGTGCATTTACTTTGCACTTTCTTCCACACGAGCAGAGAAGGCAGCTGGATGGATGGATGGAGGGATGCTCTTGTGCCGGGAGTCCATTGCTTGCTCTGTCGCCTGCGGGTTATTTGCGTAGCTGCAGGTGTTGCTCCTGCCCAGTAACCGCGCTCCTCGCCCACAGTGTCGCCGAACTAAGTGGCAGTCGGGGAGAAGGAGCAACGTAAATGCAATAAACACCATTAGCTGCAACGACTCCGCTGGTCGTCGGTCTGTCCTGCCCTGGTTTTCCCTCTCTGGTCAGGAAAAGTTCTCCTACAACGAGGTGGTAAGTTAGATAGGAGAGTTGGGGCAGAATGTTGCCGCATCAAAATGCAAACGCGAAAGGCGAAAAGAAACTTAAGTGAATTGAATGGAAAAGTTGAAAACTGCGGGAGCAAGCGGGTGGTGATGGCGCAAAGTTTCTGAAACCTGATTTGTTTATAGTTTCCAAGATTGTCTGCTTTTTGTGACCCATTTTGGTCTTTACTTCAACATAATTAGACCAACTTTATTGATATTTAAGGAAATTACGCTTGAGCAAGAAAAATGTTGACAAAATAAGGCGAATTCTTGCATCAAAAACAATTGTTGGGACAGCAAGTTGCTGACACTTTTGCATATTTTCCAATTATGGTCACACTGGTCGATCAGGCTGACTTTCAATAAAGAGAGGAAGAACTTTGCTCTTCCCTTCTTTTATGACGTGCTCTTCTCTTCTTAGTTTTTCTTGTCACTATTTCATTTAAAACCAATTTTCAATAAACTTTTTTCCCATTTGATTTGAAGAATATAAATTCAGTAGTAAGTAGACTTGTACAAAATAATCAAGCACCAAACAATAACCAACTCGGTCGAACACGTTACACTGATACATATAAAAAAAAAAGATATAAGCCAAAATATGAATAAAAGCATCGGGTCATGGTCCTCCGCAAAGAATAGTCTAAAGCCGAAAAAGCACGTCACTTTGGAGAGAACAGAGAATATACCCACTCAATTCCGCACCTATGGATACATCAAGACCAACCAGTTAAGCACACCCTTTCCACAGAAAACCAAGCCCGTCGATCTGGTGGCCGTCACGGCCAAACTAGAAGCGGAGACAAAGATGCAGCTGAGAAGTTCCAAGAGTTGCCAAAGTGTGTACGAGAGAAATCGAGATCGAGTTAAGTTCTCCAGGGAGTACTCGAGTTCTGTCACTGAACGCCTCCTTGCCTTTGCGATGCGGCGCAAACTGTTCGACAAGGGGGAGTTCCTCATCTGCAAGGGGCGGAAGACAACCGATAAGTTTCATCCCAGTCTTCCCGAGGATCGGCGGCAGGGTGATCGCTTAGTAGATCGCCAAATACAAAGCCGCGATAAACGCTACTTCGAGGAGGTGACGAAATTCTGCATAGCGAATAACATTAAAATAGCCAAAGGAAATCTGTAATTTCTGTTATTCTTGCCAACGAGTTAAGAGCAGGAATAAAATGCAGAATTTGAGTTTTCTAGCTCATCGTCTTTGCCATATCTCTCTCCTTTTTGAGGTGTCACTCACGGGGGATAAACGATGCCAAGTGCAGGCAAAGGGAACGAAAGCAAGTGAAGTGGCCAGAGTCCAGGGCTCCGAACCCCAGTTACCTCCTATGGGAGGATACTTTGATATTCAAAATAAAAATTAAACTATTGGCCAAAACTTGTGCGTAAAATCGAGAAAGCATAGATTACAGGATTCCTTTAGAATGTCTCTGCCACTTAGCTTAATTCCATCATTCCCTAATAATTAAAAATATATATCATTAATAAAATATAAAAAAAAATAAAATAATATACCTCTGAGCTCCATGGATACCGAGTAGGATAAAACAAACGCCTCTTCGCTTTTCCGGGACACTTGCAGACATTTCGTTCGCAGAAATCCACTCAACTTCACCCACATCCTGGCAGCAACCTCTCCGCCTCTCCATCTCCATCTCCATGTCCGCCACCATCTCCCATCTCCCAGCTCCCAGCTGCTGTGGTTCATTGTACTTTACGAGCTTTTTCAGCGGCCTGAGCTCGCGACTTCCGCGTGTTTTTCCACTATTCCGACTGCCACTCCATTCACCACTCAGCCAGGCAGGCAGCCTTTATCCTTTTGTCTGTCGACGCACGTGGATCGAACAATGGTCGGGACGACGACAGTGCTGAAATGTTTGGCTATAAATTATGGCAGCTCAGATCGACACCGTGGCTCTAAGCGCAGATTGGCATGGCTGTGACAGTTTTAAGGCTTTGCTGCACTCGCAGAATATCGCGTATACGCAACGTGTTCGGTTTCGGTTTCTAGCTGTCATATTGCAAACGACACGCCGGGGAACCGGCCCCGACTATCTATTTTTTTCGGTCTGCGGTCGCATTGGCCCCGAAAAGTTGTCCGGACACAAAGTTACGACTGAGCCAGCCAGCCAGCCAGCCAACGGACGTGAATCTGTGTGTTTTTCGCGTCCTGACAGCTGTTCGTGTTTTTGGCCATGGCCAGAACTGCAAAGAGCAAACAGCAAATTGGCAAAGGCCGTCACATTAGCGCCATTTTCCACTCTGCGGTCATAATTCACTAAAATTAATTGTCGCATTCGAGTTTTGTGTGGCCGCTCTGTGAACTTTGGTGGCTATTTTTGTCCCAGAATGCTCCTGCTCCTGCTCTTGCCTCTCTATTCAGTGTGTCCGATTTCAAAAGTCCCCGGGGTGCTGTAAATATCATTCGGGTGACTTCTGCTCGGGCAGCCTTTAAGCGGGAAACGGAAATTGTTAAAGGGCCGGATGTTGCTGAGGATTCGGAGGCATTAACTGAATTTGGCCACATTTAAATCAAAGCCTTCCACTTGACGAACTTCGAAGGCTTGCCAAAAACGTATTTTGGCTGTATCCTAAGACCCAGAGAGCCAGCTCCCCGGCGCGTGGCCCTCCTAATTTCTGGCAGCTTTGCCCCGACCCCCAAAGAAAAAGGAAAATTATGCAAAACATAATAATAAAATTTAATAAAAAATACCAGAGCACGCGGATCTCAGGCCCGGTCGGGGATTCCCCTGATTGTCCCAATGTGTAATGGGCTCCGCTAATGCTGCAACATTTTATGCAAATACATTGGAGTGGTCCCTGGCCCCGAGTGGACCATGGCCTGAGGCGCAACAAAGGGATCGACTCGGTCTCGGTCTCCGCTATCCCCACTCAGCCGGCCATCTTTATCAGGTATTTGTTTATGCAGCTGCCAAGTCGAGGCTTATTTTATTACATTTCTTCGGGGGACTCGGGACGCGGAACTCGGGACCAAGTCGTTCCGTTTATACAAATGGCTTTTGGAATAGGCAAATAAGTACTTGGTAAGTAAATTTCGGGCACCACCTGCTCGACCTGGGCGGGAGCCTCAATCGCTTGTCGCTGGCACATAAAAATAAGTCAGGAGACAACGATGTCATTCAAACAAGGACCAAACAAAAAGTCGGCGGCGAAAAGTTGCAAACTTTGTTTTGTTTTATTCGTTTCGGGTTATAAAACGAATGAACGAGTGTAGGGAAAACTTCAGAGCGGTTTCGAAAGTCGGCAAATACCCGCGTCCCATCAGCCACGCCCATTCGGGGACGGGCTGCCTCGTGGGTGGAGCGGACTTGAAGGCTGATACTGAAATACAGTGGATATAAAGTTAATAAAATATGAACGAAGTCAATGTAAATATTTCAATAATTTAGGTCATTTTATTTTAGGAAGTCAAATATTATTTGATATTCAGGCATTGGTAAATTGTACAAAAAGTCAAAATGCACAATGTTTGGAGTTGCCACACTGTGATAAAATGGTGTGCAGAGATGCATACGGCCACACTGTACCGGGACTGTACTAATAAATGCAGTGAGAAAATAAAAACGAACTTACATTAAAAGCTTCTATCACGTCATGTTTGTAAAAGATTTAATAATGAAGTCCCGAAAAACTGTTGCCTTATCCCCTAGCTTCAAGACTGCATTCAAAAAATAATGTCGTATATATCTGATCGATCCAAGATTGCTTAAGGCGTTGACTATGAACAATGTTATAAATTCTTGAATAATACTTTAAATAGCAGTCTTTTGCGAGTGTTTATTTATGAGTGTTCCTTATTTAAAAAAAAATCATCTTCTAATGAAACCCCTAAAAAAGAAACAGTATTTCCACTGTTCATCCAAACTCAAACTGGTTGCCCCCGGAAACAATAAAAATGCCGCGTTCACAATGCGCCCCGGCATAAAAAGTGCTTATTACGCCGTATAGTTGACTACGGGCCTTTGTCGGCAGCAGGAACGGCGGCAGCGGCAACGAAGCAGCGGAAGCCCGGCAACAATTGAAATAAATGAATTGGCCAAAAGGATTGCGGGGTGAAAAACATAAAACGGAATGGCACGAACGGCATATGGGAAGGGATTTCGACGATTACGGCTTAAATTTTGAAATTCCAATGCGCATGGGAGGCGGCGGCGGCCACTTTACGAGTGACTTGTCAGTGCTTATGCGGCCGCAAATATTTTGTAAGCCTCCCCGGCATTAAATCAAAATTGAAATCAAATCGTCAAAGGCACCAGCTGTAGAGATTTAAGGCGACAAGCTTAAAGGGTTGCGGGTCCCAGAAATTGCAGGCAGCATATGTAAATCCAAAGTATTCAGTTCAGAAGAAGGGGTCTCCAACTCATCCCACAACTAAGCCAATTTCAGGGCCCACCGCCGACTGGCAGCAGCTCTGGCACCTATTTCAAACTCAATTAAACACGGAAAGGCCAGCAGCCGGCATTCGCATCTCTATGGCAGCAGCCATGGTGTGTCATGAAATTCGCCACGGTGGACACAGCTGTTCTTTATGTGGCTCCCACCGAGTGGTGAGTGGGTGAGTGGCCCACTGGGCTTATTGTGGATGCAGTCTGAACGGTTGGATTAAATATTTGAATACAGTTGCCAGTCTGTCCAGTCCTGTTCTGTCCTCTCTGGGCGTTTCGTTTTGATCTCACTTAAAAGGGCTTCGAGTCATGTTTTTGGGTCCGTAACTAAATAAAGAGCTTCGGTCAGTCCCGAAAGTTTTAATAACAGTTTGGCAGACTTCAGTGGCGAGACCAAAAGGATTTCTTTGGGGGTTTCTAGTGTCCATTGATTAAAAGGATTAAATCAATTCAACTTTGAAACAAATAATTAAGAAAAACAATATTTTTGTGGGGGTTTTCAGGAGTGCAAGCCACCGAAGCCTTGAAAATTGAACCAATCTCCAAAAACTTTGGCCAACAACCAGAGAAGGCCTCCCGTAAAACGCCAAAGTGAAGCCCCTTTAAAATCTGGCCCGGCTTTCGTCTCTGTTTGTTAGCTCTTTTTGGCACAGGTTTCGGATTTATCTCGACTCGCTTCCGTTGGCACAGCATTTAAGTTCACATGACAACATCAGCATCAGCATCAGCAACATCAACAGCAACAGCAACACCAGCAGCAGCAGGCAAAGACAATTCAACGCTGACAAAAGGCACAAACATACTCGTACACAGCCGAACTACACACACTATGTATTGCCGATTAGAATGTTTGCTGTGTTCCGGTCATTTGCATACATTCCACATCCGAGCATTCGGGGCATTGGGGCCACGGCAAACAAGCGGACACAGATTCGGACACGTGGACACGTGGACACCTTCTGACCCATCAGGCTTTGCATTCAAATTGGGCAAGTGACCCGGCCCGCATGGTGACCATGCATAATTAGACCTGTTTCGGTGCCTTGTTATGGGCCAAATATTTGGCTTGTAAATTGATTTCGCTTCGTCAGTTTGTTGGCATGTGCTGAGTCCCGTGCCAAGATCAAGGCCATCTGGGTGAAGAGATATATCAAATTCATCAATGTCGACACTAGTGATTCCCAATGAATTCTTAATTCTGATTCGTTTTTATTTTCAGGTGTAGTGATAGTTTCTTGAATATGTTTAATGAATTTGTACTTTTAAAAACTGTGTAAAAAGATAAAAAGTGCAACTGTCACAGCAGTGGAGTTGCCAGACTATATAAATATTTGAAGAGATTTTGTAAAATGATAAATACGGGCACACTTATACCAAGATACTGACTAAATAAGACGGGCTGAGAACGTTAATAAATGAAAATATTAAGTAATATCGATAATATTTTAGTTTTAAAAGTAAGGAGCCAATTATATATAATTTGTCTAAAAATTAACGTATTTTTGGCTTCAAAAACTCCTATTAAATATCAACCTTTTGTGGCACAATACAACAGAAAAATGGTTGATGATTTTTCTTATTTTCCCTTTAATATATCTCTTTTATTCCATAACAATCATCAATTCGAGGTTGATTGCCAGAAACACCTGCCCAGTTATGGTTTTTATAGCCTGGAAACACAGAAACATTCAAATGGCCCGAAGTCAACGAACCAACAATGTCCCTCTGCCTCTCTTCCAATCCCGACAAGCATCCAATTCCCGTAGCGTTCCGATTTCCGATCCCAATTGCTGACCAGTGTGCTCTGGTGCAGAAAGCTTGCCAATTATTGTGTGCAAAGTCCATAAATAATTTGGCTGGCATTGATGCACGGAGCGGTATCCATACAAGGGTTCCAAATGATGCCACTTGCATTGAGAGCTGGAGTTGAAGCTGGACCTAGGAGCTAATCTACATTTATGCCGCCCGGAGAGCTACTCCTGTGCTTCTTTGCCTGACTTCTGGCTGCCGGCCTGGTGGCTGATGGCTCTGTTTGTCCCCGGCACACATTTCGAGTGTTTTGTTTATGTGGAGCACACATTTCCAGCTCAAGACATGGAGCCGTCGTTTGCATAATAATTTAACTCATTACCCACGCCCACTCCCAGTCGTGTCCTGCTTCTGTGTCTGCTCCTCCTCCTCCTTCCTTTGGAGCCCAAACTAAATAAGCATAAGTAAGACACATTCATTTGCCAGACGACGAGTTCTCCTGCTCCGTTGCCAAAGGATTTACGGCGCCCTCGAGCCCTAACGAGGTAATTTCGAGGCTCTGCGAGGTCAAGATGTGACGACGACACTTGCACACCCACACACCCGCACACCAGCACCCACACTCGCACACACATGCTGTGATGAATGCATCACTCTGTTTACAGCGCTCATTACGCATACGACACGTGCGCCCGCCTCCTAAATGCTTTGGCATTTAAACTGTTTTAGTTTCGCTCCGAGCGCTTAGCTCTCCAAACGCTTTCCCAGCTTGTCAACATAATTGATTTGGCTTGCCATGGGAATCGCAATCGGATCCGGAATCGATAGCATGCCGCCCGGGGGGCTCTCTTAGAATTGCAACTTTTACTTAAAATTTGCATGTTCGTTAGCCCGAAGTTTGCAGTTCGGGGGCAGGTACGAGGTAACGAGGCACATAAAGTGTTGCAGGTGAAAGTTTCGTGGCCTCCGTTGCGGTTTCTGTTCGGCGCCCAAGTTCCCAGGTTGCCGCATTGCATTGTCCAACTTTTTATTGCCTCCGCGGTGCTCTGCTTTTGCCACTGAAGCCGGAGTAAGGAAACTAAGGCACGCTGATGGTAAATTACTTTTTCAGTTTCTTGGTGCTTTTTAATCTGCTTTAAATGGGCTTTAATCTTTGGCAAACTATATTTCTGGCTTATTGTAAGGTAGCCTAAGTTCACTTAAAATATATATTTGCCAAACCCAGGTACACATCCATGTTGATCCTTCATTTAATCACTTATCTAATAAATACCACAGTACACAATGCATAGCCCGAGGTAGAAGGACTCTTAATCGGGGGGATTCACGGAGTTATTCCCTCTGACTTCTGCCGTTTTTATGCGTTTCCTTTTGCCTGTGCAGGAGGAGGATGGAGTGTGGGCCACCTTGTACTTTTCGTGCTCATTCTCGCTGTACTCTAATCTCTATCGCTCTCGTTGCTTTCCTCGCCTTCCTGTCCAGGTCAGTGTCGCCTCCCAGCGAGATCCGCAGTGGCTTCGTCTGCAGCCTGGGAAAAATCCCTGGCTGTGCTTCGGCTCATCCCGCATTTTCCGCCGCTTTGGCTGCACAGCGCCCGATGCAACAGCAATTCACTTAAGTTACTCAAGTCGTTGAGGGCATAACTTCCGCTCCGCATTCCGGCAGACGACGAGGACGAGGAAGAAGACCCGACCCAATCATCCCGGCACTGCCACTCCGCTTACTGTCTTAATGCCGATGCTCGCACACATTTCATGCGAGTCCTTATACGCATTTTGCCATCCTTTTATTTTCAGTTCATGCACTCCTGCATTTAACCCAATCCGCTCTCGTGTGTGTGTGAGTGCTTAAACTAGTTGGATTACTCTGGGCTCTAAGGCGATTGTATAGTAAGTCGAAGTCGTATGAATGGAGTAAATATTTACTGTGCCGCGGGGAGTACAATTCACGAATCCTCATGCTATTTGATCTGCTTTCAGGCTTTAAACGTTGTATATATTTATATAAATCTGCATTATAGCGCTTGCTGTCTTGCTGCCATTAATTTATTTAATTTATCTCACAATTTGATGGGAAATTTAACTTTAAAAGAGTTTTTGCTCATAAGATGACATTTTTATGTACTTTAGTTAAGAGTTTTAGGATCTAACAAGCAAGGAAGCTAGCTTCGAAAAGCCGGAGTTTACTTATCCTTGCAGCTGGCTAATTTAGAAACGGCATAACTCAGCCAAAATGGCATACATTTTTAAATTGGACAGCTTTTCTCTATGCTAGTTTTTATTAGATTAATAAATCTGCATATTGAGTTTAATAATTTAAACAAATTAATTTTCTCAGTGCCTGCTTCTAATTCTAAGAACGATTCTTGATGTTGCACTTGGCGCCACGTCGGTTCTTTCATGGTCGTTAGTGAAATGGCCTTAACTAGATCAGTGAGTTGCCACCAAAGTGCTAATTGCACTGGATTCGGGCTTAAAAGCCTCGTCTTGGGTCAAAACAAACAGTGGAAAGCGCAAGCCGCCGCCGCCGCCGGCCGAAGAAAGTGATTGCGTTCAGGTGTGAAAATCAGAAGCTAACCGCTCTCAGTTCTCAGGTAATTCTCAGACCGAACGGAAGCAAAATGAGGCTGATCGCTTTTCTGGCACTTGTATTATTCCTCATCCAGCTTCAGTTGTGCTCCGGCGGCAGCCACCTTAAGCGCTTGAGCAGATCTCTGATCTTTCCCCCCACGAGTCCCACGCGTGTACAGTTTATCGGCGGCATTGGTATTCCCGTGGAGAACCTACACTTTGAATCGGTTACCTCGGGCTATGTGCTGAAGGCGGAGTACTTTCTGCCCACCAACTCCTCGGAAATAACGAGAGTCTACCTGAAGCCCCAGGCCATTACGGGAAGGAAAAAGGAACCCTCCACCTATGGAGCACTCTATCGCTGGATTATTTATCGCGGAATCGAGATGGTCATCGAGAACATGGGCCTGCCGGGCAGGAGCTGTCTGCTTCGGCTGATATGTGAGCACGCGGCGCTGCCGATGGACCACGAGAGTGGGCTGCTGGGCGAGGTCCTGGACATAGTTCTGACTCCATCCAGCTCGGTGGACCAGCTGGGACACGCTACGGACCGCGAGTACCACACCTCGGAGCACTTTGGGCGGCGAGGTGGCGACTGCCGGGCGGCCTATGCCAGCAGGTGCCAGAAGTCGCCCATGGAACTCATCAGCCTGCTGCTGGAAGTGAATGAATAAAAAGGTTATGCGTGAGACAAAGGACTGTTTCGTTTCAATTGGCGGTCCCGGTTGTCCACAATCACGTAATCGCACATCCTGGGTGCGACAATTACAAAGTTGATAAACATTTTAATTAGTTTTGCGCAGGCGGTGCGTGAGCTGCCTGGCAATCGGCATCAATTGTAATTAAGGTCTCCCCTGGCTGACGGGGCGTATGCGTAATGTGGGAAATCAACAAGCAAACACACACGGGAAGCAGGACACAGGATCACTGGCGTACTTAACTCGCTTAAATTAAAATGGCAAACACAATTTGCGTGAATTATGTGACGCCTACATGCGAATCGTCCGGAATTTACTGCTTTCTCATTAAGTAATCCAGGACACGTATGTGCAGGGACACACATCCCGCCCAGCTAATGGGCTTAGTAAATTCGGACAGTTCGAAATAGGAGCCAGGAGCATGTTCGGACAGCCGTGAAATAATTACACACATTCAATGAAACGCGACCGGAATCGGAGAGGAGGAGTCCCCCAGTTCCTGGCCGGCGATTGCTTCTGGCATTTCAATGCCAGAATGTGGAAATGTGGAAATGAGTTTAATATTAATTAACAGCACGTCAACGCATGTGGCAAGTGGGAAAACCAACGGGCATCCAGCACCCAAAACCCATACCGTTCGGTCATTAGTTGAACGGTTTTGTGTTTGTTTTAAAACACTTGGCCGCCGGGCCACAAGAGCCACAGGCGAGGCCAAGCCATAAACACAACAATATGAAAATGAAATTCTTTTGGGTCAGTTTGGGTCCATTTGTCTTCAATTTCAGTTGCCCTCGAGGCAAATATCGGGGGCCCCATGTGTGTTTGGCCGTAAATTATTTAGCAAATGCAAATGCAATTTTTCAAGCTAGCTCTCCCCCGGGTAGGGGTTCCTCACAAAAGAATAAATAGATGCTTACCTTGTATAAAAAATAAACAAAATTCTATACTCCCACCGAAAGAGAGTGCGTGAGAAAACATATCCCAGTATTCCCGAGCTATTTATTCATATTTCTCTTGGAACATCAAGCCCCTCGGGCTGAATTCACACATTGTACGACTCTTACTCGTCGGTATTCATTCGAGAATTTCTCCGCCCATAAAGGCCTTAGCTATTTTCCGACATTGCTGACATATGAGGCGTTTCCTGTCGCTACCAGATCTCCTCCGGTTCAGCCCTCCGCTTGAATATGCTAACTGCAATCCTTTCGCACTAAACATAATTTAAAGGCGCCGGCCACCGGAGAGAGGCGAACTCCTGTCGAAGGTCCTGCAGTTTTGTAGTGCGGAATTTATGGGCAAATGTGGAGATAAACTTGCTGTCATTTATCAACGAGCCGTTGCCGGATTGCGGGCCCGGGCCCGGACCGGATCCGGGTTCCAGGTCCCAGGTCCCAGGTCCGGGTGCGAGTCCGGCCACTGTCGAGTGCGGAGTGAGTGTGCCTTTTGAAAACATTTTGACTTGAAATGATTACGCCAAAAACTCAACAGATAAAACCCGGAGCACGGAAGCGACCATAAATCAGTAAGTAAATGTGACTTCCTCGGCCTCTCGGTTGGACTCCCTTTGCCCTGCCAATGATGAGCCCGGCATAAAGAGGGGGAGAGATGGGTGACTCGAGTGGCGGATGGACGAAGGTAGAGCGGCCAAATTGCAGTGGACAGGACAGGCGGACCGAGCACAACTCCGCCGTAGATTGGCAACATTTGATGGCACAAGTTACGTTCGCATTTATCTTTCGAGCAAGTGTCACTTGTGAGTTTCTTGAACCACAGCCAAGTCCGGAGAACCATGTCCGGTCGTCGGAGCAGCAGAGACAGCAGTAACGGTAGGAGGAGCATGAGCAGCAGCAGGAAATCCTGCTAAGCAACAGGGCTGCCCTGTGGGCTGGGCTTTAAAACGGGGTTTCCGCCTGGCACTGATAAATGTCCTCCTGATGGGCACAGAGCACATTTCCCCAGAGTTCAATAAGCACTTGTGATGGCTCTTGTTTAATTGTTGCAAAATGGGCTTTAATCTTATCGAGCAGTTACAAGATCCTTGACTTTAGTACAAGTAATCAGGGGGTGATTAAGTTGACACATACCTTTTAAGGAGCCAAGTTAAGGCTTTGGGTTTACAGGGTTTCAGAGGAACTGACAAATATAATTCCTAATTTCTACATTATATTTTTCTTGATTTCTGATAAATCTTAGAACATTTTTATATATTCAGTAAATATCCGTAGTCTCTAAGTGAACCTAAATCCTTTTCCTGGCACCTTAGCCAACATCAGTTCAGTTCCCATTCGATTTCCCTGCCCAAAGTCAAGCTGCCTGTCTGACAAATCATGTACTTTTCCGTGTTGGTAATTCTCGAAATGGTAATTCTGTCCCTCCGATGTAGCGGCAAAATTCAACGTCTCCGCAACTTTGACAAATTAGCTTTGTTGGCCACAGTTTGTTGTTATTGTTATCGTGAATCATTTCATTTCAGCTTGCCTCGCATCATTTTGATTTATGTGGCGTTAAGTAATTATAATTTATGCTTTATGGGAGCCAAGCACCCGGACAGGGAAACACTTTCAGCGTAGCCAGCTTTCCCGGCAGGCTAATGACTTGGAGTTCGTTGGCAGATATTGCAATTTGCATATGCACAGAGTCAGCGCTGATTAGCATAATAAAGTGAGCGGCATCCGTTGGCCGAGGATTGTCAGGCGGAGCAACACGTCGTATGCGCAATATTAATTATTCAGAGCCTAGCAAAGGCGTCGAGAATACGAAGGAGCCGCGCGAGAGAACACTAGACAAAGACAAAACAATGCGACACTTGTCGTCGTCCTCGTCCTCTTTTCCTTGGTATTCCCTACTTTGAGTTTAAACGGGAATCCTGGGAAAAAACATGCTCGGGCAATAAAGGAGCAATTTTTTTCTAAATTACAAAAATGTGAGCAAACATTTTATTTGCTCTCGCAACTTGGGAGGCCTTCCATATATATATATACAGTCTGACATAAATCTTTGCCAATTTCCATGAGGCAGCAGCCACTCTTTCTTTTTTCCTTGCCTTGCCTTTTAGTTTATTTCGTTCATTTCGTTCTCTTTGGGGGACTCTTCTTGTGCCTTTTTTGTGCCCTTTTTCTTAGTCGCTGCAATGACAAGAATTTGAATAATTCGCCAAATGTGCCAAGTTGAAATGTTAAAATTCCCAACGACGCGTCGCAGCCACGTCGACGGAAGTTGGCAAGCGGCCGGGAACTTCCGGTTTGGCAGAACTGGAGTCACGACCCGCCAAATGATTGCTAAATGAATGGGGAATGGATCTGGGTGAACGACACGACGCCCCCGAGGATGCGCGGCGTCGGCAGACGGCAGGATGCGACGCCTTAAAAACTTCGCGCTTAATGCATCATTAAATTTATAGCCCCCAAAATAATTTAGCGCAATTTCGCTAATGTGTCACACCATAAAACAAATCACAAATGTTGGTTTTCACCGAAAGTTTGTCGCCAGCCCCTTGTTATTGTTCCTTCTTCTTACTGTCGCTTGTCTTCTTCCGGAAATATTTCTTTTGGCACCCTGACAATGGATTTCATAATTAAAATCAGAAGTTTGTGGCGCAAACTTTGTTTAAAAGTTATGGGAGTTCAACTTGTGGCATTCACCAGTGAACATTTCGCTGCATAAATTGCGCTATCAAAAAATTAATAAGTTTATTTATTAGAACAAACAAGTATTCAAGTGAATTCCTTGGATGGTTACATTTAAATCTCTTTACAGACGGAAAAAATACCTTAGAATATACAATTTAATTACAGATTAAAGCTTACAGATTTAAACTTAAACGTATTTAAGGGAGATGCCATAGAGTTCTCTTTAATTAACAATTTAAATCCTAAGGAACCGACATTTCTTTATTTCCCTCATAATTCTGCGTCTTCCATCATTTCCATCGGGAAACCCATATCCTTGATAGCATGCTTTCATGATTTTCCGACTTCCACGTCTCTTTCAATGGCATGCGACGCCAGCAAGTGCAGCCTGCAGGTCCTCCGAGTGACTCCTGTTTCTCTCGCAGCAGCTGCTGCTGCTGTTTTTCTGCCGGCGCTGTCAGCTCGCCATACTCGGTGTGATGGCTAAAGAATTTTTCAATAATCGAGCCGGGCGCAAATATGTATGGAAGGACCGTTCCTGTTATTGAGGAAATTAATAAAGCCGTCGTTCTGGAAAATGTCGAAGCATCTTGCGCGTGGCATACTTCCGGGGGCGAGGCCAGGAATTTAGCCCAACAGAACAGAGATGACAATTAACGAGATAAGTGATAAGATGCTGGGGTTATAGTTCAAGGGGTCCGAATGAAGAGCCCCCAACTAATTTATGTTATTCTCTCCATTAGCGGGCCAGGCTTCATCCATCATCCATTCTGCTGTCGTTGTAAGCCTGATAAATTCCACGATTTGGGTAGCCGTCAACATTGTGTCTGCGATGCATATGACACATTATTTTCAACGACAGAAATCCGCAAGAAAAAGCCCAAAAAAGCAATTAAGTAAGCGACTTTTGTACACTGCAGAAAAGTAATTGAAAAGAGAGGATTCTCTCTTATTAAAGATTTCAACATTTTCCTCGCTTTCCCCCATTAAGTCTTCCGTGTTCAGTTGGTAAATAATTACCCAAAGTTATGGCCATAAATTACTGAAAAACATTCAGTCATAAATTATTAGGTTACCTTTTCTACATTATCAGGCGGAAGACCCTTCTTCTTTCAGTGTACCCACACATATATAGGCTCACTTATGCAAACACGTGGCATATCCTTAAGCACACGCACTCTAATGGGCATTGCAGGATAATAATTTCCTTGGAGCGCCCGAGGACAGGGGCGAAAGGGGGAATCCTCGGGCATTTAAGCGCCGCTCATTTATCACAAATTTCCCATTTACCAACACGACTTGTCCGAGTCTGGTAAAATTAATATGCGAAAATAAATTATCTGGCCAAATGAGCAGCGTTTACCACAGCCGCCAAAGGTTATGGCGGAGCGGGGGGAATCCCATTTTCACACGCGATTTTTTGTGTTCGACCAGCGGCGGAGGCCGGAGGCTTTTCAGCTTCATCAGTCACAGGAGGCGAGCCTAAAGCGGTGGGCCTTAAACGGCCGGCAAATAATGGCCGGGAAGCAAACAACTCGGAATTCAAAAAGCGAAATACGCATACGATATCCAGGGAGCTCTGCAGGGTAATTGAATATCGGTCAAGTGTGAAGGGAACGGGCAGGGCTGCTGTTCATTCAGTCAACCGGAAAACGATAAAACCCAACCGATTCACTTTAAGGTGGCTTTAACATGGCTTAAAGCTCTTTCATCCACTAAATCGAACACTTTAATGGACGCCATCTGATTGTCGGCTCACGTGCATTGCCTCCTCCGATAATCTCCCCAACAACGAGCCTAATTTGGACGCATTCATTTGGAAAATTAAAAATTAAATTGCTTGTCTCACTGCTCCCGCCCTGCCGCTGCCTGATATGGGGAATATTGTAACAGTGCTCAGCAATAAATCTCATTAACGAGCACACAAAACATAAACAGCAAGCGAAAACTGGAGGAAAACCTTCGAGGACGAGGTCGTGTTCTCGTTTTGGGAATTGCTGTTGCCAGGCACTCGGTGATTAACAAAGAAATTGGGAGGCAGTGACATGAGCATGCCGATTTGATTGGATAACTTAGTTTGCTTTTAATACGGAAAGGCCCACGAAAAAGTAAACCCAAAAGAAATGGAATAAAGTTTAACTTTTGTATTTAACAAAGCCTGCTTTTGAGGGCCTATAAGTACGGAGTATTTTAAGAAGAAATTAAAGCTCTCTAGAACTCCTTGATTATAACTTAAAAATCATGGAAAGTCAAACATATATAAAGCCAAAACTCTGTAACTTTAAAGCCATTCTGAGTATGAAATTTCCACCCTGTTCGTTAGCTTATTTATTTTTTTAAACCCTTTATATATAATAAATCTTTAATATATAATAAATCCCGAACCTCTAAATGATTTCAAATAAATAGAAAAGCACATCTCCTATATAAATTGAACCGAATCAAATAACGCTTTGTGTGGAAACCAATCCCCTATAATCGGACGAAAAAGAACAACATTTCTCGCATAAACACAAATATGTATTTAAATCCAATCGTAACATTCCATCCCAGAGAGTTGCGGAGGGAGTTAACTCGCAGGCAATCCATCATAAGCCTGTCAGCCGCAATATGCGAAGTGGTTGCGGTTCAGCGCTGCTCCCTTAACCCTTAACAACCATCCAGTCATCCTGTTGCACCATATGCCGTGCCATATCATATGCCATGTTGATAAGATTATTGTGCGATGATATTTGCATACACAGCTATGAAGGCACAAAGCCATGTCCTTGTTGCCGGCGGTTCCTGCAGGTTTAAATTGTATTCCGTCGACTGCCAGCAGCTGCTCGGCTCTACAACCTACAAATTTGCCCCTAAACACTCGAAGCCGGAAAGCAATTGCTTCACGGCGTGGGCGCCGCTGAAATATTAGCCTCGTTTGCCTGGAGGAGCTGGCAAGTCGGAGGAGTCGACTCCTGACCCTCCTCCCTTGGCACTTTATGGCCTCTGATTGCATTCGGTTGCCAGACCGAAAATCACGTGGGCCATCGAACACTTTGCTCTCGTATCTGTTTGAATAAATATTTAAATATTTTCTTGAATTGCACTCGTTTTTCTGTAAGAAGTGCAAATGATATGACCCTACAGATTTAAGTGGTGTCTCGATTAGGGTCATGTTTCTTATATCCCTTTTAAGGGTTTTTAAAGAGAGAGAGGGTTCTACAAATAAACTTGAAAATGATTAAATAAATATATATATTTCTTAATTTTTCAAACATTACAATTTTATTCATGGAAACTCTTATAAATTTAATTAATATATAATTCAAGTCAAATACTTACACAGCCCTCTAATAAGAATGGTCAAAAAAACCCTAAAATATGACTTGATGATTTTATCTAAAAAGTTCTGTATCATTTCTCCAAAAAATGTAAGTATAAATCTCCCACAATTACTATTCTTAATATATTTTTTAAGTGCAGAATCTCTAACCCACACTCTAGCCACACACTCGGGGCCAATAAGGCAATGGCCAACTCATCGGTATATTGACGCCTGCCCACTTAATTGCTCGGCAAACGTTCACCAATTCATCGCACACCAGATCAAAGGGGAGCAGGAGAGGAAGGGAAGCCGAGGAGTATGTTTTTGGCCTTGCCCTCGTCTAAAATAGACTTTTTTGGCCCCGCCAGCTTCCGTTTTTATGAGGAACGGCCGCCGCCGCCGCCGCCTCCAATTAGAGTTCTGCTGATTTGGCGCACTTAGCGAGAGAGGCATGTGTTCGGACTTGGGTTTGGGCAGGATTGGGGGGGCCTATAGAAACCCATTAAGATCATGCTCCATTAATTGAGTTGCCATGAAATCGCCTGGTCCCTGTGAATGGCACTTGTTACTGGGCCGATTTGGGATGGTGTCAGAATTGTGCATGTTCCAAATGGTTTTTGGCACACCCACTCCCAATGCCAGTGCCAGGACCAGTCCAAGTCCCCTTCCCGGGGCCACCAAATTAAGTTACACTTGCACAACGCCAAAAGAATCGCTGGGGGAAGGCGTCAGCCGCTGTGCCGGTCTGTGAGAATTAAATATGCATGGCTATGTTTTGGAGCTCCCTTCCGAAGTCCCCCGTCGGCTATGGGCCGTAATTGTAATTAGCTTCCACAGAGCGCGGCGCTCGAAACCGAATCGAATGAACAAAGGATCTGTGGGGCGTGGCAGATTTGGCGATTCGGCGATTGTGGGCGGGAACTGTGGAGTACTGTGTGGCAGCCAAATCGGCTAAATGGGTTAGCATTGCTAGCTCCCCTCGTTTGGCACATAAAAGGGCATAAATAATCAGCACATATTGGGTGTGAATGGGATTCAAACAGAGTTTAGGCCAATGCCTCTCGAACTGGACTGCGGGCGGGTATTCCCAGATATTGAATTACATTATAATATGGGGTAAAACCTCTTTGAACAGTTGGTAACTGTAAAATGTGTTGCACTTAAATTTAATTCTAATATCAACTTGGCATCGTGTTTCCATTTACAATTCCCATTTTAATCTGCAAGTATCCTTTTGGAATTAATTACACTTAAACTTAACTAAAAGGATAATTATTAAATGCAATAATCTGACAACGAAGCCAAGTTACCCAGTCACTAACATTAAATCTTCCACAAATACCAAGCCATCGTTTTCATATTTTCCCCCGACATTGTCCTTTAGCACCGGCTTACCTTTGTTTTAGATCTTCCCCGTTGGATATAACACTCAGTCCGTCCGGCAAAAACTTTCGCCTGGTTCTTGGGGACTTAAATGAAGTTTGTGCCCGCACTTAACCAAAGCGCAATAAATCAAAACACCTGGTGGGGGTACTTAAGAGACGTGCCAGCCAGGACGACAGCACAACAATGGGGCGACATGAGCAACAAAGCAGATAACAGTGGAAAAACATGATTTCAGAATAAGTTATATGAAGACTTGAATACCCTACAGGGTTTTATTTAAGGTTTTTAGGGTCTAGAAATGTGATAAAGAATTCTACGCATTTCTTACGATCAAAAAAATTATTTTTATGGAAGTGGAGCAAAATGTTTATATTATTATATATTAGCTACTAAATTTTTGTTAATAATATTAACAATTTATTGCATATTATCATTCATTCTCACTCTCTCTGAATAGTGTGCCCATATGCAAACTTTTCCCAAATCGCTTAAAGTGTTTTTAATCAAAGTGTGGCAACTCCACCTCCCTATTTATGAATCTGAATTAAATGAATATCCTTTTATATTGTTAATAAAAGCTTAAAATATCAAATATATCTCAGAACATAACAGTAGTTTCTTAGGTAGGATATCTTAGTCTGAAGTCCTGGCTTTTGGAAATCCTCCCAGGACTCTCTGAAAGGGAAAAACAATGTAGAAACACCGAGGCACCGAGTGAAATCAAAACTTTTACGGCCTCGCAAAATATACGAAACGGCCAAGAAGGCGATAAGGCTGCAACAACAAGGCGAACAACAGGTGTTCGACACAGATTCCCACGCTAACACACACACCCCCGCACTCTCCGGGGACACGCACACACTCGCTGGCAAAAGGCGGAAATGAAAACGGTGTTGCCTACTTGCAGGCGCCGCAGCCAAAGCTATTTTGAATGCGTGTTTGTCCTGGCAGGCAGGGTTCTCTGCATTTGTTAACTGCATTCAAAAGGGGCTAAACAGCAGCACAAGCTCGTCGGCAGTGCCAAGAAATGAAAAGTGAAAAACTTGGGACGAGGTGTAAAGTTTGTGGGAAACTTTTTTCTCGCACCTTTTGCGGGTCGCCGCTACTCCGATGAACGGAACCCCAACAGCGCCAGCGAGGGGGATTCTCGCAGCAAAATGCAGTTAAAAACTTGCAGCCGCAATTCAATTAAAACTTCAATGTAATACCACCAAGTACACATCCACATGAACCTGCCGCACGAAGGAGATGGAAATGGAGTGCAGCTCCTTAGCGCCGGGATGACAGCAGCGTGCCAAGTGCCAAGTGCCTTGGATGGCTTCAAACTTTGTTGTCCTCCCGACCTCAGCTGTCCTCGAGTAAACAAACGCCTTCAAGTGCGGAGGGGGCGGGGCAGTAAATGAGCAGTGACTGTGGACTACGGCGGACTCGGGGACTCGCAGCTACGGACAGCCAGCAAAACAGCCGGAATGGGAGCGTACTCAAAGCGGTATCCGCGCAGGCGCTTTGTTCCGGATATATGACAGCTCTATAAAAGGCGCTGCTTAGGCCAGAGCCAAGGCAGTTGGTTCGTGGCGCTTCTTCGGAAAACTTCAAGAATCGGAAAATAGGAAAACTCGAACTTTGAACTCAAAACTCCGATTTCAAACTCCGCGCCTCGGTCGCTTATATCGTTGTGGTAAAGCTGTAAAAACTGTAATTAGTGTGCGCTTGTGGAATTGTGAAATTTAATTAGCCGGAATTATGGTGAGCCATGTGAAATGAATAAATAAATGAGCAAACCCTTGAAAAGTTTCAATAAAAAACAAACGAAATGCAGTTACGGAATGGTTAGTGTAACAAAGCGACCACAAAGTAATCTAATTTGTGTTTGGCAATACAATTTTGCCTACAAATCAGATTACCGAACTCTGATCTGAAACTGGTTGAGCGAGCAATTTTAATGACAGCCCGTTGAGTGGTTCAGAGTGTGCATAATATAATATTACCGAACTTGACGTTGATTGTGAATCTGAAATGCAATTTTTGGTGTTTTATTACATAAATAATATATTTGTATAAAAGTAATATGAACAAATGAAGCCTAAATATAAGTGGTGAGCATAAAAAATAAATGTTTCGAACAAATAAAAACTTTAAACTTATAAAGTACTTATAAAACGAATATAAATTAAATTCCCAAACATAACCTGTTCTTACTCCTTTTAATTAAGAATATATATTGCACCTTGTGAACTAAGAACCATACTGGACTTTGGATACATTAAGACAAGGAGACCAAGCCAATTTAGGTAAACCCAAGACACACATGCATAATATATACCCGAAAAGCACATCAAATTGAATTTTATTAAATGCCAAGTGGCATGGCAAATGTTTTCAACAGAAACTAGGAGTTTGCGGTCGTCTCCTGGAGATTGATTCCGGTGCTCGCTCGTCCTGTTGCCACATGCGAGTGCCAGTCTGTGCGGCATGCTGCTTAATTGCGGAGCAGGCAGCTCGCTTTGAGCCATTCCGTAGCCACAATTTCATATTGTTGCAGGAATTGCATTGTTAATGGCTGTTGGCAGGCCCCTCGTCGACTGGAGATCCTCCTGTCTGTCTGCTAGTCTGCCAGTCCTGCCAAAATGGGGGAAATGGAGCGGAGCTGGAGAGGAGCTGGAGCCGGAGGGGCAAAGCCATTTACATACCCATTGGTTAATGTGCAGCCCTTTGTAATGGGGCCCCAACTTTTTGCTCTGTCAGCGCAAAGTATCTGTGGCCATTTGCCTGCCAAGGCAACTCTTTTCCAAATGCAATAAAAATAATCCGAGCATAGATAATGGATAATGGGCAGGCCACCCGTATAATGCACTGATTAGGACCTTCAATCGTCAGATGATTTCGGCCTTGGCCCCTGTCGAATCCTTTTAACAACATTATAGGCGACCCCAGGGAGTAGATTGGAAGCTTCACGAGCATGTAGCACTTCCTCTGTCGAAACAATAACAATAACAGCAACATGGCAGCCACAGAGACGCTCTTTCGCCATTAAGTGGCATTATAATTACAATTTGCACCGAGCAGCGCGGCAGGAGTCGGGGGAAGCTCGGGTTTGGAAGCTCAGCGGAAACTGGGGGTCGAGGCCCGACCTCGGCTATAAAGTCCGCATCCGAAGTGCTCATTAAGCTGGAAAGGAGGCGGAGACTACTTAAGTCGGGCGGGTTAACGTTTAACTGCTGACACTACTCCAGGCTTAGCAAAGCAGCCTAATAGGAGTCTGAGACCGAGACCGAGCCCGAGTCCTCAACCGCTGCCCCAATTAGCAAATACGCTCGGCAAATAATCCACTCGGATTTTAATTAATTGGCCCCGTCGTTGTCTCTGTCGACTTACGCCAATATAATCGACTGCAGGTATACTTTATCTGGTTTTTATTCACTGAGCAGAGAGATAGACCCCGCTTGCCTCTTGTTGACTGAGATTCGGATTTTAAAATTAATTGTGCGCATAAATTTTCCGGCGAGCAGGAGGCCGCATCCACATCCACATCCGGAGCCGGGCCCAGAGCCGGAAACCCCAGTGGAAACCTTTCGACTTTGTTTTTTGGGGGCTGGGCAATAAATTCAGTTTCGTCTCAAATGAGTTTGCATAATTCAAATACCGAAAATTGAAATATCTCCCCGGCTGGCTTTGCGGACCAACAAATATTTGTTTAGTTACAAAGTGGATTTGCTTCAATTTATTATGAGTTAAACGTTCGCAGCCACGGGGATTAGGTAGTTCGGTTAATTGAGTCCGGATTAGCATGAGAAATGGGAAGTGTTCTGAAAGAGAAGGAGCTTATCTGCAAATGCAGTGACTGATATCCAGCCATTGTCCTGACCCAGACAGTGCCAAGAGCAAATCGATAAAACCGGAATTTAATATAGCCGCAGAGAGGAGATCAGGACACGGTGAAATTCTTATGCAGGAATGCCATCGTGCTCCTGGGATAAACTTCGTCCTGGCTGCTGCAAGTGATTTACATATCTAGGACATGCTGGAATCGAGTATCTCGGGGATAGTTCGCTCGCCGATTCAAATGGATAAAACAGATAAAACAGACACAACTATTTAAGCACAACAACCAACACAATTTGTGCGAATCCAACTAATGGCTGGGAAGATTACGCATACGCCCCGATGCCTGTACGGATGCGGATACGGACTCGTCCCTGGGCTGATGGCGTTATAAAATTAATTTTAAGACACTTGGAGCTTAATCATTCGCACAGATAAAAGGCGACAGTCGTCCCCGAGGATAATTGCGTATGCGTGTGGAACGGGCCGGGACTTTGGTGGGTTTGATTCCTCCGAGGGTCGACGTATTGGCATGGCGGCCCCGGAATTCAAGGCATAATTTGGGCACAGAATATTTCAGCTTCCAGCTACCGTTTGCCATGCAGGCCTCCAGCTCCCTCTGGCCAATTCAGAGAGACCCAAAAAAAGGACCCGAAAAGGGACTACCACCCACCACTTGTGGAAGTTTGGCCAAACGTGCTGAGCTTTTAAAACTCGACCGGGATTCGGGGATGTGGGGTCGGAGAGGGTCTGTAGCTATCAGTTTTACGAGTCCTTAGAGAGGAGCACTTGTTAAACTCACATCCCGCTGCTCACATTGTTGTCAGGCAGGGGGAACGGGACCACTTGGAACATGCCGGAGATTTGCGTGCGCCAACTGCCTTTTGATATTCAATCATCTCGAGCATCTCATCCATAATGGCCCACCCACCCTCATACAGAGCCGAAAATTAAGCTGCCTTCGAAAGGAATATTTTAAGGTCAATACGGAGTATCCTAGGGAATCTATTGAAAATCGCTTGTTGATATAACAAAACAAACTTTTATACCGGAAAGTTGAGGAACTCAGCCCAAGAGTGCTGTATTTCCTTTATATTTATAAACTAATTTTTAAGCAGGGATGTCACAAAAGTTTTTAATGATTAATATAACTTAGGCGTTGTATTTTCGATGGAAATTATTTACTGAAGATGTAAATGTACACGGTTTTATTGAATATTTCAATTAATTACAGCGATCAGCCTGTCTTATTTCGTCTGACTTCCGGTCCAGTGTGCCCGTATACATAGCAGTATTATATAGAAGTCTGGCAACTCCAACGCATGAGAGTTTTGATAAATTTACGAAAACAAGAAAACTTAAGTATCGGAAACCTTTCGATAAATGTAAGAAATGTAGAAAACTTCAGGAATAAAAACCATTTTAAAACTGCCCAGAAATTCCGCTCAGTGCCGACACACGCACACATGTTAGATGACATTCACCCGGCCTTCAATTTGTTCATAATAATGTCCGCCTATTTTCAAGTGTCACAGCGTGGGCGGAAGCATGTTTTTTGATGTTTCCTTTTTCCGGAAAGGCCTTCAAAAGGAAATCGACTTGATGTGTGTGTGGATTCGATTTTGACTCCCCCGAACGCCCCCATAAAGCCATGAGCCCCGAGAACAATACTAATTTCGGCTTGATGGGATGTCCAAGTATTCCCCCATGACCAGCCAGCCACAGGACCGCCGCAAAGTTGGCAAGCGTCAACCATCGAGCGCATAAAATATGCATTTGGCTTAGCCGGGGCGACTTTTCCGCCTGATTTACGTCCTCGAGCCGCTCACCTTGCCCCGGAGCATGGCCAAGTCTATTTGGAATTCAAAAGCTTTTAACAGATTGTCGCTGGCAGTAACTTTGCCAATTTGCAAAAGTTCAACTGAGCAGCGACAAGTGAGAGCAAAACAAAATGGATTATATGGCAATAAAGGCGGCGGTGGCGGCTACGGGAAAAACAATAACAATTACACTGATTGCCGCCCCCGGAGAATACGTTGTGAGTTGAGTGAACGACGGCTGGTCAGTGGAACGGAAGCGGAAACGCCCAAATCGAGGAGGGGAGGAGCGAAGCCAAGCGGGACTGGGTAACTCGGTCGCTTCACAGCTGACTTGGCCGCTTTTTCAGCTTTTTCTGGGCCACCAGCACAACTATCGGTCCTGGCCATAAAACAATTGAGGGCTCAATTTTGCGCGCCCCGGCGCATTTGCATTCAGTTCCATATTTGCTCGTGTTGTTCACTTTGCAATTCGCACTGGGACCAAGGGATGCCAGAGCATCCGGATTCGGATGCTGACTCGGAGCGCAACTTTGTTAGGTCCGCCGCCGCCGCCGTGTGGAAGCCCACATTTATCTTTCGAAAATGTTTTGCTTTGTTGCTACTGCATTATTGTTTCGAGCGAACCTGCAATGGCAATCTGCAGTGCTTATGTGCGTAAAAATTCTATTTGATTGCAACGTTTATGTTGTGGACTTAACTTTTTCTCCGGTCCGGACCGGAGCCATGCATCTTCCATTTTGCCTCGTGCGCTTCCATTGTGTGCCCGCCTGCCCAGCTGGCTGCAGAAATATTTAATCCAGATATTTATTTCCTGCACCAGGATATGAAAGCGAATGCGGCTGCTTTGATGTCCCTTCCTGGTTGGGAATAATCTCGGCCCTTGACCATACTGGCTGTGGCCAAGAGAAGCTTTTATGGCCGCCATAAATCTTTGCAAATACTGCGTCCTACAGGTAGCATATTGTAGTTACTTACATTTAAATAAATCTGGAAATAAAAGCATTAGGTTTACTTTCAAGTAAATTGGCATTTGCTTTGAAAAGTCACTTTAAATTAAGCCAAAATATGTCTTTCAGCATTGTTATCGTTTCTATCGATGACTAAGTAAGGATTCTGTTAAGGATTCGATGCTACACAGATAACCTTAATATTAAGGTTAATAAAATACTTTAAATAATGTATGCTTTCATTGAGCTGAACTTAATGAAATCTCCATATACAAAATGTAAATAAATCAAGTAAAACCCGGCCACTATTTGTGTTTAAATTCAATATTCTCTATAAGGCTGCCTCAAGGCAAAGCCTGACTAAATTTACATAAAAATACCGATGTAAAATTTAATATAAATCATCTCGGAAAGTAGCTACTGCAACCGGCAGCCATTATCATGCAAAACCTGAGCTCCATTATTTGAATAGAAGTGGAGACGCTGCCTTTGCCCTTTTGTGCCTTTGTCCCTTTGCATTGCTTTGCATTCCCGCTCCAATCACGCTCTATATTTTTTTTACCTCTCCGCAGCCCAACAATGAATGCCGCAGCCGTGTAAGTGCCCCAGCTACCGCCCTGGAGAGGTCCGGAACCTAGTGGAATCAAAGCCGGAACGTGACTTTTGCCGAAAGTAAATTGAGCCACCGCAGCGATAAAAGTTGCCATGCCAACGGGCGAGTGGCGCTAGGACACGCGTACAGATAAAGGATCCATGGCCCGGCGCAATTCAGGTGGTGCACCCGTGATGGGCGCCGATGACATCTATTCGCGGGTGCCATTCCGTCGTACCCACTCCACAGCCCATGCCATGCTTGCCCCTTTCCTGATCCTGCACCTCCTGACAGGGCAGGCTGCAGCTGGTCCGGTGAATCCCTGTGCCCACAAGGGCATGGCAGAGCTGATTCGCACCAGTCCGGTGATTGTCAAGGCCCTGGCCGCCAGGGTCTTCTCCGACGAGCTGGAGGGCCAGGCGGAGGCGGACACGATTTTAATAACATTAACGCCGGAAACGATATACAAGGGCGCCTCCCTGCTAAAGGTGGCCAATGGCGGTGCCGGTGCCGGAGATGCCCTTTCCCCGAGATCCTCTGGACTGATGTCCGGGAGTCCGGGACATCACGCCAGAGGTTCTGGGTCTGGGGGCTCCAGCGGAAGTTCCTGGAGCGGCGCTGAGTCAGCCTTCCAGTACGAGGGGTATGTAGTCATCGTCGGAATCCGACCTTTGTTCACTTCAACTTAACCATTCTTCCACAGGCAGCTAAATGCGACCCTTCAGCCGCTGCGGTGCTTCGATAATAACATGCTGAAAATGCTGCCGGCGGAATTAATTGCCTTTGGCAAACTGCTGCCCGCAGCATCAGCATCCTTCTCCTCCGGCGGAGGTGGGAGCGGAGGTTCTGGCATTCTGGCATCCAGGCAACTGCAGCGTCCACCCGTGGGCGCCGCCAGTGATGTTCTGCACATCAGCGTAAACGGCCTGCACCGCTGGACGCCGCAATTCGAGAATCATATCTGGAAGCATTTGGGTAAGTACCGACTTCCTGTGAGTCGTGGGAGCTACAGAGTAAAGAAAAACGTGGTTGAATGTTATATTTATATTTATATTATTTATATTTGCCTTAAAAGCTTAATAACACATTTATTATAATTACAATTTAACCTTTTATTATGCTTTAACTTTTTTAACCCTTTTTTATATAAAAGTTAAGTCTTTCACTTTAACTTTAATTATGTTTTGAAACTGAACTATGTATCCCCTGCTATCAAACTGTTTTCCCCGAGTGCACCCTTTCCCCACTCGATGGCCTCCTGTCCGGTCTCGAGAGTCTGGATCGGCTTCCGTTGTTTCCGTTACTTAATCGCATTTCGCTTGTTAGTTTGTTGCATTGTCGAGCAAATCGCTCCGGTCGGATGTTTGTCCAGTATTGGATGAGCGCCCGACAGGATAGAGTTTCCCAGAGCCAGGGCCAGAGGCCGTCTCAGTTGGGGCAATCAGTGGTAATTGGCACCAGAGACTCGCTCGGATGTCGCAATATAATTGCAGGCGACTATGTTATTTAAAGCCGCTTAAGTATTCTCTGGCTTTTAAGTTAATTCAACAGTGAAATTCGAGGAACACTTAAAATTCCACTACTCACTTGGCTTATTCGTCGGTCTATTGTGAGTCCATGAGTCCATGAGCCCCAGTCGGGAGATTAATCTTTGATGAAGATTGATAGCAATCGCCGCCCCAGTCGGCGAAGTGCTCCTGCAGGCGAAGGACCAAATATAAAAAATAGAACAAAATAAAATAAAATAAAAAAATGAGAATTTCTCGATGACGCAGCAGATGTTGCCCCAACGGGAGGCGGGAACAAGAGGAACAGGAGGCTTTCAAGCCGACAATCTGCACCACGGCCACTCGAGGGAAGCAACACTTGACTTTTGTGTCAAGCGGCGATGCGCTCACCAAGGATCTGGCGTGAATTGCGCCAACTGAATGGGAAGACCTTGTTGGAGGGAACCAGGGAAGGCTGCTGCTGGGAGATTCCACAAAAATTTGGCACGATGATGTCTTATTTTATGGCTTTTAGAAATAGAGACCAAGAAAGATGAGTCATTTGTGGATAGGGGAAATAAATAATAAGCAACTAGCGAGAGCTTAATAACAGGTTTTAGTATTTTAAAGAGGTTTTTGAAATTGAATTTTCGAAATAGAAATAGTAAAGAAATAGCAAGAGAAATTTTACTAGGAATAAAAAGAATCAATTATCTTTTCTGAGTAAGCCTAATAATTGACTTAATCCTATTTATTATTATTTGTCTGCCACTAAGCCAATATTTTAATAACAATATTATAAAGAATTACGTGCCTGAAGTACCTTTAAAAAGTGTTCCTTATTATGAACTCTGTCGGCGTTAATCCCATATAATTAATGTACTCTCACCTGCACTCTGTGCCTGCTTATTGGACAATCGCCAATCAATTACAGGCTGGGATGATTGGAGCGACTTTACCTTGTGCAGCGTCACCTGTGGTCAGGGCGTGCAGCAGCGCTTCCGACGCTGTCTGCTGGACAACCCACTGGTGGACATCAACATGAACCTCAACCTGGAGGACGATGACGAGGAGGTGGAGGAGGAGGAGGCGGAGCAGGCTGAGGCCGCTGACGAGCTGACCGCGACCAAGGAGGCGTGTAACGATGATGCTTTCGGAGATGGCAACAACGATATACTGGCCGAAGACGAGGATGAGAACGACCTGCTCATAATGCGAGCAACTGGCGACGAGACATTGCATAAATTCGACCGAGCAACGACGGCAATGCCACCGACCAGAGCCCATGCCCAACCCAATGCCAATCTCAATCCCAGTTCCGATTCCGATCCCCCGGCAACTGTCGCCGTGGGAGAAACAAGCGGCGGTAATGAACCGCCAGCAGGTGCTGACGAAAGTGTCAGGTTTGTGACGACTGCACACAATGACCGAGATGGCGGTGGGGCAGGAGCCGGCACAGAGGCAGGAACTGTCACTGCCATTGGAGTTGGGAGCAGGAAGGCACGTGCCAGTAATCAGCACAAGAAACGCAAGCCTGCCAAGAGCGTGGCCCTGTCCACGCTGCTCTGTGAGGGCTACAACATCGAGCAGCGCAACTGCAACAGTTTCGAGTGCAGCGGTGAGTTCGTTCATCTTTAAACTAAGTTCCTGGTTCAAAGCACCTACTATTGTATTATTTTCTAAATATTTCTATAAGGTACTTAAGGTTTTAAAATTTAAATTTTATTTAAGATAAACCCCAGATCCTAATATTTGAAGAAATTAAATCGTTTACGTTTACCATACAAATATTATAATAACTCCCTTCCAGATGACATCAGTGATCTCCTTAAATTCTACAAGAAACTCCCGATGGGCGACGACCTGCCCACCCAGGCCTCGGATGCCTCAATGGCCTCCGGCTACCCAGATCCGTATCCAAATGCGGACTTCACCACGACGGGACTAATGGGCACAGCCTACAGTCCAACGCCGTCGACGCCCTTCAATATGGGCTACATCCGGAGCTGGAGGAACTTGCTGAACTTCACCCTGATGGTTACGCTGCGGGCTAAGGTAGGTATCGCTTTGAGGAGGTGAAAAAATCTGAGGGAGCCTGCTTTTTCAGAACGACACGCGGAGCCCGGCGACCATTTTCTCCATCCGCAATGCCACACACAATCTGTATCTGGAGGCCTGCCAGGACGGGCTGCGTCTGTACCTCGAGCGGGACAATGCCACGGAAATGTTGCCTGTGAAATTCAATTTATACGATTATCGCTGGCATCAAGTGGCCATCAGGTGAGTGTACCTTGTAGGGGGACGGATGGATGTAAGAGAGCCTGTTCGGGAGTGGGTGGAGGGTGCCCAGGGCGGGTAGTTTCCTCCATGTGGTGGTGATTGCCAATCACTGTCTCCGGCTGCGCACACACATGTGTGTGTGTGTGTGTGCCAGTGGCACTCACTTCGATCGGATGGCCATCGACGCTGACACTTTCGTTTATTTGCATTTTCAATTTATTAGCATAAATGTTTGTGCCATGAAACGCACACTGGCAAACACTTGACACACATGCAAATAGTATGCAAAAACCACAGTTGTAGGCAAGATATTAGCACACGGAAATGTTTAAAAATAGGATATTTATTATTTTTATTTACAATAATGTTGAAGACAAATAAAAAAAATATTGGGAGTATATAGTACCTCACAATGGTTTAAAATCTTTACGGGATTTCACAGAAATCTCTGTAGTACCCCAAAAATAAGCGAATTTGATGCTTTTTTGGCAGCCTCTTATAGCCATTAAGAAAGTAATTTTTATTTCTTTTGGTAATTTAAGTTTAACATATATATTCATTATCATAACTAGCTTTAGAATACAATTTTTAAAGATTGCTCTTTAATTTGATCAAATGTCAAAATCAAATTCCAGATATACCACGTAGAACTCAAGATATGCCTTTTTACATAGATCTTTATCCTTTGTCCTATTAATTTCACTTTGCTGTATCCCCAGAGCGTGCACATGAATATCGAAGGCCTTTTTTTTGCTTTTTGCTTTCTGAGTTCTGCTGGCTATAACGAAACACACACCCAAATTGACACTCGGTTCAAGTGGGCGCCATTTGTCATCGACCGTGGGCACATTTCTCACTGTCAGTGTGGTCCCCCACTCCCCAGGCAGGCAGCACTACTATATGTATCCGTATATATTTTAATTATTTGCGAATAGCTCACTTTACTATTATTGTTTTGCTGTTATTTCCATCCCTCTGCCTGCGTGCAGTATACAGAATGGCGATTTCATATCGATTTACGTCGATTGCGCGTGGACAAACAGCTTCGTTGTCTCCAAGCGACTGTTCACACTGCCCGTGGACGCGGATGTGGAAATTGGACGGGGCTTTAATGTGAGTATATATTATTTCCCGGGGGAGGTGTATGCACTTTCCGTTTTTCATTTGTGGTTACTTTTGGTTTAATATAATACCAGAATCTTAGTCGCCCTTAAATAGCAAATAGAATGAAACATTATAAAAAGCTTTAAAAAACTACAGTCATTTGCGATCTAATTGGTGCGATTACTTTCAGCGATTACACCGCTCGATCTCCTTTCTCTAGTTAGCGGTGGTACTTCTTGTTATCGTTGGTATCGATAACTAACTAAGCTGTGCAATTCCTGCACAGATTTCTAAAAATCTCGCTCAATATTTAGACCCAATACATTTTTAATATAAATAATTGCTCAAAAAATTACAAAGTCCATATTATTAGGGCATGTTGTTCTCTTAATATGTACCATTTAAAATGTATACAAAATAAAAACTCGTAAAGCCTGCATTTTATTTTAATCCGAATGAGCAAACAAAGCGAGTCCTGCATGCCATTGATAATAATTACGTCCCATGGCCATGTACAATGCGAATTAAACAATTATTGGGCAGATAATTATGGTTTTTATGCGCATTAACTTTCGCTTTCCCGCCCTTCCCAGGGAGAGCTGCAGCAACTACTCGTCCTGCCGGAGCACCAGGAGCGGCTGCAGTGCAGCACAAAGCGCACCTCCATCAACGAGGTGAAGCGCTACATCATCGACACATTCATCGAGGACTATGGCGGCAACTGAGTCGGAGGCAATGGAGGTAACGGAGGCAACTGATCCCCATTGTGGCCAAAAGCCAGACCGCACAGCCAACGCCAATCGACCGAGATAGCCACTGAATATATGCATGGGTATTTGCGTATTTTATATTGCGGCAATCCGCACACAAATCCGATTACAAATTCGCCAAAATCAAAACTGCATAGATTTATGATTATTCATTTCATTTGCATATACTACGTATACATAGGGCCAACCAACGACAAAAAAGAGCAGAGTATGTGCAACTCTATATATACTAATATTACGCATACGCCATGTGATTTATGCGCTAGCATCCCTGGGCCCGGAAACCCGGAAGGCTCTACTCGATTACGGACACATTATTGGTGTCATACTTCGCATGGAGGAGAATCGCGGCACAGGAATGTGCTCAGTATTTGTAATAATTAAGCTAATTTGACGTAATACAATAATTGTAAACGCAGAAATAAATAGAATTTGCATGCCGAATGCAAATGCAAAGGGAAAATGAAACAAAAAAGATCAAATATAACGCAAATATGTATATGGTAATAGTGTAATAATAATATTTTCTTTTCATGTGAGTGGGTGGGTGTCCTTAACATAAGTATCCCACAGACGCATTTTTTCCATTTTCCACACACACACACACTCGAGAGTGTCCTGGCTGAAAGTAAGCAAATTTGAATATGTAAATGTGCGGATAAGTATTGTTTGGTCAGCCGGGAAAGTAGTGGAGTGGCAGACAGTCGTGTGTCTGCCAGTTTGTGGCTTTTCTGCATTCAAGTGCGCTCCACTAATTTGACAAAGGATCAACTTGTACACTTGACAGTGTCCCTGGACTAAGGCAGCAGGATTATCCCGAACTCTGGACTCAAACGATCCAAGCATATAGACAGAGGCAGTTGGGACTGCAAGTGAATAAAGAGTTCACCCAAAGGCCAGGCAAAATGGCAGCCGCACCTAAATTCATAATTTCCCTTTGGCGGGAAGAGGCCCGGCAGCCAACTTCCGTTTATGCGTTTCTGCTTTCCATCTCTCTGGTCCGTAAATAACCTGGTCTTCCTCCTAGCTTCATCCTTTACTTTGGTACCGGGTTCTTTTGGGTTTTTAAGGGTATCATAGTTGGTGCTAAGTATCTGAAAGGTAAAATTAATGTTTTTTAATTAAGGTTAAAATATTCTCAGAAATAAAGAAAATAAATACAATATTAATATATAGCACATACAAACAGATTTTATATTGTGTTTACTTCAATGTTTGTAAAGTTGAGTGCTTTTAAAATCCACGATATATTCTTTTGATCTAACAGAACCTGTCTCCCGGGTATCTTATGGTCGGGGCTTTCAACTAAAGCCAGCTCTTGCTTCTTCCCTCTTTTTCTCTACGTCATTGGCAATTTCTTTGGGGCTTGGGGTTAAAATGTTGCCGCGTTTGGCAAGCTGAATGCAGGCGACAGGCGGTGGAGACATTGATGAATTTCCTGTCGCATCCTTGGCGCTCGCTCCCTGTCTGGCAGGCAGGTGGGTGCCAGGCCACTCCCGCCCCACTTCCTCTCTAGCACCGCCTGGCAGCAACGTGAAGCAAGCCGTTGCCTATTGTGACTTAATAACTCCTACTCACGTCATCACGGTGCATTGAACCGTGAAGCCGGGCGAAAGCCGGAGATGGGCAGAGGATAACCATAACCCCTTACCCCCTAAAAAAAAGGTGCACTGAATGCAAGTATCTGAATTTGCTCGGCAAATACACACTCCTGGCAGGTATCTAGTTTTAATTTTGCAACCATAAATATAAATGCTATATGTGACACACTTATCTGGAGCTGTGGCAGCGGTGACTATATTGCAATTAGTTGGAAAAGCCTGGCAGACCGGGTAAATAGAGCACGAACTGAGCGTGCATTATTAAGAATTTAATAGTTGGTATCATTAAAGCCACCATAGCCTGGTCTTTAATCCGTAAGCCGGGCATAAATCTCTGTTTCTGAACACTTTCGCGCCACATGTTGCACTTGATGTCCCAGAAAATGCAGGCGTAAATCTTTTAGACTTTTGCTTTTTCGCTCTACCGAAAAACAAGAAAGTGTTAAGCCGAATATGGGATGCTTTGGACGCTGGCTTAAACCTGGAATCAGGTCAGGATGAAGGCATCTACCCCAGAAACTGCTCGTTAGGGTGTGTTCCACGCAAGTAATTCGTTTCAAAGTCGTGGCAGGGCGAGGAAATATGCCAAAGGCATGCGTGTACAAATGTAATTTTATTTATTTATGGCTGCCACGATAGCGGAAACATTTTCACGTGCTAAATTCCCCTTGGTTTTCATGGTTTTCCAGGGGGTTACTAACTGGAGAATGAAAATTATCCAGGGTTATGCTAATAAATGTATTCCAGTGTCAGTGAACATCTAATAGCATATCAAACAATGTACATGTGTGCTATAAATTAATACAAATTCTATTCACTAAAAAACAGAACTATAAACTACCATAAAGCGCAGCTTTATTTGCTTTAAATTAGTTCTAAGCTTGACATGTGTCAATAATTTAATTATAAATAAAGCAATGCCTTTATGCTACATTAAAAATATTGAATACATAGTGCAGCATACTTTTAGGATTGTAAATATAGCCAAAATCTGTGCCTATTTACAAGCCACAGCAAAGCTTTAAATGTTTTAAAGGCTTCAGGAATTAAATGATTCCGAGCCACAATGCTATTTGGACAATGCATTTCGAACGTGGCATGTAAAGCTATTCAGCTTCACCCCCTTTAGATGGGCGACGGGCACTGTCAATCCCCGAGACCAGAACACGGGCTGGCCAAAGGCCAGGGCCAGGACGTCTGATGTGCTCGTGGTCCGGCCACAGGATCCGTATAAATGCCTTTATTTGTGGAGGTCAAACAAAATGAACTGTAACAATATTGATACAGCTGGCATCGGTAGGTTCGAGCACAAAAGTATTGTGGTTCAACCGCCCCCATCAAGTCTGGTCGGGAGCCCGAAGTCCTGGTCAGCTTTTCGCTTCCGCAGTCCATCAAACGCGCCGAGCGGCTTCATTAACCTAAGCCACAAGAGTTCAACGAAGGATTAATTTGTCTATTGAATGAAAAATAACAACTATTAAGTCGACGTAGCTGGTCCATTTACAAGATAATAGGCTTAAGGACTGCAAGAGCTTAATGGAAATTGAAACCCTATTAAATTGGCCATTAATCGATCGGGGTTCTTCCTAGTATCACTGTAGATTTAAAATTTAAAATCAGACCGAAATTGTACATTTTCCAAATAAAATACTGTAATGCATACATACTTTTTGAAGCCATTTCAAACGAACCAAACGCCATTTCTGTGGCACCCCTGCCTATTTCATTATCTCTGTTAAAAAAGAGAATCTCAAATTAACATAAATTAAAACTTATTTATATTAAAAACTGTCTCTAATTTATTTTCATTAAATTGTTTTTCTGTAAGATGAAAGATACTTGTAATAACTTGCAATTTCTAAGGCTCCCTTGATAAACAAAATCGTAAGATTATATCCTAAATCAATTTTCTAGAAGTAAGTTTTCTTATCAATAAACATAAAATTTAAAAAAGCCGCCACCCCGCAAGGCCTTTGGTCCCTCTCTAAGCTTTGCCGAGAGTGACCAGAGTTTCCCATCTTTTTGAAACGAACAAATTTCGAGAGATTCGAAAATGCCTTTAACGATCAAATGGTCTGGGCTGGCGTTTTATTTCAAGTTTATCCGAATTTTATTAAACTCTGTACGGCACTCGCTGCCGCACAATGACACCGGGATGCGGCACCAAGGTCGTTTTAAATTGGATGCGGCGCACCGGCCAGCGGGCGATAACGGACAGCCGGCGTTTCGCGCGAGTTGGCAGGCCGACGCATCCAGCGCAACATCGCGACTTCTGCACGAAAACAACAATCGGATTCCGGCAGCAAATGGACCACACAATCCCGCCCAAGGTGTTCAAGTGGACGCCGGGCGACCTGATCAATGAGAACTTCAAATTGGGCGAAAATGGGCATGTCTGCGTGGTGCTGAATCGCCAAATTCAGGTGCCCGCTCACGTGGTCACGCTGCTGTGGAAGAATGGTAAAGTGATGGCCTCTTACAACACCGGTTTCCTCCTGGACTCCTCCTAATCCGAGACCCTCTTACATTCCAGCTGCCCTGCGTTGCGCCGTGGACGGTGGCTCCAACCACTGGCGTGACTTTGTGGTGGAGCAAGTTATAGCGAAGCGCTCCAGCGGCGAGCCAGTCAGCCCGCCTCTTGAACCACTAGACGTGATAACAGGTGACTTTGACTCGATCACAGAGGAGACGGTGGACTTCTTCAAGACCACGCCCAAGATCCACACGCCCGACCAGGACGCCACGGACTTTACGAAGGCCATCGCGGTCCTCCAGCCGGTGATGGCACAGCGCAAGATCCGGGACGTGGTCGTGTTCCATGACACCTCCGGCCGGCTGGACCAGGTGATGGCCAACCTGAACACACTGTACAAATCGCAGAAGGAGACCTGCAACGTCTACCTGCTGAGCGGGGACTCTGTGACGTGGCTGCTGCGGCCGGGCAAGCACACGATAAAGGTGCCCGTTGACCTGGTCACCAGCCAACGGTGGTGCTCCCTGATGCCCGTGGGTTCGTCGGCGCACAATGTCACCACCACGGGCTTAAAGTGGAACCTGTGTATGTATTTGGAAGCAGAGATCCCTCTGAGTTAAGCACATTAATCATTAATTTTTTCGTTAATCCGCAGATCATGCACAAATGGAGTTTGGCGGGATGGTCAGCACATCGAATACCTACTCCACGGAGTTTGTCCAGGTGGAGACAGATGCGAATCTGATCTGGTCGATGGGAGCCTATGACTTCGAGGACAAGGTGCGGCAAACGCCCAAGTCCTGAGACGCTACTGGAGGCTTTTAAGTACTTAAGTGAGGGTTGGTCTGGAGCTGGGAGCTGCATCCGTTTGTTATTTTATGAGGGACAATAGTCTAGTGCTGTTATTGTTTAACAAAATGAAAGTTTATGTAAAAAATTTTAAGTGATAAACTCTTAATAGCGAACTGTAACTACTTTGATCCTGGCAGTGGCATCAAAGCGAAGCCCGTGCTGGTGCCCGTCTTCTTTGTTTTCCAGCCGGATGAGGATGATGTTGATGCGGAGGCAGCTGTGCTGGCCCCCCGCTTTGCACCTGCCTTGCCACCGCGACCGCCCCGTGTCGACGTACTCTTCTTGACTGGCGTTGATGCACTCGACTTGTACCTCTTGCTGGCTCCCGCCTTATTATATATCCTCTTCCGCTTGCCCGCTCGATAGTTATTGAAAGCGCCGCCGCCACTGCTGGTGTTGCCGCCACCCTGCGATGTTACTGCCCTGTCCCAGTCGACGCTCTCATCGTTATTCCAACCGGAGGTCTGCGGCTTCTGATTCTGCTTGGCGGTCGCCTTTTCCTCCTCGTCATCCATTATACACTGCATCAGCAGCTTCTCCGAGGCGTACATGCTGGTAATCTCCAGTAGCTTGGCGCCGTACTTGTCGTAGTTCGCCTTGGTCACGTGCGGAATGCTGCACATGTCCTTCTCGGTGAGGGGCAGCGTCTCCGCCATGCTCTTCAAGGCCTGAATGTTCATAATACTGGCCATGGTCACATTCCGCTGGCTGGCGATGGTTCGACACAGATCCAGGAGATCCGTGTAGCATCGCTCGTTGATCTCCCGCAAGCCGGGCTTTCCGTCGCCACCACTAGTGGACGCTCCCGGCTCGGAGACGGTGCCCACCGTCGCCTTGGACTCCTTCTTGGTCACGGCGAACTCAAAAGTGGGCGTGCCCTCCATCAGCTTGCTGATATTAAGGCCCAGATACAAGTAGGCTTGCGGGAACTCGTTGGTGAATATCAAATCCTCCCTTAGAAAGCCATCGATGACCATTTTACGGAGCAACCGCTGGATGTCATTCTTATCCCAGTCCTTTAGGGCGCCATGATGTGGCGTCTTGTCGTGGTTAAAGTCCATGATCTTCTTTATCTTGGCGCCCTTGAGGACGTCGGATATGTGGAGGAGCGTGAACCGGGATCTGCCGCTGCACAGATCCTTCACAGCTCGCGCCGCCTTCCGGGCGAACTCCAGGGCGTCGACAGCCCTGTAGGCACGCTTATTGAGGCAATTGTCGCAGGCCGTCTGCCTGTTCTCCAGGCACTGCTCGCTGGTGAAGTGCTCCCCGAAGTAGTCCAGCTGCTGGGCTCGCCGGCAATCCGTGAGATTCTCGCAGTAGCCGACGATGCGGTGCAGGTTGTCCACATGCATCTTCTTGACGTTGTACGGAAGGGCCTTGTCGCCTGAAAAAGGGAAATTAGATTAATCAAACTAAAGGCTTACTGCCTAAATCCAATCTTACCATCCAGCATTTTCTTTATCCTGAGCATGTCCGAATAGTTGTAGTACAGGATGCAATCGGCCACATCTCCATCTCGTCCGGCGCGACCTGCCTCCTGGTAATAACCCTCGATGGACTTCGGCAGCGAGAAGTGCAAAACGAACCGCACATCCGGCTTGTCGATGCCCATGCCAAAGGCAATGGTGGCACAGATCACCTTTACCTTGCCCGTCAGCCAATCCTTCTGCCGGCCCTCCCGATCGGTATCCGAAAGTCCGGCATGGTAGGCCACTGCCCGGACGCCGTCCTTGCACATCTTCTTGGCCACATCGTCGCACTCCTTACGCGACATGCAGTAAATGATGCCGCTCGAGTGCGCCGGCTTGGTGCGTATGTAGCTACTGATATCTTCCAGCGTGGAGGCGCCCTTCTTGGGCAGCACCTTGTACCGCAGGTTGCTGCGATTGAAGCTGGACAGGAACCACTTGCAGTGCTTCAGATTCAGCTGCGCCAGAATGTCCAAGCGGACTCGGGGCGTGGCGGTGGCCGTCAAGGCGATCGTTGGGACGTTGGGGAAACGCTTCTTGAGGATGCCCAGCTTCTTGTAGTCCGGCCGGAAGTCGTGTCCCCACTGGGAAACGCAATGGGCCTCGTCGATGACGAAGCGGCTGATGTAGTTGTTGGAATTCAGCTTGTCCAGGGTGTCCTGGAAGCGAGCGGAACTGCTGATCTTCTCGGGCGTGACGTAGAGCAGCTTAACCATAGGGGGCTGGGATTCCAAGTCCCTAAAGATGGCCATGGCGTCGGCCATCTTTTGCTCCCCGCTAAGACTCTTGGCACAGATCTGCCAGGAGTTTTAAGTAGAAATAACTTTGTTTAGAATAGAACTTGGATACTCACATCTAAGGAGGCCAGCTTATTGATCTGATCGAAGATCAGCGACTTCAGGGGACTGATCACAATGGTCACGCCCTCGGTCAGGATGGCGGGCAGCTGATAGCACAGCGACTTGCCTCCGCCCGTGGGCATCAGCACAAAGCAATCGTGGCCCAACAGAGTGGCATTGATCACCTGCAGCTGGTTGGGCCGGAAGCTCTTCAGGCCAAAGCTATAGCTCAGGCCGTGCATGAGGCGGGTGGAATGCTCAAAGCCTTGGCCATCGAACTCCCCGGTGATGCCGTCATTGTGAACATTCGCATGGAAGTTTCCGGATAGCTTTTGCGAGTCCTTGGCAGTTGGCAACTTCGCCGGCGGACTGCTGCGACTGCAGCTGGGAGCGGTACTCAGGTCGGTCAGGTCTGTCAGGTTGGCTGCAGCCTGCGAGTGCATTTCTTCGAACATGGCCTCATCGTAAGCGGGAAAACCATCGTCGTCCAGGGGGGCACTCTTCGGAGTCTCCTTTGGCTTCGGCTTCTCCTTCACTTTCACGGCCTCAAAGTCCTTGTAGCCGTAGCCACTGAACTCGGACTTGCGGCCCTGCAACTGCTGGTGCTCGTTCTCTATGTCTGCCAGCAGCCCCTCCAAGTCATCATCGTCGTCCATTTCGCTGGCAGTGGTTTGCTGTGTGGGCCCCTTCATCTGTTCCTCCTCCATGTCGCCGTCCAGCAGCATGCTCTGGGCCAAGTAGTCGTCGTCCGGCTCCTCGCAAAGATCGTGTATAAGCTCCTCTCGTTTTCTTAGCAAATGGGGATCATTCTTCGATGTGCTTGGCGGCGGGTAATCATCCTCTGGATCCCCGCAGAGGTCGTGGATGAGATCAGCGCGTTTCCTTGGCACTGGCTCGTTATTCTGCTTTTGGGGTGGCGGCGGGTAATCATCATCTGGATCTCCGCAGAGGCTGCGGATGAGTTCCTCGCGCTTGGGCACTCTTTGTTCCTTGCCTTCCTTCAGCTCAGAGCCTGGCATGAGCTTATTCAGGGCCGTTACCCGGATGTTGCTTTGTGGCGACGTTTGGCGACTCTGCTCAGCCTGCATCTCCATTTCCTCTTGCTCCAGGGCATCCTGCTCGGCCTTGCGCTTGCTCTCGTTCCTATCCAGCGTATTCTGCAGCAGCTGCGTTCGCGCCTTGAACTTCTGGCGCATCACCTTCAGCTTGAGGAAGGTATTCGGCTGAAAGCCGGCGATTTCATTGAAGTGCATGGCGGGAATTTGGTCAATCAGGGCGCAATACTTCTCCATCAGCTCGACGTAGGTGCTGCGGAAGAAGCCAAGAGAGGTCTTCAGAGCCGCTTCGCTCTGCTGGTTGGGATCGACGCCAAAGTTGTCGTTCTGGGCCAGATCTCGGAGGTAATCGGCCAGCGAGTTGTCAAACGCCACACTAAGACGGGGTTTCAATGGCACCGCAGGTGGTGTGGACGGGGAGGCTGCCTTCCTCTCCAGCGCGGGGGGAGAAGTAGACCTTGCGGGATTTGAGTTTTCTTTGGCCGAACCAAGTTTGTGGCCGCAGGGCACGGCTTCACTTCTTGCGCCAGAGTCCCCAAATAAATTATTGTCCAGTTTTCGGGCAGTACTTGGAGCTGGAGAGGGAGTGTCGAGCAGAATGGAGGCCGGGAGCCTTCTCTCAGCCACTGATGGCCTCTTAGTATAATTGTCTCGTGGAGAAGGGGAATCCATCAGGCTCTTGTATGTGTGCTTTCTCTCCTTCACTGGCGAGTCCTTAAAATCCGTCCTTAAATCCATTTCCGAGTCTTTGACCTGCGGTGGAGGTGAATCTGGGAGGGTAAGTAAGGGATGCTTTCCTCCATTCTGTTTAATTGGCGAGTCTTCGAAGGAGTATTTTTGCAGAGGCGATGGGGAGTCGCAGAAGGTCTTGGGTGGTGGCTTTCTCTCATTTTGTGGCTGCTTCTTGGGAGATTCATCAAAAAAACTTAGTGCCGACTTCTTCTCAGGCCTGGAAGCTGCTGGGGAGGCCACTAAGGAGTCCTTCCTTCCATTTTGAGGCAGTTTCTTTGTGGAATCCTGAAGAACCGGGCTCTCCGGGGGGGACTCGGACAAGAGGCGGCTTCGGGCCGGTTTCTTCGGTGAATCCTTTTTCTTCGCAGCTGGCGGAGCTAGGGGCGATTGAGACAGGCTGTGATAGGTGTGCTTCTTGGAGAGCACAGTATCCTTTGCCGACGATTGGCTGGATTTCTGCGTAGGTTCCTCATCAGAGGATGAGGAGTCCAGAAAGATGGGATTGTAAACGGCACTCGGCTTGGTCCTGACATTATTGACTGAAATACAACAATTAGGATCCTCGTAGCACACCAAAATAACCAATTCTACCTGTCTTTTGGGTCTGACTTTGGGAATTATTATCCAAGCCAATGAAGCTACTGAGAGTAAGTTGTTTCCTTGGCGCAAATGCTTTCTTAGACATCTTGATTCACGATTCATTCGGTGGCTACCAGCGCTCTCTTGCACAACAACAACAATTAACTGGGGTAAACAAATCAATTTCGAATTATAATATTATAAATAAGGATAAAAACGCGCGCAATGCTAATAAAACAATTGGCAAGCGCTGCCAGACCATCTGTGACGCTGCCAGATCGTTGTGATCTCATCAGCTGGTACATGGGGCGTTGCCGTATCTCCGCCATTCCTCGTCAACTAACTAAATGGGCAACACTGGTCAACATGCTTTTTCTTCCTGTTGTTCCCGTGGTATCCAAACAAATTCGAGCGTGGCGTAGTTAATACATAAAAGCGTTAAACTAAAGGATTTTTTGTAACTAATAGTATGCACACGTGAGTACTTAATTGCCTTTCTAAGCAGCAAGCATAATCCTGCCCCTGGCATTCCTTTCGCAGGCATAACAATTTCAAAACCCCCTCGGATGCTGACGAACTGGATGATCTGGACGAGGACATGGTTGTGGGCGTGATAGCAGAAATCGAGCAGGAGGTGCTGAACGAATCGGACAGCGACAACGACGAGTACGATCTGGTGGACATGGGTGCACCCGAGCCGGGCAACGATGGCGACAGCAGTTATGATGGCAACGAGAGCATCAGCAGCGATGGAAGCTTCGATCCGAATGCCGAGGACTCTGACTCGGATGACTCCATGGCGGCGGAGGAGGCGGCTGGTGGCAGTGGTGCTGCTGGGGGAGCAACAAGCGCCAAGCGTCGCAAGGACGACGATGGGCCGTCGGGAAGCCACAAGGAATCGGCGGAGGCTGCCACCTTCGAGCTGGACGAGGACGATGAAACAGACGAGACAGTACGTGCCATCATAGCCGCCATAAAGAAGCCCCGCAGCGCCCCGCCAGAGATCAAGCTGGAGGACTTCATCACGGACGTCTGCTTCCATCCGAGCCGCGACATCGTCGCCCTGGCCACGATCATCGGCGATGTGCATCTGTACGAGTACGCCAACGAGGGCAACAAGCTGCTCCGCACCATCGAGGTCCATTCGAAGGCGTGCCGCGACGTGGAGTTCACCGAGGACGGGCGCTTCTTGCTCACCTGCTCCAAGGACAAGTGTGTGATGGTCACCGACATGGAGACGGAGAAGCTGAAGAAGCTGTACGAGACAGCGCACGATGACGCCATCAACACCCTGCATGTGCTGAATGAAAATCTCTTTGCCACCGGCGATGATGCGGGCACCGTCAAGTTGTGGGACCTGCGCACCAAGAACGCCGTGTTCGAGCTGAAGGAGCTGGAGGATCAGATCACCCAGCTGATAACCAATGACCAGAACAAACTCCTGCTGGCCACCAGTGCCGACGGCTACCTGACCACCTTCAACATCGCCGCCCGCAAGATGTACGTGCAATCGGAGCCCTACGAGGAGGAGCTCAACTGCATGGGCATCTACCGCGGCGACTCCAAGCTTGTCGTCGGCACCTCCAAGGGCCGCTTGTACACCTACAACTGGGGCTATTTCGGCTTCCATTGCGACATGTATCCGGGCATCAAGAGCCCCATCAGCCTGATGATTCCCATAACGGATCGTATCGCCTGCGTGGCCGGCGAGGACGGCATGATCCGAGCCTGCCACATCACACCGTATCGCAATCTGGGCGTGGTGGGGCAGCACAACATGCCCATCGAGTCGCTGGACGTGAATAGCAGCGGAGAGCTGCTGGCCTCCTCCTCGCACAACAACGACGTACGGTTTTGGAACGTTAAGTATTTCGAGGACTTTGGCGACATCAAGTACAATGACAAGCATAACGCTTACAAGGAGAAGCGTCACAACCTGCCTTCATCCAAGTGCACCAACGCATCGGACTTTTTCGCCGATTTGACCAAAGAGGATGATGGGGAAGCGAATGAAGAGGGGGAAGCCAATGATCCTGGTGCTGGGCCCAGTAGCTCTGCCTAGAGAATCCCAAGGAGCCGCGAATAACAGGTCGATTTGAGATGATCAACCACGTCTAGAGCGGAGTTTAAGGACTATTCCTAGCAGAGATCTAGATACCTTTACACATTTTAAGCAATAGTTGTAATATTTAAATGTTCTCTTATAAAAAAAGAGATTTATAAATGTTCTTCTCCAGCCTCCAGCCCTAGATTCTTTGATCATCGACCCACCCTAGACTTAATAATAGGGTGTTGACTTAAAGAAAACCTTTTAAAAACCAATTGTAGCTATAGATTTTAACATTTCAAACGAAAGCTTATACATACACTATGTTGCATGTTTAAATTTCGCAATAAACTGTTACGCATAGTTAATAAATAAATAAAAAACACATCCCAATACAATATAAACACTCTAAATTCTTATAACACGGGGTTAATAAGTAGAAGTAATTGAATTTGATTATTTATTTATTAAACTTGTAGTTCCGTCGTCCTTGACAACACCTATTTATGACAAACGTAAGACCAAGCTTAGGTTACTAAACATAATTCAATTTTCTAGCTCAAGCTATGGAAAATTGCACAGAATCAAATCACTTATATGGCACAATATTGAGATAATGAGCAATAATTGGTAAGGACTTAGCCCAGACGTTTAGAGATATTTAATTTGGTTAAATAATAAAATTATATATATTGGCAAATCATGATAGTTAATCATGTTGAAACCTATAGCTATTGGGAATAGGACTCTTATACTTATTTTTGATACCATATTATGTATTTTGTGGGTTAATTAAAAATATAACAACAAGCAGGGGCCAAATTGTGGGAGGGGAAGGTTCTACAAATACTATAACAATACGCATTTATGAAATTCTTATCACAAGAATTTTGTTTCACAAAACATGGACACAATTTGTACACATATTATATATAGGAAATAATTTGCCGAATCACTTATCGTAAAATAGACATTACAATTGAGCCAAACACACTTGACCTTCTGATATTTTTTAGGGACAACTCACATCAGCATGCATCCTTGCCTGCTGCTTCCGCGACGAACTCAGTCTATGGATTTGCTGGATTTGCTTTACATAAAGATTCCATGCACACAATGTCATAAGGCGGCGGTATTGGCCGCATCGGCGACTCCGCTGGAGCTGGGCGCCAGTGCATCGTTGGCCATGTGCGTCTCGATGTCGACACGGCAAATGGGGCAGTGCTTGTTGGTGACCAGCCATTGGTCCACGCAGTCGGTGTGGAACAGATGCATGCAGGGCAGGCGGCTGGAACATATAGCAAGATATAAGTACAAGATTTCTTTAGTAAAAGCAGGACCCAAACCTACCGCACATCGTTCTCGATCTCAAAGAGCGTCAGACAGATGGCGCACTTCTCCGCATCCTCGTCCGTCTCGCTGGGCCGCCGCACACGTCTGTACTTATGCGGCAAGGTGTTCCGCTCGATGGTTTCCTAAAAGCAAACCAAAAGAACCAATCAAATACAGGAACGTCGATGACTTAACCATATAAAGGTCTAACCAAGGTAGCCCCCCGATTGGGACGCGGTGGTCCGATCAGAATTCGCGATCCCAGGGAAAGGGGCGTGGCCAGCCCGATCTCCAGATGCAGCGGCGAGTAGTGGTGGTGGAACATGTGGTGGTGGATCGCCCGCTGACGCTGCAAGTGCTGCATGACCGGCGGCGATTGCTGGGCCTGTGGCTGCTGCTGTGGCTGGAGCTGCACGTGCCTGAAACCCGGTTGTGGAGGCCCGCCGGCTGCCCCAGCTGCAGCTGAAGACGTGGCCGGACTGCTGGAAGGTGCTGCCTGCTGGGGTGGAGGCTGAGCAGCAGCAGCTGCTGCTGCCGCAGCATCATACGGCGGATAGTAGGCCGGATCCAGGCTGGACACAGGACCATTCCTCGCGTGCACGCAGTTACAGATGCTGTGCAGGTATCCGTTGCGCAGGCTGCTCGTCAGCAGCGGGGCATTCGACGAGAGATCGATGGGCGTGGGCGTCATGTGGCGGCGATGCATCTCCTGCATGCTCTGCTGCCGGTACCACAGGTTCTGGTGCACCGGATACGGCGGAGCTGGCGTCAGAGAGGTGGCCACAATAGCACTAGCCCGATGCGGCGGGTGGATGTGGGCATGCATCTGATTCTGCGGCGCCTGGTGGCCCTGATGCGGCTGCGGCTGATAGTGCTGCCGGTTGCTGTACGCCGCCTCCGATCTTCGCACACTAAACGGCGGGGATCCGCAGTACGGAATGGTGCTCCGGCCGGAGTACATTTCCAGCGGCGGTGGCGGCGATACTGATGCCCCAAGGGTAACAGTCGACGCTACTCCCGGCGGTGGTGGAATGATGGATTGACGCTGCTGTTGCTGCTGCTGGTGCTGCTGCTGCTGCTGTTGCTGCTGTTGGTGCACCATGGGATGTGATGGCGCACGGATGTCATCCTCCAAAGCGCCTGCAGCTCCTTCGTTGTGCGCTCTTGAAAGAAGCTCGCTGAAGGACTGAACCTGTGCCGCCGCAGCCGTTGCCGCCACGGCAGCAGCGTTCAAAGCTCCACTTAGCGAGCTCCGACTACTCCCGCCTTGACCGCCCTGATAGTGGGGATGCGGAAGGGGATGAGAGCTGGACTGCAGGCTGGGGGAGTAGACGGCTTCCATCACGGTGGGCAGGGGCGTGATCGCGTAGTGGGGCACGTAGTAGGGCTGATAGCGGTGGTACACGTTCGCCGGACTGCTACGCCTCCGGCGCGATGCCTGCGACGATGACTGCCCGTTGGAGGAACTGCTCGTCGTGGCGGGTGGCCTCTGTGCCAAGCGGCTGTAGGCCTCGGCCGATGTATTCTCTGGCAGCGTAGGCGGCGGGGGCGGTGGTGGAGGTGGCGGTGCTGGCAGCAGCCAAAGAGGAGACTCCGTGATCGGCTGGAAGTAGCGCTGCGGATCCATGCTGGAGCAGCGCGGTGGGTAGAAGTGAGCGGAGTTGGGGTCCATAAGCTGGTCCAGCTCGTAGCTGTAGTTGTGATCCGAGATGGGAGCACGGTCGGCCAGAGCACCGCTGTAGAAGGCGAAGGCCGAGGTGCCATCACCGTTCGCCTCCGTCCGCCGATCTGTCCTGCGGGCATACGGAAGGGAGTAGGCATAGTTGAAGATGGGCCGTCGGTCGTCCCGCGTCTGCTCGCGGCTGAGCAGGAGCTCATCCTGATCCCGATCCCGTTCCCGGGTTCGTTCTCGGTCTCGGTCTCTTTCCCTCTCCCTCTCTCTGCCCCGATCCAGTTCCCGCTCCCGCTCCCGCTCGCGATTCAGTTGCGTTTCGTTCGCCAGGCCGTCATCATCGGAGGTCAGATCTATCGAGAGTATGGGCTCTCGGGTGGAGTGTACAAAGACCACATCGTCGTCGTCGTCGTTGGAGTCCGAGGACCAGTCATCCAGCTGCAAGTCCGGAGCAGTCAGCACCGCGGCATCGCCGCGCCGGCCCGTGGAAGTGGAGGGAAGATTAAGCAGATCCGTGGAGGAGTGCCTCTCCCTCGGACGGCCCACGTAGGTAATGACGCAGGAGCCGCTGGCTGACTGCGACAAGCTCTATGGGAGTATTTACACAATTAATAAAGGCTCCTCTTGAGCAAGGATCGGGACTAACCTGCTGACTGGTACTACTTCCCTGCTCTGCGAAGGTTCGATGCCTGCTCTTGCCCGGTTGAAACGAGTTGTAGTTCATTGGCGACAGCTTGGTAGAGGTGCTGGGCGGCGATCTTCCAGGGTGCGGGTGCTCTAGGCGCGGCTGTTTGCTGGGCGGCGCTGCATCGTCCGCGGGACGCACTCGACTCCACAGCATGCTGCTCATAGCCTGGTCTGATGTCTCCTGATGCTGCAGCTGCTCGCCCTCTAGACGGTGCTGCTGCGCCTGCTGTTCCTGTTCTTGTTCCTGCTCCGAGGTGGTGGAAGGCGATCCAGGCGCAGCTGGTTCCACCGATCTCTGACGCATTTGTGAACCATAGTCCACGCTGCAGGTCGTGTGCGTGGCCGTGGAGCAGGATGCTCCCGATGCTCCCATATAGGTGCTATCCGGCGGCGCCCTAGCCCCACACACATGCCGGCGACTGTTGTAGTAGGTGTGATCAGCATGCCCGGCTTCCAAGTCATTAGAGCCACTATTCCTGCTCCGGATAAGCGTTACAGCAGGCTCCGACGGCGGTGGTGGCGCATTACGCATGCGCAGGTCCCAGCCATCGTCGCTGCTCTCGTTCTCCGGCTCTATGGCCCTTGTCCTGCGGTAGGCGAAATTATCCACTCGCTGCCGCCGCGCCTGAGCACTTGTGCTGGGTCTCGTGTCCACATCTACGCCCCCCGAGGAGGAGGAGTTGGAGGCATCACTGGAGCGATTGGCCTTCTTCTTGTGCGCCTGCGCAGCCGACGTGGTCGTCGTGGTGTTTGTGGTGCGCGTATGGGCGAACTGCACGTGCTCCGTGTCCGAGGCACTGGAGGTCACATCATCGAACACATTCGCCGCACTTTGCAGGGTCTCGAAGGAGCTGTTGCTCAGCTGCAGCGAACTGGAGGGCATCTCATACACCACCGCTGTAGCGTCCATGGCATGCTCCTCCATAGCGCCCGCTGGCCAAGTGCCACTGATAGAGGTCACAACATCATCGCCGGCATTGTCACCGTCCCGCTCCAACGTCAGGGTTTCAGTCTTCTTTCGCTTGGGACGCTGTGGAATAGCGTTGGCAGCGGGCGGATTAGAAGCCACCGCCGTTGAGGAAGAGGGCAGCTCTAGGTACTGCGGCTCTTCCTGTGACAGGCTCTGGGTGGAGTCGGCAAATCGACTGCTGCTAGCCAGCGACAGGGATGGGCAGTGGCACAGTCCGCTCAGCAAGCTGCACTTGTCGCACCGTCCAGCCGCGGCCTCAAACCCCGAGCTGGCCACCTCGCCGCGCCGCGGAGCAACCAGGGCGGTGAACGAGGGCGGCGGCGATTGCGGCTCCTGCCCGGAGGGGAACGGAGTCATTAGCATGTAGCTGTCGGACAGCGTGTCGCGCGGCTGATCGTAGTACAAGGAATACTGGGAATCTGCAAGAAGGCAGCAGGATTAGTAATATCTAGAACCGAGGGAAGGGCCAGCTTACGCGTCTCCTGGCTGCCAGGATTCGTGGACACACTGCCGCCGTACGACACGGTGACCCCTGGTTGGTGGCGCAACTCCTCCTGCTGGTCATTGTCCAAGCTCTCCATGGCTCTTCGTGAGTCGTCTAAGCAAATGGGAAACAGTGTTGTGCGCACATAGGCCAAAATGTGCTGAAAAATGCATAATAAAAATGTATTTAAATTAATTAAGTGTTACTAGATTCTGTGGGAAAATATCAAAACCAGACAAGCTTGCTTAGAAAAAACTTACGGACGCCTAAGTCAGTGGCTTAATAACATATTCCTAGATACACACAGATCGCCAAAAGACAAACTTAAATTCCCCCTCAACATTTTCAATTAAACTGCTTAAAAGCAATGCAAAAAACATACAAATCGGAAGCTCAAATTAAAGTTCAGAACCACAATTGTTTTTGCCTCACAAATACACACTTCTTTTGTCACCAGCAGCAGCAGCACTTTTCCGTCGAACTTTTCATTGCCAACGGCTAGGAATCCTGATGCTCCCCGAGGGGAAACTCATGGCAGCCGTAAGGAGCGGAAACGTGGACTTCGTTTCCTGGTGGAGCAGATCCACCTGCTGCTTCTATTATATGGATACGAGCCCTAATAACTTGGTTAAAAAAACGTATTAATTTCCAGACAACGCAATAGTGATGCGTTTTGTATCGATATATATGTTAAGCTTATCGATAGGTGCTTGCTCAAAACCCCTCTATGCGGCTACTTTTGTTTATTTTTAAATTGCAGTACTAAGTTAATAACTCGGTTAATTATAGTTTTTGCAAATATCCAACTTGAACAATTTGGCAAAACTAAAAACAGCTGTTTACAATCAAAACAGCTGTTCCAATGACAACAATATTCGGAGCTTAAAAAAGTTAAACTTACCTCCTCTTTAAAAGAAAAATAAATGACGTTTATCCTTATGTCAAGTATAATCTTTTGATATGTGTTGGTTTTAAACCTCTGTTAATCAGTACTATTCGTAAAATAAGGGCGGAATCTACTGAGATAAGAAATCACGCACAAATAAGGGGGAGGAAGGCAAACAGCTGCGATTGGCAGACAAAAGTGAGCTTAAATGCAATTCAGTTTTTCGGGGGGTTAGTGGGGGTCTCCAATCTGCAGCTGCTCCAACAAAAAAAATCACTATACTCTCTTCAAGTATATTGCTAGCGGATTCTCACTTTTTCTTCACTTTATGTTAACTTCTATAACAGTAAAAAAAAAGAAACTGGAAAATTGGCAGACAACTTTTCTTTGACGTTGCGGAAAACTTGCAGTTTTTAACGATACTAATTACGGGTCGCAACTATCGATAACAAGTCTGGTTTCGATTCGTTGTTAACTTGTTTTCTATGGTCACTCTGGAAATTCAAACCGCTGTTATCAAAGAAAGTTTTTGATATCAATGTTTTAGGAAAATATTTTATATTTTAAGTGTTAGTAGCAGTCTCCTAAAGGCAAAAGCATATAAATATACCTCAAGCATAGATTATATATCTGTAATACTTCTTGAAGTCCCATCGTTCCGTTAGATCTCAAGAGCTTGTAAGATATTTTAAAGCGCCCATACTGCAGAGCGCACTTGCCTTGAAAAGGAGAGAGGGGGAAAAGAGAGCAAGAAAAATGAGAAAGGAGATAGCAAGAGGAGAGAGGAAGAGAAAGGAGAGAGGAGAAAGCAAGAGGAGAGGAACAGGAAGAAAATAGAAAGAGAGAATCAGTGTGATTACCACTTGCTGACAGCTAGAACCCGTTGTGAATTATAGTGCAACGCAACCGGTAAGTGCGCCCATAGTGCAGAAGCTCCTTTTAATGACTCATGATAATGTGCAACTGCCTGCACATGCCGCTCTTATTTACGGAGCAACTGCTGAACAAGTGCCCACCTCCGCTGCATGTGCTTAATCCCCTTGGTATCGTGAGGCTGCTTGAATTAAATAAAACACTGCCGCTTAACATTTTATGTATTTTGCATTTTTATTGAGTTTTTATGTATAAAACAATATCTACTCTTCCTTTTATTGCGGGTTTTCTATACTTTTTTCTTGGCGTTTGTTTGTTTGTTTTTCTTTTTTCGTTTCAATTTTGTATAGCAATAATTTTAAAACAAATTGTTCTCATACAAACATTTAAATTGATGTAATCGATCAGTTTTCTCAACTATTTATTAATTGCAGGTCTTTCCCCTCCTCGGTTTCTCTATCGTTGGTGTTCACTCTCGAAAGCAGCGCTTCTTGTAACGACTTAAGTTTACCCATTGGCTTTAATCGGACATTATGCAAAACCAAGGCTTTTGTTTGAGTGTAGTTGCTGCTTTTTTTTAAATTAACTCTTAGTTATGTTTTTTTTTGTTTCGTTGCGAAACATTCCTCACAGTTTTACAAACAAAAACGAAAGCGATAGTTTCCATTTTCAATATATCATATCATCATCAGATTCAATGCAAATATATGATTGATTTTCTGTTAGGAATAGATTGCATGAATATAGTTTAAAATTATCATCTGGACGCTGTCGTTTTTATTATCATTACTATTATTCAATGTTCAAAACTTTAACCGAACCCAAACCGACATCTCTTCAGCAGCGATTTGAGCTAATTAATTCTGAACAATAGTTGTTTTTCATCAGCTTTATATCGTTTTTTTACTTTGCTTTTTATTATTTTTTCGTTTCCTTTCTTGTTATGGAAGTTTTGTTTAGTATAAGTTGCTGTTGGTTGGAAAAATAGAAGTTATTGGTGTATGTATATGCACTTGACATTGATTTCGTGGGACGTAAACAAAGACTGTGTGGAAAATGTTCCTTTTTCTTTTTACTTTCTCTGGCGGCCTTAACAGTAGTTAGAAGTGGTTGTTGTTGTTGTTGATGGCACAGCGTCATTTGATAGATAGATTTTTCTTCAGGTGCATTTACATTTACATTTTATATCACAATTTTTATAAATATTATAAGTGTGTTGTGTGTTGGTATATTTAACAAAATTGCATGTTTTCCTTCTCATTCTCATTTACGCCCATCCAAAAAAATGTTGAGCAACTTGACTTGCAGTGTCAAGAGTTACTTAGCTTTGCTCTCAGTGTAGTGCAGCTTGTGGGTGTGTTAGTGTGTAGTGTATAAAGAGTTTGCGGGGATCTTACAAAATATACTTTTCAACAGGGGCTTTGGAAAGAAATAACTGCTGACCACTAAAGCTGGAAAGGCCACAATCGATGTTGATCGATTTAAAATCGATTTCTGCATAGAAAAACATCGAAGACTTCGATTTCCAGCTCTACTGACCACGGGGCCCAATTATTTGACAGAAATTAGCACGAGCACACGCTCTACTCTTCACTGGGTTCGAACCTAGTGCCCATGATAATTTCTGGTAAATAACCTTAACCAGCGTGACTCCAGGTTTAAGTATAACTTTCGGTTCAAACTAAATCTCGCGAAACACTCGAAATTTGTAGGCAAAATCAACTGATTTCATATAAGCTCAACTCATGTGTTGTTGCCATCGCTCTCTTATAACAATATTTTTGTCATGAGAAATAAAAACATACTAGACAAGTTTCTTAACAATTTTGTTGTACATTTTGGTTTTTCGGTCGGTCCTCTAAACGTGATAATTTCGCGACTCGGGATGCATGCAATAATTTAGGGTTCACTTAGGATTTTATATATACTTGTTGGATAGGATATATATCGCCAAAAACAGAAAAGTCTAAAGGGGTTTTGTTTATGCATCGCTTGATCTCAAACACTCTTCGTATTCGTTTTTATTTTTCATAATAAAAAATTATAGTGCAATATAAATTACAATTTTTTCGAATCTTTTTTATAAAAAAAGGTATTTGTTTTCTGTTGTTTGTTGTTGTTTTCATCTCGAACGACTGTTTGGCATTTTTCAAAACAGCGTAGACATTCGCCACCACTCTCACTTCCTGCCTGTCTCTCTGTCTCTGTTTCAACACCTCTTCTCTGCGATCTGCGGATCTTCTACCACATATAATTTTTTTGTTGTTTTTTTTTTTTGTGTTTATGTTAACTCTGTGTTTGCATTGGCGGAATTAATAGAATTTTTAAATAGTATTTAGTTCACTTTCGTATGAGAAGAAATGTAAGTATTTGAAGTTGAAATGTTGTGCCAAAAAAGAATCATAGAACTGGAAAGTTGGTTTTCATCAGAGAATGTGCGTGAAAAAAACAGAGTTCTCTGCCCAAGTGCAGGAGGACTGACCTAACCCACTAGCCACTTGCTGTGGCCGGCTCGCAGTACTCGGACAGATCGTTGGCCCGCTGCTGCTGGCGCAGACGTCGCTGGAGCAGCACACTCTCGCTGGGCGGCGACAAGCCGATCCGCATGTCGGGCAACTCCTCCATCAACTGGGCCGCCTGCAGGTGAGCGAAGCGACCGCTGCCAATCCGCGGCTGCTGCTGAGCCCGCTGTGCAGTCGAACGGTTGTTCTGCTGCTGATGCTGCTGCTGCTGCGGAGGCGGCGGTTGATTCATTCCACAGTTGCGGGCATAGACGCAATCCTGGCGCCAATTGCGGATCGTTGACTGCTCGTCGGATGGCGGGGATCCGCCACTGCCGCTGCCGCTGCCACTTCCGCTGCTCCCAGCGCTGTTGTGCCTCTGGGGCAGCAGCTTCTGTGGCGGTTGCATTGGCAACGGCATGGGAGCCACCTTGTAGCCAGCGGCACCGCCGCTGTGCGAGAAGCTGCCCAGATAATTGCGCTGCTGGTTGCCATAGTGGCCGCCTCCGCCTCCAGTGCTGAAGGGCGGACGGTACTTGCGATAGCTTGCCGCCGGCTGCTGCTCCTGCGAGTGGTGTGTGCGATAGCGCCAGTTCTCGGTCTGCTGTCTGGGAGAAACAGCTGCATCCGCTGGCTGGTAGCGCGGTGCATTGTATCTATTATGCTGCTGTCGCTGCTTCCTGGTGTAGGCATTGCCAATCGAGTGCTGTGGCTGCTTGCGTTGCTCATGCAGCTCCATCTCCTCCTCGTCGTAGTCATCGTCCTCCTCATCGATGTCGGCATCCTCATCGTTCTGATATGCATCGACGGCAAAGTAAACATTACGGCCGGGCGGCTTGCTGTTGTGGCCGATGGCCTGGGTCTGGGCTTGGGTTGGGGTTGGTTGCTTCTTCTCCTCCATATCCATATCCACCTCTGCCGTCTTGCCAAAAGTCGTTCGCATTGTTGTCCCCTCAGCCACAGTTGTCGGTTTGATCGCGTTCGAATCATCTTCTCCTAGGTTATCGGTTGGTGGGCGTGTTGCTGATGCTGCTGCTGGTGTTGTTGCTGCTGCTGCTGCTGCTGCTGGCACTGCCGCTGAGTTGACAACAATATTTGCAGTCTCATAAATTTCAGGTAGCTTTTCATTTAAATCACTAATACTATCCAATAGTTTAACATCATCATCATCATTATCTGCATCGCCAGTTTGCCAGTTGTTAATGTGTGTCGTAGTCGTAACTGGTGTTTGCTGCTGCTTGTTATTATCGGTGATGGTAGTAGCACTAATATCACTTGATGGTCCTTGCTTCTTAGCCCCATCAACATCATCATCCTGCTGCTGCTTCTGCTTATCCTCCTTCTTCTCGTCCTTCTCCTCCTCCTGCGCATACTTGCGCATTGTGGTGAGCTTAGCAAATTCGCTTTGCTGGGTTGTATCCTCCATATCCATATCCATATTATCGATAAGTTCCTCCTTTCCATACCCACCGTTATCCTGCTGTGGCTTCGAATCCTCCACATTGGCTCCGCCAACTTGTTCCACTTTAGCTTTCAATTGCTTTAGATTGTCAGCTTTTTGCTTCTCTTCTTCCTTCTCCTCCTCCTCCTCGTGAACGTTCTGCTCCTCAACGTTCTCCTCCTCCTCTTCCTCGGCTATGTCGTCGACGCGTTGCTGCTGCTGCTCATAGAGATAGTCGTCACCCTCGTCCTCGTCCAACTCACGCCAATAATGCTTGTAGTGTTGATAGTCCTCGCTCTCTCCATCCTCCTCCATGTCGTCGCCCTCGCTACCGCTCTCGCGCATGTACCTTTTGTCGCCCAGCGCCTCCCGCTGCTGCTGCAGTTCCCGTTGCTGCTGATACTCCCTTGTCGACTTGGCCCACTCATCGTCCTCGTCGTCGATCCGGCCAAATGCCTCCAGAGCCTCGTCATCGTCATCTTCCTCGTGCACATTGAGTGTCTTGAAGCCCCCGCTATTGGGATAAATTGCAGATGCATTGCGAGAGGCATTCCTGGAAGACTGACGACTGCTGGCCCGCTGGCCATGCATCGAGGACACGCGTCCGCCGTAGCCGGACAGCGAGGCAGCGGGATTGCGCTGCGAGCGATTGCGAGTGTAATGAGCCGGCGGCTTAGGATTGTAGTTCTCATCGCTGTAGGCATCCATATACGCTTGCGACGGCTGATAGATGTTCGGGCGCTCCTTCATGTAGTCGTAACGCATCGAGAAATGCTGCAGTACCACACGCTTTACTGCCATGGCCGATTCGGCAAACTGAGAGATTTCCCTCGCCGACTGATGATTGCTGGAAATGTAGTATCGTGATTCTTATTAATCATATTCAACCAAAGCCAGTATTTTAAGGTAACTTACCGTCGGATGTTAGCTGGCGTTTGCAGTGCCTTGTGCCGGCTAGTCTGCTTGGCCTTCGGCTCGTGCTCGCTGGCACGAATCCAGGTGTGGTTCAACACCGCCTCAGCACTGAGGCGATCGGAGGCCTGCTTTACGAGCAGATTGCAAATAAGATCCTTGGCCTCATCGCTGACATCGTGCCATTCGGCCTCCGGAAAGGAAAAGTGTCCTAAGCAGAAGATATTTAATTAGATAATTAAAACTAAGTATCTCTTAAGGAACTTACCTTCTTGAATGGACTCGAAAAGCAGCTCCTGGCACGTGCGACAGTTCTCACCGCGATTCCATCCGCAGTCCTCGCCACAATTGCCCGAGAATGGCGGATAGCCACAGAGCAAGATGTAGGCAATGACTCCCAGGGACCATAGATCGCATCTCTTATCGTAGTAGTGAGCCTCACCCACAAACAAATCGACCACTTCGGGGGCCATGAATTCGGCGCTTCCAACCTGAAGAGAAACGGGTTCCAATAAGTCTCGATAATGATATTTCATTATTTCCGACTTACTGGTGTTAGGAGCTGGGGAGTGGCTGCCGGCGAGGAGATGTCCGTGGTGAACTTAATCCCCGAGCCCAGATCAAAGTCGCAAATCTTGATCGGGCACAGCGAGTCCGTCTTGACGCACAGAATATTCTCCGGCTTGAGATCACGATGGGCGATGCCCTTCTTGTGCAAGAAATCCAGACCGGAAGCGATCTCCTTGATTATCTGCGAGGCCTCGTGCTCGGAGAAGCAGATGTGCTCCTGGATGCGCGTCAGCAGAGGACCGCCGTTGATTTTCTCGAACACCAGGTAGAACTTCTCGTCATCCTCGAAAAACTCGATCAGTTGCAAGATGCCCGGATGGCCCTGGCAGTGATGGAATGTCTCCACTTCGCGAAAGACACGCGCACGCGCATGCCCCGGTATCTTATCGATCACCTTCACGGCGTATTCCAGATCGGTGTAGATGTTGACGCACGTCTGGACCGATGCATAGGCGCCCTCGCCCAGAATCTCGCCGGTAAGCTTATAGAGCTCTGAAAAGGACACAGAAGATGATGATGCACCTGAAGGGCCAACGTGTGAACCGCTGCTCACTCACCTTGGAACGTTGAGGAATGCAGGGAGGAACTGATGCGTTTCTTGCGCCGCTTCTTCTGCATCTCCTCCTTATGCCGGTTGAGCTCAGCCTGCCGCTCCACTTCGGTCATATTGGGCGCCTCGCTCGACTCATTGCCCGACACATCCTCGCTGCTATAGCGCGTCAGCTCATTCTGCCCGTCTGGAAATTAATAAGGGAAGGTTAGTTCAGCATTTTAAACACTTTTTGTTTAAGATCTAATGGAATGGAAACCCTTTTCAATGTCTTGAGAAGTACATTTACATTTCTTAACATTTAGATCCCATTTGCATCCCTTTTGCATCTCAAGATCCTCCAGCTCCAGCATTCTGCTTAACAATAAATTACAGCCACAATCCCTCAGAGCCTAAGACTTCCGATCAACCGGCAATCGTGGCCCGCTTTTATCGAACTCGCTCGCCATATTTGCATGCCTATTTTTTGCAACATTTATCAATGCATAAAAATAATAATGAGGGAATTGAAAATAAGAAATAATACGCGTACTTTTCAACAACTGCGTAGAAGGCAAATCGCGTGTCGTAAACAAGTCGTCGTCACACTTGTGCATAAATATGTAAAAATATAAATAAATAATGTGTAAACACAGTCGCAAACACAGGCGTCGGTATAGAGCGAACTTCTGTGTGGAATAACACAGAGCTAGGGCGGGGGCCAGCTAATCCGAAGCCTAGTCTTAGGAGCGGAGGCAGGGCTCTGCTGATCAGCTTGATTGGGTGTTGAGCCTGTTCTTCAATTGTTGTCAATAGGCGGCGGACGACTATTTATAAAGCCCACAGCTGCTGCATTTCGAGCGATATCTGCACAAAGATCTACCAGCTATAGCTGTAGTCGACCGAAGTCGTAATCAGCTTGGAGGCACGTCGCATTGCAAATATATAATATCGCTTTAGTGCAGAGAGCAATGACGGGGAGTCAACTACAGTGGATATAGGATAAGGAATCGATGGGTTTTAGGTTTGAATAAATATATTTGACAGAGAGTTTATAGATTGTGTTAAAATCGTATTTTCTACACATTGTGGCTAGCATTTGGTTAATATACGCTTCTAAGGAGCTAGGAATCCAAACATTTCCTTTAACCGATATCCACTGTATGGAAAAAGGCGAATAGAGCGATTGAAGAAATCAATATAAACTTCTCAGCTTATCACAAGTAGTTGTAGGTTGTATCACTTGACTCAGAAGCAAGTCGTTGCCCCGTAGGATCCAATTATGAAATGGATGGAAAGTTTGCAGTCCCTCAAAGAGTCGTTCAATTTGTACAATCTTCCCCCTTACGTCTGGTCTGCCCACGCTTCGCTTTGTTTTTCTGGTCTAAATTTAAAATTTGGCCTATTTATTGGTCAGCTTTAATTGTTATCAATTGCGTAAATAAATGCAAAGGCAGCGAAAACAAAAAAAGAGACCCACAGACGCACGTTTCTCGCATTTCTCTTGTTTATCCCCATGTTCTCTCCCGATCTCTTCGTCGAATATTCTGCGCATTTAATTATGATTTTTCGCCGAATCATTTGATGGATGGGGCGGGATGTGTGCCGGCGCAGACGTTTGTATTTTTATACAAATTGCATAAAAAATAATTGCCGCAGTTCCGGCGTATTGTTTTTGACATGTTTGTTTATTTTGGTCCAAGGGGCGTCTACGTAACACACATCATCCGATCCGATCCCTTCAGATGCCAGGTCGATAAGGCACCGCTGGTGACGACAATTGGATTAGAATGAGGTGGAATGAAATCCCTTGGGCTGTTTCGTCAGCCGGCTAAACATCGCATGTTAAAACAGCGAAAATAATGATTGCCGGCCGGCTTTTTGGTGGTTTGTTGGGCATATCAATAGCTTTTTAAACTTATATTAATTGATTTATCCATATTTCATATCGTTATGACATTGGTTGAAATGTTTCCTCATAGGAAACAAAATCTATAGAATAACTAAGTTAAAGATTGAACTCTGGACACAAATAATATTCAAATACAAAGATACAAAGAGTTTTACCTAAAATTTTAGACAGGTAAAAATAAATTCTTTTCATAAAAACAATGAAAAACTCTGATCTGACAAATAAAAACAAATAAAAAACAAATAAAAACCATGGACTTTTGATCCCTGAACTTTCAGAGTAAAACCGTGAGAAAGGTAAGGGTCGGTAAAGATACTTGTTAGAAACCAGAGTTGAGGGTCTTTAAGAATAAACATTTCTCAACATTCGTACGTTCACAGGTGCACAAGAGAAGCTGATAACCCGAAGCAGAAGGCAAAACAAAAAACGAAAGAGACTAGGCAAAAAAAAAAAAACCTTGAGAATTTTGGAGCACAAACACAATCGAAGGCTCCGCAGCTCGGTGCCATAATAAGTAATTAAATTGGTCTAGGTAGGAAACGGCGAAAATAAGGTGGCGGCGATTAGCGAATAAACAAAAGGTTGATAAGAGGAGCGTACTACGCAAAAAGCGAGAAAAGCAAAAGGTTTGCTTTTGGCACTTTACTTATTTTCAATTCCAATTCAAATTCAAAACGCAAAGAAAAATGGAAGAAACAACACATGCGGTCGCACATGAAGAGCTTTTAGTAAATAGAGAGACACCGAGAGAGAGAATGTGGGAAAGACGGAAGGCAGATAAGGTGTATCTCCCCATTCCCCTCCTTCACACACTCTCTATCTCTCTGTGTCTTTCTCTCTGCAGGGGTATTACTTCATGGCAGGGTGAAAGTGTAAGGAGGGGCATAGCGAATAAATTGCCAATTAGCAGCTCTCAAAATCTGCAAACTTTGACGTCAACGGCTGCATACAGTCTGGTTGGTTTTATTTAAACCAAAATGGATTTTTTCTTCTACAGACTATTATTCCAATTAACTTAAATATTTACTAATATATTTAAAAACATTGAAAATTTTAACTTTATATAATTTTGATTTAAAACAATCTTTCTACACGACTTTTTGCATAAATTTACATACGAAAGATCTGGAAAGTTTAAAGAATAGTTAGTTCTCTCCAATCGCCCTCTTCTTTTTGCGCCACCTTCCATATTTGACAGCATGAATTCACGGGCAGAAACACTAACACATATGCATGCACACACAAACAAACACACATACGCTATGGGAAGGCGTGTGTTTGTGTTGTAAAGAAGCAGAAAAATATTGCGCAGCAAATGAAATTGTAAAAGCAAAAAATGTATGAAAATGGCGAAAGAAATGATAAAATAATACATACTATGAAATGAATTTAAATTAAAGAACAACCATCTGGCGTTTATACATTTTTGTGGGAGGCGAGTGGCCAAGGTCGACTTTTGTAGTTAGTAGTTTACCGTTGTAAGCAACTTTGAAATGCAAGTATTTACAACTAGGTTTGTTAAAACAATAGAGCACAATTTTATTTAAAAGTGTAATAGTGATAGAGCGGAAAAAACTAGCTCGAACAAAAACAATAACAAAATGCAAAAACCGGCATTTCGAAATGCTCGCACACACTGCCGTGCTTGTGTGCGAAATTCTCTCATCTCATTCCTAGACATTTTCTGTCTTGTTCTAGTTGTTTTTGTATTTACCCAACATGTTTGCTGTTGCTTTTGCCGCTGCTGTGTTCGCCTTTTAATCGCAACGCAATTTGTCTAAGCAACGCCCGTTCTGCTTCTGCTTCTTTTCCTTCTTGTTCTACTAGGCGGCACGTTTTTGCAATGCGTAGATAAAACTGCTCCCCCGTCGAAAAATATATTGCTTGGTAGTTTCAGCTCTAGTTTAATTTGTTCTTTGATTTTGTGGGCTACTTTTAACCCGATTCCGGTTGGATCATCTTTGTAAACACTTCCTTTTTGTGCAGAATGTCAATCCACCAAAAAGAAAACAGCAATCCAAACAATGAATGGAGATATGGAAGCACACGGAAAATTTTCGGATTCACTTGACCGGGGATTGCGATTCGAAATGGACGTTTGTATTTATTTAATTACTGTAGATATACCGGCCGGCGACTATGGAAAATTCGGGTGGCGTGCGGCGAAAAACCAATTGGCCAAAATAGTGAATTTGAAAGAAATGGGGAAAAACACGGACCTTCGTCGCGCGGCGCCAACGAGGAAAGAATCAAAAGCAAACACGCGCTAGCTTTCGAGGGAGCGTCAAAAACCGAAAAACTACCGCTGCGAGAGCCCGTCGACAAAGAGAGAACCAAAAGCGGGTGGCTGAGCAGACAGAGAGGGAGCAGTCGCAACGAGAGCGAGAGTTGTTGTAACAAATAGGCATGTACATACAGTGGCGGTCAAGTTAGTAGCTCTTTAAGATAGTACAGGTGCTATAATAGCCCTCTTATTGACGGCTAAAAACAAGCTTTTAAATTTAAAATGTTTTATTTTATATATTAATTCGATTTTACAATATGTGCATAACTTTTACAAGAAAGGCTTTCCAAAGATTATTTTAATGTCATTTATTTTTCTCTCAGCAACTCCAAGGTAAATTTCTTATTATCATGACCGGTGCTACATATGTATATGTAAATATATGCTGCGCTCGTTACACGTGCAAAGGAGCGAGATGGGGAGATAAGCGAAAAGAGACACATAGCCAGCAGAATAATTGCAAATGCTGAGCAACCAGAAATATCGTTCAACTTAGGACAATAACAATAATAATAATAACCCGACCTTTTGATTACAAAACAAAATTAAACGTGGCCCGGAAGGAAAAAGCTTCTGGTTGCAAAAATCCGGTTTGAAATGAATATCGAAGCCATTACCGGCGATGTTTATTCATCGACTCGATATTTATTCATATAGCCGAGAAGAAAACAAAGCGCATTAGCTTCGCCTTGCCGATCGAATCGAATTCTTGGCTTTCGAAGAAGGTAAATATAAATATAGATATTGGTAGACTAGTTCACGCCGGATCAACATATGGAGGCAGCCGATAGACTTCTATACCTGCACCAATACCGATACCCGTGTGATAACAAGGTGGCGAATAAGCCCACGCACACACTCAGAGAGCGTGTGGAAAGAGAGCGGAGATAGAGCCACATCATTGATTGGAGCCAGAACCCGTTTTGACAAGTAGCTTTGTGGTTGTGGCCGCCGCAAGCAAAACAAAAACAGCAACAGGAAAAACAATAACAAAGCGACAGCCATAGTGGCGAGAGACCGACTTAAAGAGAGCCGGACTGGAAGAGACCGGTGCCAGAGAGAGCAGTCTTACATGATGCAATGCCGAATGCTGCGTGCCATGTAATAATTTAAATCCATTAAAGCTCCTGCACAAAGAGAGGGCGAGCGTAAGCCCACCTCCATTTGCTTTTGTGCGCTTTGGATGCCAAATCTCACGTAGGCCGCGGATTTGGGGGAGGGGGCTCCGAGAAGCGAGAGCGAGACGGGCAGACAGGCACACCAACACAAAGGTAGCAAGGAAGGTGGTGTGATGTCGGCGAGTCTTGTTCAAAGCAAACAAGTGGAAAGGGCAAACAGCAAAACAGAAACAAAAAAACAAAAACAAAAGCTTTATTTAACTAGCATTGTTTTCGTTTTTGCTTAAGTAAACAACAATACATATGTGCCTGGGTTTCAGCTGACGGTTTTTTTTTATCGGTTCGCTACGACGGCATTGCCAAAGCTAAAAAATAAATTTCTCTCGCAGGGCTTTTGCAGGAGAGTGGGCGAGATGGAGAGGGAGATAAGTTGCCTCTGTGAATGTGAGGCTGCACGTAGGCACTAGCTGTCCTCGAAAAAGACGAGATAGAATGGGAAACTTCTTGATAATAGTTTTGGAAAACATGCTCAGCTATCAGACTCTAATTGACATTTTTCCCCCTTAGCTGATTGGTGTAACGTTCGTAAACGAAAATGTATTTCTTTGAATTTCTTGCATGTGCAACTGTAATCCTCTCCAGAAAAACCACCTAATGGGAGCAGCATTCATACGTGTGGGAGGCCGCCGCTCTCATCGCTACCTCCGCTTTCGCACGCTCGTTCGGTGCTGCTGCTGAGTTTATTCGTTCGTCCGCTTTGGCTCGTCGTTCTATTTTGGGCTGCAACAAACGTCACCAAGTGCAATAAACGTCATGAAGGTTATATGTGGTTGCAGCTTTGGAAGTTTGTTCACATTTCGCCGTTCGATGCATTTTGAGCCGAGCGAATAAACACGAACACGAATACCAGTGCATGCCGCTCAATCGATCAGCTCGTGACTCATTTTTTCCACTTCCATTAATTGTCCGCACACGCTCAATTTCTCGGCTAGCTGGCACAGATACTCGTGTCGTCTCACTCTCTTTGTTCCACGACTGGCAGCTGTTGCTCTCCTCCTCCCGCCAGCGGTAACGGGGTGTTTGAAAGAAACAGCAGGAAGCAGTGCGAGCCTTCCCAGCTCAGGGAACCGAAGCCTGGAATACCCTCGTGGATCAATTATTCCAATAGGAAGTGCTTCTAAAGAGGCTTCTTTATTCCAAACCTTTCTTACAGATCTGTGCACCGAAATAGGCAGAATTGTCTATAGTCGTTCTTATAGAACAAGCTGCCAGATTGGATTTAACTTTCTTCGAAAACAACACAGTTATACTCATATGTAGCACAGCCTTATGGGGAAGCTAGAGGATATAGTGGTCCTACCAAACTTGGAATATATGCATTAGACAAGAGTTTGTCTAGAATCTACAATCTATGAAATAAAAGTGCACTTTACTTGTCAAACTTTAAGTATAATCGGTGGGAATTTCTTGGGCAGATCAAAAATAGTACTACCAATTTAATTTATACATAATTTACACGGTTTAAATAACGTCCTCGGTTTATTATATTGATATATTCCGTTAAGTACTGATTGCAAAGCATTCTATTACCTATTACCCAAAAGCTTTTTTAATTTTAATTAACACAATTTATGCAACAAACCGAGAATTTGTGCAATTATAGTTATTCGCCTTTGACTCATTCCATATGCTTTGTCTATAAACAGATGGGCTTTCATATAACGGCTTATATTGGGGAGATACCGATAAGAAATTCGGTTCCCAAAAGCCAAAAAGCGCTGCGAGTCGATGCTGGAATACCCTTTTAAGTGGAGCAAACACATTACAATGAATGGTCGCCCAGTCGTCGCATGATGCAATATGTGCTTCTCTTGGCAAAACAAAACAACTGTAAAGAGCCCATGGATGAGTGGAGGCGGGGGATTAGCCGACCGACCAACCGACAGACTGCATGCATGTTCTAGAACTTTTTGTGACGTCAAGGAAATACACTGGTACGGCAGGCGGCACTCTATATGCGCCAGTCAATGCTCCCCATTTCGGCCGATTGATTAGCAAGGGTAAACGAAAGTTCTGCTAGCCCCAGCTCTACAGAGAACTAGAATATGGCGAGGCGTGGCGATGGGGGGAGGTAGAGCAATGCCCCCTTTAACCCATTATATACGGATCACAAATCGATTTACGAGAGTGGAAAAGTTTCTTTATGTCTATGCATTCTATAGCACATACCAATTAGATAAAAGAAAAACTATCATTTCAAGTTAGGCTAAAACTGTAATAAACAGTGCAAATATTGACGGAAATCTACGTATTAATGAATGTCTTTTGGCTAAACATATTTAGTGATTCACAGTTGGTTAAAATCAAGATATGATTCATTGTAAATTACTTTTATATATTGGGATAAATAAGCAGTGCCTTCGTTTCCTATTCTCGAATCTTCAGAGATATGGGCACTCGAGATACAAATTACTGGTACATTTTAATTTTAAAACCTCAGATATTATGCAAGACCTATTTACCAGTTCAACGCGAATATATATATTTCTAATCAGTGTTAATCATGCACTATAGGCTATAGAAAGTGTCTTCTTTATAACAGCTTTTTACCCGTAAGTTTAAGCATTCATCCCTCTATAATTCCGACTAATTTTGTTGCAAGCTGTTCTTCGAGTTCAGTAAACTTGCATTTGAAAAGTTCTGGCCAGTTCTGTCTTTCAGTCAGGTTCCAGACACATCCATTCGTTCAACCATTTTTCCACGCAATGGGTTAAGCGCTCGCTCACCTGACTGACTGCAGCTGTTGTCCGTGTTGCTGCAGGAAACGCCGCTGCCGCTGCTGCGTATGCCGCTGTCGCCAGAACCTCTGGGGTTGTTGTTGTTGTTATTGCCGTTGGCGTTGCGCTGCTGCGTCCCAGCTGCGGCAGAGGCAGCTGCCGTGCTGCATTTCTGCTCCTCCAGCTCCACCATGTTGCTGTTGCTTTTGGTTCCGGACGCGATTAGACGGAGAGACCAGACTGGAAAGGGTCTTCGGTTTTCGGTTACGTTTACGCCGCGGGGCCAGCTGCAATGCGTAGTGCAACAAATGAGAGCCAAAGTATCGCCTCGCTCTCTCGCGCTCTCTCAGCTCTATCTCTTTCGCTTCAGCTCATTCAAAATGGTGGCCGCCTATGGGATGTTTTTTCTTCTTTTTAATCCAATTGCCAAGAAATGCGGCTGCTGCTGCTGCTGGTGTTGTTGCTGTCGTCGTCGTAGTTGGGTAAATTGATTCGATTCTGGTGTCCGTTTATCTAATTGTGTTTTTCGTTGGTCAAGTTTGGTGGTTGAGTCGTCGTTGGTGTCCCTGTGGTTGGTGTTGTTTTTGTCGTTCGCTGATTTCTCTCATCACATCGGCATCACAGGCAAAAGCGCAAGCAAAAAATTTCGGTTTATTTATTCCTCTCGTTGACTCCGTTTAATTTTCTACGCTCTTTTCGCGTTTCACCTTTCCTTTGTGGGCTTGGGCTGTGCTGTAGTGTTGTTATTGCTGTTGCTGTAGTTGTAGTTGTTTCTGTGCTGGTAGTGGTGCAGGGGTATTCTATTTTTTCTTCTTTTTTATTGGATGCGAATAGCCGTTGGTGTTTCTGCTGGAAGTGGCTGTGGCTGAGGCTGTGGTGGTGTTGTTGGGTCCTGGTCGTTGTTAAAATTTCCTCTGCTGATTACAACACAAAAAAAAATCGCTGAAATAGCGGACAAAAGCCGTTTTCTTTGCGTATTTCGCTTTAAGTTTCTTTCCCAGCTACCGATCCATTTTCAATTTGCAAAGATGATTCCGACGAATGACGAACATTTTGCCAGCGACTCGGAGGTCTGCTCGCCAGACTTTTCGATCAAAATCCTGAGATTTTCCAGAAAAACGAGCGGATTTTTTCACTGACCGCAGAAGGTCACACTTAAAAGGGTGCTGCCAAACTATTCGAGGAAAGTTTTTCGAGAAACGTAACGTAAAACGTAACGGCTTATAGCATTATGACACTGCATTAAAAACTTCATTAATTTGCGCATTAATTAGAGGCTTGACAGCAACCATAGGGTTTACCTGAGTGCGAGCAAGACGACTATACGTCACTTTCAATGAGAGATTAATGCATCAGTTGCTCATTAATTGACAAACTTATCGGTCAAAAATTTAAATTAAACTCTATATTGAAAAGTAAATATTATCTAGATATTTTACAAGTTTTGTTTTCATTAATTCTACATACTTTAAAATGCAAATCATAAGTTAAATGCACAGAATCGAATGCTGTTTTATCAGCGCACGCATAAAAAAACAAACATTCCCCAAAATAAAAAAACCCTTCTGAGCAAAGAGCATAGAATTATATATGGAGCAGAGCAGCGTACGATTCAGGTACCTGAATTAGCTAATACCGCTAATTACCGCTAATATCATCCACGTTCCACACAGAATTCTATCCCAAATTTGTTATTTTTTTTTAAATATTAATAATATGAAAGCCACCTTGCGGGTACTTCGAATAAAGAATAAAAATTCTAAGCATCTTAGAAGCAGGTTTACAGAATGCGCAACATCAGCTGTCAAAACTTTTAAGCTATATAGCTATAATTCTGTATTATTCCTCCTAAAAAATAGTTGATTTTAAATTAATCATTTAAAATTGTTAGTCAGTTAAGAATTGTTAGTCGAACAACTGAAAGCCCTCGAGATGGCGGCGCAATATTTGGGGCCAGGACAGCATTTAGAAACATAATGTAGGGTTCACTAATTTTATAAATAGGCTTAATTTTTTTTAAACTTGTAGACCAAACTAGAGAAAAATATCCAATTCTGTTTTGTTCCTTCTAAAAAATAGTTAATTTAAAATTTAATCAGTTAAAATTGTTAGTCAGCTAAGAATTATTAGTCGACTACTCGATAATTTGGACTTTCATCGATTAATTAGGAAGCGGACAGATCGTTCCAAAAAAGCTGACAGCAGTGCTGCCAGATGGCAGTTACCGTTAAACTTCATATTCCATTTCATTGTTCCCCAGTTTTCACGTGTTCTAGCTTATGCCGATTCCTGGTATTTGTATTTTTATACGCAACTGAGGAACACATTATCGGCACCGATCAAATTCTTATTTTTTGAACAAATCTTACAATGGGATTCAATGATCGAGAAAGACGGCGCCATCGCTACCTCTTCAAGGACCAAAGCTTCCATTGCAACCCGAGGCGGCTCAGCCAGATTCCCGCCAGGGTTGGGCCAGTGATCAAGTCGGCATTCACCCACCAGGATCGTAGGCTGTACGTCGGCAACATTCCATTTGGCGTTACCAATGAAGAGATGATGCACTTCTTCAATTACCAGATGCATTTAGTTGGCCTGGCACAGGCGGCGGGCGGCCCAGTTTTGGGGTGCCAAATCTATTTGGAGAAAAAATTTGCCTTCCTGGATTTTAGGTCCATAGATGAAACGACCCGAGCAATGGCATTCGATGGCATCAACTTGAAGGGACAGATATTGAAGATTCGGCGCCCGCATAACTACAAGCCGGACATTAAGCCAGCTATTCCGGAGTCTGCACACACAATTTATATCGGAGCTTTGCCAAACTATCTAAACGACGACCAGGTGATGGCACTGCTTTTGCCATTTGGCCAGCTGCGGGCATTTAATCTTATTAAGGATCCTGCAACTGGATTAAACAAAGGGTATGCCTTTTGCGAATATGTGGATGTGAGCATTACTGATCACGCAGTTGATGGCTTGAATTTTCTGCTGCTGGGTGACAGGAAACTGATAGTTCAACGCGCCAGCATGGGGCGCAAATGTTAGATATTAAGTAAAAATCATGTTTTTTTCATTCATATTTTGTTTTTCTATAACAATTATCACTTAATAAAAGTAACTGTGCATGAAAACAGGTTACATATTTGTAGTTTAAGCCATAAAGTTGTTAAAATTACCTGGAATACGAGAAATTTTGTATAATTAGGTGGCAACGCCGAGCGAAATGCTACACAAATTAGGCATTTGGTGACAAAACAGTCAAACAAGCTTATTTTTCAAATTTTCATACAAATGTTCCTATAACTAGAATTTTAAAAATGTTTTTAAATACATTTTCCTCTAAATATCCAAATATGCTGAAAAATGAGAAATTAAATTTCTTTCGTTAATACTTCCTTTTTTTTTAAATATTTCTTTATCCCCACTTAAAACAGACAATACCATTTTGTTGTATGATGTATATGTATTTGTATATTTAAATTTAATTGGAGTTTTAATTTTTGTTTAAATTAACTAAGCTTAAACACTTAAATAAACGCGCGAGCGCAATGTAATGTATTGTAATGCATTCATTCATCGTCATCGTAGAACTTGTTTACCTTGTATAATCGAACTCTCGGCATTCCTTCGAATTAAAATCACTCAAAAACTGTGCTACACTTTTGATAACCCAATAATCCATGCCAATCCAATGCAATCCGAGCCAACCTCGAATCTCGCCTGCTCGCCCTTACGTGATATATTATAGAGTAATAATAAACAACGAGAGAGAGAAGAGAGAGACACACACAAGACACGACATCTATAGCTAGTAATTGTAATAAAAGAGACGGGAGGCCAACGGAGACAAAGAGATCAATAACCACCAGCACATGGTACCACCGTCACAACTCGTAGGTGATGTTGTTCATGTGATCGCGCGTCTTGCGCGCCTTGAAGGGAGCCGCGAAGTGCTCGTAGGCGTTCTCCGCGTTGTACGACGAGCAGCGCCTGAGTCGATGGTGCTGCAGCGAGCTGCTGTAGGGAGCATTGCCGTGTCCAGCGCCACCACCGCCGGCACCAAAGCACCGCATGGCAGCGCACAGCAGACTGCACCACCTCCAGGACGAGGTGAAGGCGTAAAAGTGACGACTGGCCCCGCCTCCACCGCCAGCTCCGCCTCCTCCTCCCTTGGACAGCAAGTGCTGGCGACTGTGGTGCAAGTAGGGATTGTAGTTCGAGCGGAAGCTGCTGCTGTCGCTGCTGTGACCACTGTCGCCGCTGCTGCTATCGCTGCGTCGCAGTCCCAGCCGAAAGAGATTCCCATTGTTGTGGGCCGCATTGGCGAAGTCCTCAAAGTCCAAGTGGGACTCGTACTCAAAGTCGCGGTCTATCGAAACGGCGGGTGTGATGATCATAAATTGACTATACTTCTGGTTGCGGTTCGCCTGCTGCTGCTGTTGCTGCTGTCTATGGTTGTTGCGCTGCTGGTTGGCCAGCGAATTGAGCAGCGTCTGGTTGGTGTCCACCGACGAGTAGCTGTTGCTGTTCGACACCGGCGACATGTCATTGTTGTTGTTGCTGCTCCCATTGGCGCTGTTGTTGGTGTTCACGTTTTGATTATTGTTGTTGTTGTGCGCAAAGACGCCAGCGGGCGCGGGCTGGGTGGTGGTGACAACAGCGGACGATGCCTGCTGCTGCTGCTGGGGCTGATAGTGCTGGTACTGCAACTGCAGCGAGGGCTTGGCATGCTTGGGCCGCCTCTTGGCAACTGGAGCTGAGGTCTGCTGTTGTTGGGTTGTTGGTGGTGGTGGCAACGGCAGCGGTTGCTGCTGCTGCTGTTGGGGCTTTTGCTGTTGGGGCTGCTGCTGCTGCAGCGCTGGCGAAGTGGTTGTGGGCGTGGAGCCGACAGAGGGCATCCATCATCTCGTATCCTCCGTCCCGCTACTGCTGTCATCGGGCTTCACGATTTGGTAGGTTATCAAGTACTCTGGATAAGACTGGGGGAGAGCAAGAGAGAAGTTAAAAATATGTAGAAACCTCTATTTTAAGGCCACTCACTTGTTCGCCTCGATAGACAACATATTCCGCGAAATGCAGGCCACCCGCTGAGGGTCTGCCCACCACCGAGTGGTGTCCTGGAGGAGCATGGGCCATCTTCATGGCGCTGTACTGCAAGAAAGATTTACCCAAAGCCACGCGGCACAGAAGGAGTTGTCTGCCGAATGAAAAAAGGATTAGAATGCATTTTATAAACCGAAATCTAACTCACCTTGGACACACATAGCAGGACTTGTCCTTGTGCGACGGACATCCAATGCCGCCGCCAATTCCATACACATACTGATTGCTCTTCGAGCTGTGCTCGGCAAAGTAAATGCCCGCCCCAAACATGCCGCCTATGTAGGCGTGGCGCTCATCAAAGCCCCGCTGCACAATGGCATTGATGAAGGGGCTGCCATGGAACAACATACGCTCGTTGGACTGCACATAGTTCTCCTCGGCGATCTCCTGACGGCGATGCGCATACCGCTCCCAAAGCTTGCGATTCTGAACCTTTTGCACCTATTTTAGCCAAAGGAAACAAAGGGTTTAGATACAATTTAAAAGATTTAAAGAGATCAAAGAAAGACTTGCCCGAATAATGTTGTAGCGCGTGAAGTAACCGCCGGCCTGTCCATTGTCCCGATGCTCGCGAATCGTGGCCTGCATTTCCTCTTCGACGGCCACAAACTCCTTGTCATCGGGCAGCAGGTCCACCAGCAAGGTGCACAGGTTAACGTTGTTACCAATGCCTGAATGAGCAACACAATTATAGCCTAAATAGTTAATGGACCTCACTTCGGAAACCCACCTGTGGTGGCCCTCAGCTGGGCAATGCCCTTGAGTATCTTGTGCCGGAAGCCGTAGGCGGAGACGCCCACCTGCTTGAGATCATCGTGGCCCATCTCGGCCAGTATGTCCAGGGTGATTTGCTCGCGCTCGAACAGCTCGGTTAGGTGGTGCAGCTGCTGGCTGCAGAGGAAGCCGGACACATTGGTGATGTTCTCCGCATCCGGCAGCAGGTCATCCGTCGACGAGCCCTCGGCCCCATTGGCCTCGGCGCCCTGGGCGGGACTGATGCGCGTGGAGCTGCTCAGGGGCAGCGGAACAGGAACACTCAGGATCATGGAGGCGCCGGTGGGCAGCAGCACCGTCTCCGTGGTGGGGGACAGAATCGTGGAGGAGGTCGACGAGGTTCCGGCAGCCGATGCAGCCGCATCTGGGGCCGGAGAGCTGCTGCTCAACGATTGCGTGGAAGCGCTCAATGCGTGCTGGCTCAGCGAGGTGGCCATGGCGTCCTGCAGCAGGCACTTGACGTCATCCGCCGTTGCCAGGTCGATGGGCGTCTGTCCCTCCTGGTTCTTCATATAGGCATCGGCTCCGTGGGCCAGCAGCAGCGAGCACAGCTGAGTGCGTCCCTTCTGGGCCGCCTCGTGAAGGGGAGTGAATCCCCACTTGTCCGTGGCATTCACGACTGTCTTGTGCTTGATCAGCAGCGCTGCTATGTCCAAGTGTCCATAGGAGCTGGCGTTGTGCAGTGGTATGAGTCCACCCTTGTCCTGCGCGTTGACATCGGCGCCATGCTCCAGAAGGTACTCGGCGCACTCAAAGTTGTTGTAGCCGGCGGCCAGATGCAGCGGCGTGGAGTTCCTGCCCTGGGCATCCCGGCAGTTTATGGTTTCTGCGGTAACCAGCCGCTGGACCCTGGCCAAATTGCCCTTCTTGGCGGCGTCCAGCAGGGCAGAGGGTCCCCGAAGCAGCTCAGCCACATCGTGATCCGATTCCTTGACCAAATCCGCCGGGGTAGCCCCGTCCCGGTTCTTCTTCATGGGATCGGCGCCGTGCTTCAGGAGCAGCTTGCAAATATCGTACTTTCCCTTGGCAGCCGCCTCGTGGAGAGGCGTAAACTTCCACAGATCGGAGACGTTCACATTGGCTCCGTGCTTGACCAGCAGCTCGGTGACCTCATAGTGCCCGTAGGAGCAGGCGTTGTGAAGGGGCACCAGTCCGCCCTTGTCCGCGGCATACACCTCAGCGCCGTGCTCCAACAGAAACTGAACCACTGGCACCCGGTTGAAGCCAGCGGCAAAGTGGAGCGGCGTGGAATGTCGTCCATCCAAGTCCCGACAGTTGACCCTGAGCGGATTGTTCAGCACAATGCGACGCACCGTGTCCAGGTCTCCCGCCTTGGCGGCGTCCAGTAAATGGGTTTCACTGTCGGGCGGATTCTTGAGCAGCTTCAGCACATTGTCCGAGGCCAACTGCGAGGCGGTGAGTCCCTCCAGGGAGACGATATTCGTGTCCGCGGCGTAGGAAAGCAGCAGGCGCACAGCCTGCTCGTCTCGGGCACACCGATGCAATGGCGTCTGTCCCAAGCTGTCCAGAGCATTCACCTTGGCGCTCTGCTTCAGCAGGACCTCCATGGCGTCGTAGTGCAGCAGCTCGGCGGCCAGGTGCAGGGGCGTGAGAAAAGCCTTGTTCTTCTCGTTGAGAAGCGCTCCCTTCCTCGTCAGCAGTTCCATTAGTTGCTTGCGCTTTCCATCAGGTGAGACAGCGGCCAGGTGAAGCGGAGTGTCTCCAGTGTAGGGATGCACAAAGTTCACGATCTCCGCGCAGACCAGCTTCTTGGCACGGGACACGTCGCACTTGCGGCATGCATCCAGCAGACAGTGACCCTTGTACTCAACTGGAAAGGAAAGAGAATCAAGTTGGTAAAATATAAATAAATCGAGGAAGTCAAGGCTACTCACAGGCTATCCTCTCCCTTAGCTCCCTGGTCGGAGCCGCATCGATGGCCGACTTGCTGTGACAGTTAAGGAGCGTGGGATCTGCCCCTCGGCTCAGCAACAGGCTGCACACCTCGACCCGGCTCTTGGAGGCGGCCTCGTGGAGGGGCGTGAAGGCCCACAGATCGTTGGCATTGACATTGGCGCCCGCCTGGATGAGCAGCTTGGTCACATCGAAGTGGCCATAGGAGCAGGCATTGTGCAGCGGCACCAAGCCGCCCTTGTCCTTGGCATGCACATCCGCCCCGTTGGCCAGCAGGATCTCCACAATCCCAATCCTGTTATAGCCCGCTGCCAGATGGAGGGGCGTCGAGCGTCGTCCATCGCTGGCATGACAGTTAACGTTCAAGGGTGTGAGCAGGGCCAACAGGCGATCCTCTGCCCCGGAGCGAGCTGCCTCCAGAAGTTCATCCTTGCGATATTCCCCGGTTAACACGGGCCTCGTGGCCTCATCCGCCAGCTCCAGCGGTGTCTTCTGCTCCGAATTCCGGATCGTGTGATTCGCTCCATGCTGCAACAGTGCCAGGCACACATCGACCTTGCCCTTGCTGGCCGCCTCATGCAACGGCGTGTAGTTCCAGTTGTCGGTGGTGTTGGGACTGGCTCCCGCCTTCAGCAGAAGCCGCACCACCTCGGCGTGGCCAAAGGAGCAGCAGTTGTGCAGCGGATGGAGACCGCCCTCGTCGCAGGCCTGGATGGAGGCGCCGCTGTTCAGCAGGAATTCGACCACTTCCCGGCGCCCATAACCTGGTCGAGGTTAAATGGAACAGAAAGCAAACAAAATTATCGTTAGATGAGTGTCAGTTAGGTTCTTGGTCGATGGCAAGCCGTAGAAATGAGACGGGAAGGTCTACTAGTCGTCAGGGTTCTTTCTTGGGTTGTCAGGGGGTTCTTCCGACCTTACCCGTGGCCTATGAAACGTGTGAAATTGCAAGGCAAATGAAGAAAGCGATAAAGGGGGTTCCCATTAAAAAGCATTAATGGTGGTTTCTATATTTATTTTTGTTATAAAATGAAATATTTAATATTGATCAAAACCAATACCTAAACATGGTATGAAATAATTTTGGTGGACTTAAGGTTTAGTCACAGCTCGAAAATATTCCAAATATCACAAAGATCTTGTCCAAAAACCAGCAAGGGGGTTTATGCTGACTTCCCAGTTGGGAATTCTATGCAATTTGAGGTAAAATGCAACAGAGCCCTTTATCTGTGCTTTGCTCTTTCAAAGGTTAGTTTAAATATAATCACATTTATATTTAAATAGTTTTAAATAAAGATCAAGGTTGATATTGAAAGCTTTTTGTTGTTACAAGCACTGAAAGCTTTGCAAAACATAATATTACGCAAACATAAGCCTCAAAGATCATGAATCATCATAGTTAATTGTTCCCCCGGGAGAAAAAACCACGATCAAACGATATTTGATAATTTTAATCCGCTTTGAAGCAATCTTTTTGCGATTAACCCTTTATTTATTTCCGAATTACTTGCATATCTTGCATTATCCAGCGAATCTTTTGTATATCTCAGGTCCCTGACTCATCCCGATGACAATTAGTCACACATACGAGTTATATCAAAATAAATAAAACGATAATCATAGCTGATATCTATTGCAAAGTTTTTAATAAATTGCAAGGAGAACGAACCGCAGCCAATTACAAATCTCGGCGGCAAACAAAAGCTCGAGCTTGAGCCACCCACCGAAAAGAGTGGTTTGCGAAACGTTTTCGCGCCGTTCACTTTTTGTGTGTGGCCCAAACAACACCCAGCACACAATTACGAAAGTTTTGCATTAAAAATTAATAGAATGGAAAACTTAATTCCAACTGTTGCACTTGGGAGGGCAATGCTTGGAGCATTAAAGTGATCCTTGAGTGGGGAATACAGACCACATAACCCGAGATATACACTTTAGCAACTTGATTTGCAATTGCCTGGCTGAAGGTTAATTATGTCCAAGTTTTGGGGCAGCGATAAAACCGATAAAAGCAAGTTTTAATGCCTCAGACAAGGAAGGAAGGAAGGTCGGTCTCGGCCAGCTTTATCGACCCTAGTATTATTATCATTTGCTAAATAAACACCTCTAAGAGATAACGGTACAGAGTTGGGTTTATCGAAAAGAACCGAAAGTAAAACAATTAAGTTTAACTGTTTGTCACGATTTTTGGAGTAAGGGAAGGCAGGAAGGAGGAAACGTGGGCTTTGATTTGGGGCTCCTCAGCAACAGGTATTGTCCGAAAAATCGAACTGTTTGAAAATTCGTACATTTAACAAGGTGAAAACAAGACACAGCAACAAAAATAAAACTGGCAGACAGACAGACAATAACAGAGACCCCTTGAAGATCTCACTTTTTGTTCACAGAACGTGACAAAAAGACAGACGAAAATAATAATGGAAAACCAGTTTATAGAAAGAAAAGACCCAGCGAATGAATCATAGACCAAGCCAGCGACCACAAGATAATAAAAAAGTGCTCAACTTAAAAAGAGCCAAAAGGCGAAATTGATATGCAAGGGCCGTGCGTCGTCGGAGAGAAACAGTTAAGGGAAAAGCTTATATATATTTTTTGGGGCTCTTCTTTTGATTTTTGATGCTGTGCGGTCGTCTGACAACATATAAATCGCAATGCATAAAAATGCTAACTAGGCCAAAGTCACAACAAAAGACGCAAAATATTGAGCCAAAGACGTCAGCAGGATGGCACTCATGCAACGCAGCAGCAGCGGCAGAGAGCAGAATCCGAATCCGAATCAGAAGCCAAAGCATCAGCAGCAGCCACAACAAGTCCCACCCACTGCCCACCGCCCCAACGCCCACTATCGCTGACACCTCCCCCACGAAAAATAACACATAGATACAACTGCAGTGAAAACAGCAGCAACAAAGAGACCAGGCAATGGTTTTTACAGGTATATTTATGTGAGAAGAACTTTTAAATTAAAGGAAAGGAATAAAATAATATTAAATAAATAAAGAATATTGGTTTTAATTTAAAGAAAAGTTTTAAATTGGCCCTAGAAGATGCAGTAGCATTTAAATCAATTGATTTGCCATCTGTATACCTAAGAAAATTTACAAGGATTTGTGGTCTAAAATATTATATTGCAGACCTTAAAGCACTTTTTAAGGGGACCTCATTTGAAGATCATTTATATTGCATACTTTTCAGCTTATTTGTAATTGATTTCAAGTCTCCAGAGATTTTCCTTTAGTGTTAACAAAATTTAGTAATTATTATGATGTAGATTCCATAAACATTAATGACTGATACTATGTATAAATAGTAAAAACAGCCTTTTGGGTTTTTTAATTTCGATTTAGACAAAATATTAATGTTGGTGATTAGGAAAACGTAAAATATTAATAAATAATAATATTTAATTCCATAAAATTAAGTTAATAGCAGCTACCAACAGTTCTTCAAAGATTACTCCTTGTAAATGTTTTGACTGTCGCCTTGGTAACCAGTTACCCCAAAAAGCGCCTTTCACACCTGTGGCTTTTTGGTAAATGTGAAATACACCGAATAAACAAAACCAAATATGGTAAAAGCAAATTTATTTACTTATTCTGTGCGGATTTTGTTGAATATTTTCCTGAATTCCTTTATTTGCAATGCTAAATGCTTGCTAAATGTGAAAGCTTTAAGAGAAAGATGTGGCTGTGTCAATGCCATTGCTACTGCTATTATCTTAACCGCAGCTGTGTGCATATTTTTGTAAAAATAGAAATTGTTAAAATGCAGCACGCACACGGGGGCCACAAGAGCCGAGAGGGGGAGGGAAACGGCGAGAGTTCCGGAAACAAGCCGAACGAACCCCAACACATAGAACAGAAAAGCGGAGAACAGAAACAGAAGCAGAAGCATAGGCGAGTGGAAACTAGGTCAACTCTCGACGCCATTGGAGCAGGCGAGTGTCCGACCGAGAGCGACCGAGACGACAATGACGCCCGTCACACCCAGGCGCAACTAGCTCAAGGCCAAATCCGCACAAGAGCAGCCCGCAGTGCGGCGGGGTACGGAGCAGTGGGGGTTGCAAGTCCTTCAACCCTGGCCAAAAAAAGGGTGGCAGGACATTATGCTGTTTTTAGGCCGTCCTTGGGCGGCGGAAATCTCGAGATCTCTCGACTCTCAACTTACCAGCAGCAAAGTGCAGAGGCGTAGACTTGCGTCCCGCCGTATCCCGGGCATTCACGGTCTGCGGCGTTATCAGCTTCTTCACCTTGGCTATCTCGCCCGTCTTGCAGGCCTCGAAGAGCTCCCGCAACGGATCGTTGGCCATGACCGCGTCGAGATTCACGCTCAAAATGGCCCGACTCCGACTGTTGTTGGCCATTGTGAATGTGATTGTGTGTTGTTTTTCGTTTTGTTTACACGCACGCCCCAAATATCACGGATTTGCGTTGGCTCTCTCTCTCCTGGTCGCTGGGCCCGCTTCACTTCATCCACCACCTGGCTGTCTCTGCTCCTCTGGTGGTTGCCTGCATTTCCGGATTACACGGACTCTCGCGATCGTGGGCGGGGGTGGATTCGTATCGTTCGAGGAGCAACAATTTGCCACTGGCTGCCACGCCACGCGCCCAGCCCTCGTTTTTCGCTTAATATTTAATGCACAATTGCAAACCAAAATCAATAGGATTGGCCTGGTCAGCAGTTACTCGTCGATTGTTGCACTCGCGGGCGGCACTGTTCGGGCTCCGGATGTCCTTTGGCCAACTCCAAGTCACTCTGGTCGTGGCCTTTCGCAGTGGTTTTCTAGTTTTTTCGCCTCCGCGAATCGAACCGTTGCATTGTTTTGTGAGTTGCAGTGTGGCCGCAGGTTGTTCGTTTATCATGCTAAGCTTTGTGCAAGAAAATTAGTGTATTTTTCTTTTACGGCAGCTGGTCACACTTTGAATATAAACGTAAACAATAAAAGGTGCGGGACATGGCTAAAATTAACTGATTATTAAAATAAACCTATATTAAATATCTGTTGTTCTCTCAGAGAACTACAAGAAATAAGCTAAACAAGCCGGTAGAAAAACTCGTCGCAAGACCTTAGTTAAAAACCGATAGTGCTCGTAACGACTATCGAATATTCGGCAAAGCGATAACGATGAGTTGCTGCGCTAGTGTGTTTGTTTTTCGTTTTTATTTTTTAAAAGTGCATAAAGACTAAAACAGAGCGGTGCAGCGCTCTAATATTAGTAACTAGAATCGAAAACAAGTTAAGAAAAACCGGGTGCACCCAGCGCAGCTCCGAAATTGGGATAAGAACGGATTTCCGAAAAGTGAATCAGAATTTTTCCAGCACACACACATACACCTGCATTGAATCACACTCACACCAGCACGAAACCAGTTGTGTTGTTGTAAATAAGTGCAAGTGAAGCAGAAGCTGCGATCGGGAAAATTAAACAGAAGAAAGGGAAGCGAGCAGGAAAAGCAGGGAAAAGTGGATAGGCGGAGTGCAGTTGACACGCTTCGCTGGCTGCGCGACAGCAGAACGCCAGTCGAGCGTCGAGGCTGCCAAAAAAGCCATTAGTGGAGAACCCAACCCCCCCTCCTTGGCGCCCCAGTTCGGATTCAGTTGGAGCGGCACAAGAAAGCAATTTTCTGGTAGCTGCCGACATCGGAGAAATAGCAATAATTGGCTTTCAGACAGACGGAACGACAATTAGCCGGAATGGAGCTGAAAGTTTGGGTTGAGGGCATCCAGCGGATTGTGTGTGGCGTGACGGTGAACACCACATGCCAGGTATGTCTATAATCGCTCCTCTGATTGGTTTCCTTATTGATTAATCAACTATTCTGATCCCGTGCAGGATGTGGTATTTGCCTTGGCCCATGCCACCGGCAAGGTGGGGCGCTTCACCCTCATCGAGCGGTGGCGTAACAATGAACGTCACTTGGCCCCCAACGAGAATCCGATGAAGCTGCTCCTCAAATGGGGCGAGTATGCAAATGATGTGCAGTTCATTTTGCAGCGATCCGAAAACAAAACACAGCAGCAGCAGCAGCAGCAACAACAGCAGCAGCAGAATAACAACAACAATAACTATGCTGTGATGACAACGAAAAAACCGCTGGGTCCCAACAATAACAACCATAATAACAATATTAACAACAAGCCAGCGCCCCCCGCATTGCTAAAGCAGAAATCGAACGTTGAGCTGAGCTACCGCACAAAGGAATTGAAAAAGAGTTTTGGGTGTGTGCCACGAACCTTGATCTACTTTTCAATTCGCTTAGCTGACCTATTTTTCTTGTTAAAACAATCAAATCCAACTAATGGGCAGCTAAACGAATTATGATTATTATAATTACTTGGTCAAAACTAACTTATACCGATTCTTTCAGGGGCTACGATGCCAAGCAGTTTGACAACATTGGAATAGTCAAGGGGATTCCTCAGCAGCAGCAGCAACAGCAGGTTACGCAGCAACCACCCACATTGGCAGCTTCTGCAGTCCCAACACTTGTTACCAAGGAGCAGCAAGCGTCGCAGGACACCAACATGGTTGCTCCGTTAGTGCCAAAGCATGAGAAATCTCTGTCGAATCCGCTGGACATGACCAGTGCGAGCAATAATACTCCATTGGTTGCCAATGGCTACGACTTCTACAATAACAACAGCATTAACAACAACATCAACAACAATAGCAGCAGCAACAGCAATCAGCACATTTACAGCCAGCTGAGCAAATCCAGCAATGAACTGCGACGCTCCAGTCCCAACGAGATGTACTACAACAACAATAACAATAGCATTAATAATAACAACAATAACTCACCGGAGCTGTATAAACAAACTCCAACAATTTCCGCAAATGGAGCTCTAGTCCCGCCTCCATACCGTGATCCGCCGCCACCCAGGAACAGTCCCATGTGCCAGAGCCAACGCATGGCCAGCAGCAATGCGGACACAATGTCCAATGCCTCTTCGTCGACGAATCCATTCCTCAGCGACTATGATCAGCATAGCAACCACAATAATAACAACAACAATAGCCAGGCCATGGAGGAGGGTGAGAGCATGTTCCAGGCCACGCAGTATAACGATCTGTTGCAGCTAATCAAGTTCCAGAGAGAGAAGATCACAGCCCAGCAAATGGAATTGCAAAAGGTGACTGTTAATATATAATTATAATTATTTAAAATAATTTGTAAATTCCTTTCTTCTTTAGTTCGACACCGAAATAGTTTTCTTGGAGAGCAAGGAACGAGACCATGCCCACGAGCTGGAAGCCATATCGCATGAGATATCCAAGGCTGATCAAATCTTTAGGCAGGGCAGTGAACAGCTTCAGACCCTGCAATATGTGGAGGAGGAGAACGAACTGGTCAAGCAGCAGGAGAAGACCCTAAAGTCGGAAATTGCTCTGCTCCGCTCCAAGTTGGCTAATTGTGAGACCGAGCTGCTGCAGTGCAAGAATAAGATGCGTCTGCTGATGGATGACATAGAGATGGAGCAGCAGCAACAGCAGCAGACCAATCGGTGAGTTGGAATATTGTTTCCTTTACCTTTAGCTTTTCTAACCATTATTTCTTTAGGCAAACGGTGGAGCGCGACTTCTTGATGGAAATGGAGAGGATACAGAGCGAAATTGATCAGGCACTGCACAACACGGACACCTCGAACAAAACGGCAGACAGTTTGAAGAAGGAACTGCTAATGATCGAGCATGCCATTGCTGACAAGAAGCGGCAGGTGGAACAGCTGGTCAACGAGATGAAAGAGGTGAACCTCCAAAGTCTGACCGTTACCACCACAGCAGAGGAGATCAAGCATCTGCTGGAGGCACCCAATAAGCAGGGCAGCAGTCGTCGGATCATTGGCTCGCCCAGGCAACTGGAGACGGCAGTTCCGACCAGTAAAAATCCCCACGGCGTTTGGGTTTAAGTAGCAGTCACTCTTAGGGCATTGAAACCTATTTTTCTAAACAATTTTCTCCTTCTACAAGTCACGTTTTTTGGGAACAACAAAATTAATTAACATATCTTGAATGCATAATGGAGTTGAAGCCAAACGGATTCCATATCACAAAGTTTACAATACAAATTTACAAACGATCAGCGTAAAGAGTATTGCTTAGTATGCTTACTTTCCAATTACACTCTATGGATCTCTCAAAACGAATGATAAATGTTACAAATTTTTACACACAACCACACAACACACACACACCCACTGCACAGTACTTTTGTATTTTATTGTAGTTAATGATTCCATTATCACATTCCCCTAATTTTAATGATGTGTGCTATATACTTTTGTTTAATGTTTTTGTTGCTAGTCTACACATGTAAACAAAAAGAAACCCCATTCCAATCTCTGCAATTCGCCATTAGTTGGAACTTTAATTGTTGCAATAACTCGAAAGTAATGAAACTTGACGCCTTTTTAACATTTAAGTAGTGCACTTAGTGATTGTCTCCCACAGAATATATAATTCATTATTGAATTCACAATTCGAAATACACAAAAGCGTATATTTAAACGTACTTAGCAATTAGCGCAGCTTTAGCAAAGGAAAAAACAAATTACAAATTAGCAATGCTTTGTTGAAAAGTTTCACTTCTAAAGTGCTTAGCCTTAGCCACCGGATATCGATAATATCGAAAATAAGACATACATAAGCTTAAACATGCAAATTTGGTAGGTTTTAAGTCCAAAAGACAACCACTTCATAAGTCGCTTTTCTGTGTATTATGTTTTTAATTAGCAATATTTAATAATTCTACAAATTGATAAAGACCCACAAAACCAACACCAACCGAAATGCAATTTATGGAATAATATACATTACTATTACATCTAAAGTTAAAAAATTAAAAACACGTTGTAGAACAAATTCTAACTGCATTGTATTTAATTAGCTAATAAATACATTTTTATGATTTTTTTCTTTAAAACTAAGCAGAAATTGTTGTATTTATTATAATCAAGGATCTATGAGTTGGATTTTGGTAAGTATTAATTGCTTAAGCATCAGTTCACGGATTTAGTTATTATAAATAAGATTCTAAGAAATTTCTTTGACTGAAGTCGTTTTAAAATCGTTTTAATATCCATTGAAAAAGTGTCAGAATCACAAGCGATTTCTGTGAATTTCTTCAAGAGATTTAATACCCATCAAAGCTCTCAAGCTATTTTCAATAGGAAAACTCTTTTGTTTCGACCAAACATACCTCAAAATACATAAATAATCACTTGAATAGATAAGAACTAAAAATAAAAAACACTAAAACGCTGGGAACACCACCGCTGGGACTCGAACCCGGGATCCTTTATTTGTGCGGCGGCAAGCGTCCGGAAGGAAAAACCACAACAGCTCAACGGACTGCGCCACGGCGGTCAGCCGAACAACTCTAGAAAGGACGAAACCCGAAGCAGCTCTGCTGGTGCTTCGCTGCCGCTTTTCGGATGCCAGCTTTTCCTCTGCAGAGCAAAACAAAATCAGCAACAAATGCTGTCACCAGCTTCAGTTGGCCGCTGTGCTCGGACGTGTTTGGTTCTATTTCCCCAACGAATTTTCCGGATGAACTTATTCCGGAGAACCGCGCGCGACTTTCAGTTTTCAAAAGTGTTGCCTACTTAATGGGGCAGTGAAAGTGTCTCCCAAGAGAAAATAAACTGGGCGAAGAAAGGTCTGTTTTTGGGGCGACCTATCGCATTGACACAATCTACAAAGTGGTCAAGGGAGCATTAAGTGGCCCGGCAGCCGAAAAAGGAACGAATTCGCTTCGTTTTTATGGCACTTTTCCACACCAAATGATGTTCAATTGCGATGATTGCGATAATGAGAGTCCCAGGATCACACGCATTTCGTAGACAATATAGCTCCTCCTCGGTGACCTTTTGCGGAAATTATGATTTGTCTCCGGCTGACCTTGAGCCCTCCGGGAAGGCGTTGTGCCCCATCTCCGATTCAATTAAGCGACATTTAATCAGCCACGGATGAAATGTCGTAGAAAAAGGGACAAACAAATGTGTGCCGGTCACATATTGCACTTCCATTTCGTAGTACATTTGGCCAACTTAATAACCTTGAGTTTTCGCCTTAATGTCTTGCATAAATTAGGGAATAAAAGTGGCTACTTAAAACTAGAACCATATGACGGGGAAGCCCAATGATTTTCGGCGACATCTAAAATTATTCACTTCATTCGTTAGACGCAGCGGGGGAAATAAATATATGGTTGAAGTTTATGACATCCTCATGCCAATTATTTCGCAGGACTTGTTTTCTGATGAATTGGAATTATTTAAAAGGGATTTGTATTACTTTAAGTAGAGTAAAGAAATAACTTTTATGGATTTTAGGAAAATCTATCTCTGGCTGTATATTTCTAATATTTTTGATTAATTACAGAAGGTATTTCCTCTTAAGAAATATATTTTCTGAGACGATATGCCTGGATGGGTTTTACTTTCTTTACAAAATAATTCAAATAGTTGCTTTTAAATACCTATACTGATAGCTTTAATCAGAAATGACAGGCTTTAATCATTCCCGACAATTTCCACCAGCAATATCAATATATTTCGTATAAACTCTCCAATAAATGTCACTTAAATCGCGAGCGCGAAACTTTAGCTTTGTCTATCAAAATAGCGGTTTCATGCTCTTGTTTTATGCACATCAAATAAATTTTTTGTTCACGCTGAAATCGAAACCCCGCCGAGTGGAAAGCACTTACCATAGAAAATATTAATTTTGAACAACCCCTCCGCTCCTGTATCTTCTTCCGCTCCATCTGCTGTGTAATCCTGGCACTTAAAACTCTTCTCAACGCGCTGCGAACATTAGCCAAATGAAGTGACAAGAAATTAACGAAAAAGCGACAACAAAAAAAAAGGCGAAACGAAGCGATATAAGAAATAATAATATAAAAACTCAATGAGTCAGCACGGCGCTGGTGTTGCCGTTGCAGTTGAGTAAGGGGCGTGGCCGGAGTGGGAATTGAGCGTTGCTAATGATGAACTCGGTCAAGGAGCCAGTGCAGCCACGCTGGCCAAGTAATTAGATAAGCGAGCTTCGAAAACAGAGCAAGCCAAACCGATAAATCGCAATGGTCTATGGGAGAAGCATCGCCGTGGGCGTCTGCCTGATGACAGTCGTCCTCCTGCTGGCCGCCATGATATTCTACTTGAGTCTGGGTGAGTGATCTACAGTCGATAAATATTAAAAAACAAGCAAGGAAGCTAGCTTCGAAGTTTACTTTTGACGCAAATTCGCGCATTTTTGAAAATATGATAACCTTTTTGGGCAAACCAGAAGAGATTCTTTAATTCCTAAAAATAAAACCCTTTAAAGCTCAACTCTATATGATTTTCCCATCTGTCAACCGAGCAGCCACTCAGCTGCTGGCAGAAAGGCTTCCCTCACGCCAAAATCAAATACCAAACTGCAAAATGGCCATAAATTTTATACTCAAAAGTATTTGAAAGTAATTTGTTGTTTAATACGATAAAAATACGACAACAAAAAGTATAAAGGGGCGCAAAAACAACAAGCGGCTGACCATAAAAAAATAAATACGAGTACGGCGCAAACTTTGCCCGGAGAGCACAAAACAATTTTCGCACATCCATATATATATTGGGGGTCCTGCTCCTTGCTGGTTTTGGTTCCTTGTTCAAAGCTTTTATCTTGTTTTACGAGTATCAATATCGAGAAATTTGCGCCGCTTTTTGCGCTGCCTTAATATTAGATATTTTTTTTATGCCAATTTGCGTATTGATTTGCCATACGAGCAGAAATAGGCAAAACATGTTTGATTTATGCCATTTTGTCGCTTCGGATTCCCGAGTATATGCATCACTCTCGGAGATCTGAGAAATTATTTATCTGCCAGGCAGCATTTGTCCGGCTTAGCTTTAAATCAGCCGGAAAATAAAGCAGGAGGGAATGGATGCCGGAGGCGCTTAGATTTGTGCTTATGTGTGTCCCTGTCATAGACACAATGAAATTGAAAGTCCTGCTTAATGCACAATGCCTTCATGGATATGTGTGTGTGTGGCCTTCCTAACGAAGTTAGATACTTATAGGAATAGGAAAAGAGAATAAGAAATATATACATGCAGTTTTAGGCGTCACATATGGCTCTTGGCTTCTTGGGCAAGGGAAATGCACAAATATTTCCGCAGGAAATACTGACACTTGGCATATTCATTTGCTGTTTTAAAGCAGCTTTGTTTAAGTTTAATCTTGAAGTGCACTTGTGAGGAAATAAAAGTGAAATAAATTCACTTTCAATGTTGAAAAAAATCAACCTGTGGATTTAACAGCAAATACTTTTAACAGCAATTATATTTCGATTAAAAAAAACCAATTTATTTGAGAAGAATTGTATTTGAAGAACTATAAAAATATCTACATTTATTTGAAAGGTATATCCACTTAAAGATACTTTTAATGGGAAAAATAACCCACAAAATAGCACAACTTTGCTGACGCAATCTTGTTGAAAGGATTAAAAGCTCTTCAAGGTGCTCCACTTTGGCTCATTTGTCTAATGAACTAGGTTCCATCATCTCGTAATTTCGTCGAAAGAAATCGCGGCACCCAAACAAATCATAAAAATGATAAAATGCAAAACAAAACTGTCATTCTGCTTTACGACAATTACCCCCAAAAAAGTGGTAGGCACTCAGGCAGAATAAGTATTCTGGCTAAATTAAAACCAAAGAATAAGTTATAAGTTTTTTCAAAGTTCAAATTCCTTGTAAACTTCTAAAGACAAATGATATTAATTGGTTTCAAGCCATTATTTCGATTCATGGCACTTATTAAGCTGGAAAAACATATTGTTAACCAAGCTGAAAATCTCAAAAATAAAGCAGGGAACAGGACAAAGTTTTTTGAACATTAAGTTTAATTGCCTTGACAAAAAAAAAGAGAGCAAACAATAAGCTGAGATCCTTTGTTGGCTTGGAGGAAAGGAAAAGAGCAGTCGAAGGACAAATTAAGTTGTCATCTTGAGTTTAAAGTTTGTCTGACAGAGATTAGAATAATAACTCATACGTCGTGTGGCCCGTATGAAGTCAAGCGTTTGTTTAGAGTGAGCCAAACACTTAGCGAAATAGAAGTGCCACTCTTGAAGTTGTTTTTGTTAGGGAAAATAATTTAAAAATTTAACTTATGACTTATTAAATAAAAGAGTTACATTTGAAGCCATTTTTCTTAAGGATATTTCTATAAATAAAAATTTTTTCCAAAAATCAACCTAAAGATTTTTATAAGCGATATTTGTTTCCACACAAAGTATGGTCCTAAAATAGCTCAACTAAAACAGGAGCCAATTCAATCTTCCTCTCAAGATGATTATTTTTTTGAGATTTGTGTTGTTTTGTTGATTATTTTTTTGTTTAGGACCCTGCCCCACGGGCAGCTTTGCCTGCGACAACGGCACGCTGTGCGTTCCCCAGCGCCAGATGTGCGATGGGCGGCCGGATTGCGCCGACAGCAGCGACGAGCATCCGGTGGAGTGCGGTCTGCTCTACGGCAGCAAGGAGATTGCCGACAAGATTGTCCGTAATGCGATTGAGAAGAAGCAACAGCAGCAGCAGATGAACCAGCGTCCAATTCCGGTTGGCGGGAATGTGAGTGCCGTGGATTTATCACCTCCGACGGTGCCAAGGAATCAGAATCTAGCTTTAACTTGTGGTGAGTGGGATACAGATATGGAAAAATATGGGACTGTATTTAAATAAAATCCTAGATATCGTCACATATCCTCGTTCCTGTCAGTGCGGCCAAAGAACCATCCTCTATTGCGGTCGCTATGCCAAGCTGCGTCGTTGGCCCCGTATTAGTCCGGAGGTGACCAATCTGATCATTATCCGCAACAATTTGACCCTCCGAGACAACGCATTTGCCAATTTTACGCGACTACAAAAACTGTAAGCAACTTAAAAGAGATTTTTTTGTTTATTTACCTCAAGATACCTCCCACCTGCAGAACGCTGAAGTACAACAACATATCACGTGTGCCGCTGGGCAGCTTCAATGGCCTCGGGCAGCTAGAGCGGCTGGAGCTAAGCCACAACAACATCAGCCACCTGCCGAATGGCATCTTCCTCGGCCTGCACAGCCTCCAATGGCTGTTCCTGGTCAACAACCACCTGCACTACCTGCCCATAGATCAGCTGCGCTTTGTCCGGCGGCTGGAGTGGCTGGTGCTCAGCCGGAATCGCCTCACCCTGCGGAATGTGCAGCTGCCGAAAATCTCGTCGCTCTACGAAGTGTGAGTAGTAAATGGAATTGGGGGCTCGGAATGATGATGCTCCTGCTTGGCTTGGCTTGGCTGCTGTTCTATTTGTTAGATTAAAAAACCCGAAAGGGATTCTGATGTATTCAAGCGTGAAATGCTCTCTCTCTTTTTGTCTCAGCCCATTCAGGGATTGTTAAAAGCCGGCGGAGCACTCGCTCATTGGGTTACTCGGCTATTGGGTGTCCTGCTCCCCAACAATGATGTGCCATAAGCTGCGAGCTGTTAGGTGATTCTGCAAAGGACTGTCAACAATGTTGTGACAGTTGTTGCACTTACTTAGTGCTTAAAGTGTGTCCTTGATGGTTTCTAGTTTATATTCTTTGAATTTAAAGTTATCACACGCTCAGCAACAATTTGCTCACATTGAAGTGGAATATCTAGGCTTGAATATTTCTTTAACCCTTCAAGCATCCCTACATTATCTTACATCTGCCCAACTAACATTCATCACTTACCCGCACAAGCAAACAAAAAAAGCTTAAGACAGTCTTAACTCTCATAAGACAGTCTTAGTACAAAAGGCCCCAGAAATATATAAGCCAAACACAAGGCCCAGCGGCTTAAACAGATTGTTCCCTGGCTGCCTGCATAAATATCTCTTTACTTTTACAGTTATTTGGATTTCAATCGAATCGAATACATTGGCGAGGAAACTTTTTCCCAATTGGATAATTTACATTTGCTGTAAGTAAAACAATCAACTTTCCTACCCTTCTCAGACAAAGTAGAAAAAAGTACATGGAAAGCCAGAAAAAGTGTCGAAAAATCTATTGAAATATGTTGTACTTAGATTTTATGGGGCGTATGCGTAATTTTTACTCTTCGTTGCATTTTGCTTTCGATTTTTTTTTCTTATTTTTTTACTTGTTTATTTTGAGAGATTTATGTGGGTAACATTGATGCTGAGACAGTGAAAAAGGGAGATGACGAGTATACAGAGAGTGAGAACGAGAAGGGGCATTGCGTATACGCACTGTTGACATGACAGCGAGAAGGCTACGTCGATACATCGACACCTTCGTCCCGACAAACCAAAAACAACTGAATTTATGCACCAATAAGCATAAATTGGCACATTTATTGTTTACACAAATAACACATGCTAAAGAAATGCTTAAAGGGGGCGTAACAAGGATAACAGAAACCCCGAAGTGGCAAATACTCTTATCTTTCTTTTGTTTAAGTTTAAGTTTAAGCTTTAAATCTACTTCAATTCTTATTTATACAAACAATACATCATTTTTAAAGCTAGTACCTTATAAAGAAAACAAAAAAGGATTCAGGCACGTAAAACAATTTGCCAGCATTTATCACATGTCGCAGGCTCTTGTACCTTCAAAATGCCTTGACTGACACCAAGCAGAGCACATATAATCATTAATTTATGCATCAATAGCTGACAATATAAGTCAATGGGTCGTCTGGGGTGCCCGTGTCGTGTCGCCTCGCTGCTTACTGAAAATAAATCAGTTACCCAAATTGCCCCAACGTAAATAAATGTGTTAACCTTTAGAGACTTGGCAGAAAAAAAAGATTGAAAGAGATGAGATTTAGATGGGATAAATTGTGTCGCAATTTTTGTGTCGGCAATTTATCTGGTAATTTACAAAGAAAACATATGGGAAGTGGGACATAAAAAGAATCAGTTTAGAAATCTATCAGAAGATACCTTTTGGCTATATGGATAAGAGATAATGATGGATATCACTTTGTGTTGCTTCGAAAATATTAAATTATTAGAAATATATATTTAATACTTAAAATTTATCAATGAAATCAATTTAACCTATTCAGATCTTAGGTAAGGTTAAGTGCAGCATTCCGTGCGGTTGAGCTTGAGTAGTTATGTCTCCAAGTAGGTAAAAAAGTGAGAGAGGGTGGTTTTCGACCTTCATTTTTGCTTTTTAAACATTAAAAAAAAATCAACCAATCTTTATTAATATATTATATTTTATAGGGATCTTCAGTACAACCTCATCACCCATATCCATAGCCGAGCCTTTGCGAATTTATCCAATATGCGAGATATGTGAGTATAAAAAGGGGTTTGGGAATGAATTCTATTCTGGATTTCACTGGAACTGGGAGTGAGTGAATACTTAACACCGACACTAAGCATGAATTATGGCGGGGACACACAGCTAATTAGCATAATAATACGAATAATGCCAGGACACAAAGTAAATGAACTCGAGCTCTGGTCAAAGAATCAACAGAGAGAACACAAAGCCGCAGGAATGTCCCAACAGTAAATTGTAATTTGGCAAAGGATTCGCCAGCCAACTAACCAAAGCCACTCCGTCCTCCCAACTCTCTTTGGACATTTGCTTTGTGATTCAAAATCATATTCATGATATTAATTTCAGTTCATTAATGCGCAATTACGTATACGGGATAGAGAATTCAAGTTGAAAACTTTTGCGCCCGCAGACAGATAAATAATAACAAGGGAACCCAGTTGGGGGAGGGATATGCCAACCAGAAGATGCTCTTCTATCCTGAAAATTCAAGTCAATGCAAATATTTTTATGATTTTTTGACGCCACGCCCAGGCGACATAAAAAGTTTACCCCTTGGGCCAACTAATCTAACCTTTATTATCATAGTTTATTATTATCACAACTCTAAAGCAAGAGGTCGAATCTATATAAACGGCAGTCGTAAAAGCCCAACAAATTGTTTAACGCTTTGAGGAAGAAATTTGATGAGCCTCAGACAACATGGCGTATGCTCAATAACACGAAAAAATGGAGAGTGCTTTAAGTTTTCTTTAAGCGCTGGCTGGCCTGGCTGGAAATAGGAATTTGATGTTGCTTTCTGACTTTCATAACCATATATCAATGGCATATTCAATAAATGTCTCTGCCATCTTCACATCCATCGTCTGCTAGCATCAAGCTGTGGCCTTAATAAATTTGGCCCCAGACCAGCCAGATACATCAGCATATCAGGGATGATAACAGGCACACCACTGCTTGACCGGAGAAAGGAATTTTGTATCATTTGGGACGGCACCAGTGAATGGGTTTGACTTGTGGCCAACGCAGCAGCAGCCGGAGCAACAAATAAACAAACATTATTATGGCCAAATAAAAATGCAAATAAATTTGTATTTTATGCGAAAACAATTTCGCCAAAGCCTTGGCCAGTAACCAGTAACCAACCAGTAACTGTAACCAACTCGGGGCCAAGTTGTGCTTGGCCAATAATGAAGGAGTTTATTGAAATCGACTCGGGGCGGTATTCCCCAATCGTCATTGCTTCATTAGATGCTACACCCCGTCCATAGCTCCTTGTCGGTCGTCTCCCCTCGAGCTGAAGATCCCTTACGCCTGTTGATGACACCTCTACATATAGCCAAGCCACCCAGGCAGTAACCTTCCCGCCCCCAGAACCATGCAAATAATTTTCCCTTTGCTGGCGTGCAAGGAATTTCTCAGCATACCAGCCATTGAGTGTAAGTCTTTTATGGCCACACGGAAAGAAAGCTAAAGGTTGAGCCTTAAGGAATTTTTAATAGGGATTGAATTTGTATTAAAAACCAAGAAATGAAAGTAAGTTTCTTCTTAGGAAGCAGTATTGTGGAAAAACATTTTTTTGACTAATTAATGCCAATTATTTTAATATAAAACTGATGAGGTTGCGGTCTTTTGTGCGGTTTAACTTGAGTAGCTGAGTTTAGGGATTTAAAAAACACCCTCTCCAAATTATAATCTACTAAAAATCAACTAGGATTAACTATTTTCTCTTTGTGCATCATCCTAAAAGGAACTGCAAAGAAATTCCTTCGGCAAGCGTTACTTTGTATTTGTATCTATCAGATACGCATCTAAATGCGGCTCATGTATCTGCTGCTGCTGCCTTCCTTGAGCAATTTCTGCTGATTTGTTTTGTTTTTCGTTATCCCCCCGGGGGTTTCGGGTTTGGGTCATAAAACAACCAAAAGCAAAATATTTGAGAAATCGCTGCACTAATTTGATTCCTCCTGTCATCCGCTGAGCCACTGAGCCACTGACAGGTCATTACGGATTGCAGAGGAGATACTGGGCTTCAAAGACCCTCCAAAGTCCCCGCATTGTCCTGTGTGTCCACGTTGCTGTGACGTTAATTATGGTCAACATCAGTCCCGTTCCCGCTGCTGCGCAACAAATGCCGGAGTAAATCCTGGCGGGCACATTGCCCCGAAAGAATTCGCAATTGAAACGTGCCATTTGCAAGGGAACCGTAAATGGTTTCATTTGGTTAATATTATGCACTCGACGTTGAACGGGGTACTGCGAATAGGCCAACAACAGGTGGCTAATGTAGGAAATAATTAAGGTAATGGAAATAGGGAAGGTGCAAACTAAGGGGTCTTTATTTGGTCATAAGGTAGCTTGCTCTTATGGTAAGAATGAGAAATATGAAGGTTTGGCTTGCTTCTTGCTGGGGTGAAATTACCTTGGACTAAAAAAGGCATAACTAAGCCGAAATTGCGTTTATTGCAATTTGGAAAGTTTTTGTGCTAGTTTTTATTAGATTAGATCTTAGGAAGACATACAAAAGGAATATTTTAGAAAGGGCATACAGCTATTAGTGCAACGTCTGCAGGCCCCTATCCATCAGTGATATTTCCCTGCCATTATTTTTTGCACCTTGCACGTACCGCGCACTACGACAACTCCAGGCTGTTATTTACCCGATCCTTAAATGCGCATTGACCGCCCTGCCCTGCCCTGATTTCGCTTCTGACGCAGTTACGTTCGCCAGATTTCGTGCCCTCGGACGGGGGAACCACGTGTGTGTGCGGTGGGCACTGGATGTGCTCGCCCATGGCAAGCGGGCATTACCAGGGGCTTATTTGGATGCTCACCAACGCTGAGGAGCCAGCAACTGGGGGGACAACCAGCAACTTGTTGCCCGTCCCGGAAAATATGTTAATATGTCTGGCTTCCCAGGGATATTTATGAAGTTATTAAGTGCGGACTTTGTGGAACCTCTGGCGAAAAATAATGACCAGAGCCAGATCCGAGAGGCCTGTCCCTCAATAATTAATTAGAAATTTGCATAATAAAAATTATACGCTCAGCGCGATGGACCCATTTTTCGAGGGCTCAATTTGTGGCCGAGTTAAATATTTAGTTTACGGAATACTCGGGCCACCAAAAATGGCGTTGCAGCTTTATAGCCAGCTGAGCAATTACCAGCAATCTGTGGAAGCTCTACAGAGGTCGGGGCATGGGGCATGGAGGGCGTGGGTGAAGACAGGGGGGGCGTGGCCATTGTCTTTGTGCGACAATCCATAAAAACAAACTGTTAACAGTTGGCGCTTGGGCATTGATTGACCAGACAAGTGCAAGCAATGGAGCTCTAACCAAGAGCTCAACGTCAGCTCCGACAACGCCATCACCGCACACCATCACCATCGGGATTCAGTTCCACGTATCCTCAGTAACCAGTTTATACATCAGCTGCTGCACTTCCCAGGACGTGACACGGTGGAACCCAACCTAGGGAATCCCCCAACCAGTAAAAATATTCCAGTTATTATCCCACAAAGAGATAAACATAATAATAAAGCAGAATAACTCCAAACAAAACCGTTGGGACACGGAGAAAAATATATTTCTAAGTGGATGAACTAAGAAATGTAACTGGAATATAAAGTAGTAATCAGATAGATTTATCCATTTTATATAAAAAGTCAAGGCAAATATTCTTCCTGTAAAATTATGTTTCTTTCTTGAACTGGATGATTCCCGAAACTATAACTACTTCAGTTTACCATGTGAATAGCAAAGGCCTTTTGAGAGGTCCTGCACCCACTGTGCCATATCCTGCCTGCTCCGTCTGCCATGAATGATGCGCCCTTTCCTGCCAACACACATTTAGCCCCGTCCAGTTGCATCTGTATATCCACATCCACATCCACACATTGATAGACAATGTTTGTGCGCTGATTTATACTCAGCCAGCTATTAAATAAGAATTTTCGTTATTATGCTCCGCAGCGGGATTTTATTATGTGACTTTCAAAAGCTCCGTTGGCCAACTTGTTGTGGCTTTAGCCTTAAAGTCATACCAAGAAATTTATTCCTTAAAGCCACGACAACGTGTCTTATCAGGGCGCCATTATGCGCGGCTTAAAGAGCCGTATGAGTAACCTTATATCTACGAATAATATTTAGACGTGCATTTCATTTTACAGCCGCCTTGTCGGTAATCCCATTAAGGAGTTATCTGGCGAGACATTTCTGCACAACACTCGACTGGAGGCACTGTGAGTATATACTTGGATAAAACATAAGAAAATTAAGCACATTTGCGAAATAAGTGAACAATTTACACATTTCTTTCTTGGAGTTTGTGAAGAAATATTATTATAGAACCAGATTTTAGCTTAAAATAATAAATATAACTATTTTTTCTTATTTAAATCACACTTTTTATATTATTTTCTAGACCTTTTTAATAACCTCGGCCTATATTTTTTGTTAATTAAGCCGAGAAAAGCCTTTAAATTCTTTTCCGAAATCCCTTGTAGAAGCCAGCTAAAAGTTTACTTTCTTCTTCAACTTAAATCAGTTCCCTGGCCTATATGCCTCTGCACATCCAGCAGAACCTAGTGGAACCCCTGAATATCTCGTTTCTGAATCTCACGGGCATCCGCTATGATCACATCGACTTTGCGGCCATCAATGGCATGCGGAATCTGACGTACATCATCTACGATCGATTCTTCTACTGTTCGATGTCACCAAGGATACGGATGTGTAAGCCATCCACCGATGGGGTTAGTTCCTTTCAGGATCTTTTGAGTAAGCCCGTGCTTCGATACTCCGCCTGGGTGATGGCCACGCTGACCATAGCTGGCAACGTGCTGGTCCTTTGGGGACGCTTTATTTATCGGGACGAGAATATAGCCGTGACGATGGTTATCCGGAATTTAGCCTTGGCCGATATGCTGATGGGTTTCTACCTGGTCACTATTGGGGTGCAGGACTACCGCTACCGGAATGAGTATTACAAGTGAGTTAAAACTTGAAAGTAGAGGGAAATCTTGCTGAAAACAATAATAAATTGCCACTATTTGCCAGGGTTTTGCTGGACTGGATCACCTCTTGGCAGTGCACCCTTATTGGCACACTGGCTGTGAGTTCCTCAGAGGTGTCGATGCTCATACTGGCCTTTATGTCCCTGGAGCGTTTCCTGCTCATAGCGGATCCCTTCCGCGGTCACCGTAGCATCGGCAGCCGTGTGATGTGGTGTGCCATGCTTGGTATATGGATGACGGGCGTTGGCCTGGCCGTTGTGCCGGTCCTGCTGTGGCGATCGAGCACTCTGCCCTATTACGGATCATACTCCGGCACCTGTTTCCCCCTGCACATCCACGAGGCCTATCCCATGGGCTGGTTATATTCTGCTTTTGTCTTTCTGGGCGTTAATCTTCTGTTGCTGCTGATGATCGCTCTGCTCTACACGGCTCTCCTGATCTCTATCTGGCGGACGCGAAGTGCCACTCCTCTCACACTCTTGGATTGCGAATTTGCGGTGCGATTCTTCTTCATCGTCCTGACCGATTTCCTGTGCTGGGTGCCCATCATTGTGATGAAGATCTGGGTGTTCTTCAACTACAACATCTCGGATGACATCTACGCCTGGCTGGTGGTCTTCGTTCTGCCCCTGAACTCGGCCGTTAATCCGCTGCTTTATACATTTACCACTCCGAAGTACCGAAATCAGATTTTTTTGCGAGGCTGGAAGAAGATAACCTCTAGGAAGCGGGCTGAAGCGGGCAATACCAATGTGGCCACTACTACCACGGGCACGGCCACGGCCTCTTCCCAGCATCCGGATGACTCCACCGCCAAGTCCATGCCTTTGGCTCTCACGCTGGCGAACTAAAGGATGTCCGCGTGGAGGAGGATCGCACATGTATACCATCAGATTTAGCAGCATTTATTTTGTCTATGATATCGAATATCTATATCTGTCAGTATGTCTATATCTAACCTTGTCGCTGTAAGAAAACTAAAGGAAAACGCGAAATAAATTGAATGTGATATTTGTAAGGCAACTTGTGGGTTTCGTTAATGGAATATATAGAAAAAGGATCCTGGAAACATCAAATGTTAAAGGTTTGTTATGTTTTATAACCTTATCTGTGGCATATTGACATTATTAGCAGACAAGCAATCAGCTATCACTTTCTTTTTGGCTAAAAAAGGCTCGCAAGAAGACCTAAAATTCGCATATTTTTGGATTACGAAAATATTCGAATAATATGATAACATTTTTGTACAAATCAATGTTTAAAAATGACATAGCTGAGCTAAAATAGCATTTGTTTTAGACAGTGTTTAGTTCAATTTACTCATTACTAGTACTTTGACCACTTGGTTCTACCTGCTTGTCCTGAACCTTTGCCAGGACCAACTTAGAGCGCGTCATGTGAAACTTGCGCATCCCCTCCAGCTCCTCTACATCTACTAGCTTGTGGTGCTTCCGTTCCAGATGTACTCGTAGTCTGAAACATGATTAGGCTTAAGTCCAAGGCACTACTTTTAATCAATCAAATCAGAAACCTACTTATTACGAGCTGGAAAACTCTGCTGGCAGTAGGCACACTCGAAAGGCATCGCTGTATGCGTCCACTCGTGATTCCTCAGTGCCGCAGACGAGGTAAACGACTTCTGGCAGTCGGGGAACTCGCAAATAAAGCGGCATCCAGTGTGCTTTATCTGCTGATGGAGGGTCAGGTGCGAGCGCTGGGCGAATCTGCGTTCGCAGAGATCACAGGCAAAGGGAAAGTCCCTGGTGTGATATCTTTTGTGGACCTCCAGGGCTTTGGCTATAGCAAAGACCTTGCCGCAGATGTCGCAGGACACGCCGGACTGCTTGTGTTTGGAGTCCACGTGAACCTTAAGAGCAGGCTTCGTAAGATAGTCCTTGTTGCACTGGTCGCACTGGTAATGCGGCCGGTTGGTCAGGTGAATTGCCTGGTGCTTGGCCATGCTGGAATAGTTCTGGAACGCCTTTTGGCAGAAATTGCAATTGAATTTCCCCTTGTAACGCTTACGGGGTGCAATTTCCTCCATGTTGGCAAAGCTGCCGGCTGCCTGCTCAGGCAGTGGGTCCTCCTGTGAGTCCTGTTGCTCCGGCTCCTCCAGCAAGTACTCCGCACTCGTCATAGCCATCTCCTCATCCGCCTCATTTGGTTCTGGTTCTATTTCTAGCTCTTGTTCTGCTAAGTCTTCATTGGCCTTTGCGGAATCGAAAATCTCACGCAGCTGCTGATTGGCGAGCGCCACCTTTTTGTGGAAGTCATAGGCCCACCTCAGCTCCACGGCACATCGTTTGCACAAGCTCCTAGGCTCCTGACTGGGACTCTGGCGCAGATCTTCCTTGGTGCAGATCTCGTAGCAGTCGTAGTAGCTTAACTCTTCCTCTTGGTCGTAGATTACGGTCATGTCCAGCATTTGTCTGGGATGGGGCTCCTCCAGGCACAGGCGGCAGCAGTTTGGTAGCTCAAGAATTAGAACAGAGCCTGGAATTAAGACTTCTGGGGAAACCTTTTCCACAGGACTCCCTGCCAGTCGTTCTCTAACAGTAGACATTTGGGATTTGCCTTTTCCCAGCAGTAGCGGATCCATCTGTGTATATCTTAATAAGGTGTAAGTTTAAAATTTACTTTTAAATTACGGTATTTACATGCTTATTGTAGTTAAAAATCCCCGCTAAAACAGCAGAAAAGATAACTAAACACAGCTACTGCCAGAGCTGCCACCCTTTAAGGCTCATGAGCCCATTGACATTGTCGTTGCCATACTTTGCGAGGAAATTCAAAGATGTCCTTAATTTTCCACGCTTGTGCAAAGCCTAATTTTTTTTGAGGAAAACGCCGGAAAACTTTAAAGAAAAGCAAGTGAACAGCTCAAGAATTCTCGTGAACTCGTGCTGTTGCCAGACCTTGCAGCAAAAATATCGATAGCCAATCAAAGAAAAGAGTCCACCCCTACTGAATGAGCGCAAAACCTTCCTTTGGATCTTAAAAGTTTTACCAAAACCGTTGAAATAAGCTTTTTTCCCTAAAAGCATCAATGTTTTTGGAGCCGGAGACCACCAAGATTGTACAAGACGCCGACCTTCTGCATCCCGATGACGCCCAGTACGTCTGGCTGCCCATTGCGGTGCTCGTTGGCATTTTCTTTCTAGCAGCTTTGGTTCGTTACTTTTCTTATCGCCGCCTTGTGTTTGTTCAAGTGCATTTGCATTCGCTTAATTTATGTATTTGGTTGTTCCCAGGTCTACGTCATGTCACGTAGCCGCTGCCGGGTTTCCTTGGTGGATTGCTGGGCCCGCAGGAAGGCCCCCCGAATCGGCTACCTCAACGTGGACGAGGAGGACTCTGATGTGCCCATGGCCTGTGGGGATGAAATGGGGGATGACCACATCGCGGCCAGCCTGCTTGTGGGTCGGCTCCATATCGAAGACGTAGGTGAGGTTTTAAATACGACTGGTCAGTTGTTAATCCCTCTTTATCCACAGCGGCCTGATAACAGGCGCAACGTCGCCTAGAGAAAAATAGGTATTGCCTCTCGTAAGACTTCCATACAAACTATTTATTGTCCACGTTGGTGGTTGTCATCGGTTTAGTTACTACTGCAAACTACGTGCCTCTACTAAAAGTACAACGAAAATAGCCCTACTTTAATGATAATGATCAATGATCAGTGTTGGCGGCGCCCAGAAGTCGCGTCGTCAGGTCGTAGAAGCCAAAGAAGAAGGCACCGCCCAGCGTTATCCACAGCACTCTGGGCACAAAACCAGCAAACAGACTGAAAAATAGCATAAAAACAACATATAATCTTACATATAATAATAAATGTAAACATAGACAAGACAGCTTCCGGTGTTGATATTTTGTCTGAGATCTTCAAGAACCCAAAGCTACTTTATCTACATTTATCTAACTTTAACGCCATAAGCATATTTACCCTCCAAATCCTCTCTCCAGATAAATGCCACGTAGAATGCTATAGGCATTGCGACGACGGTTCAAACTCTCCCTTTCAGCCAGCATAATTCGCGTCTTGACCACGTCCAGAGGTGTGGTTAAGCCCGCTGAAATGCCACCAGCAACGGCGCCACACAGAGCCACCGAAATCGGTGTGGATTCATAGCCCGTCACAGGAGTCCACTGAAGCTTAAAGTACTCCCACAGCGGGAACTGTATCAGACTGAAGGGTATCTCCCGCATGATGGTTGACCCAAATCCTCGGTAAAGACCACGTCTCAACCCCTCCGTGCGATAAGCACGCACCAGGATTTGGAGGCCGGACAGCTGCTGCTTGTGACCCAATAAGGTTTGGGAGCGCTGCTTGGCTATTTCCACGGGAACGCGAATCAGACAGGCCAGCTATAGGAAGTACAAAAAGTTAGTTTATGAAAAGTTTGTTTTTCCGAGTAAGTCCCACCACTTCGGCTGCCGAGGCTGCTGCCATGTGAACGTAGGGTGAATCTTTGGTGTGGGTGACCGAGCTGAGGAAGTGCTTGCCGCACTCGTAGGCGCAGAAGAAAAGAGCTGCCGTCGGAGCACTGCCGGCAGCCGCGGGAGCCAATCCCTTGTAGATCCCACGGAAACCTCCAGCCCGCCAAAAGCCCAGCTCGCTTTGGAGTCGGGTCTTGACCGTGTCAATGGGAAAGAGGGCGATGTCCACCACCACACCAGCCACGCCTCCAGCCTGTAAATTACTATTTTATAATTTGTTTCATTTAACTTATATTTTATAACCACTTACAACCAGCGCGTGGAGAAAGGTGAATTTGGTGACCGGCTCTTGCATGTTCACTTCCAGGGACCCTGCGGACATGTCCCGAGCTAAATCTGCTGCCATATCCTTGAAACTTTGATTTTAGGCCCACTCTAAGTCATGCTGCTAGGATATGTGTTTAAATCAGTTAAATAAACAAATCCAAGCCAATGTGGTTGTTAACGTAACAGTCGCTTATCAGCTGCTCAAACCAGGGTTGCCTAAGTGTCCACAAATACGAGCAGAATATTTTCTTTATAATATACAGTATTCTCTTGAGTTGTTAAGTTTTACTCAACAAATTAAGACACTATTGCAAACTTTAGTAGGATTTACTAACTTTTAATACGGAATTTAAAAAAATAAACTTTTAACATTTGTTTTACAAGGTCTTGACAACCCTAGGAGTCAGTTGTTCTTGGGGAAGAAGAAGAGCGAAACCGATTTGGCCAAGTGGAATACAGCGGAATTGGCCGTGATTTGAACGATAATAAAGCACTTGTCTGCAGCGACGTAGGAAACACAAATAAAGGAAGCTAAATCATGGCCCTTCGCTTGACCCAGAGATTGCTGCAGGCGCAGACGCCGTTCCTCGCCCGCGTACGTTTTTCACGGCCGGAAAATTGGCCAACAAATGGAAATTACATAATGCGCGGGTGACAGATCCTACAATTGATCGTCTTTGTCCGTTCTAATTGCAGGGATACCCCCTGCTGGTGACCAAGGAGAAGTCCGAGGACGTGGCCCACACCAAATCGGCGCTGCAGAAGAAAATGACGGTGGGTAGAGCACTGAATATCACGCTCAATTGAGGTTATAGCATCTGTCAATCTGTATCTATATCCCTCCGCGAACAGGGCACGGACATTCCCTCGGCTCAGTATGGCGGTCGCCATGCAGTCACCATGCTGCCAGGCGGCGGCATCGGTCCGGAGCTGATGGGTTACGTGCGTGAGATCTTCAGCTACTGCGGTGCCCCCATCGATTTTGAGGTGATCGACATCGATCCCTCCACCGAGGGCAACGACGATCTGGAGTACGCCATCATGTCGATCAAGCGAAACGGTGTGGCACTCAAGGGCAACATCGAGACCAAGTCCCAGGAGCTGTCTGAGGTCTCGCGCAACGTGGCCATTCGCAATGAGCTGGATCTGTACGTGAATGTGGTGCATTGCAAGTCGTACCCGGGCATCCCGGCCCGTCACCAGAACGTCGACGTCGTCCTGATCCGCCAGAACACCGACGGCGAGTACGCCATGTTGGAGCACGAGTCCGTGCGCGGTGTCGTGGAGAGCATGAAGGTGGTGACCGTAGAAAACGCCGAGCGCGTGGCCCGCTACGCCTTCGAGTACGCTCGCCAGAACAACCGCAAGAAGGTGACAACCATTCACAAGGCCAACATCATGAAGCTGTCCGACGGCCTCTTCTTGGATGTGGCCAAACGTGTGCATAAGGATTATCCCGAGTTGCAGCACGACAACATGATCATCGACAACACCTGCATGCAGGCCGTTTCTAATCCTCACCAGTTCGATGTGATGAACATGACCAACCTGTACGGCACAATTGTGTCCAACGTCATTTGCGGCCTGATCGGAGGAGCTGGCCTTATCTCTGGCAGGAACTACGGCGACCATGTGAGTCACAGAGCTGCCTGTAGTTTCTTTAAGTACGGGAAATTACTTTCATCATTATTTCTACTTTCAGTACGCCATTTTCGAGCCAGGCACCCGCAACACAGGAACAGCCATTGCTGGCAAGAACATCGCCAATCCCGTGGCCATGATCAATGCCAGTATCGAGATGCTGAACCATCTGGGACACAAGGAGCATGCTAATGTCATTCAGGAGGCCGTTTACCAGACCATTGTCGACGATGCCATTCGCACCCCAGGTGATTACGATCTCTGTCTTCGCTTACATAGCGGATTCCTTTATATCCGTTTATTCTCTTGCAGATCTGGGCGGCACCCACTCCAGTACCGACGTTGTTCAGAATATACTCAAGATCTTGAGTGCCAAGCGCGTGAATTGGTAAAATAATCGTCTGCATTTAGAGTAGTTTCAGTGTTTATTTTTATCGCGTTGCTGTCACAACCGAGTGCTGTATTTTCTATTAAGTTTTTAAACAATCAAACATCTATCGCTTGTCCCCCCTTTACTTCACTGTAGCGATGGGCCCTGACAGGCCTATTTGTTGTATTATAATTTCATGCTCTGTTATTGTATTATTTTAACCCTGAAAACTGCAGCAGAACTGTAAGTGTTGTTGCCTCCACTGGCCTAACTGTGTCCTAACCAACCAGCACACCCACAGACTACACTTAACTACTAACTTCTTAGTTCTTTCATAAGTTTGTTAACTTGGAAAGGGTCAAAAGTAGGCTGAATTAATCAATGCCAGTTATAAATCAAGCTAGAAGCCTCTTTATCATTAATTTGGCTGAACTTTTAAGACATTTATCAATTTATCTTGATCCTATAACTGCAAACTGACTGGTTCACCCTTCTATAAAAAATAGACCCACCTTTCTGTTTATCAATTGCTTTGTTGAACTATTCTGTTAATTATGTGTCATAAGTAGTGCTCCAGTAGATCACACCACCAACACACACACACCACCCAGTACACAAAGTATGTAGTTTTCGTTTTGAACGTGTAACCAAATTGTCCTCGTGCAGATCTAATCAACGAAATTATTCTGTTTTCTCTCCTCTCCCAAAAAAAAAACAAACTCCCAAAACGCTTAACCGCTCCGCAGGCCACATGGAAACTATTTTAGCCAAGTTTAGGCACTATCGCACTACCGAAACTCAATCAACCAACTGCTAACAAACTCAGCAAGATAAACCAAATCGAACTAAGCATAATACCAAACCACTCAAAATTATATTAACCCAGAACTAAGCCAATTTGAGACATCTCCTAGCCCAAAGCCAATGCATTCAGCGTTAATGTGATGCCCCGCAAGAATCGGTTTATATCAAGTTTGAGGTCGAAAAATTCCGCTGCTTAACCCAAACAAAATATGTTATCCCGGCTAAATGTCCATTGTGTGTTCATTCGATGTCAAAGTGTGATAATTCAGGTAATCCAAAATCAAAATATATTTATAATATTTCTATTATATCCTATTGAAGTATTTGTTTAGATATTAACCGACTTTTTTATTGTTTTCCACAGATTTTCTTGCCGGCCCTATCCAATGTTTCTTCTGCACTCTGACTGTTTTTGAAATCCCCATAGTGTGGGCAATTTTTCTCTATTTTATTTAACTTTCCTATCCTGAGGTATCAGATGATGTCCCTGAAAACGCAAAGCAAATAATAGTTCCCATAAATAGTCAATCAAAGCGATATTAAATTGTAAATTTAAATTTTCCAAACAAATTGTAATATTGAGAAGTTGATTCAAACAAAATGTATTATTCTGTTCGAATATTTATTAGTAAACAAAAACGTGAAAAAAACAAAGACAACTCTGTAACTAATGTGTTTTAATGGGTGGAATTTAGAGGATTAATCTGATTATCTAAATAAAATCTTCTAAGAATCAAGCAAAACATCCAAACCATTATAAAAGTCAACAAAAAAAAGGAATAGGGACCGGGAAGATCAGCATGGACATATTTCTCTTCGAGTTATTTTTCAAACTGATAATTACTTTAAAGCTTTAAGGCACAGTGACTCTTTCAGCTCCCAGAGCTTCGTTTCTATACGGTTTCGTGGGTGGTGGCAAGCTGTTGTCGCAACAGACCTTTCAATAACAAAATATGTGTAGGTACTGATTCGAAAAATTTCTTGGATAGCAACTAGGGACCTTCGAGATCCTGGAAAAGCATTGTTTCCTCATATACGAAGAATTCCTCGAACAGCAGTTGTCTGGGTGGCTTTAAAAATCCCGGAAAAGTAGTTATTTGAACTGTATTAAATGATTTTTATAACGAATCCACAGAGTCCAGATATTGGAGTTTCACGGGCACATGCCCCACTTGATCACTCAGAAATAACGCACTCACAGATTCGGTCAGTTTTATCAGAATTACTTCTTTGTTTATTTAAACCTTAAAAAAAGCCACGGCAATCCAGCAAGCAAGAATAGACAGCGACGAGCTTAGAAACGCAGCTTCTGGAAGAACCACTTGTTCTTGCCCTCCTTGTAGACGGACTCGAACTTGACGCGGGTCTGGAAGCGGTGCGTCTTGCGCTTGACGGGATCCTTCAGGTCCTTGGGCGACAGCTTCTCGAAGCTGATGTCGTGCGCGGTGTAGCGGGTGGGCATCAGATGGTTGTAGTTAAGGCTCTTCAGGAAAGGCTTAACCTTGGACTTCTTCTTCAGCTTGTTCTTGCCCATCTTCTTGGTCACCTTGCGCGGGTAGCGGTCGATGCCGGCGACCAGAGCGTGGCCGAAAGGCTTCTCCGGGGTGCCGTCGTCGGAGGTCTTGACGATGATGGCCTTGCGACCAGCGTAACGTCCGCTAAGGACGATTACGATCTTGCCCTGCTTCATAATTTTCCTCATCTTGGCGGCTACTGTGCATTCGATGTTCCAGTGGACGATGTTGTTGTTTCGTTGGGTGCATGAAAATTGAGAAAGAGGACACAAAGTTAGTAAGCTCGTTAGATAATCACTTGTACAAGTCTATTTCAACCACATAAACGTAAGTAACATCCACTCTTCGTTTGTTATTTAGTTCTCAAACATATTCTCTTTTGTTGTTTTGTCATTTTTGGGCGGCGTTTTTTCACGTAAATATCCACATTTGGCGATCAATAGGTGTATTTTCGTTTACATCCAACACATATTGTTCACTTTTCACTATTACTGAATGCGGTTGGTAATTGTAAGTTTCGGATTTTTTAGATTAAAATTATTTGGAACTTACAGGTCTGTCAGTTGACCGGAAAAGAGGGAAAAATCGGGCGGATATAAAAGGGACCAGATGTTTACACGAAATACACTAAAAAAGGACACACAAGCGGTCACACTTGAAAAGTGTGCTGTAAAGCGCAAGTGGTGGTATTAATGTAGAGATGGGAGCGTGCTTGTTTTTTCTGACTTGACATTAGAATTTTAACTTAAGATAATTACTTAATTATTGAAATAATTTAAATAGAGTTTCTAATTCCTAATCTAAATTTAATATAATTTTATTTCAATTCGGGTGAAATTCGTTAGGATAAAATGTTAATGTTAACAGAGATGTGTAATGTAACTAACATTATTTGACAAAATACCGAAATAAAATACTAACGATTTCAAAGTATAGTATTTTGCGGCGTTTAGTATTTTTCCCCGATTTTTCTTGATAGTGGGTATTCCTTCAGACTACTTATTTTTTTATCAGAAATAAAGTAATTTTTTAAATAATAAAATAAAAAGTAGCTTATTAGAACAATTATAATTAAAATATATTGATAAAATAAACAACATTTTATAGATACGAGAACAAAATTGCGACAGATACAATTATTTCTTATTTGATCTTCAAAACCAAAATAATAACATAAATGTGTTAAGATGCCAACAATTTGTTAACAAAATATATTTATTTAGTTTTAGATGGTACTCATGTAGAAAACACAATACATACTAATCATTGCAAATGGAGAGATACTACTACTCCCCTCCCATATAGTATTCAGATACAACGGAAATGCCCGGTTCTACGTCTTTTTCTGGATAATCTTAAATGTATTATGCCGATTAAGGACGTAGCTGAGAGCAGTGGCAGCCGTGGTCAGGCCAGTCAGATACCAAAGGCCATGCAAGGCGGGATGATCTGTTGGAATATAGAGGAAAAGTTTAGAAACTCTTGAAACGCTTTAATTTCTGCATATCATCTCACCCAAATAATTCCAAATAGGAGCTCCCAAACTCAGGCCAATGGTGGCCAGCTGCACACCCGTGTTGATCTTGCTTAGCAGTGTGGGCTCCAGTTGAGCGGTCACATGGGTGGCGTCAAAGTAGCGCGAAAAGGTTTTCTGTCGAAAGAGGGTTAGAAGTGTCAAATGATCATAAACCGACGGAATCCTGCACTTACCGGCGGTGGCAGACTTATGTAGCGTATGACAAAACCAGCTGCCAAGAGGAACACATCCCGGAAGACTACAATGCCAGCAAGCCACATGGGCATCAGATCCGTATAACACAGTGCGATGACCAGTGAGCCCATTAGTAGTTTGTCCGCCATGGGATCCAAGAAGGAGCCTGCTTTACTCGCCTGCGAGGGCCATCGGCGGGCGATCTGTCCATCCAACTTAGGAGAGAAAAAATAAGAAACTTTAAATATTTTTCTACTAAAAACCTAAGCAAAAAGTATAATGAAAGTATAATAAACCAGCAAAATAATTCCTTTTCTTTTGTTTTTCTTTTCCCAAACATTTATTTTGGGACTTGAGACTAGTTGTTTATACTAGATAATCTATAGGCAAATATAAATAACTTGGTTCATTTGTTTTGTTTTTGAACGTATGCGAAAAATAGCAATAAAATATATCTTACCAGATCTGATACCCCGGCGATGGCCAGCAGGCTCATTCCTAGCGTGAAATCACCCTGGACAATCACATAGCCGATATAGGGGGACAGGATGGCCCTGCTAATGGTCAGCATGTTGGGTATGGTCATGATATTCTCGCGCTCTTCGCGGATCTCGTCAATCTTCTCTCGTACTCGCTCCTGGACTTTGTGCCGCGCTTCACGGATGTCATCTACCAAGAAGTTCTTGCGTTCGATGAGCTCGGCCCGCTGCCGATCGATGACGCCCTGCAGCAGGTGGCGGCCCTGCAGCGTACGAAGGTGCAGCGATTGTTTCTTGGCGTCGGCATAGAGACGGAGGCGGGCCAGCTCCCAGTTACGGCGCTGCTTGATGTCCAGGAACGATATGCGAATAAAGCCAGTGGCAGCGGCATAGCGGTTCAGACAGTTCACGAAGCTGCTGCCGCCCACTCCTAGAACGTGCTCCAGAGTGGCGGCTCCGTGGTGGAGCGGTCGCTGCGCCTGACGGAAGATGATGGCAGGCAGCATGGTGGCTTCTCTTTCAGCGGGACAGTCTCAGCAGTTGGTGGCACGGACTCTGGTCATCGGCACAGCCTTTTTGGCGTTCTGAAATCAACAATCAGCTTTAATTTTTAAGATTTGTGGCCTTGAACCGCAGAGATCGGCCAGCGACCCTTGGACAGTGGCTATCGTTTCAATTAAGACCGCACCATTGGTTTGCTCTCCTCCGCTTCTTATCACTCTTCCTGTAAAGTACGTGCTCTGTTTGTGCTTTCAATCAGTAATCAATCGATCCACAACATCTACGGGAATTTAATAAAATTTTGTCTTGTTTTTATTACACAAGTCGGCTTCGAACAGTGTGACCAACGATGTTTATCCGAAATGCACTAAAATATGTTGCGCAAATGTAAACGGGGTTTTGAATTCCCTTCAAAGATTAAATTAATTTTAAGTTCTAATATAAAATAGTTATTCCCATTAAGAATATTATTAAATTTAATAATAACATTTCATATGCAATGCAAACTTACGTATGTTAAGCTTATAGAAGTGGTATTTTACATCATTCATGTAAAATAATAATGTTAAGTTTACATACGTAAAGAGCTTAACTTACGTTAGTCAACATGGTCTTAACAGAGGGCGCCTTTATTTAAAATTCGAATAATGCCTAGAGCTCCCGATTTATTCCAAGACCAGCTTTAATTTAATAAAATGTTTACCCTCCTGCCCAAAAATCGAATAAAGCTGCTTTAGTGGCCAGCCAGACCAGGACATGTAAATGAGAGCCCCATTAATAAGCCAGACCGCAAAAGCTGCTCTGGACTTGTCAGCCATTTAATTGGATTAAATTTAATTACGCTGGCACTTAACCAAAGAGGACGCTGCACGACTTTGCTCGCCCGGCGCCTTGGATATGCAAATTAAGTCGCGGTAAACGTTTATTACTTAATATAAACTTTGGCAGCGGCTCGACCATGACCTGACCTTATCATCCTGCTAATGAATTTCCCCGAAAGTTGTCCGGCAGAATCTGTTCCACGTTTCATGGCCACATCCTAACTCATAAAAGCGAACCGTGGCAAATAATTATGACAGGCAGGTTGCAGTTTTGCCAAGTTAGCTAGAAAACCGTCTTTGGGAATTATACACGCTCCGCCTCATTTTGGCTTGGTCCTTAAGTCACGTCTCGTGACCACCATCATCGTAATTACAGAAAGGTGAAGAAAGCTGGAGTTTTCCCCCGGGGCGCTGGGCATTGGAAAGCAGGCAACCCACTGCATCAGCATTAATGTATAATAATGAACTGCAGCCGAAGGTGTTCGGCACGATAATGTCCATGGCATGTCAGCCGTCAGTTATATGTTAATTTCCAGCGTCCTCCTGTCCATTTTCCTTTTTCCGATTTTCTGAATGGCACTCAGGCTACTCAGTAGCTGTCTGCCATAAACAGGAAGCTCGGAAGCATCAGCTTCAGCTCCAGCTGGGCGGGAAATGCGCGACGGCGGAAGAGATTGACAACTTTTTGCAAATACCCTTCCCTCGTGGGGGGTATGGGGATTTTGTTGAAAAGTTTTCAGGCCTGGCAATATCAATTTGCATACTTAACTCTTTTTAATTGAAACATTATCTTTGAAAGTTTTCTTTATAAATTGCAGATGTTTGTGGCTTTTGATATTCCAAATAAGGCTCTCTTTGATATTTAATTAATGTTATTCGAAAATATTATTGTTTAGATCGAAAAATCATTCTAAATATAAGCAATTAAATTAGTGTCAATAAAATACAGTGACTAAAGTATGCTAAATAATTGTGTTTGTCGAAAAGTACAAACTTACAAGAAATTTTGCAAATCATTTTGTATCATACTTAAAGAAACCTCTTTAATAGATTTTACTTTATATTTCGCAAAATTTTTATTGACATTCCTAGGCCTAAACAAAATGTAATCCCTTAATTGAAAACCCAATTTTTTTCCCAAGTCAACCCATAGCTTGGCAAAGGGAATCAAAGTTTGGTGTTCGACTTTTGCTCTCCTCCTTCCATAGCTTTTTATAATTTTTATTTGATTTTTTTTTTTGTTTTACGCGCCTCATTGCGCTTCATTAATCAAAAGTAATTTTCCGCCTTTCACAGCATTCCCGCTCCCTTCCCTTCCCCTCATTTGTACCTGGTCTGTAGTGAAGATGGCGAACGTCAGCGGAAGAAACCGGAAGGGAAATGGCGGAATAAAAAAATAAAACAGAAAAAAACAAAGTGATGGCGGCCATTTTGCATTAAGCCTGGACATTTCCCGTATTCTTTTGCCGTTCATGTGGGCTTGTGTGTGTGTGTGTGGGGCTAATTAACTGTTTTACATTAAGTGGCCATAAAGGCAGCAAACGCCGAACATTTTAGTCTATTTTAATGCGCTTCGAGTGGTTGGCGGGCGTGATCGGCTCGGACAATGAAGAACCGCCGGCCATTAGCGGCCATCTCTCTATACATCTCTTACTCCGCCTGCCAGCTCCTGCCGTTCATGGCCGTTTTCTTAAATGATTTACGACTGCTTTAAAGGCCAACCCATAAAAACAGAAGCCAACTTCAGCTGGCCCCGCTCAGCGCTCAGCGCTCAGGGTTCTTCGCAGCTCGTACTTTGGTGTTTTCCTTTGTGCTTAATTTAATTAAATACTTGCTCGGACTTTTGCTCTCTGCCGAGAATGGTTAATGTGGTCAGCATAAATTGTGGCGAGCTCATTTTGCTTTAAATCATTTGCGGCCGGCTATAACGCCTGTGGGCCCGAATAAACCGTATAAACATGAACTGGTCATGGCAATTGGTTCGACTAATGAGAGCGAAGCCCACCAGTCCAAGTAGTTTTCTCTAGCAGGTGTGTGGTTCCAGATTTATTGTACAAAAGGTGTTCTTACACTGAGCTTACTTACTGAGTATTAGGTGGGGGTAATTGTTATGTCTAAGGGTTTAAAAATACAGATTAGAGTCGTGAAAATGTATTATAAATATTTGGTAATATTTCAGAGTCAATTAAAGGCAAGAAAACATAAACAAATATATTTAGATTCAAACAATATTATTTATATTTTAGCTAAACACCTTAATTCTAACGTTTTCACATTTGTATTAATAGAAACGCTCCTATCTGGACTCCATAAAAGATTTTATCTCTGGAATATTTATATGTTAATCGAGAGTTCTTACATCCCTTAAGAAAGGTGTCTAAAAGTATGCAATAAAGTGTTAAAGGTACCAAAATCAGTGTATTTTTGTTTTGTGGCATAGTTTTGGGCACCTTAAAAAGGAATTTCAAATCCCTAATGATTTTAAATATTGTATATTTTATATTTAATTGCAATAATCTTCCCCCGGTGCACTCCAATCGAATTCTCTCACTGAGGTAAATCAAAAATGTGGACAAAATTACAAGTTGGATTTGTGGCGGGCAAAGTTGTGTGCAGGCAGCCCATTCAGCAACCTGGTTCTTCAATTTCGAAAATGCCGAAAGTCCGCCCACAAATCACAAGCCAATGACGACTAATTAGAGAGCCAGAGGAATGGAGGGGCAGCGGCAGCGGCAGGCAGGCTCTTCAGAACAGTGTAACAATGACTTTTCGAAAACTCCAACTATTTTCAAGCTGTGCAAAGGACTGCCCTCGGTGCGGACCGGACCCCCTGCCACGCCCCCAGTGGCTGTATATCCCTTTCTCCTCACGCCGGGCCCGTTCCCCCAACTGTGCTTTGTTCTAAGTTATCAACCCACAAGTGGCGGCAAACTTTTGCTTTACGGTGTCGCCATCTTTTTTCTACACGAAAAGCACGAGGGGGCTGGGGCGCAACTTAAAAGAAGATTAAACCGCAGCTGCCAGGGGATTCCCCCTCCCTTTTTTCTAGGGGTTTTCCACAAGAGGCAAAGGGATAACTTTGCCTGGACAGCGGCACTTGAAATGAGAACGCTTGGCGATTTTCAGGCGACACTTGTCGAAAGTTACGCGTAATTATAACAATGTGCGGGTATCCGGGGCGCCGAGGAGAGAGATCCATCCCATCTCTGAGGATGGGCCTGTGCCGCCTGGCTACCCTCCGCTCTGAGGCCCCTTTTTAGTTTATGCCCAAAATCACCAGTTGGGAATTGGCTTCGAATATGCGGGCGACCTTGCTCCTCGGTATGATAGGTGTTGGCCAAAGGGGAAAACCGCACACCAATTAACAAAAAAGATAAAGGATAAAGTTCAAAGGATTTCTGTATTTTGTATATTTGGTTGCTGGGGGACTCACTGGCAAATTACAGCCTGGTTTTCAGAGGAATGTTTAAAATTTAAATTATAATTAACTTTGAATTATAAACCTTGGCAGGAAAGGAGACAAGAAAGTGATTGTTAGAACTTAAAAAATAGTGTTTATATTTTGAATATACATTTTTTAACTTTTCTAGTAGTAACTCATCAAAATATATAATGTTTTTAAAAGTATTTCATAATTTAAGGATAATCTCAGCATTCCCAACGTATTTCCTCAAAAAACAAGCCATTAATTTCCCGAAATTCCTACAAAATCTGTCAAGCCTCCTTCAAAGTTCTTCTAGTCCTTCAAATATGTTCAAAAAAGTATAAGTTATTTAATAAAAATAAAATAAAAATAAGAGCATAACTTTGCCCCTCGGCACTTGATAAAATTCCTTCTTTCGCCCTTCATGGCTGCGCCTGCCGGAAGGAGCGCAATTTTGTTTCAATTTGAAAGTGCCCCTCCAGTCGTCATGACGACCACATTAATTCGCTTTTAATATAATGAAGCCGCTTAAATGTCAAGACAATGGGACCGAAATGTGGACTCTCAAGTGCTCGGACCGACGTTGTCCTCGGACCATCAATCAAAATTTCAACGAGGGGCGCATGAAAAACTATAATAAAATCATTAGGTCTGGTAATCCCCAAACGTTCCGGAATCAAAATAAAATCATCAGCCCGGAATGATGATGAATGGTCGGTAGGCCCAAGTGGCCACCAGGAGCAGAGGCCCTAGCACGGCGGTCATGGCAAAAAATTGTTGGGAACGGAATCTTTCTGCACTCCAATCTCTTTTTAATAAACAAAACAAAACACACACACAACATTGTGTGCGATTGTGCTGTGCATGCTTCAGTAGCTAACACTCAACGGTCAACAAAGAAGAAACAAAGAAATAAACCAAAAAACATTTACAACAAATCGGAAGAACAACAAAGAAAGCTGTAACGCTGTCTCAACGGCGTCATTATCGGGGCAAATGTCTTGCAACGTTTTGCTCTGAGTTTAGTGCCGTGCAGACTTTGAATCCCTGGAAATGGTTTTATTTTTTATACCCTTGAATGGAGCACTACAGTAAATTAAATTCAAAATATCCATTTAACTATCTGTCAAAGATTAAAACAGGCTTTGGAATTTAATGTTTAAAAGCATTTTGAAAAGGTGATTTTATTAATATTCTTCTTTATCAATAACCATATTTAATTTAAATATTTAAGTTAATTTATCAACAATTGATAGCTTAAGGTTAGCAAGCATTCGCTCAAGGGTACTTTTAGTTATAGAATTGTTTAAAAAAGAAAGAAATATCTAACAAAATAAGTTTCCAGTAAATCATTATTAAATTTCTTAAAATAAACCTCTCGTAACCTAATTTTTTAAAACAAAACCAGAGTATAAACGATTTCGAACTTTCCCACACACACACACACACTCATCATCTCCATTTTTTGGTAAAGAAAAATGAAAATGTTTAACGCAAAAAAATAAAATACTCACGTTTCTCCCAGGCGAACGTGATTCAATTTGTTTTGTTGGTTAGAAAACTAAAATAGCAAAAGCAAGCCACCAGCCCAGAAGGAGAGTGGAAAATATAACTAAAGCCAGCATGGCAAAGCAGAGCTAAGTAAAATAAAGCAAAGTAGAGCCAGGGCAGAGCGAGGCGAGGAAAGCATCGCAAAGCAAGGCGAAAACAGGAAAAATTATAGAACAAGCAAAAACGCTGGACGGAAGTCTGGGGCGGATGGAGGGGCAGTAAATGTGGGCGTACTCTCTCTGTTGGTCACTCGGTGTGTGTTCCGCTCGAACAAAATAAGAACAAAATAAAAAGGACGCCGAAATGGAAAAATGTTAAAAGGCAGCTGGATGAGTCTTAAAGCCAGGATTGAGGCGATTCTGTTTTTGTCTCGACCGCGGGCGGAGTACGCCGTGAGGCACTGGACCTATGAATGGGCAATGCTGCACTGCAGTCCCAGGCTGGAGAGCCCCGAAAAGTGGGCAATGAAAATGAGCGTGGGCTCGGCTCGTGTTTCCGAGCGAGGGCGGATAGAGTAATTATTTATAATACCTTTTCCCTTGGTAAATATAAATAGAAGTAAGAAGAATTTTATTACGAAATGTGCTAGCCTTTTGTAGTCATTAAAAGATTGTGTTTAATTAAATTAAAAAGTATTTGGTTTAGCGATTTCGAGTTTTGAAACCTAAGGAACTTGCTCCAATATATATTACTTAGCGGAGTTTGTATGACAACCCCCGGTGTCCTGAATAAAGTTAAATATGTTGTGGCCAAAAAAACATCCTCCCACACACACGTCCTGCGATCCAGGGAGACATATTGTATCCAGCATTGTAACATGACCGGACTATTGTGCCGACTGGCCCACATGTCGAAGGTCATTTTAAATTAGTTTTACTTCTGCTTCTTCGAGTTTATTTTTTCACATATCCTTCGGTTCGATGAGAGTGTCTTTCTTACCCACTGAGGAGGTCGATCTGCAAACGATGTTTGCCCAGGGATTTGCCTCTCAATGTTCCACGCTCTGTGTGGGTTAAAATAGACACACATACGCCCCGTGGTCCCGGTCCCGGGTCCCGGCGCTGCCGTTATGACAATTACGTTAGACATTTGCGTCACGTAAGTGAGCAGCGCCATCGAAGAAATCCCAGACTCATGCCGACTGTCCAAAACAGAGAATCGCTGGCTCATCCCCAGCCCAGCAGCAGCAGCGTCGATTGCCCGCTCATCCCGGGTTGTCATGTCACTGGGAGCGCCTTTGGAGTGGGCACGGGGATTTGCGGGAGCCACGTGTAACAGCATTCGACATAATCAACAGCTTCATTCGGGTAAAACGGCTGCCAATATCCCCGGACTCAGGGGTGATGGCTGGAGGATGGCTGCTCCAATTGTTGACAACTTGTGCCTGTCCCCCAGCTCCCCCTCGTTGGCACGTAGTGGGGAACAAAAAGTAATAATAAAATAACATTGGCACATTGGCTGCGTGGATTTTTTCGCACCTGTCCTCGTGTCAGGCGGGAAAAGTCAAGTAACTTGAATAAATTGTAAATGTTTAGGAGTATAAAAATAATGAAAGGTTATGGATTAGCATCGAATGTTATTTTTTATTTTATATTTTAAGCTAAGAAAGAACTGGCAGTCAAATATTATTCAATGATAGTAAAAAATGTCATTGGCATACAGTTTATATAAAGAGTAAAAGGAATATTGCGGAATTTTTATATTTAACTTGTTAGAAAATTAGGCTTAGCAGTTTTAAACATTAAAATTAGCTATTATCTTCCATATTTAAGTCCCCCAATTTAGTATATTTAATTATATCAAAAACTCACTCATTGCCAAATAATTTACTTTTCTGCATTAATCACGCTGTTTCCATTATGCGTATTCGATTTTTCTCTGGTCCTTGTTGTTGTTCATTACCTGCAGGTCATTGTATCCCCGCAAATCCTTCATAAATTCGCAGCAAATTCACTTTGTATTCCCCGTACAGGGTAAGCGCCATCTCACTACAGGCTGACATCGCTCTGCGCCATGTCAAAATCAGCAACAGCAACAGCAGCAGCCGGAGCAGAAGCAGGAGTAGAAGCCGGAGTAGGATCAGCAGGAGCAGGACAACGTCTGCAATGTTTCTTTATTGGAATTGTCGTAAAAGTCGATAACAGAGCCAGGCGGCTGGAGGAGCCAGGCTGGGTGCGGGCGAGTGGGTGAGCAGGGGATGCAGGTCACAAGCAATTTAATGTCAATTTTGGTATTAAACGTGCTGACTGCCAATTCACCTGCCGTTTCCGCCAGCCCTCTACCTCACGCAATCCCTCCGCCACGCTGGCTCTCTGTCTGACTGCCATTCGCATTCTGGACTTGGCCTGCTTTCCCTGTTTGCAAAGGCTGCCACACGCACTCACAATCCACCAAAACAACAAGTAGGAGTGAAGTAGCTCAAAGGAGACGACTAGGAGATGTCCTGTACAGGTAGCAAAAAGTGTATTATAATCAGAAAATTAATAAAAAATAGATTTATTAAGGACTGAAGACTTCTAAACATCGAATAATATTATTATGCTTCTGAATGAGACATTGTTAAAATATCACGCTTACAAAAATGTGTAAGACTTTTTGTAACCCGAATTTGTTGAATAGATTTGGTTTTACGATTTTTCAAACAACCAAGGACTCATTTCTTAAACCATACATTATTAATGACCTTTAATTGGAGATATAAAATTACAAAATTCCCCCTGAAGCTAGCATACCCCAGCACTGTCTTAATATCGGGAGAGGACAACAACATATATGTATAGTGGATTTGGTGCCGGGTGCTGGAAGCCGGGAGGTCCTTCAATAACTTTGGCAAACGAATGTTGACAGACCACTGGCATTCGATTAAATCTAATTAATTTCGCAGCATAGCGCCATCGTTGACCGTCTCTATTCGCATGTGCACTCTAATAGTTTTGGGATTTGTTTGTTCGCAATTAATTGGTTGACCAGCATGAAAATAACTAATATTATTTGTGCCACAGCCAAAGGAAGTGTGTGCCGTTCTGTTCGAAAATTTAATTTTTTTATGGACATTGTTAGAGGATAAATTGATTTTTAATAAACAGGTTTAGGGAGCTATCGAAAAAAGACACTTGACATTCCAGTATTTAATGGATAGGTATATCAGAAATCAGTGGGGACTTAAAAACAACTAAAGTGCTGTCCAAGAGTAGGCTAAAAATGTTAAATCGAATCATTGCCTACTTTTCGACAGTATTTCCATGGTTTTCAAATATTTTGCGATTGGTTTGAAACACTTCTTTGCCAGTTTTTCAGTTTTTACTTGTTGAACTCTATATAAAGTAATTGGAATCTTCGCTACTTTTTCACGAAAAGCGTATTTCCACGCATCTTATTGCAGCTGTCGCTTATTCTGTCGCCGCCATTGCATATCGTGTCACGCACACTAGTTAACATGTTACCGAAATGGCGGCCACACTCACTTACACACGCCGCCGAGTGCAATCTGCTGCCAACCGCAATGTGAACTTTCCGCTTTCCCCTTCGCATTCGTTACAAGTAATGAAAAAGCGAAAGAAATCCTGCCCGCTGCGCTCAGAGCTCAGCTCGCAGCTGGCACAGCTCGACCCTCGACATCTGGCGGTGGCGTTTCAAGTTGAAAATTTGCAAACAAACCGAAAGACGCACAGAAATTAAATGTACCGGCTTGGAAATTAAGTTGAGGTCCTTAAGAGCGCATTATAAACAACAAAAAAAATGTATATGAAATTTCAAAACAACGAATTTTGTATACAATCACTTTAATATTAAAAATATACCACTTGTAAAATTGCCTAGAAAAGAATAATTTATATTAGAAAAAATACTGTCTCAATGTCTAGAAGTATAGTATTGCTAATATATCTGCTTGTTTAATATTTTATATATTTTTGAATCTTTATTCTACATAAAAGGAGTATTCTTTCGAAGAATCGTAATGCAAGAATTTATAAAATGCATTCTAAATAATCAAAAAAACAACTAAACTCCCATAAAAGTCAAAATATAAATTGTAAGCTCTATGTTTTAACAACAAAAACATATTGCATCCTATATGAAAAAATTAATTAAAATGTAAAATTGCTTTGGCCTTGATTTTTCGCCTGGGGGAACTTTTCAATAATATGTTGCTGCATCATTTACTCGACTCTGTGTTCCCTGCAGCGAGCTGGGCAACCTTTGCGCGAAAGTAATTTTACCCGGGACAAGGTCAGGGAAGGAAATCGCAAAAGTTTTCGCAGCAGCACACCACCAGCCAGGCAGCACACACACTCACACACATAAAAAAGTGAAATTTAAGCCACACACGCAGAGCAGAAGACAGACGACAGTTTTGCGCCAAGGCCGAAGGACTCGGGGATTGAGTGTATGCCACATACACGCCCCCGCACAGACACACAAACACACTGTGTGTTAAGTCAGCTGCCGCCATTTTGTAACCATTTTATCATGGCAAACAAAAGCGGCTTACAGACCCCCGTTGTCCTCTCTTGTTTGTCTCTTGTTTTTTTTCTCTGGTTTGTTTCGACTTGAAGTTGATGAATTTTACTCATGCCAAACGACTCTGTCTGCAAAGTTATTTTATTTCGTGTCATTTTGTAATTTTCGGAGGGGAGGGGTGGCTTAAAAGGAAGTTTGAGACTCTGTCACTTGATTAGCTCACAACCGCAATTAGGCAAATTGCCGGGATGCATTTTAAACCTCCACATGCTTATCGACTTTGGCTCTGATTAGCCCCCCGAAAGGTGGCAACGTGGGGCTCTCAGGCGTAATTACATCAACAATTCCAAAAAGCTTCCCGCGCCGCCTCGAAAAAGCCCGGGCGGGTCGTCGTCGGTGGTGGTTGGGCAATGTCACTCACTGCTGGGCATTCAATGTGGCACGAAACGTATCCATTATTCAGGACGTGGTGCAAACAACTCGACCGACAAGCCAACAACGTCCGCCTGCGTGTAAGACGCAGTGGCAACAGTGGTCGTGGCTGTGTGAGGATCTCCGCCGCCTCCTCCCCCTCCTCCTCCTGCACCTCCTGGAGCATTCACATTCCATGGCGTACGCACAGCATATTTGGCATGTGAACTTGCCTACTAACCTTGTGTGCATGTGCCATGCAATTGGCCCCAGGATAACCCAACAATAACAACGACAGCGCCAACGACGACGGCAACTACTACGACTGCAAGGATGTGCAAACATGGCGAGGTCCTTTCGGGAGCAGTGGGTTCGGTGCTGTGGTGTGGTCAGTGGACTTGCCTCGTAATTAAAGTTCCCCAGCTCCCACTCTCCACACACAAAAAAAAAAACTATGTAAAATCAACCTAGAAAAATAGTTAGAATACTATGTAAAAATTTTGCATATATTTTGTTGTTGGTTTTTTGTCAAGTGCGTACACACCAAAGGAAAAATATATGTAAAATCAACCCAGAAAAATAGTAACATACTATTTGAATAATTTGCACGTATTTTGTTTTTGCTTTTCTGCCCAAGTATGTACACACCAAAAGTATGTTTTATGTTAACCTACTATGAAAAATAGTAAAAAATACTATTTTACTTTTTTCTCATGTATTTTGTTGTTTTTCAAAGAGTACTATTAATATAGTACTAGTCCTAACATGTGTTATGTCCCAACCATTTGATATTGTTAAAAATACTATTAAAATAGTTGAATGTTTTGTTTAAATAATTTTTTTATAATAAAGAACTTAGCCATTCTTGTCGACAATGTTTCTTTTGTAAAAAAGGAAAAAAATATATAATATAAAAAATATAAAAAAAAAAAAAGTTCGCGCCGAGAGTGTGATCCGAACCCCCTAATTTACGGTTTCTTAAGCGTACACTCTATGCCCTGAGCCAACCGCGAGCTGTACGACAGTATGGCTAAATCTAGAGTTTGAGAGACCTTGAACAAACTGCCCAATTATGTATTAGAGTACTAGACGTTAGTGTTTGGTTTGCCTCCGTGGTCCAGTTGGTTGGGCGGCCAGTGCATGAGTTCTGAGACCCCGGTTCGATTCTAGGTCGTGGAGTTGGTTCTTAAATGTGAGTATCCATTTAATATGATTTCTTTACTGCTTAACATGATTAAATAACAAATAACAAATTGTGACCCCATAAATACAGATTATAAAAAATTATCTTTCACAAGGAATTTCTTAACTTTAACAAAAACTTAATGAAATAATGTTAAGAATTAAGAAATTTAATCTTAATTGGGGGAATGTTGAGTCTATACATGAATAAACATGTGAATGCGAAATTTTTAATGGCCGATATACTATTATTTTGGAATTCTACTATTAAATAGTAAAACAACTATTTTTCTTGTGTAACCTACTAGTATATGGTTATCTTACTATTTGGGGTAAGTTAACTATTTTTCTTAGGTTAGCGCGGTTTTAACAATAAAATAGTTGATTTTACCTAGACTTTACCCAGACTTTTTTTTTGTGTGCACTAAGCGAGTACAGTACAGGCAGAGTTCATGCCAAAAACAGTGGGCGAGGCTGCATTAGGACAACTAAGCTGATCATGAAAATGAACATTTTGCTCTCTCTTTTGGCCAAAATGCATGGAAGTTTGGGAGTCAAGAAAAAGCAATTTTAAAGGATTTCTAAATGAGTTTTGGAACTATTAGAGATGAGAAGATAATTGTTAAACAAAATCTTAATTAAAGCACTTTGAAATTTACGTACACTTTATGTAGATCTAATTGCAAAACATAAGTACAACTGAATGAATATAGCTTTGACTTATTGTAAATACTCACAGCTTAGGAGCTTACCTGACAGCTGGTCTGCCCACTTTCTCCAATCGCCTGACAGCTGGGCTGCCCATTTGTTTCGATCGCCTGTCTTATAAGGTTGCCATATCTTAAGGGTATATTATGATAGTCAAAAAACTCCTATTAATGTAACTTGAGTTGTGACTAATAAGTAAGTATTAATAAATTAATTATAATTTGTTATAATGTGATTTAAACTATTCAAAATATCACTTAGTCGTCTAGAGTCGTACTAACAAGAGTTAAAATTAAAGCCAAACTTAACTAAACAGAATAGAAAAGCACCAACCAAGAAGGAATGTTTTATTTAAAGTTTTTTAAATCGCTAGCATGGCTTTCATTATTTTGATGCCATGGTTGCTGCCAATTTTGCTTCCCAAACGAACGTCACTAAACTGTCATGAAATGCAATCCCATTTGAAGTCCTCTTTGACAATAGTCACAAGTCCCAAAAGGCTGACGAAAAAAAGGACCAAAAGCGAAAGATATTGTTCACCAAAGTTATCGTTGGCTGCGCATCGCTAACAACGTACAGTGGCGTCGGGGAAGCCAGTGACAGCCATGTTTCGTGCATCAGGAGTCGCAACGAGTTGACGCTCGGCTGCATTCCACCCAGCCAGGACCCTCCGCTTCCCTGCGAGCCACACACAATTCTGGCCACATTTCCTCGTTCTATTTCTTTTGCCCAACTGCTGCGTCTCATTGGCTAATGCACAGAAAGAAAAAACAAATCACAATGTTAGCTATACAGGGATGCCTCAGAAAGCACTATATAACTACAAATCTATTCAAAACGGTCTAAAAATAACCAAATAAATATTTGAAAGCCCCCATTTACTACAAATAAGTTTGTTTTCGTACGGTTAGCATTGTTTAGCGAACTTTTAGACAGCGTTTTTAAAGTAATTTTAAATCCGCAGCGATTTCTGCGGCATCTCTGAATATATACATTGCATGGATGCCACAGAAATCTAAACAAAAGTTTAGTTTTAAACTCTAAGAAATATTAAAACTTTTGTCACGCAAAAATGTGTATATATCTAAAGACACTTATACCATTTGTCACATCATTTGAGACTTGTGATTTTGATCAACTTTTTTTGGGTTTTTTATACCTAATCCGACAATGTGGATCGGATTGGTGGACTTAATTTTTTTTTTTGTGTGTACGACTTTTTGTGGGGGGTTTTTGTTTGGTTGCCGCCTGCGGCTGGCAAAAACGACAAAATGTATGCTGTGTTCCGGCTGAATTGCAGATTTTCATCCTCCATACATGCACAGTCGCTTATTCCCTGCGCCTTTATGGGCAAAAAGCGTGGAAGGGGAGTCCCCCCTTTCTCGTAGCTCTTACTTACTTAGTTCGTGGAGGGAACTGCGGGATACTGAGGAGGAACAATGTTTTGCCATTTGGCCGCATATTGCTAATGGAATGGAGCACACTCGCCTCGCACCTGGCATTGGCTTGGGGATTAGCCGAGCAGTTCCGCAGCATACTTTCGGGATCATATCTAAATTGAAAAAGTTATCGGTGCCGTGTGTCAAATGTGTCGCCGTCGTCCCGTTACCGTCGCCTTTTATTTACATTTTATTTTCATGGCAAACGTGTGTCGCTCCGGATAATCGATTCAAATCGAAGCCTACGCCTGTCGAAATCCGCTGAAAATACACGGCAACATGTCGCTGACAGCCGGCTGTCCGGCAAGCAATAAACAAAAATAATGTTGCCTGCTTCCAGGCGCGCGGGCTACATAAATTATAACATTAAAGACACCGACACCGAGGCCGACACCACCGAAAGGCATAAAAATCTTATTTATTCGCCGAAAATCGCTGCGTTGGCTGATAATTCGCAGCCATAAATTAGCTCTGGACAAAAGTTGGAGCCCCGTTAAATGTGGGGGCTCAATATCCGGATTTGGGACGAAATTAAAACCAGAGAGAATGCTTAGACAGGCGATTTAACTGTTATCCGGCCCGAAAAAAGCCCCCAAAGCCTAGCACATATTGACTGTCTGTGTGTGTGGCCATTAGTGACTGTTCAATCTGTTCACTAGCTGCCTCAAACTTTGGCCGAAATGTCCATCGATGGTCCACCGGACGAAGCTCATTACGTATTGATGCCCTCTCATGTGAAATAATTGGTGTAGTTGTCCATTAGCATTTAATAATTCATGGCTGCGTGTCTGTCCATCTCTCTGTGTGCCTGCTGTGTGTGTGCCGGCCAACAAAAGTCAAAATTGTGCTGGCGTTGAGGCTATTAAGTTCAGGCAATCAGACACAATGTGTAAACCCGATTAGCTTCTCGGTGTTGCCTTGGATGGGCGGGTGTGTGAATAGATTATCTTTGCAGTGATATTCGAGATGAACTCAACATACATATAAGCAATTGATTGATAACCTGCTGCCAGTGCTGAAAATGATTGATGAAAATTAATTGGGATGCCTGAATAAGAAACCAAGCAACAGGTGTCACATACACAAGCACTCTAGCTGCAAATTAAAACGTCTTTCGAGTTATTTTCCATGTTTTACAATTCCATTTTATTTTTCTTTGAATGAACTTTTAATTTACAATATTCTTTATTAATTGCTTTAATATTATAAATTTTCTTTTTTAATAAACTTTTCACACATACCAAGTATATTTAGCTAATGTTATGTTTTTCTTTTTAAAAAGCATTTAGGCTCGCCTAAAATTCAAATACATTTCACAGGAACCAAAATTTGCCAATACACATTACATTATTTTCCTTTTTGTTTTGTTGTGTAAAGTTTTAAAATAAATAAAAATATTTGAAAGCTTTGTTTATACACTAAATAAATGAGAAGATTATTAAAGTTACTACAAATTAAATGATTTAATGCTTTTAAACTGATCACAGCAAATTGTTTTTTGAATACCCAAGAACGAAAATACGGAGCAAAATATGTGTTAACTAGATAAAAAGTGGTAAAATTTCAAATACTCTAATGTTTTATCCTTTTTGTTGGCTTTTTGTAAATTTGATCTAAACATTTGAGTTTGTTTTTCTTTTTTTTTAAGTTTTATTTTCTACGTATTTACAGAGATGTTTTTCTTCAAATATTTGGCTAAAAATGTATCCAACTTGGTGCTAAAAATGTTACTTTAATCGGTTTTTTTTCAAGATAATAACTGATTTTATTATTTGTTTCATAACAAAACGGGTTTTATTTCTAGTCACAATAATAGTTAGGCCTATAAACAGTTTCCGTTTAGCTATTTTTTTGTTTCTTTTCTTTTTGATTTCACAAAATGTTTCTTTCTGTACCAAAACTTCAACGAAATGTCTTAACTTTTTACAATTGATTTCATGGACGTGAAAGGAAAGTTGCACTCCTTGCTCTGACTCCTGGCTCCTTCGTTCCTTCTCTGAGTTCTTCTGGGCTTGTGTGTGTGTGTGTGTGGGCGTGAGTATGGGTGAGGTATGTGACTTGTGTGCGTGTGTGTTTCGACGCTAGTTGATGTCAAAATGTTGCGCCTAGAAAAGTTTGCGTTGTTATTAGTTTATGGGCGAGTGTCTCTGTGTGTGTGTATGCGTATGTGTGTGTTACATTTAAATTAAATTTTAAACTAGGCAACAAATTGAATTTGTTGAGTATTCTCTTCATTCTCCAACACGCTCTTATCGTTCTTGTCTTTTCTATTTTGTTTTTGGCATTCTTTCTTACTGCTAAATGAAAGTATTTGTCGCTTAGACTTTCATTTTTAGTTGAGTTTTGTTTTTTGGTGCCTTGGTCTAAAGGAATTACTAGTAGGAGATGCTCAGTAGTTCTTCTTCGGATGGCTACCCGACCACTGTTCGTATTGGATATGCATATTGGTGGATCTTTGGCGGGTCCCTTACACACACTCGGTGCCCGGTTCAAAGAGGGGTTTACTATGCTACATGGGATTAAAAAAAAAAGAGAATATTTGGTTAGTTAGGGTCATGGAAATAATGTTAAGAAAGAAATTATAATAGAAAATATTTTTAAATAAATATAGAGGTAGAGATTAAATATAAAGTAAGGAGAAAAATAACCAGCTAAAGTAATATAAAAAATTAAATCAATAAAAAACTTATATTACAAAAAATATAAAAGAAAAATTAACTAAAACCATAAATCCATAAATTTAAAAATTTGAAATTAAATAAAATTATTTTATATTTTACAGCAAATTAAAGTACTACACATTAAACGATTATTTGTAATTAAATTAAAATAAATCCAAATACCGAAACAGCAAGAGTTCACAGCACACGAAATTGTATTGTTTGTTAAATAATCAAAGAATAAAAGCCGCAAACTACCAATAAAAAAGAGATTTGGTTAGCCATTTACTAAACGAGGATATTTAATTATAAACCCTAATGAAAACAGCCAACCGCCAAGCCTGTGGCCCGGATTTTGGGCGCAACGAGTTCGCCTGCTTATATGCAAATTATGTTGTTATTTGTTGGTTGCTGTGCTGCGGCGGTAGCCGAAACAGAAAATCTCTTTTAATACCATTTTGTTTAATTTCGCATAATTATTATTATCCATTGTCTTACTCTTTTTTATTTATTAATCAACCGCTTTAATTAAAACCGACAGCGAAGCAGCTGCCGCAGATGCAAAGTGCGGCCAGGTAAAAAAAAATGGAACTTAATTGAAATGTTTCACTAAAATGCCATTCAGCCATTCTCAGACGCTTTATGTTTTAGTGGTGCATCGGGGCCCTGGCTGTGCGACAGTTTGACGCTCCACTAACGCCATTTAATTGGCCTTTTAGTTAATTGGCCAATTGATATGCACATTTTGATTGCATTTGCAGCTCTGCAATTAGCAATACCCACGGGCAGCTGATGTATTGTGTGTTTCGGTTGGCAAACTCAAAGAGCACAACTCAATGCTAAATTAAATCATATAGCAATAAAATAATAATTAAATTGTACACAGTGGCGACGACACGCACTCATGTAATATAATAATATGCTAATAATGTTCTAAATATTTGCTCTGCGACCACAACTTACCGCTTTTAATGGCTAAATTGGGACCGTGGTCTCGTTTCGTTCGCTCGCGGCATTTAAAATTAAATAGTTGGATAAACGAGAATTCGATTAAATACGGGAGTCGCAATCTAGAGAGACTCCTCTGTCACAACAGTTTGTAGGACTCGCTTAAATCTGATCTATCAGCTATTCGGATCAACTTACTTAGTCTAGGATACAGCTATGATACGCATACTTAGCCATCTATATACAACATTAACTTAGCAACTAGCACCTAGCGCCTAGAACCTCACGTAGCTAAAATCATTCGGATTCGTAGCCATCGGAGGGGCTGACCCGCTTACCTCCTCCTCCATGGCAGTGGCGTACATCTGCGGCGTCACGTTCTTCTCCAGGCTGAAGTGATCCTCCGTGGTCTTGTGGTAGACCGGATTCTCAAAGTTCATCGAGTTGACCGCCCGCGTGCAACGTCTGTACATGACCACGACAATCTACACAGGGAATAAAATTTACATTTTAGTCAATTCAGAATTTTCTTTTAATAATTTTAAAAACTTACGAAAGACACCAAAGCGGTGGAGGTTAGAGCTCCTATCACAATCATGGCTATTAGGCCATAGTCCTTCTCTGAGGTCTGGGCAGAGCCATCGTCCTTAGTGGATGCGTGTGTGCCATTGCTGCTGGCTTTTCCTTCGACTATATTTTTGATAAAAGTATAAGAAATTCGTATACATAATTAGTACAAATAAATAATAATAATTAACAACCAGACAAATATTTAGATGGATGTGTTTTTAGTAAGGAATTAGATTAGTATGACCCAGAAACCATTTACCTATTAAGAAATATTAAAAAATTCCTTTCCCAAGGAGTTATAGTCCATAAATATAGACATGCCTTTAATAAATCTTTTTTAAACCATGTCTCTCGATAGAGAAATCAATTATAAAAATAAACTTCCCCTAAATTCTCAATTTCATGCTCTTCTTAAAAGACCTCCAGCTTTGGCCCATAATTTCATAATTCCTATGACAAAATATAATTAAAATGTTGTCTTTCGACTGGCGAGAAGCAGAAAAAAAGCAAAAAAAGTCCCAGACGACGACGACTACATCCCGTGGCGAATGTTTCCGCTTTTGGGTTTTGCCTTGGCTTTGCTGTCAGTGCCTCGGTGCGCTTTTATTCGGCGGTGCCCTTTGCTGTTGTGGTGGCAGGAAGTTGTAGGATTTTTCCGCTGTCATCATAATTCGTTTTCATACTTTTCCGTTTAGAATTTGTTCAACAGCAGAAAAAAAAACGCAAAAAGTTAAGAGGAGCAGGAGGTGCTCGCGCGCGTTCGCCTGGCAAAGGATATGCCGCGCTCTTAACGCGCCCTCAAGTTTTTTTCCCACTTCCCAAAATCCTCCTCATTCCACCCCCACTTTTATTGTTGTTATTAATTTTTGCTCTACGACTGTCCAGAGAAGCAGGAGGAGAAGGGGCTTTGGTCTTAGACGAGAGAGCATGTGGCAGGGAATTATCATTAAAAGTTGATAGCAGGCAACAGCTGGGCGACATCGATTCCTCGAAATTCCTCGACGTGGGCGCGTTAAGATGCTGCAAATTTATTTTAGCGGCATTAACAGACAGTCAAATGGCGGGGCAAGTCGCTGAAAAGTTGCACGTTGCTGTGGCATATTAATTGCCCGATTTATAGCAGGAGTGGGTGTGTGCCTTGTTTATGATTTTTGTCGGAGGATAAGCCAGATGCTGATTTTTTATATTTTTTGTAATTTGCTTTCTGCCAGCTTAATAATTATTTTATTGCCTTTGGATTTGTTTAGGGAGAGAACAGCATTAAGAGCAGCCTTTCACCTCGGTAAAACTTAAGTATTCTTAGTTAAAATGTAACAGAGAGGAAAACAGATGAATTTAATTATTAAATTAAAAAAGTTTTGCTGAAGGAGTTACAAGAGGGTGACTCCAGAATACATGTATATATATTCCAAGGATCCTATGAAAGCCTAATGAATGAACTTTATGCTAAAGTGTCATAACCTTATAAAAATGAACAAAAATACTTTAAAAAATATAATATATTTTTTTTTCAAGGGAAATTAAATTTATTTTCCAACAAAACTGCTTCCCAACATTTCCATTTGCTCTTCGGCATCTAACGCTCTCTGATACTGGCAAGTTTTATGCTTTGCCCTATAAATGTCATATATTATTGCGCCCTCCTAATCTATACAAAATGCAATTTCCGTGCTTCACTCACGCACACGAGTAGAGACAGGAACATATAAACGAGAGTTATGCCTCATCGCCCATTTGTATAATCCAGCACATGTGTTTTCATATTTATTTGGAAACTCCAACTCGGGATAACGCATAGCACCTGCTCGACTCCGGCTCCCCCCCTCTCATCCCCGGCCAACGGAAGTGCCATAAAAAGTACGACAAAATGGCTGTCGTGCCACAATTTTCCTTCCCGAAATGAAATAAAAACGCATAAAATATGTTCCGTCACCTGTTTTGGGTTTATTTCGCCGTCGAGAGCCAGGGATAGAGAGGGCATGTAAACAGATTAGATAAACCGAAAAAAAAGTTTAAAAGTTTTATGCAAAAAAAAAAAAAAAAGAAAACAACAAAAAAGGAGAGAGAGCAAGTCAAAAATGGTGTGGCATGCAAATAAACAAAATGGCGGCTTGGCTGCCATGTTTGTGGCTTTTGTGCTGACCCTCCAGCCCGGCGCTGTCTTCGCATCGAAGGCAATATGCAGTAAAGTTAGAGGCGAACCATAACAATTGGCCCCGGACTGACGGAACTGCAGGCAAATGAAAGTCATAAAATGCTGCAAGGAGCAGCTGTTCGTACAGTTTTTCCCGCTTCCCTCCCAGTTTCGCTGGCACTTTTTCCGCATTTCCCTCCAGCCCTGGGCTTCATTTTATGTAGTTGGCTATTAAAAACGCAGTCGTTACTTCGACGGCTCAAAGTTTATGGTTACTGGATGGTCTCTGCTCTGTCCAACTGCCATTTCCCCGCCTGTGCTTTGGTGTGTCTCTCCCTCTCGGGGTATTTGCGAAACTTTGCCTGCGCTTAATTAAGCAATTTGAAGTGGGCAAAGATGGTCATAGAAAAGTAGCGCAAACCGCTAATTGAAATTGCAGTTATGCCGACCGGCCAGCCGAACGGGCCTTGTCGTCATCATCATTGGCAGGGCTTGGCCTTCTCTAATTGAAATAGTCCTTAACTAGTTTATAGTTATTTACTTGCCCCAGCTTCTGTAAACTTTTCACGTTCTTTCTTCTTTGCCTCGGCTTAAGGCCTCCTCGTTATCGTCATTCTTCCGCCACAAATGTCCGTGAGCCCTGAGCTGATAAGCTTTTATTCCCTCCTCCCACCGCCAGCGACCTTCAAACCCTCGATTTCGCCACTATGACTTCTTTAAACTGACGTAATTAGGCACAATTGTGTGGGCTTCTGGCTTAAGCTTCGCAGAAACTTGATTTCATCCCATTCGTAGGCATGGCAACATATTAAAGTGCTCACTTGTAAGCCAAATACAGAGGATGAGGAGAAAAAAATGGCACAGATTTAAAAATGGAAATCCCATAAAGTTGCGGGTTCTTAGTTTGCAATTGTGAAGCCACACACACTGGCTGGCTTAATTGTTTTTTCTAATTAGGTTTGGAGCCTCACACTTCTGTGTTTTGTTTGTTGGATGAAATTAGATTTAATCCATAAAGATATTGAATTTAAAATCATACAAATGCTTTACAAATCTCTAGATACCTTAAATCACTTGATGAGTTGAGCTATACACATTCCATAACTTCTTAGCATCCTCAAAGACTTCTTAGGAAGCCATTTCTTTAGAAATGTTCCTTAAAAACCCCTACAGAACATAAATGCTCACAGACAAAAGGTTTCTTTCAAAGGCCTGATTCTTTTCTTGTTAAAAAATATACGTGTCTTCCAGCTGCCCAAGGAACCAGACCAAATACCCTTTATTGGCTTTATTTATTCCCCGAAAAACGCTAGCTCCAATTCGGTTGCCAACGCAAAATATATTTTTTATATTTTTTCATGCCGCACCCCGCTGGTTTCAAGCTCGTTTTCAATAATGGAGGACCGTTCAATTTGGCATTCCTATTGATCAAAGTGCTTTGTCTGGCGGCTAAATTTGTGTTTATTAAAAATAATGATACGGCATTTAGACGAAACGCACACAGACAGAAGGTTCTAATTTAAATCAATAGCATAAACGATACAGGATCATGGACACACACACACAGACATTGGAAAATGGGAGAAATGGTTTTGTGGTGTTGCATATTTTTTGGGATAAACCGCACGCCGGCTCTAGATGGGGGTAATTCATTTTGCTCCAGAGCCGGGCCTGGCCGAGGTGTTGACAGTGCCCATTTGCTGGAGGATGATGATAGCGATGGCGATGACGAATTTCTGGTTAAACTATTTGCCATGCTCCATGTCACCCCGTGTTGGTGTAGCGTTGGTGTTACTGTTGTTCTTGGTGTTGCTTATGTACAATTTAATTTCATGGCGATTTGTTGACGACTCTCCTACAGACTGTCGCTGATATGTCAGGCGGGGCTGCCCTCGGATGGCTCTGCCTCTGCGGTTGTCAGCCGTTCATCATTCCCACTTCCACCCGAATTCCCATCCCCATCGTCATCCTCATCCTCATTCGCATCCTCGCATCCATGTCATTCTGTCAGAGCAGTTCGCAAATTGCACGGAGAAATTCGCCGGGTGCGGGTAAGTGTTCTGGATATGGAGACCCGTTTAAGCTGAGCGGGAGGAGGAGCGTTTCCAGCCGAGGGAATCTGGGATGGCGGTGCTGCCATTAAACATGTCACCAATGGCTCCGCTTGCGGTTTTTCCACTGTGTGTGCCGAGACCCGATATTTATGTTTTACGCTCACAGTTTCGTCCCGCATTTTGCAAACTCTGTGTGTGTGCTGGTGTGTGTGTGCATTTTGAGTGATTACGTCGATATCATTGATGTTGATTTATGATGATGACTATGACTGTATGTGTGCATACATCTTGCTCGAGAAATTGTGGCAAAAAAAGATTAAAAACATCGAGGATGAGAGCAGGTGAAAACGATGTTCACAATGAGCAAAGTGGACATAACACCAGACAGACATAAACTTAAATACAACCAACACCAGGAATTGGAAGCATGAAAAAGGAAAGTGTGAAGGATTTCGTATATATCAATATTTAGAGGGAAAAATATACAGATTTTTGAGTATTAAAGTCTTTAAATTTATACTTTAATAGTAGAAAACATTTGTGATTGCATTGGAATTAAAAATGTAATAATATAATGCTTTGTTTAATAATTAAAATTGGTTAATTAAGCTAAAGACTATTTATTCAATAAAAAAACTTGGCTCTCAAGGTTTATATTTGGGAAAATAATTAAAATTAATATTAAGGGCTTATTAATTCTCTTTCTAAAATCTCAAATCATTAAATAATCATCACATTTCCCTAGCTCACCAATCCCTTAACCCTACAAAGACCGTCACCATAGATTTTTAAACAAAAAGGTGTCGCATACCCGGCGCTTCACTGTGCGCATCTTGAGGTAGTTTTGTGGTTGAGGTGAACGACCTGCTGGTCGTCCTTTGCACCGCTGTGGCCTTGTGCCTCACACTCGGGACTCGCACTACAACAGAAGTTAATTTCATAAAAATAATGAAATCGGAAATGGCGGGAAAATTCGATTCAATGAAATGTACACTGGCGGGGGCCACTTAATAGGCCGCAACCGCAGCAGGAAAGCCTGCTGTCCTGTCCTGCTCGGACTGACCGACGCAGCCGCAGGACGTGGCCATCGAGGCGAACGGACAATCGCTCGGCGCGGCGCATCAAATGCAATTACGAAATCCCCTGGTTAAATTCCCAAAGAACGTAAAAGAGGCAAAACTACTTACGATCCTCGACACACATGAGGCCGTCGGGCATCAGCTTCAGGCCCGTGGGGCAGGCGCAGGATATGCGAGGACTCCTCTCGTTAATCCTGGGCGCTGGCAGGCAGAGGTGAGAGCAGTGGCCATTGACCGACTGGCAGTGGTTGACGCCATCGGGCTGGCGGTATGGGTGGTACACGTGCACCACCATGGGATGTTCAAGCTGCAGATAAAGAGATACAGTAATTAGTGAGGGTCCTTTTAGATATTTAAAGTATAATTCAACATATTATTAAATTAAAGGATTACTCATAAGACATGTTCAACAAAGCTATTAAATTTTTAAATATGAAATACACTCACCATATGTCCCGCCGTGACGGCCTCCACATCTTCTCCCGTGAACTTGTTGGCCTTGAAGACCGCCTGCTTGTCCCAGTCAGTCCAGTAGACATAATCCTCAAAGGTGGTAATGGAGAAGGGATGTCGCAGGTACTCGCCGGAGTAGAGCACCTGGCGCCGCTCGGAGCCATCGTAGTTAGACGACGAGATGCTGTTCAGCTTGCCGTCCACCCAGTAGAGGCGTTTCTTTACCAGATCCAAAGTAATACCATTGGGCCACTTGACGTCGTAGCTGATGATGGTGGTGCGGTGGGAGCCATCCATGCCCGCTCTCTCAATCCTCGGAGAGGCGCCCCAGTCGGACCAGTACATCCAGCCCTCGATGGGATCCAGGGCGATGGAGCGCGGGATATCCAGTTCATCCTCTATAAGGACCTTGCCCATGTTGCCCTCAAAGTTGGTCAGCTCGATGGTGCACTTGTGGGTATCTGTATAATAGACGTGGTTGTAGATCCAGTCCACCGCCAGTCCGTCCGAGGTAACCGAAGACTGCTTCAGCACCACGGTCTTTTCGCTGCCCTCGTCGATGGGCGCCTTGTAGATGCTCTGCGTGGCAATGTCACTCCAGAAGATCATTCCCGTGCGGAACACGAAATCCAACGCTGTGGCCGCCTTTGTACTGTTCACAATAGAGGTCATCTCAGGACGATCCAGGGCTATCTTCCGGATGTCGTGGCGCCGGGCCAGCAGGAGTGAGGCGTGACCTTCGCTGGCCTTGCACCTGGTGTGGTTTTTCAGGACTCGCATGTAGCCCGCCTCGCACTCGCACTTGAAGGCCCCGATCTCGTTGACGCACACCTGGGAGCAGACGCCGTGCGTCTCGCACTCGTCGATATCCACGCAGGTGCGCTGATCCGCTGCCAGCTTGTAGCCCTCCTGGCACTCGCAGCGATGACCCACCGCCAGGTCCACGCACTGGTGCATGCAGCCTCCGTTTTTGGTGGCGCACTCATTGATGCCACATTTGCCGGCGGGCTCATCCTCGCCGTTGGGGCAGTCCTTGCGGCGGTTACAGACCTTGGAAAGGGGGATGCACTGACCGCCGCCGCAATCGAATTCGCTGGTCGCATTGCACGTCCTTGGCGGCGCACTGAGGTTGCACTTCTTCTCGTCGCTGCCATCGGCGCAGTCCCTGTCCCCGTTGCAGGTCAAGTGTCCAGCAATGCAGCTGCGATCGTCGCACTGGAACTGATCTGGCCGGCAGGTCACGCTCGCACACTGCATCAAGGACTCGTCCTCGCCGTCGGGACAGTCTGCCTCGCCATCGCACACCCATGACCTGTGGAGGCAGGTGATGTGATCCCGGCACTGGAACTCGGAAGGCTGGCAGAAGTTTATCGCCGGTTGGGTGCAGTTTTGCTAATGGAAGATGAGGAAAATAAGTACAAATTAATATTATATCGATAATAGGCACTTAAAAGGGATTAAATAATATTGAAATCTTATCGAAATAATTGGAAATAAAAGCAATATTCTCTTATTTGATATTTTAAAAGAGCTTAGGCTGAATTATTCCTATATAGTATGTGTGTCTTTCCAAGATATATCATCTATTTATAAATCCCCAGCTAAGATGAATCTCTGCGCGTGGCGGGGATAAAGAAAGTTAACTTTACTGCTGCTACAACAGTTTGCTTTTCTTGTTAAGTGCCAACCAAATATTCACGCAGTTAAGCCCGGCTCACAAACACAGCCATACTGACACACACACATAGCCATGTGCACCAGGACGCACGCACACACTAGAATATATAGTTCCCTCTGGCCATTGCTTGCATTTTTTGTGCTGCGTTCTTTCAGAGCAAGCCAGGAGGCATTCTGAACTTTATATACTCTTTGTTTTTCTGGCAAATATATTTATAAATATTAAAAAATATTTTGTTCTTACATTTTAATAATGTAAAGGCTTAGTTTTTGAGTTAGAAATTTTAAAAACTTTAAAGTCTCTGTTTTATTTTACTAAAAAAGGTTTTCTTATTATGATCTAAATCGATTCTAAAAAGTATAAATTTATAAGAATATTTAATAATATTATTTCAGTAATAAAAGAGAATAGAATATGCAACCTATTCGCAAAGTTTCTCTCCTCTATTTTTATTGTTATTCCGGTGCCATGCAATTTCGGGCACCAGCACCCTACCCTGCACTCTACTGACAACAAAAGCCATGCGTCATACATATAAATGTTTATGGGGAAACAGTTGCCGACATGGTCCTCGTCGTCGTTGCCAGTTTTGAATAATGCTCGCGTCCTGCATAATTTATGCTTCCTAGCTTGCTTCATATAAATACATATTTATATGCGAGGCTTGTGTGTGTTTCAGTGTGTGCATGTAGGGTTTGATAATGTGCTCATATCAATTTTCATTGCAAGTATTAAGGTAAGAGAGCCAAAGATTGCTGACGCTGTTACAGGGCAGCAAAAAAAATATGGTGAATATATATTTTTATAAAATAATAATAAGCAAAGATAACATCTAGAAAAGTTCAACCTTTACACAATCAATATAAATAATAAAACCTATAATTAAATGATTTGTAAACCAACTAACTAGCAGTACTACGATCTCTGTACACTCACCGCCTCATCGCTGCCATCCATGCAGTCATTATCCCCATCGCATAGCCATAGCTTGGGAATGCAGGCGCCGCTGGAGCAGGTGAAGGAATCCTCCGAGCACTTTTGCCGTCTGTCGCAGGCCTTCTCATCCGATCCATCGCCGCAGTCGTCGTCCTCGTCGCACCTGAAGCGGTTCTGGATGCAACGTCCATTGCCGCAGGTGAACTCGTCCGAGCGACACGTTCTATCTGCACGAGGAGGTCAGTCAGTACGATTAGCTTGGGTTACTCGAAGGGATTTCGGGGAGGATTCGTTAGCTGATTAGTGAGTGAACTTGATGGTTTGATATTTGGTACGGGAAATGCTTTAACTACTACAAACAAGGGAGTTTGAGTTGCGAGGAAAGTGCGCTTGGGGAAAAACCAACACCATTACAAAAATTGCCAGCCAACAAACAAAGGATATGGATATATGGGACAGGGAAACATGTGAAAGTGACAACAACCAAAAAGCAAAAACAGCGCAAACTAAAGCTTATCCTGTGTGTATCCGTGTGCGTGTGCGTAAATATTTGTGCTTTATTGCATGCGAGTTTAAGCATGGCATTACACAATTTCCACAGCCATATGTGTGTGTGTATGTGCACGGCACTCTCAAGTGTTTGGGAAGGAAAGTAAAGAAAGAAAGTAAAGTAGGATAGTAAGAGTATTTATAGCGTGATATAGCAGCCAACACCAGGGAGAGGATAAGTACAGAAAAAAGCTAGCATTGATTCGGGTTTGGCTTACTGCACTGCGCCTCATCGCTTCCGTCGCGACAGTCTTTGTTCTGATCGCACATCCAGGCCAGGGGAATGCACTCGCCCTCGCCCGACTTGCAGGCGAACTGCTCGGGCGAACATGTCTGGCTGCCTAGAAAATATTAATAGGAGGTTTTTCGAGTTCAAAAGTTGTTCTGAAATCAAAGAAAATCGTGGAAATAAGGTCAAATCGGCAGGCCGAAATGTGGATATTTTTAAAACAAAACTTCGAGCTTTTAAAATGCATAAAAACCTGAAAAATAAAGAAATAAGTTCCGCAGTGTTTAATAAGTAAAGCCCTGGCGTCCTTTAGTGAGTTTCTCTCCACAGAAAAATCTCTCTTTTATTTTCCCCCAACAGGCCCGAAAATAACCCTCTAACTACCCAGCTAATGCGATTTCGCATCTCCAAAGACGTCGAAGGACCAACGGGGCCGTCTTAAAGTAGGCAGCCGAGTGTTGTCCTGTAATTAAGTTTATAAGCAGCTGCCGAAAGGGGGCGAAGCGGGGCGGGGAACTATTCTGCAAGTAATAAACATAGTTGTCATGCCAACACACTCGCGCACACACACAGAGCAGCTCGCACTCACATTCGGGGGCTAAACAGTTGGCATTTTATCTAGGCTGTAATTAAGACATTATCAGCCAACACTCCATAAAGTTAAAACGCACACATGCGTATGCATTAAAGCAATTATCGCACACACCGACCCCCCAGAACTTTCATTCCATGTTAGGTCCTTGCCTTGCCTGGCCCTGTCAGAGAGAGGAGCGGACATTAAACAAAGCTGACAACACTCCCACACACAGACAGACAGGCACAACACACTCACATTAAAACGCTTGTGTTTAACCCTTAATGCGTATTAGTATGCCAGCTCCTCGGGCCTCCCTTTCGTGCTTTCTTTCTTTGGCATTCTTTCCGCCTTCGGTGTGTGAAATGGAGGTCCTTTGTGTGATTTTCCCTGATATGATTATGTACATACATCCCGCTGTGTGCCTACGCCTCCTGCGTGCCAGCAATAAAATCGTATGGCCAAGAGACACACACACACACACATGCGAGTATTTGAATATGCTTTTTGGTGTTTTGTCTACCTTTTCGCTTCGCATTTTCCGCAGCAGCATCCTCGCATTTTGTCTATTTGTTTACCGTTTACACGCGCACGGCGTATGGCGGAAATTTCTGACATCGTTGCAAATAAATTAATTTATTATTATTTTCTCCGTGGTATTCGCAATTTTTCGGCGGTTGCTTAGCATGTACAACGCGTCGTATGCGTGATATGGCCTTTAATTGGAATTTACTGTGACCAGCTTCCAGAATTTATTCGTCGTCCTTCGCTAGCTAGCTGGAATATTTCGTGGAATGGCAGCGCGGATGCCAGCAAAAGCATTCCAAGGATTCCTCTTTTGTTAAATTTTGAATTTGGATTTTAAATTGATTTTCAGGAATAAAAAGGTCGTATTTAAATTTAGACTTTAACGAAACTTTTCTGAGAACTACTATCTACGATTTGAGACATTTCTGTGACTGATATGCATATTTTTTTCTTAATAATTTCTTTATAACAAATTCTCAGAATTGAGCCCTTATCATTATTCACATTAAGCAGAAATATTATGTATATATTTCTCAGTATTTTTGTTATCACACTTCCGCTTTGACTGATTTATGCTTGAAAAATTCCTCAATTTTTTTGCTTAGATATAATTTATATATTTTTCAAATTAATGCCAACTTCATGTTAAAATTCATTGCTCATCAAATTTTAATAGGCTTCTCTTTCGGCTCAAATACATTTCCTTTGAAACTAGCTTTTAAATTTCATATTGTGCGGGAAAAATATTATTATTATTATAACGTTCAGCAGATATTTTTTCAATTATCCAATATCATTTTGCCAGCCATAATTTATGGCTTCATTAAATTTTCCAATGCTGCAGAGCCGCATTCACCGGGATCCTTTTCCCCCACCACATCCGCACACTCATACTTTCCATTTTTATCCATTTTGAGCTAACTACTTGGCTGAATGGACGTCTCCATTCCCGTGTGGCCATGGGGACACGGCTCCAGCTTCAGCTCTGGCTTTTGTAAGCCATGACAGAATCAATTTGCTGTTGTGGGGTCACAGTCAATGGACCACCGAGAGTCCTTGCACTCCTTCCCCTACACACACATACACATTGTACTCAATGGCATTTTCTTGTTATCTGACGCCAGAGCGTATATACTTGCAATTTGATTTTAATTTTATTTAAAATGCTTTTTAGACCATGTACAAGACAAGGTCCTAGACAACTGCAACGACGACCCTCCCCCCCCCATACTGTTCGACCATCCTTGCCACTTGAAAGCCAATGAAGCTTAATGCCTTTGTGGGGCAGTTTGCGTTTGCGTTTTGTTTACTGTGCAGTTTGTCCCCGTCTCCCGAGTTTATTGTTCGGCCAAGTTTCCCCCCAGAATGGTAAACAAAGTTATGAAGAGTCCGAGTGGAGTGTTAAATGGAATTAAACATTGGGGCGGGGACAGAGAACTGAAAATCGCAGTTTTAAAGAAATATAATCCTCGCAACGAGCTGTGCTTTTTACCCCGAAATTCGGTTAAATTAAGATTCACAAGGGTAACTGGGCGAAAGCAGAAATGTCAACAAGGTTTGATGACAATTTTAAAGCACATAAAAGTCATAAAAGGACACGCATACACTCCACACATACTGGGGAGTAACTTTATGTGTTTACAGTTGTGATCAAAATTATAGTGAAAGGTAAAAGAATAATAAAGGAGTAATAGCCAGCAAGCTTACTGAGTTAAAAAAGGTTTTTTTTCAGACACTTACAAGCTTAAATATTGATAAGATCCAATTTGAAAAAATGTTCAAGTATGTTATTATGCATTATGCGATATTAAAAACAAAAAAGAACGCTAACAATTAATCTAATATTTAAAAAGTGAGTTTTAATAGGTTGAATGTGTATTTTAATCCAGGTGTTAAACCCATTACTCTTTTTCCTATTTGCTACTATTATCGTGATCACAACTGTACATTCTGTAATCCCCTTAGCCGAGCACTGGTCCATGAGTTTCACCATATAAACCACAGGCTCAATTTGGCGCTGCGTTCGCTGTTTGATTACCGGTTTTTATTTTCATCAAGGATAACATCATAAAAATCGCATCATTTTTTCAATTACATCTCGCTGAAAGTCCTTCCAGCATAAAAACCATTTTTGCTTCTCTCGTTCGCCACCCGCTTCTATATAAAACTCTCTCTCTATATATATTTTTATATAGTTTGGGGGGGAAATGTGTCACAGACAATAAACCGCTAAACAAGTTACTGTGGAAAAAAATGCTCTCAGAATAAAGTGAAAAGCGCAAACTACGCCTCAAACGAAGGGAGACAGGAGCCAGGAGTCCGGAGCCTAATGCATAAATACAAATTAGTTCCGCCGATGGTCACGTCGCGATATTGTCCGCAAGGAGTGACGTTAATTTATGGCCTGGTCAGTCCCCAAGTCATAAAATCTGGGCACATCTCCCAACTTTGCGAGGGTATGAGAGCAAAGCTGGGTCAGATTTCTTCATCCATGGTGGACATGCATTTAAATTTCGATTTAGTGACTCTGCTTATTCTGTCGTTGGGTTTTAGTGATGGGGCAAATCCTCCAGTTAGTATGCAAATGTGAAGGAAGGATAATTCATTCTTGTGCTTACTGCCGCATTCCAATTCGTCGGACTTGTCGCGACAGTCCTCGTCGCCGTCGCACACGAACTCCCGGTGTATACATTGCTCATTATTTTTACACATAAACATTGAGGGGGAGCAACGACCCCCTGTACGCGTTATAAAAATCAAAAACAAGTTTAGGTTTGGGTAAAACTCTCAAAGTAGACATCGGTTAAATGCAAAATGTAGGGGAAATTATCGAGTAAGGATTAAAAGAATATTAGATGACTGAAAGGCTTATAATATGCTTTATTTGATATTTGGAAAGGAATTTACTTAGTTATTATATTATTGTATCATTATTAAAAGAATATATTAGAGATAGATGCCACAGAAACTTATTAAACTTTTTTCAATAAAGAGTAAATGTTTTAAATTAAACACAAAATTCCCGAGGCTTGGTTTACTTTGAATTCTCTCATAACGGCACAACCAAAACTGTTTCAATTTCCGCCTCAATTGCATTTTTAACCGATATCTACCGCTTATATCAAAAAAGTAATGGCCAATACTTACGGCAGCGGGACGGGAGCTCGTCGCTTCCATCGGCACAGTCCGCCTCCCGATCGCAGACCCATCTTTGCGGAATGCACTTGCCGTTGCCACAGCGGTATTGCTCCGAGCTGCAAGTCGATTCTGCAAAGGCAAAAGCAAATGTTGGAAATCAATTTTACATAACTGCCGGAGATAATGGCTTCGATAGAATATTCCCATGAATATATATATATATATATAGAGTACGTATATGCGGGGAATGGCTTTCAAAACTTTTTTAATGCCTGAATGGTTAAGTGTGTCAAAAATAAATGTGATTTTTATGTTCCTGCGGCTGCCTCCGCTCCAGCTTTTCGGTCTTTGTTTTATGCCTTAGTGGAAATAGTTTTTCTGCCATTTTATGCTGATTTTATATTACGACTTTTTTGCCCGTTTAGATGGACCAGAAAAGTGTCTTTAAAAGGCTAACAAAATATATATATTCCGTTTTGTTTCCCTTTGAAGGAAAACAATTTGTTGTGTGTTGGTTGAGTGATGGAAATGCAATTAAAAGATAAAAGGAATGCCTGATGAAGTTAGTTTTGGCTTGTTAGGCAATTGACAGTAGAGTGTTGTAAGCCACTGTTCAGGGGGGAAAATATTTATTGGCTGGCAGCCACAAAGTAGCAATATTGAATGGCAATAAAATGGAAAATAGCACCAAAAAAAAAGGTCCTGTGAAAAATAAACACGAAAATAGAGAGTGAATCGGTTCAGGCATGACAATAACATATAAAAGGGGGAATTTCTAGTCATTTTTGTATATTACATTTTAAATTATTTTACAGATTTTTTATTCATAAAAAATAGTTAACTATACTAATGCTTTCAAGGTTTATTGCCCTTTAAGAACTATCTATCATCTTTACCTTTTTCTGAGCAAAATAAGCAAACCTTCGCGAATAACTCAAGCTTTTAAAAAATTCTCTTGGCACCAATTTCCACGTATTCATTCGTAACTCGCTACACTTTTTCCTTTTTGGGCTTCCCCAAACGTTGCACCTTTTGTAAGGTCCTACACGAGTGCCGACACTCTCGAGCTTAATTCAAATGAATTCCTCTGAATGACATCTGCATTTCCTTCGACATGGCTTTAAGAGGGGCCCCTCGGCTGCTCCCCCGGGTGAAGTTTTTCTCTTCGGGAGTCGTTTGCCATAAACTTAAGCGCAACTTTTGTGGCAGTTCGTCTCACTCCCCGGGCGTCCAAAACTACGGCTGAAACTGTAGCCCCCAGGAAGCCCCAGGAAGCGTCAGGAACCCCCTGGAATCCCAAAGCCAAACCCGAAGCCGAGAGACCCAAGGGGACGCAGACACACAGTCGCCGCAGTGCGAAAAATGCGCATCACGTTCTGCGTTTTGGGTTCTCGGTTCTGGGTTCTGGGGGGAGAGTCGTTGTCGGGAAACTGGGAAATGGAAACTGCGAGCTGGAATGGCAAAAACGTTCCGTGGCGTGTTTACCTAGACGGCAGCATTTAGCGCCCCCCCAAAAAGGAACATTAAAAAGGGCTGAGACTGGGGATTAGGTGGGCCCCCATGGTGTGGGGGAAATAGTCTGGTTTGTTTTATAGTCTAGCTTTAGTCCGAGCTTAATGAGCGAAATCATCAACAAAGTTCAGCGGAAATTAATACGTCTACCTTTGATTACAGTTTATTTTGGGATAAGGAAAATATATAAATTTATGTTATTTATCAAGTCATAAATAATCTGTCATTGCCAGAAAATTGTGTAGAAAATTATGGACATTTTCCGGGTATAAAGCACAGATATGTATTCTTTACAATAAAGTTGATTCTTGGTTTTACAGAGAGAAAACAGTAATTGTTGAAAAAATATTAATTGGATTGCCTTTTTTCTAATCTCAATACCTAATATCTAAAACAAATTATTGTCTTTTTATTTAATAAGTAAAAGACATGATTTTCACAGCCAAATTATGTTTCAAAATGCCTTAAACTTAAGAAAAATATCTTTTCAGGTAATATAATATTATTAAAAATGAATTATGAAAAAAATAAGCTCAAGCTTTTCTACTCTATAGTTCCCTAGCATTTTCGAAACCCCCTTTTTTGTGTGTGTTTAACTTTCCCTAGACTAAATCTCATAAATTTCCCTGTTGATATTTGGACAACCATTTGGTGTAAGTATATTTACAACATACATATATCTAAGTTTATGCATGGATTTTTTTGTTCCTGTGCCTAAGAGCACTTTTAGCAGCTGCTCTGCCACTTGCCACGCAGATGCAAACTTCATTATTTACAGTCTGCCGCGTCGCGACAACATGGAGTTCGGTGTATGAGTTGGGAATGTTACAAGGGGGATGGTAAGGTCCTCGCCAGACAGGCTCTTAATTCCCTCTGGCACAGGTAAGAGCAGGACCTGGAGCAGGGAGAAAGCCCAACACCCCGCAGATTATGCAATTCATTTAAAGTGCTTTCCATGTCGCGACGGGGAGGAAAATCTGGCGACACCTAAGGACATCCTTTTAACGGTGATAATTAATGGCACACCTGCTGGTGGTGGAGCCTCAGAGCTATCTCAATCTCTATAAATATATATTTAAATCCAAGTGCAACACGGAATCTCAGCTGATGGCAACAAAAGTGACAAAGTCAGTCGACTTTGAGCCAAAGCAAATACATTGAAAACTTTCCAATACGGACACACGAAGAACTAACCTCAAGAAAGTTTTGGTAACAATGCAACTCCCTACCCTCTGGAAAAACTCCCGACCCGACGACTCCCCAAGCTCATTTACAGGCTTTCGGCCTTAGCTTAGTGATAGGAAAAGTTGCCTTGTACTTGGGAAGTGTCCAAGGAAGGTAGGGGAAAAGTTGGTGCGGTCATTCATCGATTTGGAGCATTAAAACTTTTCTGATATTTGCCATTCTCCCGATCTCTGCTTCTGCCCACTTCCACTTTGTGGGGGAAATGTACTTTGTAGAGTTAATTCGGAATTTAAGCCGTAGAACATCAATTGGTTATGCATTAAATGTGTTGCAGAGAACTAAGTCCAGATTAATTCCTTTATTGCCTTGTGAGGTGTCACAAGAGTCTTTATTATTTCGTTTATCAAATATTCTTTCATAGCTGGGGGCGGACGATAAAAACACAACCGAAAATAAAAAGATACAACATGAAATATTGGTTTTCATTGATTTCTGCGCGTCTGGGGCCAGAAGATGTCCTAATGAAGTTTGTCTGTCTGGCAGAGCATAAATTGAATTGTCCGATTCATTTAAACGGCGGAAGGCAGTGGAGGAAACAAAAAAAAACACAGGAATAAGGAAAATGTAAAAGTGAATTTCACTTTGCCGCTGCCCAGCTGACCCTCCTCATCGGGAACTCCTTCCCCGATGCTGCTGTCTCTCCCTGTCTCGTCTCAATAAATAAATGAAAAATTTGTGCCACAGTTAAGGGGATTTTCCTTTTTTTCCACTGTTTACAATTGTTTTCCTTTTTCCCCCGTCACCGGGTCCCCGCATTTTATTTATTTATTTTTTGCCTTTGTTTAGAGAAGTATCTCCTTCCGCACACACAGCGGGCTGTATCGTAAAAAAAGGCTCGCCGCTTGTTGTTTATGGCACCTTTTTCCACTTTATTGAAGTTGTACTCTGCCTCAAGTATTTCAATAAAAAAAGAGCGAGGAAATGGGGCATCCAAGGGTTTGTTTTTAGGCCTGGGATGCACGAGACAATGCCATGCATCATAAATCATTCGCAGAACAGAGATTGAGAGTCGAAAGTCTAATGAGGCAAAGTTTTATGTCCGGGCCCCCTTTTTCCATATGTACATCGCCATATAGCAACTGTTGCTGAATTGGCGGACAGAGAGTTCAGCAACAAATGGCCGCGAAAGTCACTTTAAATTGCACTTTAAATGCTTAGCAATTTATATGCAAAATAAACTTGTTTTTTTTTTTTGGAAAGCGAAACAAATTGAATCGCAGACTGCCGCCCGGCTGGTGCTGGTGCCATGAAATATTTGAAAAGTAATTCCCATTTCTGTGAGTTCCTGGCGAACTAAGGATCGAGCAACTTCGATGGATTGCTGCGCTTAAAAATGTGCGGCATACATAATTTATGGCTTTCGGAGGGCGGCAGGACTAAGGAGCGAACGGAACAAGGCCAAGGATATGTGTGTGACTGGAGTTATCTTAGGTCTGCAGTCAGCTCGCAAAATCCAGCAAGAAGGCAAATACCCATATAGATGTGCCATAAGAGCCTTACTTTTCTTCCCTTTTTAGATTTTTCACATTCTCCGTGGGCGGGTGCCGGCGGGCGGCGGGCTTATCAGCTGTCTGCTTTCTCCAAATGTGCTGCATGAATATTTATGCCCTCGATATCGAACACTAACATACCCGTGACCGACATATATACGGCAGCGTGTGTATATAGCCATCTACACCACATGGTGTACAAGCTGCTTAAAAGTCTGCAAGCCTCTCTCCCGTGCGGTGCCTCTCCGGCGTATTTTGTCCTTTGTCTCTTGTTGTTTACGCGGCGTATGGGTAACGTGGCGTAGGGGCAACGCGGCGTATAAGCAACGCGTCGCGGCAGGGCACTTAACGCTGCCAGCAGCCATAGCCCTGGCCCTGGATGCCTCGGATCGGCTTTCTCTCTGTTGTTAATGGCCATCCTCAGTTTAGTTGCCTATAAGTTATTTATTTATTTACTGACTTCTCCGCTTTGGCCTGTCGATAGGCATTATTTTTTGTCATCTCAGTGGAACTCGGATTGGGTTTATCCCACATCCACCTCCCACATCCACATCCCGTGTGCCACGCCCATGCATAAAAGATAACACCCACTCTCGGAATACTCAGTACAGGCAATAACAGTAAATTGAACTTCGCTTTGAGCGGTTTAGGGGTGCCCGGGTTTTTTCTTTCTTGGACAGCAAATGATTTTCTTCAGAAGTTTGCGTAAACAATTTTGAGATAATAGTAATTCTGAAAAATTCCCAGCTTACTAATTGATAATTGCATATTTTCAAGTTAATAAAAGTACTTTTAATAATTTCACAGAAATAATATATAGGAAAATGCCAACTTATCTCTGTGAATGGCGTTTTTTTTTGAGTAGTCCTTGAACTTGTTTGGAATGTGAAATATACTAAGTAGTAAGCAAAGACGATAAAAATTATATTTAAGAGTGACTGGACGACGTGATAAACATACGAGAAATACTACAAGGAATGATGAAAACTAGAAAAAACTGGAACGAGTTGGAACTTGAAGTAATATAATTTTTATAATTTAATTAATTTGTGAAAATGTAAACTGTTAGATATCGGTCTTTTAAAAATCATCTTAAAATAAAGTAAACGAGTCTTAGCCGCTTTCTTATCATCATATAGATTGCTACTAATCTGATTTGCTTGGAATTATCAGCCCACTCACCGATTCCCTGTTCCACGTTAAAGTAGCCCACACGGGTAGCCTGTAGCGGCTTTAATCCAGTGACAAGGAGCAGGAACAAGCAGCCCAGGATGCTGCGTATTGGTCCCATGTCGGTGGTGCCTCGAAACTCTGCACTCGGGTGCGGGTGTAGGTGATAATGTTCTGGCCAAAGTGCTTGGCTGAATTATTAAATTAAACTGCTGTTTATTCGGGTTTGTTGTCGCGCGAATGTTTGCACTGGGCTTTCGGCTGCTGCGAGCGAGTATGTAATCATAATTATTTTAAATGGCAGTCAAGTGGTCGGTCGGCCAGCAGCAGCAAAAATGGCAGCCGGAAACATCATCATTACGTCAGCAGACTGACGGCCTGCAGCAGCAGTGGCAGTAACTCAAAAGTAGGCAACAGTTTTCCGCTCGTAAACAATATGAAAATTTATGTCGGCGAAAAACGTCAGCTTAATTGGTTTCATCGGTGACAATTTTATTTCGAGCGCTTAAATTGAATTTATGTGCAGGTTGTATATTTTATTAATGGTTAATTTCACTATAATTCAATCTGGCATTTGTTTGTGTTAATTTGAGCAATTTAAAATAATTTTCTTTTCATATTTATAATCCTATTGTATTCTTTCTTTTTATTGAAATATTTGTTTACTAATATTTATACTGTTTGTGTGTCTATTTACTCGTGAATAATTTTCTTTATTTCTGTATTTGTCCTTCCAAGCCATCGAACATTATAGATTTATTGTTAAATACTTAATTATATTTTATTTATTGCTTTCATTGGTTGCACTGCATATTGAGATATTCTTTGTTTCTCACGTTTGCACATTTACCACGATTTAATGCTTTAATTAAGCCACTTTTTCAATGCCTGCTCGTCTGATTTTTTGTGAATATTTATTAAATCGCTCTCTCGTTTTATCACAACTTCACATAATCCTTGGCATGGAAAATGATTACTATTTTTTTTCAAGGGAGTGGAGTTAGGCTGCCGCCGTTGAGTGTTTACATTTAATTGCAATTTTGCACTTTGACATGATGTCAACGGGAATTATGACGCTCACAAATTCTCACACGCTTGGGAATTTTAAATGAAATATAATAAATTAAAATAACAATTATAGCGGATTTATACGCATGAAACCGCTAAGGGAAAAGTGTGAAAATTAACAGGAATTTTAAATGAAGTTTATTGGGGCCAGAACCTGATCTTTAACTTGCTTTCGGTGTCAAGTTCAGTAATCGGATCCAAAACAAGGCCTTAAAATCGGAACCAAATTATGCCAGCCGCTAAGAGCATTCGTAAGAGCACCGAAAGAGCTAAATGAAAATGTAATAAAAATTGGCGCGCAGAAGCGTGAAAAAAAAAACACACAAAAAGCGGAAAAAGGAAAACACGCACACACACAGACACAGTGGAAAGCTTCCGTTTTGAAGGGAAAAGCTGCTGCTGCTGCCTTTTGATGTTACCGCCAAAGCGACGCCAACAAAGTGTTTTTAGTAAGTCTGCCAACGTTTGACGGCCCAATTTGGCCTTGCCATTGATTTTTGCTGGCCGATAACAGCTGTTGAAGTTGCTCCTTTGACCGAAGAATTTTATAAAATTGTTTAATTAATCCTTAAAATAATTACTTTATATATTTATATTTTTTGTGTTAAACACTTTGAGCCTTTGAAGTTTTAACACTTTATATTTTGTAAACTTCTCACAAGTTGATTTCTGTACGAAATTATTTATTTCTTGCCGCCTCGCGGAGTCCTCAAGTCTCCGTTATCCTGGCACGCACACGTCCGTTGCTTTGCAGAGCTCGACGCAGACTGAGTTCAGAGTTTGGTCCTCGTTTCATCTGTTCAGATGTGGTGCCATCCCCACTTGGCAGACTCGTAACGAGCAGAAGCTTGCACTCGGACTGATAAGAGTCTCACTCGTGCGGCCGCACTCCGAGCTTTGAGCTCACTCAGTGTCAGATGAGCGCAGCGGCTCCTCACTCGGCTTTGACTCACTTTAAATCCCCCGGAATCCGTCCAATTGAGAGCTACAATTTGTGCGCAATTAGTTTGTGATTTGTCAAAACATGAAGAGGCAAGCAAAAAAATAATGCCCGAAACCCCATGACCCTCTTACCACTTGAATACCCCATAATAAATAATCTCGAGTGCTAGAAGTGGCGTCTAATTAATCGGAGGCGACGACTCATTCAATTGGACGGACGGGCTATAAGGTTCGGTGATAAGGCCCGTTGAACTCAGTCCACTTTAGATCCGGCTACATCTGCTTTGGTCTTAGTTCTCTTTTCCATCTCTATTTTGGGTCAAGTTTGAACCGCATTTCCTCGTTGTGGGCAGAGCAAGTTTAATTATGTAGAACCACACTCAAACCGCTTTTTGAGGCGCAATTTTAAGCTCAAGATTAGGGAAAAAACGAACAACCCCGACTATATCCGTCGTCATTAGCTTATTTTGCCATTTATATTAGTACCAAAACAATGTCTATTAAGCGGAATTTAATCAGTTGTTATTTAAAGAGATTCCTCGAATTTAAATAAATAGATTTTGTTAAAAATAAACAAAATATGCATCACAGGAAATATAGTAAATATTTGTTTTGTTATTGTTTGATTGGCGGATTTTTGCGACCTATATTTGGTAGATAAGCTTATTGCTGATTCGAGGTCTAGACGCCTGATTTAAGCCTCATAAATCAAAACGCGATTATTATGGCAAAACACAAAGATCTTGTCGGAAGACAGGCAACAGAGTTTTGGCTAAGAAGTGCTGTAATTTCCAGAACATTTATAAAATTTGTTATGACCTTATTAAAGAGACATCAACAATATGTCCTTTTTTTATCTTTATCCTTAAATTAATAATAATATTATCTAAGACTGTTTTATTGCCTAAATTGGCTTACTTTTCCTTAATGAATATTTATAGTGTCCCAACCAATAGCCCTCAAAGTGTTATGTTTGAATTGTAATCCCATAAAGATCGAATGAGCTTTCGCTCTTTGAGCGATTAAAGCCAATCAGCTTGAGCACTTCCCAACCAGTTTAACTATCGGCCAAGCCAAGCCAAGTCTAGGTTAGCATGATGCAATGGCTTAGTTGGATTGCACTTGACTTGCTTGCAATGCCCCCGAATAAGACTCAACTCGACTGAAGCTGGTTGGTTCTTGCCCCGAGTCTGGGTAATTTACCAGTACCAGGCGGTGCTCGACTTAAGTCCCTCTATCTCAAGAACATACCCATACTATATATATATATATATACTGTATAGTATATAATTACGGCTCAACTTGGCTCTGTGCTTAAAGACTTAACAGCCGCCACAACATGTCCAATATTTACGGCTGGCAGTGTTTTAAGCACTGCTGCCTGAAAGTAGGCAACGTTGAATTTTCGACAGACCCAGGGCCCAGGCAAACGAATCCAACGAACCGTGGCTGGAAACAGACTGGTCTGCCTAACCGAACTTAAATTAAATGCAGAGGCTAATAAAAAAATATATATATAGGGAGTGTAGAAATTTAACGAAAATAAATTCAACTGCATGAGGAGAGAGGTTTGTCGGGGATTTCGAGTCCTGCCTACACGACACTAAATAAACAGCCAGTTGTTACTTACCCAACAGCGAAGCCAAACAAATGGCAGAAACACCAAAACCAATACGAAAGCAAACAGCACACGCAGGGCTTTGGTCGAGCGACCAAGTAAATGGTTAGTTCTGTGACATTTCTAAATTGAAAAACTACAAATGACTGACAACAGATTAGAGCGAGAGCGCACGTAGTTCGCCGGCAACAGCTGGGACCTGGCCTCGTCCTGCCTCCGCCGTAAATCCCAATACCAAACCCAATTCCATAGCCAGCGCTTGACTTTGTAGATTCCCTGCTCTTGGCCATGGCCACACACACATAAAGAAAAGAATAAATAAAAAACAACACCGGGCAGTAAGGAGCAGCAAAAAATTGGCGCTAGCTAAAGTTTCCTTTAAAAGGCTTCTGCAAATATACAGCAACAGAAAAAGGAGTCCTGAAAATACATTTTGTGGCTGTTGCTGTTGATTTCCTTCAAGTGTGAGGTGTTTGTGCAACCTTTCGAGTGTATTTGAATAAGACAACAGTTCAAGTGAAGGCCTAATCAAAGCCGGAAGGATAAAAATTGAAAAGAAATGGGAATTGGGCGGAAAGAGCCTTGGGAAGACAGAGCAGAGCTTTTCATTTTTAGATTTTCACTTTATTTATTGATACACAAGTGCAGGAAGTTACCTACATGATGATTTCGAGGCCAGACATAAGTAAGCAGGTATTTTGAAAAAATAAACAAAAATACTGCAACACTTATATAATTATTTTAGTATTTATCTTAAGAAAAGCCAAAAGATTTGGAATACATATTGTTTTCATTAAAGAGGAAATAAGAAAATCTTTAAAAAGTTTTTAAAGGAACTTCGTAATTGAGTTTCAGCAAATTATTTTAGATCTACTATTTCAATAAATATATTTTATATTTACTGCAAAATCCCCTTTCTTTTATCTTAAAATTACTTATTGAATTCATTATTTTGCACTAGAATTATTTCGAACAGTGTACTCACCTATGAACTTGCACTGCTCCTGTCGCTCGTCGCTGTGGTCCCGGCAATCCGAGTCGCCGTCGCACACGAACCGTATGGGGATACACTCGCCGGAGGAGCAATGGAACTGCTTCTCCTCGCAGAAGTTGGACAGGCTGGCCGCTGCAGGAATCAAATGCATATTAATTAATTAAGTTGGAATCCTCGGGTTAGCCGCAGACTATAATTAAACACGAGCGGAGTTGGTGGTCGGTGGCCCCAGCGACAGACCATTCCCCCGAGTGGGCCTAATAAAATTCATAACTAAAATTTAAGTTGAAAACTTTGGCTCGTTAAGCACACACTGAGATGGCGAAGGGCAGGATCTGGGAGGAGGCGGACATGGAGATAGCGATGAAGGCGTCTGTTGACAAGCCTTAAAACCCTTTTTAATGAAAGCCGAGACTTGACAATAAACAAAAACTTGTAAATAATGAAATCCAGCCGAAGGGCGGCCCGCTTACACATGTCTATCTGTATATATACGCTGTAGAGGAGGGTAATGGGGTGTTTGTCTTTGTGGCGATGGTGGTGGACCGCAAAAGGACCCAAAATGAAAGGCAGAGAAAGTTTGCGGAAATTAATAAGCGAGAATTTGATGGCAGCTAGTTGGAAAGTGCTGAATGGGATGGCATTTGGATTGGATTGGCTCATCAATCGCTTTACGGGCAACTTGACATTTCACTCGGTCGCCCTAATCTGTCTTTTTTTTTCCGTGTCTGTCGTGTGCCCGATTAGCATATATGCTAAAGCCCGGACTGACTTCGTACGGTTAATGTGTCGCCATTATGCCTAAAGTGTCTCAAGTTTTGGTCTCTGCTCCGTGTGTGACTCTAACTGTGACTGTGTCTGTCTATCCGTGTGCCATTTACCGTTTATTTGCGCGCATTTAACACAAATTGACAATTGCTTAGGCAAGGCAGCGTTACAATCACGCACGAGCACACGCACAGGAGTACGCACACACATGCTTATTTCAGGGTGGACCCTAACTCCGTGCTCCTCTATAACATTTTTTATCCACGTTTAAAATTTTTTATTTTATCAATGTAATTATTAATTTGTTGTCCTTTTCACAGCTATTATTGCTTAAGGTTTAATAATAATGCAGCTTGAATAATTACATTTTGTCGAGACACAAGGCTCCTTTCTTTTATTGTTATAAGAACAGAGTGTTGTAATTTGTTTGAATATTACTTTTAACAAATTTCTTTGTAAAGTAAGTACAGTTTGTTTTCGTGGCTAAGCCCATAATTTTGTTTTAAGTTTTAAGGGCAATGATCAATCTGTGTATGCATGTATTACGCGAACCTTACAACGAATATAACTCATACGACGCGTCGAACTGCTAATGCTAGTATACAGCAACACCTTAAGTGGTGTCATAGGAATCTCCCAAAATGAGTTTTAATAACTAAAAAGGTGAATAAAAGCAAACGATGATAAACGAGAGACTTATTTTGACAGCTACTTTAAGTGGCGCACGTGTCGTATGGGTTATATTTGTAGAAAGCCATTAAACTAGGAAGTTTTTAATAAATTGTGTGGCTTTCTATCTTTTTGAGATCCAGTTGAACTTGTAAGAAACTTAATAGATTTTCCACTTTTGGCCATAGGTTCACTCTTTCCCTCTCATATGCATTTAATTGCAAAATCAGAGATGCCATGCAATGCCCTTAACACGCACACAGGTCCGGAAAGCACATATTGTATGCACGGCAGATCCAAGTGACACGCATTATAAGTGTGTGCTTTGTGCTGTGCGTGTGTTCTTCTTCATTATAATGGGAAATTCGGCGAATGCAAGGCAAAGAATTCCCCATGGCATCGCTTAACATTTTTTCGCCAATTGTCTTTCTGCTTCGCGCTGCGCCTTTGCACTCTGCATGCTCTTTATGCAGGCAAGTGTATTTATTTACCCAAATGTATTCTCCGCTCCTGCATTTTCCCGCCATTTTCTTTATTTTCCTTTATTGCGCTTTTGCTCTTTTCATTTTTGCGTGTGTGTGTGTGAGCTGGGAATTTTTTATTAGTCGCCGTAAATTATTAAAAATGTGCGCTCATATTTTTTGAATTTATGAAAAGAGTTTTGTTTGCTCTCCTGCCATCTAGAGCGAGTACGTGTCCTAAAAACGAATGCGAGGAGGTGTTGTGTGTGTGAAATTGTTTGGAGCTCAGAAATTGCAATTGCTTTTGTAGACAAATCTGTATGTAAATGTGCAATGCAATTTGCATTTTAAGTGAGTCGTTTAGTAGCCTAATTGAAATAAATATTAAAAGAAAATTCCCCACACGATCCATTTGACAGCGTTTAGATTAGTCGACATCTATGGCAAGAATTTCCAAAGGAAAATTTATTCCATTTACTTTTGCCTGCAATTTATTTGCGCTTTCAGAGATGTGTTTTTTATGGGAATTGGTTAATGGACACATTCCAAGTGCTGGCACACAAAAGAGCTATCGCTTTCATATGATAAGCACATTAATTTTAATTCTCAAAAGTGTGCTATCCATTTGTATATCTTAAATAACGGGCTGACGATTTTCACATTCAAGCTGAACGGGAAAGGCCATCCGATTTAACGAATGCGCAAAGTTAATTATAAATAATAATTGATGAAACGCGCCTTAAAGGTTTTCCTGAATGCCTCAAGCTCTTTAAAGATACGATTAAATTTTACTAAAAATGAGCTATTTAATTACTCAATTATTTTCAATAAGCTGTAATGAATAAAAGCTGCAAAGCATGCTTAATGGAAACTATTAAATGTATTTTGTAAGTAACGAATGAAAATAAATGGATTTGATTGCAAATTTGGTTTAGTTTAAATTTTATTTCGTATTAAATGGCAATCTTCCTTTATTAATTTTAAGCCTGGCGTGTTTTCCTTTCAGCTCCTATTTCCTTGTTATGTATTCCGAGAATTCAGGCTTATTTATAGACTGGCTCAGTCCATGTACATAAATGCTTCCTATTTGAAATTTAATAGGACTCATTCATTCGGAGTATATGGGATTATATCGATATATCAATTTCCTTTCCAAACATTTATTTCCACGGCAATTCACCCTGTTCTCGCTCTCTCCCGCCGTAGATATTTAATACAAATTAAATCAGTGGGGCAATAATTCGTGGCGTGGTCAGATGGAACAACGACAGCCACAAACGGCCATAGCCGCCAATTTGATTGACAGAATCACAAATGCCGAGCCGAACAGAACAGAACAGAAGAGGCGGGCTTCAAGCCAATTAAATGCTTAATGCGGAGTTCATTGAACAGTTTTATTTTCGCCTTATTCTTTATTCCTCGCTCTCGTCCAGGAATCAATCACACAATCGTCCAGAAGAAAATGCTGGCCTGGGCCGCTGACCAAGAGTATTTCACATGAAAATTTCGCACCATTAATTCAATGACAGCAAAGGGCGTGACAGGAGGGCCCTCTTGGTTGGCCAAGAGGGCGAAATAATAAACAGAAATCAGCGCAAAAGTCAATCAGAGTTCAAATCAATATAAATGCTTTATTAATAGCACGAAAGGTTGTTCTCGATGTTGTTGTTGTCTGTTGTGCCTTAGCCTTACGCCCCCCGCCGATTTGATTACGCCTGCAATCCTATTAATAGTCTGTGATTAATCTCCGATTTGCCTATGGTCAAGTAGTACTACCACATCGCAGTAACAATAGAATTACGCAAATTAGCCAAAATACTTCCAGTTCATTTAGATAAAAAAAAGCAGAAAGGAAACCCAAGCGAACTGATAGTGGGAACTTTGCACCTATCAGGCGTTCGTGGTGTACGTGTATTGATAAGGTTGTTACGCATTGGTTTAAAAAATTTAATCATTTCTGTTTTTACCATAAGGAATTTACAGACTGGTTAAAGGTAATTAGGGATGGAAAGGGTTCACTGACGTCACTAAGGGCTGCAATTTGAAGGTTTAACATACTTTGCTTTACCTTGTTTATATTTGCATTACCATGTCACGGGAATTACTAATCGATCTTTAAGTGATACAAAATAAAATTGCAATGGCTTTCAAAGTCCCAGACCTAGACTCAACTTACGTTGTAAAAATATCATTTTATCCGTTTAAAAGTTTTTCCATGGGAATTATATACCAAATATTTTCTTCGTATTTCTTTACGTATTTGTTGTCCCTTTGAAAACCTTATCTTGAAACGCCTGCTAAGCACTACTGATAAAGCAGATAACTACCTGTGCTAAACTAAAGAGTACTATCTACGAGTAGTACGATTCCACAGGCCTTATTATAGCTACGTAATGTTTATGTTCATTTTTCAAGGGCGAACTAAAGTTTTTTATAGCCAGAATAGATTTCAACTGAGTCATAAATTGATTTCCGAATTAAGCGGAAGATTAATACATTTTCTTATCTTATGAATATGGCGTAGTTACGTCGTTTTATTAGTTGGAAATTTTATAGTTGAGAATGAGTAGCAAAAAAAGAATATTAGATTTAAAAGAAACGGAAATTTAAATATATATTAATTTTTTTCTATTATTATGTTTATCTATTTATTCTATTATTGATTTTTTAAGTAAAAGGAAGTTTAATCAATTTTCTTATCTAATGACTACTCAGAATATGTCATAACTAAATAGGATACGTGTTTATTATAAACTTGTTAGTTGGGCATGACTAGCACAAAGCTTATGGGCAGAGTCATGCTTATTTAGCTTTTAAATTAACAGAATATTAACACATCTCCCATTTCTTGTATTTTATACTCAAATATCTTGAAAGCAAACTTTTATCTAATAATTAAAATAATTTCGTGTGATTTTTCCATGGCTGGCGAGATAGCATATCGCCTGATAAAAGTGGGTACCTCTGCAATTATGATAAAGAATAATCAACGAATAATTGTATAATCATGTGAACATTGTGCTTTGGATATGCGACCGTGCTGTAGGCACCCGTTTTCGGGGATCGCCCATGAAAACGATACATTTCGTAACTCTTTTAAGATAAAAACGTAAGAGAAGATACTGAGGCTACTCTTAAGTGTTGAGAGTAAAGAGACGTTATTTCATTCGGCATGCTTCAGTACGAGAGTATGTTGTTATTGTTTGTGTTTCTGTTTATTGGAAAAAGGTGGCCTGATCGGTAACGTCACAGCTCGACCAAAAACAGCAACAAGCGGCTAAAACAACATTACTAACAATAACAACAATTAGTCACACATCTGTTTGGCAAAGTTGTTTGGGCGGCGCTCAGCGAGCGTATTAAGGGTGACTCAGTGCTATCCGGCGAATAATGAATGATGTTCCAGATTGGTATTTTTTCAGAAATTTCGCCAACGTCATTGCATGCTTGTTGTGATTGTTTTTATGGGCACATAGCGCCATATAGCACGAGGAATTTCTAATGAGTGCATACGGAATCGCACTATGTATTAGGGTCTCGGTGGGAATTTTCTCAACCGGTGTGCGCATGTCTAATTTGCTAGCCAACACACATCACGCCACCTTTTTTGCCTTGTAATTGAATTTTGGCTCGGCCACTGCTGCGAGCGGACAGCGCTGCGTATGCGTAATATTTTAATTGAAACCCGAAATAACAGAAAACTAATTAAAAAGAGAAATTCTCGGAGGGATTCGGGCACGGTGTGGGAACGGAAATCGAAGGTTACACAAAAAGGTACTTTGGGTCCGACCATCACACCTCGTTGGCAGCTCTCATTAGGCCCGCATTGAGATACAGTTAACAGCGAGCCGTTAACAGCTTACAGCCTCCGCTTGATTGTGTTTTGCATGCCTCGCTTATGAAATTTGTCACTTGAACACGAACAATTGCAGTACACACTTTGTTGGCTTCCATTATAGTGCGGGCAGGAAACCAGTTTTCCGAAAAAGACACAAACACAATAAGCGTTTCTTCTGTACTGCATAATTATACATAATGGCAAATGCCTTTGTAATTAAGGTAGCCGGCTAAAATGCAACCACGTCCAGAGACCGACCGTCCGACGGTCCGACCGACCAAGTTTGTACCAGCGACAGTTGCATCCAGAGCACGTGCAAATGCCAGGCATAATTAGCCAAGTTAATTATAAAAATCCGGACCAAGCTGGCAGCCAGGAGCGAGATGCTCTGAGAGTTTTTACAGACGCTGCGCAAACTTGTTTAAGTTCGATTTGGAAATAAATCAACACAGACTTCCTCGTGGGAACGAAGAAGACGAAGCCATTAAAACTGTCAAGGACTCCCCCAGAACTGGCTGCCGCCGGATGAGAGATGTCAATTTCGCCTTCCTTCGATTTAGCTGTCTCTATATTTAGTTGGGCGGAAATAATTTTGTCAGCTAGCATTATCTCAGCAGTAGCTGTGACCTATATCCACCATTAAAACCTGTCCAATGATTTATTTGACAGCTGAGCCTTTCAGTCTCTATTGAACTTCAATTAAACGCAAAAAAGGTTGGACGTACAGGGAAAGTGCATTTATTGTTGGCTAACTATAGCCTTAACCTATTTATAACCATCTAAATCCAACGAGATAGCTAACTATCTAACGGTGTGCCAGTTAAGTGCTTCCACTTTCAATCATCATCAGCGTTTAACCTTTAAGCTTTGGTTATTATCATGACCCAGCATTATTAATTTTGTTTTTAACTTTGACATTCGCTTGAAGTCTCAGTTTTATTTTTTGCCAAGTTGAAGGTTTCATTAAAATTTCAAAAGCATGCTTAGGGTCTACCGTTTTGTGAGTCCCCTACTGCATTTTTAAGCTTATGCTAAATACTTCCTTATTCATCATTCTATCTGATGTTTTTTTTAGTACTAGAAGAAGTATGCATTCATTAATTAAGCAATAATAATCAAGTTACTGAACATTTCCATACTATGTTTCCTTTTTGTATTTTTTTATAATGAGTTGCCGATAAATTCTTGCATAAATAATGATAGGTAGGAGCCCTTACTTAGTGACTGCTTTACTGTTAAAATGCTAAGGCTATAAAACAAGTTTAAAAATTGTTTTAAAAAATATTTCAGGTTTTAGCTGAGTTTCTAAAGTTACAAAAGATATTACTTTTAACTAGTTTTTACAAAAACCCTTGGTTTTATTGGTCTGCTAAAATACTTTGAAACTAAATAAGTGCTTAGAGTTCTGACTAATAAATGCTAATAAATAAATCAAGGCATTTCCCAGTTTATTTTAATTGTAATTATTTATTTGCCACGTGCTGAAGTCATTTCCCAAGATTTCTCTGGCCAATGTACGAAGGCAAGTAACTCCAAGAATCGGACACTTGTTGCTCTTTTTTATTCTCTCTTCCTCTTTTCTCAGTTTTTTCTCCCTCTCCGTTTCCTCTCTATCTCTCAGAGTTTTCTCTGCGAGTTTCACAAGAGTCGCCGACGAAGTTACAGTCTTCAAGTGGCGCTCCATTCGTTTTACGTTGCGACGCCGGCCGGTACAAAAAGTAAGCATAAAACGGAATAATTACGAATGGGAAGCAGAACAGGCAAAGAGAATACACTTAACTCATTTTATCATTTTGGGTATTATAAGCCATGGTTTAGATTTTATAATTTTAAGGTTTAACTTTGATAAAACGAGCAATATCTAATTTAATTATTTATTACATTAAATTCAATAATTTAACAATATTTGCTTTACGGAAAAGCCAATACTAGGCTCTCAAAATACGAATTCCATTCTTGGAGATTTTTTAAAACTTTATTGCAAATTTTCAATTCAGGGTAATTTTTTTTTAGTGTAGACACTGGTGAGCGCTGAGGAAAGTAAAAGGTTTCGGCTTCAGAGAGGGAAAAAGAGATAGAGAGGAAAGGCGCTCAGTTGGAGTAGACTGGAGTTACGGGAATGCAGCTCAGCACAGTCTGAAAATCGTATGACGTCGTGGAATGCTTGGACATGGAAATGGAGGTGGAAACGGAGAGTTGACTGGCACTGCCAGACGCTTTGGCTTTGCCGTTCGCTTGGCAACGAATTTCGGATAAATAAAACTTGAGTCGAGCCAGTAGTCGGACTCCTCGGCATCTGATGGGAGTCGAGGCCCTGGCTAAAATCGGAGTCTGGCTGGAAATCGGAGCGCTGTGGCTGGTGGCATGATCGCCAGAAATGAGAGAGGCGGCGGTAACAACAATAAACACCGCAGCCCCCTTACACTCGGAGAAACTCGGGAATATCAAAGAACGTAATGCCGACGATGGGAAACTTTATTTTCTTCAATTAATAAAGATTACACTTTGAAATACATGGCTTAACCCACCCATATATCATTATCTTATCTTTCCCCTATAAATCATTAGCATTTTTTCTTGGCTAAAGATTAGTTACAGATATTGACATATTTTTAATGACTCAAATGGTCTGTAGAAATTTCTATGAACATTAATCCATTTTGAAAAATGATTCATCCCTTGTGGCATGTTACAGAAATCCCTTGATGATATATTTTTTATTTTTATTCTTAGCCTCAGAGTATTTTACCCTACTTATCATTTAAATTCCCTTTAACATCCGCATAGTCTAGCCATTTAAATTAATTACTAATTAAAACAAGAACGGAGCTTCAACTAGAACGAACACATAGGTCAAGTGCATTTCTTATGTCTTTTCCTTTACTTCTCTTCTAAGTTTCTAGAACCTTTCCATTTGAATGGTTAGGTATAAATCTGAGAGGTACTCACATATATCCAGTGAGGTGCCGATTTTCCCGGAAACGTTGAGGAACTTGAAGGGGTTTCCATTGAGCACCGAGTTGATGGAATTGCCAAAGTGTCCCATTCCGATGCCCATTCCCGATCCGATTCCAGGACTTAGGCTATTGGCCGCCGCCGGGGCCAAGTGTTTCAGTCTATCCAATGGTGGTCCCAGAGTGCTGGCCTTCAGCCGCTCCAGCAGAGCCGATCCGCTCAGATTTTGCATTATCTCGCTGGGACTGGGGGCGGCGGCGGACACCTGAGCCGCGTTTAAGGCCGCTGCATTGCAGAACTTGCTGATGCTCAGGATGCAGGTGATGAAGAGCAGGTGGAACGAGGAGGTGAAGCTGAAGCTAATCAGCTGCTGCACCTTGCTGTGGTAGTTGGTGCTGGCGCTGAAGAAGAAGGAGCTAGTTTTGGGCGGCGGTGGCGGGGCTTCATTAGCATTGTTACTTTCATTTGCGGAAGGATTGAATTGTGTGGATTGAAAGCGTTCCGTGTATTCCGGCAGGCAAGCTGTTGCCATCTTACAACGCTATCTTCAAGCTGCAAGGATATGGTAGAGTTTCACTTTGTTGTTTAGATTTATTGACCTTTTTAAGCATTTAAAAATTATTCTTTTAAGTTTTTTACTTAAACAAGAATTGTTCGCAAACGGTAGCAATAATTTCCACACATTTTGAGTTAAGTAATGAATTATAAATTCAATAAAAGTCTTTATACAAAGGCTACATATTTATATGGTTTGGAATACTGAACGTATTTTAAAAGTCTTTGGAAATTTTTGTTATGAAATAAGCAAATTGTTATAATATAGATTTTTTGACAAATCTTCGTTAAAGATGAAGGTTAAGTACTAATAATCCGGTTTAAGGGATGAATATATGAAAAACACATTGAAAGTGGGCCAAACACACTATTCACTCTAGTTATATTTCCCCAAAAAGTTGTATAGCTTATATATAGCCATCTTATTAAATAATAAGTCCAAGAAAATACACGCAACGTTTGCCAAAAAATTTCACGAAAAAGAGAGAATGCCAGAGAGAGGGAATGGCAAGGGGGAACAGAATAAAAACCGAATATGTTTGGCAATGTATCGAAAAGAGAGTGTGAGGCAAATGCACGATAAACATGCTGAAAGGCAAAGACTAAAAAAAGAAACATCATACGATGTTGCAGAAAACAGCATAGGGAAACATGAAGCGCGAAACACACACGCACACGAATGCACAAAAAGTGCAGACTAAGGGCGACGACTTTGGTCAAGCGAGGGTTAACGTTAACCCTCTCGCCCTCTCGCTCGCTTGCTCTCTGTTTGCTTTGGGCCAGGTCACGCCGTAATGAGTATCTTTTTGGAACACGAATTGGTTGCTGCTTATCAGCGCTGTAAGGTGTGATAAGCCCAGGTGAGCTTCTTAAGCTGAAGCCAACGCGGACTGACACCATTTCAATATGTTAATGTTTAATTCATTTTAACAAATAACAAAAACAGCAGACATGTGGTGCGGAAATTTATGCTGCCGTTTCACATGATGTATTGACGTAACGTTCGGCCGAAATAGACTCGTACATTATTTTTCAATTAACACTTGCTCGCTGGGGAAGTGCTCGAGAAATGCGTTGATGAGCTGGCTTTGAAACCTGGGCTTGAACTTTTTTGTATTTGCTTTGAACTTTTGCTTTCCGAAACGTTTTTTTTCGCGCACCGAAAATTTCACGGCTAACGGTGTTACTGAGGCGCGTGGAACGACGGAAAAGCAAACAGACACGACAGTGCGGCACGCACGACGATATAAGACTGCCGGGCCGGTCTCGGCCGATATCGCTAAGCGACCGAGCAACCAATGGCACCGTTCGTTTCTCTGCTTCGTGTGGCATTCGGCAGCGCTCGTCTGTCGACGAACCGATGATCGCCACGCGTACAAGCCGAACTTGGCTCCCCGATCTCACCTGAGATGGGAGAATGGGAGAGCGTAGTAGCCCTGACAGCACATGTGGAGCTCTGGGCTCGACGTCATCAGTGGGTTCGCCGGAAGAGCGCCAGCAAAGAGAGTGTGATCTCCCGCGATCACAGCTGACATTGAAATGGATGCTGGGCGAGAGCGGGCAGGTGGGTGCTCTGTGCTCAGTGCTCTTGCACCAGGCTCTCTTGCTACCTCTGACTCTCTTTGGTGGCTAGGTGTAACAATCAATTTCGCTTTGGAGGTGTGTTCCTCTGATCTCGCAGCTCTATGGCCAATTACTGTGTTGGACAATTTGTGAAATTACAGGTCTAAATTAATTCTGTTGGCGTAGGTCAATAGTCAAGGCTCCGATCGGAAGGCTGTTAAGGTAATATGCCTATTCAAATTCTAATTGATTTCGTACCTTTGCATATTCCGCTGTTAAATTGATTTAAATTATAGGAATTTTTAAGCAATTATTGATGTGGGACAATGGGGTGGGCTTGCAGGGGTAATATTCTTTATTGAACCCCGTAAAAAAATTATTTTTTCAGTATATTTTAATAATTATATGATATTACTTAATATTACCATTTTAAACGATACTCGAACTGGCCCACGTGTCGTATGAGTATTGTTGTTTATTAATAGTTCAACACTCTAACTAAAGATATTAATGTAAATATACATATGTAGTGTTTTTATGTTGGAAAATTTTAGTTTCAAAATATTTACGAGACTAAAACAAGGACTTCTGTTGGATTTACACGTTTCCTACTCATTCACCTCGAAAGTGGAAACCCGAAATAATGAAAATTATTATTATTGCGCACTTTATTCATTTATTTTGCACATGAAGATTTAAATATATATTTGGGAACAATATAAACTACTGAATCAAATTATTTATTTATGTGCTCTAGTCATTTACCCACCAAGAAGACCTTAAATTTGCGCAATTTTCGATTAAAAATTACATAACTATCTGCACATTGAGTTTAGAAATTAAAAAAAAAATATTGTTTTTCAAAAACTTTTGTCACATTTTTCAAAATTTTAATTGTATATAATTATAAATGGCGAATCGGAAGATATACCCAGTGTTGCCAGATGAAAATTTTGCTATCCCCCATAAAATAGCAGTCTTCGCCTGTTTCAAAATATCTGTTAATTTCAAATAATTAATAGCATAAATATCTCATTATGAGGTGGGAATTTTGCAAAGCGATAGAACTTCGGTGGAATAACAGTTATAAGTAAAGATAGAAATTTTGATCGAAAATAAATTCTTCCTCTAAATGTATCCGAAATCAGACTCTAGTTTGCCAAGCTTGAAAATTTCTGGTATAGGGATTAATTAAATTCACCAAGAATTTTGCTCTCCAATGCCTTTGAATTCGCCAAGCATTTAATTGTCCAACGCCATCTATGAATGGAGTTGGAACGCCATTCGAGTTCACCAAGAATTTTGCTGTCTAATGACATTTGAATTTTGCTGTCCAACGCCATCTATGAATGAATATGTTAGCACACTGCTGACTGAGAGATGCCGATTTTGTAAGCATCACTGATATCTGTGAGATGCCGTTTTCTCCCAATATTGCAATATAGCTAAGTAAGCATCTCTGATGCTTGTGATATGCCAATTTGTCCCAATAATGCAAAATAGCTAAATGAGCACCACTGCCAATGTCAGTGAGATGCCCTTTGCTTCCAACAACGCAATATAGCTAAATGAGCACCACAGCCAATGTCAGTGAGACTGCGCATCACTGATGCCGGTGAGAAGGGATAAGAAGAGCAAATAACTCTCTTAGCTATCGTATCTCTTCCCCACTCTCCCACTCTCCTACTCTACCACTATCCGCCATACCAATGACGTCAGCGTACAGATCAGTGCATCGTCGCTCTACTGCTTGCTGTTCGCCTGTTACTAGAAATGTTACATCGTGGCGCACAGAGCAAAACAGCTAACTAAGAATCACTGATGCCAGTGAGATGCCGTTTTCTCCCAATAATGTAAAGTAGCTAAATGAGCACCACTGCCAATGTCACTGGAAGTAAGCACCACTGCCAATGTAAGTGAGATGCCGTTTTGCCCCAATAATGAAATATAGCTGACTGAGCATCACTGTCCATGTTACTGTTACAATGTTACAATGTCAGCGTACAGATCAGCGCATCGTCGCTCTACTGCTTGCTGTTCGCCTGTTACTAGAAATGTTAAATCGTGGCGCACAGAGCAAAACAGCTAACTAAGAATCACTGATGCCAGTGAGATGCCGCTTTCTCCCAATAATGTAAAATAGCTAATTGAGCACCACTGCCAATGTCAGTGAGATGCCGTTTTCTCCCAATAAGGTAAAATAGCTAAATGAGCACCACTGCCAATGTTACTGGAAGTGAGCATCACTGCCAACGTTAGTGAGATGCCGTTTTCTCCCAATAAGGTAAAATAGCTAAGTGAGCACCACAGCCAATGTCAGTGAGACTGCGCATCACTGATGGCAGTGAGAAGGGAGCAGAAGAGCGAATAACTGTGTGCTAACATATTTTATAGCAGCTCTCGTATCTCTTCCCCACTCTCCCACTGCTTGCTGTTCGCCTGTTACTAGAAATGTTAAATCGTGGCGCACAGAACAAAACAGCTTACTAAGAATCACTGATGCCAGTGAAATGCCGTTTTCTCCCAATAATGTAAAGTAGCTAAATGAGCACCACTGCCATTGTCAGTGAGATGCCGTTTTCTCCCAATAAGGTAAAATAGCTAAGTGAGCACCACAGCCAATGTCAGTGAGACTGCGCATCACTGATGGCAGTAAGAAGTTAGCAGAAGAGCGAATAACTGTGTGCTAACATATTTTATAGCAGCTTTCGTATCTCTTCCCCCTCCCACTGCTTGCTGTTCGCCTGTTACTAAAAATGTTAAATCGTGCCGCACAGAACAAAACAGCTAACTAAGAATCACTGATGCCAGTGAGATGCCGTTTTCTCCCAATAATGTAAAGTAGCTAAATGAGCACCACTGCCAATGTCAGTGAGATGCCGTTTTTCCCAATAATGTAAAGTAGCTAAATGAGCACCACTGCCAATGTCAGTGAGATGCCGTTTTCTCCCAACAAGGTAAAATAGCTAAGTGAGCACCACAGCCAATGTCAGTGAGACTGCGCATCACTGATAACAGTGAGAAGGAGCAGAAGAGCGAATAACTGTGTGCTAACATATTTTATAGCAGCTCTCGTATCTCTTCCCACTCTCCCACTGCTTGCTGTTTGCCTGTTACTAAAAATGTTAAATCGTGGCGCACAGAACAAAACAGCTAACTAAGAATCACTGATGCCAGTGAGATGCCGTTTTCTCCCAATAATGTAAAGTAGCTAAATGAGCACCACTGCCAATGTCACTGGAAAGAGCACCACTGCCAATGTCAGTGAGATGCCGTTTTTCCCAATAATGTAAAGTAGCTAAATGAGCACCACTGCCAATGTCAGTGAGATGCCGTTTTCTCCCAACAAGGTAAAATAGCTAAGTGAGCACCACAGCCAATGTCAGTGAGACTGCGCATCACTGATAACAGTGAGAAGGGAGCAGAAGAGCGAATAACTGTGTGCTAACATATTTTATAGCAGCTCTCCTATCTTTTCCCCACTCTCCCACTGCTTGCTGTTCGCCTGTTAGTAGAAATGTTAAATCGTGGCGCACAGAGCAAAACAGCTAACTAAGAATCACTGATGCCAGTGAGATGCCGTTTCCTCCCAATATTGCAAAGTAGCTAAATGAGCCCCACTGCCAATGTCACTGAAAGTGAGCATCACTGCCAATGTTAGTGAGATGCCGTTTTCTCCCAATAATGTAAAATAGCTAAATGAGCACCACTGCCAATGTCACTGGAAGTGAGCACCACTGCCAATGTTAGTGAGATGCCGTTTTCTCCCAATAATGTAAAATAGCTAAATGAGCACCACTGCCAATGTCACTGGAAGCGAGCACCACTGCCAATGTCAGTGAGATGCCGTTTTCCCCAATAATGTAAAATAGCTAAATGAGCACCACTGCCAATGTTACTGGAAGTGAGCATCACTGCCAATGTTAGTGAGATGCCGTTTTCTTCCAATAATGTAAAATAGCTAACACAGCACCACAGCCAATGTCAGTGAGACTGCGCATCACTGATGGCAGTGAGAAGGGAGCAGAAAAGCGAATAACTGTGTGCTAACATATTTTATAGCAGCTCTCGTATCTTTTCCCCACTCTCCCACTGCTTGCTGTTCGCCTGTTACTAAAAATGTTAAATCGTGGCGCACAGAACAAAACAGCTAACTAAGAATCACTGATGCCAGTGAGATGCCGTTTTCTCCCAATAATGTAAAGTAGCTAAATGAGCACCACTGCCAATGTCACTGGAAAAGAGCACCACTGCCAATGTTAGTGAGATGCCGTTTTCTCCCAATAATGTAAATTAGCTAAATGAGCACCACTGCCAATGTTACTGGAAGTGAGCATCACTGCCAATGTTAGTGAGATGCCATTTTCTCCCAATAAGGTAAAATAGCTAAAAGAGCACCACAGCCAATGTCAGTGAGACTTGCGCATCACTGATGGCAGTGAGAAGGAGCAGAAGAGCGAATAACTGTGTGCTAAAATATTTTATAGCAGGTCTTGTTTCTCTTCCCACTCTCCCACTGCTTGCTCTTCGCCTGTTACTAGAAATGTTAAATCGTGGCGCACAGAAAAAAATCAGCTAACTAAGAATCACTTATGCCAGTGAGATGCCGTTTTCTCCCAATAATGTAAAATAGCTAAATGAGCACCACTGCCAATGTCACTGGAAGTGAGCACCACTGCCAATGTTAGTGAGATGCCATTTTCTCCCAATAAGGTAAAATAGCTAAAAGAGCACCACAGCCAATGTCAGTGAGACTTGCGCATCACTGATGGCAGTGAGAAGGAGCAGAAGAGCGAATAACTGTGTGATAACATATTTTATAGCAGTTTTCGTATCTCTTCCCCCCTCTCCCACTGCTTGCTGTTCGCCTGTTACTAGAAATGTTAAATCGTGGCGCACAGAATAAAACAGCTAACTAAGAATCACTGATGCCAGTGAGATGCCGTTTTCTCCCAATAATGCAAAGTAGCTAAATGAGCACCACTGCCAAGGTCACTGGAAGTGAGCACATGAGAAGTGGCTATAAGAGGCTGTCAAGAAAAGTTCAAACATCACGTTGAATATAATTTTTTATCCATTCTTAAGAAATTCCTTCTAATATAAAATAGATATAAAGTACTTACCACTTCTTGAGCAATAAAAATCTACGCAGAAATACACTACACATAAGTATATTTGAGTTTATTATTATTAATCATGTATCTTTTTTAGTGGGGAAACATATACATATGTATGTACACTTAACAAATACAGTTAACAAAAGGCTAATACGTATGTAGTAATAATGGTAATATATAATAAAACGGTTCTGCTTCTCCCGACAACAGAAATATAATTTCTCAACTTGCTCTAATAGTAGACCATAATCATTATGATCCTTATTTTTGTCATACATATATACGTATAGTTATAATTAATTCGCTTCATTTAAAAATAATGCACACTTACAGCTATATACAGTTTGGAACTATGTAATTTATAATTAGCAATTAGATTTCTCTTAAACATCTCGTTTTGTTTTACGTTTTTCGTTACTAATTTTTATTAATTTTCTGTTTTTTTGTGATAGAACTCTGCGACATAGTATTTTGTACAGCATCCTTTGAGGATGCGCCTCCAAGTGACCCGCCGTGTCCTTGCCGTGCCTTAAAATTTTAAAATAATTAATTTACACAATACACAGAGTTGCTCAGTCTTCAGGCGTGTTGTTGTTGTTCTTTTTCTGCCGCGGGTCTCGTGTCAACTTTGGTCTTTCATCCTTCCAAGGACCAAGCGAAAGAATCGTCCTTCATGCATTGCCACACACGAAGTGCCAAAGGATATCAATCTAGTACGAGGATATGCCAATGACGGGTGAGTACTGGAAAGGAGAGTAAAAAAATATATTATTAAAATTCAATATTAAATGAATTATAGAAACTTTAGAAAGGCTTAATATTTAATTAATTTGAAACCCACCTCCTCATCCATGACACTGGTGTGGTCGTAGATCCTTGCCGGCAGATTCTTGCGCAAACTGAAGTGATCCTCTGTGGTGGTGGTTTTTCGGTAGATGGGATTCTCAAAGTTCATCGAGTTGATGCGTCGCTTGCTGCAGTAGCGATAGCCAATCAGCAGGAGCTGTCGAGATAAATTGATTAGATTTTCCCACCAGGCCATCTCTTGCACAAACTTACCACCGATAGCAGGACGGCAAAACCACTGAGACTGGCGATGACCACCAGCGCAATGAAGCCGGAATCCGGCTGCGGACTGGGCGCTGTGGTCTGTTCGATTTGGGTCTGATTTTTCACTGGGCGCTGGTCGGCAACTGTGGAGAGAAATGGTTTCCAATTAATGCGAATTTTCATAGGGAAATTTTAAGGCAATGCAGTGAACATAGAAACAATAGGGTGCTATATGGCAAACTTTAATGGTGTGGGTTAATTTAATATAATTTATCGAATGTTCATAATAAAAGATTTAACCATTAATATGTCGCCTTAAATATTATAGCTAACCTTCAACACAAAACACACATAAACACAATACAAAACATTTTAATTAAATTCTAAATCCATTTAGATTTTTTTTTTAAGCTCTAATCTCTTCCAAGAGGCTTTAAAAAATTCCTATCTCATAAATACGCCAAGTTTCATAAGAATCAAATACTTCTTTAATCTCTAAGATTCATATGTATATTTTTATTAAAAGAAAGAGGTTTATTTTTAGACCCTGGCAAGGCTTTCCCTTAGCCAGGACTTTCCCTTCACACAAGCCTTTCCCTTAGCCTTTCCTTAAGATTATTCTAGCTCCATCACAATGACGGGGCTTAAGTGCTACTACCTTTGGCAATGATAAACAAAAGGGAAGAAGACTGTATAAAAAGAAAGAAACGGAAATCATTGCAATAAAAGAGCAAAGCGAAAGAGGGATTCAACATCAAAATCCAAGCGGCTTAGGTCCTCCCTGTACTGGTGCCGCCACCCACTGGCAAGGATGCGAAGGAATTTTCAATCAAATCGCTCAAAGTGCGCATTTAGGCGCAAATAAACACTTAAACGCGCTCGCGCCTTTGATGGTGCAAACTTTTATGCGAAAGAAGCGGCAGCCGCCGATTTAGATTGGGAATAGGAATTGGAATGGGAATCAGAGTAAGGAGTAGGAATGGAAATGGAAATGGCAACGTAATGACATCGTTAACGCATCGCATTTAATGGGGCTTCGAGGGAGGACGACTTCTTGCTAGTCAAAACATTAAAAGTTATCAACATTAAGTTGAGCCGCACTTTAAGGCCAACGCTTGAGTAACTCGGGAGGAGAGGCTGGCTTCTCCCCCGATATTAACCTCATACTTTGCGGCTGGGAATTGTTGGTTAAGGGGGCTGGTGTGGTTTGGGGATTGGGGGCTTCCCTTTGGGGATTTCGATTGCAGTGTTGGCCCATTGCCTGCCTACTTGCGGTTGGCCCCGATGCAAGTGGCTCAATCCGGATGGCGTTTATGAAACTGTCAAGGATGGGGTTGGGACTGGGGTGCCCTGATGATGATTAATGTGGGCCATGACAAAGCAAATGTTGCTCTTGGTTGGGTGCCACAAAAGGGGCTTCGGATGAGTGCGGATCTCGGCAAGCTTTTTGATTAATACGCTTGCAATAAATCTGAATCCCACGAAAGTGTTTGATAGTGGAAACCGTCGTTGAGAGAGACGTTCAGGAAGTCGCTGGGTTGTCAACCCATCCGAATGGATAACTATCAAAGTTCCTCTCCCCCGCTTCTCTGCATTTATTAATCAAAATTTCCGTTGACGTCCTGCTGATGAAGTTTTCTTCGTTTCTTTTTTGTTTTCTGTTTAAAATTTTACATTGAAGGACAGGTTCAGGGTTCAAGCAGAAGAAGACTGATTGTGGGGACAGACACATTTAAATGATTTGCATCTCATAAATAAGGGAACAAAGTTGTTTGGAAAAGTGACAACTTTGAAAGTTTTCTGTACTTAAAATTGGTCGAAACAGTGACGCAAAGTTAAGGGTATTAAATATATGGGTAAGGGAATGTTTTGTACTGATATTACATTATAAATTGACATTTAAATATTATAATTAGATTTCCAAAGATTGGCATAAAAGGTAAATCCTTTTTTTTCAAGTTCCCAAGACTGCAACCGATATAATGTCAAAATTCCAAGACTTTCACAGACGCAAAAATTAATATACAGCGACTTTCCAGTCAACAACACAGAACAAAGACACAAGACAGAGCACAGAACAGGATTGTCAGGCCTACCGAAAGCCGCCGCCAGGAGAGGCAACCTAGTGCTCAGCCGGAGATCATCGTTCACTCTTCTACGAGTGTCAGCATTTCCCACCTGGACACCGGTGGGCAGTCGACGGACCGGGAACTTCGGTCTGGGTTTCGTTTTGCGGGCTCGTGGGGGTTTCGTGCTGGGAGCCACATAAAGAGCTGCATGCAAGTCATGCCGGAGTTGGGGATTTGGGTTTTGGTTAGTGTAAGCATTAAATCAAAATTCATGCCATGCTGATTAAATCAAAAGCATAAAGCCGGACAGGCTTTGGCAAAAATTCTTGAATACTTACGATCTTCGACACACATGAGGCCGTCGGCCATCAGCTTCAGACCCGTTGGGCAGGCACAGGAAATGCGGGGACTCCTCTCATTAATCCTGGGCGCTGGCAGGCAGAGGTGAGAGCAGTGACCATTGACCGACTGACAGTGGTTGATGCCATCCGGCTGGCGGTACGGATGATAGACGTGAACCACCATGGGATGCTGGAGCTAAAAGGAGAGAATGAAAGGAATACAAATATAAATATTAAAAGTCTAGTAAATATAATAGAAGCTAGAGACCAGATACATATTGAAAATCATAGGTAAAACTTACCATATGCACAGCTGTCACGGGCTCCACATCCTCTCCCGTGAACTTGTTGGCTTTGAAGACCGCCTGCTTGTCCCAGTCGGTCCAGTAGACGTAGTCCTCAAAGATGGTGATAGAGAAGGGATGACGCAGGTACTCGCTGGAGTAGAGTACCTGGCGCCGCTGGGAGCCGTCGTAGTTGGCCGACGAGATGATGTTCAGCTTGCCGTCCACCCAGTAGATGCGCTTCTTAACCAGATCCAAAGTAATGCCATTGGGCCACTTGACGTCATAGCTGATGATGGTGGTGCGGTGGGATCCATCCATGCCCGCCCTCTCAATGCGCGGAGAGGCGCCCCAGTCGGACCAGTACATCCAGCCCTCGATGGGGTCCAGGGCGATGGAGCGCGGGATGTCCAGCGAGTCCTCCACGAGCACCTTGCCCATGCTGCCCTCAAAGTTGGTCAGCTCGATGGTGCACTTGTGGGTGTCCGTGTAGTAGACGTGGTTGTAGATCCAGTCCACCGCCAGTCCGTCCGAGGTAACCGAAGACTGCTTGAGGACCACGGTCTTCTCGCTGCCCTCGTCGATGGGCGCCTTGTAAATGCTCTGCGTGGTCACGTCGCTCCAGAAGATCATTCCCGTACGGAACACGAAATCTAAAGCTGTGGCTGCTTTTGTATTGTTCACAATAGAGGTCATCTCCATGTGGTCGAGGGCTATCTTCCGGATGTCGTGGCGCCTGGCCAACAGGAGAGAGGCATGACCTTCGCTGGCCTTGCATCTGGTGTGGTTGCGCGGATCCCTCATGTAGCCCGCCTCGCACTCGCACTTGAAGCCCCCGATTTCGTTGACGCATATCTGGGAGCACTTGCCGGGCGTCTCGCACTCGTTGATGTCCTGGCAGTTCCGCTTGTCCGCGGACAACGTGTAGCCCTCGTGGCACTCGCAGCGGTGGCCCACCATCAGGTCCACACAGTGGTGCATGCAGCCGCCGTTCTTTGAGGCGCACTCGTTGACGCCACACTTGCCCGCCGGCTCATCCTCGCCATCCGCGCAGTCCTTTCGCTTATCGCAGACCTTGGAAAGCGGGATGCACTGGCCACCGCCGCAGTCGAACTCGCTGGTGGAGTTGCAGACGCCCTGCTCGGATCCCAAACTCAGGCTCAGGCCGCAGTTCCGCTCGTCGCTGCCATCGGCGCAGTCCTTGTCCCCGTTGCAGGTGAGGTGTCCGGGTATGCAGCTGCGATCGCCGCACTGGAACTGGTCCGCCCGGCAGGTCACGTTCTTGCAGTTGGCCGTGTGCTCGTCGTCGCCGTCCGGACAGTCGCGGTCGCCGTCGCAGAGCCAGCTGTGATGCAGGCAGGTGATGCGGTCCTTGCACTGGTACTCGTGTGGCAAGCAGGGCGTGGTTGTCTTGGTGACATTCGCACAGGCCTAGAAAAGGGGAAAAAATAAACCAAGAATTTAATTTAGAGAAAATTATTTTTCTTTGAATTTAAAAGAACTATTTACTGTAAGCTGCTATTTTTTAGTTGTAATGCGAAAAACAAAACCTAGTTCCCTCGGCTAAGGTACCAGACAAAGTTTGCTGCCCTCACAGTTTGAGGAAACTTTTCCGCTCTGAAGTATGTGCGGGGTGCGGAGGATGTCCGGAAATTATGCAGCCCCTCTAAGCATGCAAAAATGCAATTTTACGCGTGCCCTGCGTTGACAACAAAAGCTGCCAAAGCTGGCAGGCGCTGAGTTATGCCCAACTTGGTCATAATTTATGTGGCTTAAACCGAACACCGAAAAAGCGAACGCCGAAGAAGGAAGAATGGGCGGGAATTTAGTTTTTTTCCCCCAACCGGAAATGGGAATTTATGGCGTGTATTATTCACTCACCCGCTCGTCGGAGCCATCGGAGCAGTCCGGATCGCCGTCGCAGACCCAACGCTTGGCAATGCAGGCGCCGTTGGTGCAGGTGTGCTCCGCCACGTGGTCGCAGGGCACCACCGGACACTCCTTTTCATCGGATCCGTCGCCACAGTCATCGTCGTGATCGCACTTCCAACGCTTCTGGATACAACGTCCGTTGCCGCAGGTGAACTCGTCGGAGCGACAGGTTTGGTCTGGGAATTTATCAAGGATACTTAGGAACACACAGTCGCCACAAAAAAGGAAGTTGCAAGCAAACGAGGGTTGAACAAAAAGGGACAAAGGCGAAATGAAGTCGATGAGTTGGGGATAAAGTTTCTTAAGGAGTTAAGAAGGATGAAGGGGTTAAAATGGAGTTAAAAAGGGAGTTTGCTCTTAGGGTTTAAGGTAAGGGAAGCATAAATAAATAGCACAGTTATTTCTTAAATGAAGTGCAACCTTTTAATTGATAAATCCAACAAAACGAAAACAAATATACAAAGCTATTTTCCATTTCCCAATAAACCAGTTTTAAATACATTAAATGAATGATTATCCGGACTCCACTCAGGGTCGGAGGTCACTCGGAGTCTTTCAGAAAGCTTAGAATGAATGGCAACTAAAAACCAAAAGCCAAATGAAGTGCGGTTGCCTCAATAGTTGGAATAAGTTAGCAATGAGGTTTACTTGAAGAGCGAGATGAGGATAAATGGGGGTAAGAGCTCTGAATGAAGTTCGTTCGGTTAGAGCGGAATGCAGCTGCAGATGAATGGAAATTAAAAACTATTTGCATAAGCAAAGGAAGCTCAAACGAAAACTGAAGCAATTTCTCTTTCAACTTAAGTAGAATCGAACTAAATAAATAACTACATTTTAAGTGAGGGTACACAGAGGGTCAAATATAAGTGGAAACGGTAAGAAAATACTATTCATTTTCACCTGGGTAAACGCTAAGCATTTTAAGTAATAAAAACAAATATTTCTGTGAGAGACTTAAAAAAAACCAAAAGAATTTAAATCAGTGCTGATAAAACAATTTAAAAACATTCTTAAATCGTTCCTCTTGCTAAGAGAATATTTATTTAAATTTAAAAATAAAAATCTACAACATTTCACATTTTATTCTTACTGCAATTGTGCTCATCGGAGCCATCGCTGCAGTCCTTGCTCTGGTCGCACATCCAGGCCAAAGGAACACACTGTCCCTCTCCACTCTTGCAGACATATTCATCCGGCGAACAGGTGCGGGCTCCTATCCAAATTGATTTGCAGCATTTATAGGAAAAAAAAATATAAAAAAAAAAAAATTGGGAGAGAGGAAAGAGAAAGCATCGTGTTGAGCTGACATTGCTTTCAATGCATTACGCATACGCCATGTATTACCCACGGAGACATAACAATAAATTCATTTATTAGAGGAGATTTCCCTTGCCCTACGCGTAAACAGCTAAAAGGAAAATCTTTCTAAATATTCCATCAGCCTGGGGGATTCATCTATGGGTTAGATATCGCAAAAAAACATCAACTGATTTTGTGCAGCGACGCCCTTAAATACAGTGGGACCTTTATATGTTCTCTTGGAAATATATACAAGCTGCGATCTCAAATAAAATATTAGAGTATTATTTATATAATTTAGAGACTAACGAGATGTGGTTATGGAATGTAATAAAATGGCACAACACTGTAAAAAGCGTTTATTTTTAATCAAAGCTTAAAGATTTATTAAAGGGAAATTCCTTATTAAAGACGATTACTGACTGTTTAATGCATTTATGTAGAAAATCCTTTTAAATCAATAAATTTCTAGATCTTTCTTGTTCTTTTTATAGAATCCCTACTGTAGTTTACCCGTGACAATGTCGAGGATATTGCGGCAGCAGCGCACTTGTCTGTGGGCGAGGATTAAGCGAATTTCATGCGATGTTGCCAGGCGCCACCATCACCGCCAGCGGCAGCGACAACGCGTCGTATACTTGTTGTCAAGGGCCGCCATGAATGAGTACACAATACACCCGCACACACAAATGAACACATACAACACACACACTTCATACACACCATACACGCACACACACGACTGGTACTTGTGACTCTCGCTCTCAATGACTTGATTAAACTTCTGAGCATCGCATCGAGGGGGGCGAAATTGTTGCGAAAATTATGCAAGCGCCACTCCATTAAGGGTGCGTATGAGTTATGCGGCAAGTTGGTTAGTGAAAGCGATTACACAAGGGGGTGGAGGATGGTTGGGGGGGAGGATGGTTGCTTTAGTAGTTTCTGGCTTACTGCAGTGCGCCTCATCGGACTTGTCGCGGCAATCGTTGTTGCCGTCGCAGAGCCAGCTCCGCGGAATGCACTGCTCGACCGTGCGGCATTTGAACTCATTGTTGGGACAGGCATTTACTAAACACAATCACAGAATCGAAACGGTCGTTGGTTAGCTCACTCTCTCTCCGGGGGTATATATGAATTCCACAGGGAATTTCGGTGGAATTCTAGGGCTCTATACTTACTGCACAATTCGGGGGTTTCGTCGGAGCCATCGGCACAATCGTGCTCCTGATCGCAACGCCATTTATTTGGTATACAATTGCCGTTGCCGCATCGAAACTGGTCCGTTGAGCAGGTGGCCTCTGCAAAGAGCATTGAAAAAGGTCCAGTTAAATCGGGTTTGTGATACAGCCAAGAGTATTCATAGTAGCACTTAAATAAATAGCTTTGAGAATTAAATGTAATTGTTATTTAATTATTTAAAAACATAAATGAACTTGGTAATGAATCATTTGGGTTTTATTTATCTAAATTGTTGTGTTTAGCTCATAAATACTTCATTGTTTTGGGGGAACTATGTTGTGATGGTTTAGTTATTACTTGTTATTTGGACTAATGGGATAATAAGTTTGTTTTGTAAACAGAATAGTTTCATTTAAATAATAAACATAATAATAAACAGCATAATTTTAATAATAAACATCAGAATGAACAGAATATGGCTATATTTAAATATTACTAGAACTCATATACATAAGTTTTACATCTTAACTAGGATATAAGCAATAGTGAAGAATCTTTAAAACATTATTATTCAACAAATATTTAAAATACAACTAAAATGATTGCTTAACCCAAAATATATTTAGTAAAGTCTCTAAAAAATGGTATGGTAGTATTATAGCCCCCTTTATGACAGAGATTTCTCATAAAAGCTTTTTTAATTAACTTCCGCCTCCCTAAAAAATATGTAAATAAATACTCCCGGCTTGAAAATAATTTTTAGCTGTATTATTACGACCGCAGTTGTATGTTTGCCTGGCTTTGAACTCCCCCGGCGACCCGTATCAAAAACAAAAGCCAAGCAAGCACGAAAAAGGAAATAGGGGGCACTCAGAAATATACGCGTGTTTATGAATGCCTTCCCCTCTGTTTGGGTGTGTGTGTGTGTGTGAACACACCCTCTGCCAACACACAAACACACACATTTATTTACACGCACTTGAGCACGTGCTGCGAGCAAGGAAAATACACCATACAATATATGTAGAGGAGAAACAAAAAGGACGTTGCTGCTGCAATGGCTTTTCAATGCCACTCCAAGGGGCAGAGAAAATGTGTCATTTTTTATACCGGGTGAGCGCGGGCGCGTGTGCCAGGATATAGTATATGGATACATGACTCGTAATAGGATTAGTCGCTCTTTGAATCCGAGCCGCTGACTTGTTGCTGTGAAATGCTTTATTCCGGCTCAACTGCCGGAAAAGCTAGTTGCAAAATTCCATTGCATACTTCGGGGAATTGGCCTTGGCAATTAGAATTTTCCGTTTCCTTGGCTTCAATCGAGTGGAAGGTTTCAGCCTGCCTGGGGGCAAGTTTGTAGCCATTTTTGGGCAATTTTTACGGCCTCTATAAAACACAATTCGAGGCGTTTTGTTGTAAACGATTGGAACATGCCTTGTGGCCATTCGGTATGGCTGTTGATTATGCAAATCTTGGCTAGGAAAGGCCCAGAGCCACAGTGTCACAGTACCCACCCTGTAACTTTTAATCAATTTTTATGCTTGCCGCCATATCAATAACATTTTATATGATTACTTTTCTAAACTTTTTATGGCCGAAAATGAAATGTGGCATGAAAAAATGGCCACGAGTGTGTGTGTGCGTGTGTGGGAAACTTGCGCAAAACAAAACTTTGATGTGAGCCAATATTTGTTAAAAAAAAGAAACAAAAAAATAAAAGCAAAACAAAGGAGGCAAATATAAATACACACACATTCAGTGAACAATAAAAAATTGGCCACATGTGTGACCCAAACAGGCGAAAATAAAATGTGTAGGAAAGCAAGGGAGTCGGAGTCGGGGTCCAATGATTGTCGATTCGATTTTATGTTATTTTCCTTTGCGATCCGTTTTTGCTAATATGTGACATTATTTTCGGAAATTGCGCCCCGCGGACAAATTCCCGGAATTCTCGCTGATCTCTGGCCGTATTAAAATTTGATGTCACCGCTGCCCCCAATTAAAAATCAAATTACAGCGCACACTTTTTGTATCCGTGTCTCTGACATGATGGCGTGGCGAAAACTTTCATCGATTGCATTTATGCAGCCAAAACAAAAAAGGACACAACTGCTTATAAATAAAAATATGAAAGTTGCGCTGTCATGCGGCATTTTGCAGCATAATTTATTTTTTTAACTAAGTTTAAACGGCTTTTCAGTTGATTAAAAAACTTTGGCCTTTGGCAGTTGATGTTTCCGTGTGTTCCTCCAGGCATCGCGCTCGTCCTCGCTCCTCTTGCCAATTTGTATGCAAATGTTAAGCGGCGCTGGCGAAAATATTCTGTTGCATCGCTGCCAGCCTGTGTATGCTGGCTGCAGGCTGATGTCGGAAAAGCGGAAACGGGGACAACGGGAAAGCTGGGGCAGGGTGAATGACGGGATTTTTGTAAATCCAGATGATTGGGATTTCGGCATGTTTAATTTAAGTTAAAAGGTGTCGAAAACTTTCCGACCTGATAATAGTTAAAAGTTTGCCCCTCAACTTCGACTAGTTTAACCGAGAATTCTGCCGCGCTTTGAGTTTACTTTCGGCAGTCTGAGTCTGGGGTTCGGGCTGATAAAAGGACATGATAGCAGGCACTAGAGAGTTTACAAGAAGTACTTAAGAAAGTACTGGGAGTAAATCTGGAAAGCAATTTAAAATATAAACATCTATATATCTTAACAAGCAAGAATAGACAATAAAAAATATTTTAAATGTAAACTGAATAGAACATATACATTTTGTGGCTTTTTAAAGTTGAAAATTCAAATCCTTTATAGGAAAATTTACATTAAAATAATAATTGTGTGATTAAACATACACTGAAAGGCTTTTAAATGCTGTGGTGTGAGTTTTTAAGCCGACTACCAAACAAATGTTTATTTTAGGAAATGCATAAACAGTTTTCAGCTCTTTGTTGATTTATTGCTGGCAAAACATATCATCTGCACTCGTATTGTAATATATATATTTATATTTTCAGCTCTAATAGACCAGCATTCATTGGTGATTATTGATCCAAAATGTTCACAAAATGCATGCAATTCACTCAAATAATATATAAATTACACGAACACATTGAACTTAAAATTAGCCAAATGAATAACCATAATTATTTGCCTACCATTTATAGTCAGAGCCCTTAAAGTGAGGCTCTCAGTTTGCAGCAGGCTGGCAACGAAGATTAAACACCAAATTCGACCCATTTTTGTGGGCTTTCTCAGGGAACAATTCCTCAAAGTTGTATGATTTCTTTAGACAGCAGCTGGTTAAGAAGATTAAGTTGTTGAGTTGGCCAAGATTTCCGATTAGGTCTGATAAATAAGGCACCAGCAGTGACAGAGTTCAATTTCTGGTTGACATATTCAAGCAGGTTCAGCCAACTTGCACAAATTGATTGCATAATTTCCGCAAACAAAAACTGCCCTCGAGCAGGACAATTTCAAGTTCATTATGAGCGGACCACACAGAGTCCTTTATAAATATATATATATAAATATATATAATTTGTAAACATGATATTCCGTTTTTCGGGGTCAGACAGAGGAGGGGTCGTCGGAAACCCATTTAATGTTCAACTAAATGATAAATGGCTGAAATGGCAAGTGCTGCTGCTTTGGGGGGAAGTCAACCCCATCAACTGTCACCGATTGACTCTGCGGATAAGTCTGGCCGAGAAACGGAGACTTCCTGGCCGTATCCTCGCGAGCCAGGCCTTTCGAGTCCTGCTGCTGGCGTTTTGTCAGAGATAAGCAAGAAATCTTGGCAACTCTCAGCCACAGTCTCAGTGTGATTCTCAGTCCAATTAGCCTTTAATATTTTCGCATTATTTGTTTATTCTTTCGCGGCTCCTTGGCACACAATCACAAATACACTTGGCACACTTCGGCGACAACTGGCTTACATTTAACACACGTCTGGGGCTTCCACGTCTATATATATATATATATAGATATATGTATGCAAATGTTATCCCCTTAAACAGGAGGCAGTCCTTTCACTTTCGCACTCGACTTTCGCGCTGACATCCGTTTGGTTGAGAGGTTCGCCGCCAACTGAGTGTCTGGTGGCGGAGCGGCTATCCTTAAAAACAATTCCGCCCAAAGTGGTTTGCAGCCTCTGCAGCCTCCGCCGAGAGCTGAGTTTTGAAAGCTTTTCCAGCGAGTCGAGTGCAAAAATGCGACGCAGCTCGAGTGGAATTTGTGAAGCCAAACGAGTGGCTTTCGAATGAGCGAGTGTCGAGCACTCTGGGTCTTTGTTTTGAGTGTGAATTGAGAGATGCTCTTGGTTCTGAGTGGGAGCCAAGGATGAAAAGGATAACTGTGCTTCTTAGTAAATAATTTGATTATTATTTTAATGCATATTAATTATTAATTGATATTAATATTAATTGAAAATTGACATTCGATATTAATTGAAAATTACAGATCTCTTGTAAAATGTAATATTCTGATTAATTCTATTCATTAATAAAGATTTTTTTCTTTTTAAAAGCAAATTATAGATTTTAATTATTATTATTAGCTTACCAACCCAATTACATATTTTGTAAGTAGTATTTAGGTATTTCATTTTACTTAAAATGGTTCAAAAATGTATCTTCGCTATAATACTATCTAAATAATTAACTTAAATATTTTTATTGAAATAGAATAGTCAGAAAACCCTTGAAAAACATCCGAATATTTCTTGTACAAATAATATTTACTCACAATTAACATAGAAACTATTTTTAGCTAAGAAATCTATGAATTTTTCATGAAAATCCGCAGGAAATGCCAAGAAAAACCCAGGCACTTATCACAAACCCCTCAAGTTCAACAGAAAATGCGCTTCTCTGCCAAGCTCGCCTCATCTCTCAGCTAATTATCAATTTCTCCTCAGCGGGGATTTAATTAGCTGCCAGCAGCGAGTTACATAAACATAAAGGCGTTGCGTTATGCGCCGCAAGAATCCCAAAATGGATGCACTCGTTTCGATTGCTCAGCTTTCGGTTTTCGGTTCGGTGTCTGGCACATTATAGTCGGAGGGGGCGATAAGGCCAGAGCAGACGACCTCACATAGTTTCCTTTTACGATCCGATCGGGCCGCATATACCCTGGTATATGGTGCATATATAAGTCGCAAAAGTCTCGTGCGAGGGGCGAGTGATAAAGCGGCAGACAGCGGACATCGGACAGCGGCGAATAATTGCTGATGCAACAGCGCTGCATGCCGCAGTCATCCAACTAAATGCGTTGCATTAATGCCTCGGAGGGGGGAGGAGAACGGAGATATAGTCCAAATGCTGCTGCTGCCATGGCACACTTTTTGGTCACCAGACAGCGACAGCGACTGCGACAATTGCGATGCGTAAATGTTGCAAACTAGTTTCTGCCTCGGTTTCCATTTCAGTTTCAGGTTTGATGCAAACAAAAGGAAAACCAACGACTGCCCAACGGCTGAATCGACAAGGACCGATAAGGCGGGACGCCACTGTTGACGTTCTATGCCCGCGACAGCCTGAAAGTAGGCAGCAAAAAGCGGGACGGAACGGCCATTGAAATTGTCGTTAAAATGGCATTTCGAGGGGTAATTATACGGAGGTCTGTGCTCGAATTTAAATACGAGATGGTCACGGAAATTTCAATTTTTTGGCATTATAAAAGCCTCTAATATTTATTTACTAAATTTAAAAATAATGACATAGGACTTTAGCTCTTTATAATATGGTTTAAATACTATTTATAATATTTTAACACCATAATATCTTCAGAATTAATTGCACAAAATATTAACTAGCTAACATAAAGCTATGAATTATTAAATCTTCTAACATCAATGCTATTTATTCAAAACCATTGATCTGAAAATAATTACCTTTAATATATTCAAGCCAAAAAATGGCTTTAAACTGTTATAAATAATTAATATAGCAATTCACAAAAAATATACAGGTGGCATTGTTTAATAACAATAGGTTAAGTAGGGTAATGGATTAGGCATTTGTCAGCTCATTGTTTTGGTGACATTGGCATTTTAATACATAAACATAGGTATGAACAAGTAATCAATTCATTGAATTAAACATGCCATAGCTGCCAAATGAGCTGTGATTTGTAGTCAATAATAAATAAGTAATAAAAAAGCAATTCAAATAATTACCTCTGCCAGTTATTTATATAGTTCGCTCTTATTTATTTTTAATTTGTTTAACAAACATAAAAACGACTCACCTATAAACTTGCACTCCTTGACCTGTTCGTCGCTGTGATCCTTGCAGTCCGCATCGCCATCGCAGACGAACCGAATGGGTATGCAGTCGCCGCTGTGGCACTGAAACTGCTTCTCATCGCACTTGGCTTCCAGGGCTTGGCCTGCAACGGCAACGGCATTCATTCAGTGGGGCGAAAACGCAAACAAATGCTTAAGGCTAATTATAACGACTCCGAGTTATGGACTTAAGGGCTTAGCCAGGGCCACCGCCCGCTCACAGAAAAGTTTTCTCATTAAAGGAGAAATAACAAAAGCTCAAATTGATTAGGGCTAAAAACTTCAAAAACAATCAGTAGCAGCAGCAGACACACAGTTATTTCTGCCAGCTCGTATGGGTTTACGAGTGTGACAAGTCATTTGCATACTAAACGATAAACAAGAGGGACCAGAGAGGGGCTTTTAATCAACAGAAAAGCCTCAAACAAAATGGATCACAAAGTTTTTGGCCTCCTTCCTTTTTTTTATGCGTCGCCCTCTTGTCCCGCCCTTGAAAATATGCAATACACATATTCCAAACAAAACCAGGCATTACAGAGGGAGTGGAGCTTATACATGGAGAAATTAAAATTTTTAGACAATTTATTTTAGACAATTATTTTCGTAGATGCATAATTTTAAAATAGGAAAAAAAAGTCATTTAATTTCATAATTAACAAAATAAATTAGGAACATTTGTTCATAGGTCGTTGTTTAATGGTTTAATGGTTAAAATGTTGAATATTCTTTTGGTATGACAATCCCAACTGTATTCTTAATTGAAAGAGCTCAATTTGCATTTTTTACAAAATAAATCCGATTACCTATTGACCGAAATCTTTTTGGATAACACTATTTTCTTAATAATTGGTTTTTCAAAACATTAAATGGCTTTAAAGTATTTTAGATTTTTTTCCCGCAGTGCACTCGAATGTCAACAGTCTTGGAAACCTAATACAAAATGTGACAGGCATTTGGAAAAAAAATGAATGTAATAGATTGCCATTGAGCAAACACACACACAGAGAGGAAAATAGCGATAATAAAGGAAGGAGAGCGCCTGAAGTGGAGCTATTTTGAAAAGGGTTCTCCTTGTCCCGTATGCCGCTGACAGCTGTGTTCGTTTGACCCATTCGCAGGACCTCTTGGTGCTCCGCAGGCGATCCGTCACTCGTTTGCATATATAAATGGCTCAATATTTTCCCATTCTCATACACATATAGGTTATGCATGTGCTTACTTGCTAATTGCCGTTATCGAAGTTCCCAGGCTGGATCGAGTGCGTGTGGCAAAAATAAACAAAGGGCTAAATCACCGATTGCCAGCCGTCAATCAATAAGGTCAAATCAATTCGATTTCGTGACGCCGCACTGGCTGCCAGGCGGGCTGGCTGGGCGGGAATTGTTTTCAATTATGCATGATGACAGTCAGCCAAATGGCGAATTATAATTCGGACCGTTGCATGCATATATTTACGGGACAGATGCAGATATCTCAGAGTATGTATCTCAGAGTGTGGATAGTAGCCATTCAAGTTATTCCAGATGACGTCAAGCGTCGCAATGAATGGGTTTCTTTGCCTTATGCGGGTTAGGTGAGGGTCTGCTGTATGTATGAATGAAAAAGCCCAAAAATAAATATTTGTTAGGCGTACGGAGAAGTGTTTTTGAAATAGGAAAGCCAAGAAACCAAAAATATCTGGGCTGGCCGCATATACATAAATAGAAAACGAATAAGCATTATTTTTATTTTATAAGCTTTACGGAATAAATTTAGTTTCCTTTATCTATTTTGGATTGATAAGGGTCTAATAGAAGCAGGAGTTGGGCATACATTATAAGGGTATTTTTAGAAGGATTATATTAAGGGAAGGGTTCTTCCCTTTTTATTTATTAACCGCAGACTAATTAAAATTCCTCACTATTATTTTATTAAATGTATTAGAGAGGTTCTTAAAGAAAAATTTAGGCCAATTTAGTTGTTGAATTACTAGGAAAATGACAAGGGAGCTTATAATTATATCTATATTTTTCAAAAGCTAATAAAATAGTTTTAATATAATTTATTTCTTTAAAACTTTCTTAAGGACATCAAGCAACCTCCTAAAATTTTTTCCCACTATCAATCAACTCCCAAAGCTTCCCTGTCACATAATAAATAATCATTATTCAGACCACGTGAGTTCAACTAACTTAATTGAACCAGTTAATGTTGATTATAGATTATAGGGTTTCCGTAAAAAGCGGGACACACCCCGCTCAAACCACCAGAACCAGTTTCATAACAAACTCAAACTCAGACGCAGTGTGAGACTATGAATAAACACATGAACATAAATAAAACAAAATGTATCGAAAATAAAACTGCTTAGCATAACTAATGATTTCGATAATCATTAAGTCGAAAACAAGTCGTCCACACGCAATCCGGATGGCTTAACCCAATAAAATTCACTTTGAGAAACTGCAAGTAGACATCATCAGCCGATTTTCACAGCCAATGGGTGATCACAGCTATATATGTTTAAAAAACCATGATAACCAATACCAGTTGAATTATTCTAGATACGTGGTTATCTCATGGTCATAGTAAACTCAGCAAACTGATAATAAATCATAGTTGTGGGAAAAAATAAGCATAAATTGATAAAAAAAGTCTAGCCTGCTAAAGCAAAATCAATAATCTGCTTTAATTTGTCGATTAAACAAATTAATATTTATTTTTATGTGAAAGCCAGCACTGATAAGCCCAGTGATTGCGTCAAGATCAAGGTTAATGGATTACTTGATAATTGTTTGAATCAATGGGAATCGTATATAGGTAAAGTGACATAACACGTGATTCCTGTGGGATGAAATATTATTTGGTGCCTCTATGAATTCCGCTAGAACTTTTGAATCAATCAAAACATGTTTTCTATAAACAAACAAAACAATTAAAGTGCATCACCAATGAACACGCCCACTATTAATTTGTTATTGTTTGTGCGCTGTGAGTTTCTGGCACAAACTAGTTTTATATGCTAGAAAAATCCGTTGGCAAGGCGAATAAATTAAAATCTAAATTCTAAATGGGGCGCACAAATACAAATTAAATCAAGTTCTGCCTCTCTTAGGCGACCTTGCAACATCACATCGTATATGTATAACATATATGATATCAAGCATATGTTAATTTATCTGACAGCATCTTTCACTCGCTCTTCAGGCGGGCAAATCAAATGGAATTAGCAATAAATCAGCAGCGATTTTCCTCTCATTTCAACGGTTGGTGGCTGCCGAGAGTCCCAGAGATAATGTGCGACGTTACATCGCAAATCGATTGAGAAATAGGGGCTCGACTCGGCTATAAATATGATGCATGTGCCTAGTTCACAGCACAAGACAACATGTTGATGAAGAGCACGAGAATATATTTAAATTTAACCAACACAACGCAGTTGGATGGCGCACAGGTTTTCTGGACTACGTCAATATCTTTTTAAGAAATATCTCTGAAATGCGCCATTCCTCTCACCGGGTTGAGGATGTGTTGTTGTCAACAATTTAATTTATCTTGACCAAAGTCCAACATTCCCAGTGCAAAGTACAACATTTTCTAGGGAAAACAGGCATTTTTTAGAGAAAAATTTGCATTCTTATAAAAAGATTAATTGATTGATATTTTTAAAAAGAAATTTTACGGGATTCAGGTGGAAATTCTGTTGAGTGGCAGGGAAATTATTATTTAAGAAATGTATTTAATTTTATAAAACTAATCTGTGTATGGAAAAAACTCTATAGTTATGATATTTATTGGGCTTTTAGTTCTGAAGCAGAGTTTTACATAATTTTTTGACATCTTCTTTTTATTAATATTTTGTAATAGTATTTATTAATTCATTAACAAATTGGTAATAAGCAAAGGTTTTAGGCGTTAAATAATTACACCACAAAAGTGGTTTGAATAACATTTGAAGGACGTATTACACCCTTTTTAATCTCATTTTACTATCTTTCCATTCAGATTTGATTTATACGAGGAAATTTCTATTGTCTGACTGCCGGCCCTTGAGTGGCCACTCGATGGCGATGGCGAATCGCAAAATCCCGGCAAACGGAAAATGCATAAAAACAAATCGTAAAAATTAACAATCGACCGATAAGATAATCCCCAGTTCAGGGCTAGCCAAACGCACCCAACCCAACGCAAATCCCTAATGGTCAAAACAGGTGGTGCCTGATTCAAAGTAAGATTTATGATTGGAATACCCCGCGTCACAGAAAACGTCATAGCCAGACGCCTGCCATTGGTATTATCTCGTAACCAATAAAATATATAGAAATACGGTGGTCAAGTTTGGCGGAAATCAATTGCGGAAGTTGATAAACATTTTTTGGCTATTTCTAAACCACGGTAACCAGTGAGCTACTGCTGCGTGTGTGTTTGGATGCAACAAGTGGCAAGTCGCATGCTTTTATTCATATCTGTATCTGTGTTTGTATCTGTAGCTGCATCTGTATCTGCATAGGTGCTTGCATCTGTATCTTTTTAACTGAAAACCCATTTCAAGTGCATGTTGTGTGAAGCCAAGCGAAGCCTTTTAAATGAATAGACATTGTGCTAAATGAATACTCTTGATGGAGAGGTTTTTTGATATTATAAATTATTATAAACGTTTTTAGGGGAGTTACCTAGAAGTTGCTGTTGTGTATTTAATATTATAATTTATTAATGAAGGAATATTTGGGAAAAGATATTAAATATTGTAATAATGTAGAGGGTAAAAGTGTACACAATACAATTTATGTATTTTTGAAGAATTAAGAACAAAAGCTGATACATTCTGTAAGCTCTCCCAGTAAGAGTATTCTAACTTCAATTTCCACCTGAGCATCACCTTTGTCTCTAGTCTAAAATTAGCACATGCTAAGCTAAAAACAAACTTTGCACATTCTATTCTCCTGTAGCCTCTTCTTCCCTCTCTTCCCGCTTCTCCCCTTTCTCTTTCAGGTTTCCTCGGGATCATGTTTTCATGTTTTTCTTTGCCAATTGCACCTCTCACCTGAGATGCAGACCACTTGGTGGATTCTCACCTATGCCGAGGGGTGTGCCAATTTTTCCGGAAACGTTGAGGAACTTGAAGCCCATGTTGATGAAGGCTTTGCCATCGAGCAGTTTGCTCAGAGATCCCCCCTCGTCCAGCGTTGGCGCGTTAACTGTTGTGGGCGTGGAGGCGGCTGGTGTGGGCGTGGGCGTGGCAGTGCAGCATTTGCCAAAGCCGATCATCAGCGTGAGCAGCAGGAGATTGAAGTTGGCGCAGGCGCAGCGGAACAGCTGTTCGGCGCGTCGTTTGTCGCTGAGATTCGAGGAGATTCTTGTGGGTTTGCTGGCTGATATCGCTGATTTCGATTTTGTGGATTCACTATCACTGGCAGTGCTCGATGAGCGTGACTCTATGGCCATGATATTGGTCTTTTGATTGGTTATCTCGTTCCGTATCCGTTCTTTTTTAACGCATATATTCCTTTGATCTTACACGGTCTTTACACTAAGGAGAGAGAAGGGGTGACCCTGGCCATTAGATTATCTAAGCAGGAAGCGTGGGATCTTCGTGCTAGATTATCTAATCAGAGAAATGGCCAAAATAACCAGCAAAAACATTGAAAAATCGCTTGGCAAGCCAAACGGCAAATAAAATAAATAAAAACAGGCGAGATCCATCCGGCTAATTCTCTTTCATTTTCCGTCTTCACAGCTCTCTTCGCATTTCACGAGGAGCCCGCCCGACCGAACGCAAACTGGTTAAAAATCGTGCGACACACAAAAACGCCGCGTAGCCGAAAACACACACAAAACCCGAAAAAAAAACAGATCCGAAAAGCCAAAAAGCCGAAAGCAAAAATTAAGCAAAAATATCGGACGAGAGCGAAACGTGAAACGCACAAAAATACACACGACGAAGAAGCCAAAGCACTTCTCTGTGTGTGTTGACGTTGACAATCGAATGAATAAAATCTAAAGAAGAATTTGAATTGTTGCTAAAAGTGGGGGGGTTTTGACACGCCCCCTCAATCGAGCGCGCGCACTTTAATTAATTGAATATTGTTTTCGTGGATATTTTCAGCTGGCACGCTTCTATTCGCTCCGATAAATACCCATACGCGCGGCCTTATCAGTTTTGTCTTTATTTTGATTTATTTATTGCGGTTTTTTCAAGGCGTCTGCGAATGTGCGGCACGTGCTCAGCGTTTAGTTTGGCATAAGCCATCTCGTAACATATTAGGTTGAATTAAAATACTAGAGCATGCCCAGCTTGTTTCATTTACATTCTGTATAAATTGTTTGTTTTCTTTTATATTTATGCTTTGTCTTAAATGTTGAAAAGCAAGCGGGTAAAAAATATGGCTGCCCGGTTCGCACAACGCGCCTTTTTCAACTGAATTCGTTTTGAGAATTGGCCAGCGAATTTAAGCGAATTGGCAACGATTTCGATACGAGAGCAGAGAGCGTTCGATTTGTGCTTGTTTGACTGTGTTTGTTTTTGCAAACGCCTCGCCTCAAGGTGGCCTTATCACAGCAACAAGAATGCGACAGACGCCGTCGAAGAGATAATAGCGTCGAAGAGAGCAAGAGTGCTTCAAAGATCTTCGCTCTCTTCGGATCATGCGATGCTGCTGTGTACTTGTACTCTCTCTTCAGCCCTCTGCAGATCGCAGTGATCGCTGCTCTTAAGGTAAACCTGTTGATCACCGATCAATAGAGCGTGATTTTGTTCTGAATGGGTGAATTTTGCTAGGAAAGTGAGATATTGATGGAGATATACCTGATCTATAAATATATTCAAGGATCAACCGTTTTAATCATAGAGGAACCTTTTATGATTAGAGAAAATAAGCTATACATCTGAGTATAAATTAGTATCGATAATATAGTAATAAAGTGTTGTGTAGCTTTAATAATTCTATAGTAAATATTATAGTTTGAAGCTCTATTGTTAAATAACTTAATTAAAATCCTCAGTTCTTGGAATATGCTCTATAGACCTCGAATTAATATACTTTTTGTAAGGAACCCGTATCACAGTCTTATTACTGCTCTTGATTTCGCCATTAAACAGTATTCCACGAAATATGTTGAATAAGTATTGTTTGTGACTTTTATAATTATTGTTTAATTACGTAGAAGATGGCACTTGGAGTTAAATATACCTTAACATGCTGTTTGTACTTAAAGAGGGGTAAATACCCCGAGAAACCCAAAGAAGCATTCAAGTGTGAACTCGACATTACATCGGATGTTTGCGTTTCAATTATTTTAAAAAATACTCGTTGATAAGATACCAGTTGTATTGAAAGTGCTCGGGAATAATGTAGATATTATACAAGAAATTATTTAATGTGGAAATAAGGGGTAATTAAAACTTTGTAGTTAATTAAGAAAGCCCTTAAAGCATGTGAAAGGCCTAAGTTGGGGATACACTCCACCCTTTCATGGCTAATATCAGCTTCTGCTTGTAAAAGATCGCTGATAGCCTTGTAAATATAGTACCAACCTGATTCAAAGGATAACGCCAAGGAGACCACGACCAGCAGCAGCTTGGAGCCACAGAAAAAATCACATTTACGCATTGTGTTGGCCAAAAATATATAAAAATGCGATTTTATCTAGAGCACGCGACTTCCCTTTTGCGTTGCCACCGCGTTTATCAGTGCGCAAAAAAGATATTTTTAATTAAGGCCGGACGGAGTCGGACAACCGGACGTGGTATCGTACGATAATCGCAGCGTTTGGCATGGGCACCAACTAAATCCAGGTGTTAAAGGGTGTATTATTTTAAATTTCTTAAGACCCGCCAACGTTTAACGTTTAACCGTGCGATGCCCAGCGAAGACCGACGCGAACTGAATCGCCTGTGGTTATGGGTAACCCATAACCAAACCGAAAGGGAATGGAATCGCTGCTCATTAGCATTGAAAGTGTCGTTGCTTTCAATCAAAACCCCAGGTGTGTGTGATTGAAAATGTGAAATTCGAAATTGAATTGGAGTGGAGGGGATTTGATTGCTGATGGGGATTGAGTTGTGAGTTGAATGACGTTAACCGGACTGATAAGTGTTGGTCAGAAAGGCGGACAACAGACACAAGGGGGCCGGGTCAAAACCAGCCTCATCTTGGTGGCAATCATTAGCATCATACCAATATCGAAACAGAAATCCAAATCTCAATCAAACGCCCAATCACTGCTGCAATCGTTAGCACCTCCATTGGAGGCGAGACGTCATCTGCATTTGTCGTAGCTTCCGCCACTCGAAACGGCGCATAATTTATGATTTGCGCGTGTAAATCATTTTTCAAGCACCACCCCCTGGTGTGCTTGTGAATGACAGTTAGCCCCCCCTCCTCCCTCATCAGACGCCCCTGACTTTACGTTATTTGGCAGTTTGCGGTTGCCGTTTCTAATTGCAGGCGAAGCGCTCGCAAATCGCCGCCTAATCAAGCACTTCAACTGACACTGCATTTTATCGCCCTGCAGCCGCCCCGTGTCGTGTCGTGTGTTCAAGTTCTGTGGCGTATGAGCGACGGCAAATCGGACATTTATATATGCATCTATATATATTTCGAGGTATTTTGTCTTTTGTGTTTTTGGCAGGCGTCAAGGGCTTCGCTCATCTATCGATGGGCTCAATTGATAGCCGCATTTCAAAGTGCAGATAATGATCGGTAAGTGGTCTGACTGTAATCGCTATGACGGGATATAGAAAGGGTCTATATGAGGGAAGTAACTTGAATATAAGTTTTCTAAGCACAGATATCCTACCTAAAGTTTTCAAAATTCTAAATACATTACAAAAGTATCTAATCTTAAGAAAAATATATCCATTCTAACTTTGTATTTACAAGGAAAGTTTTTATCTTTGCTTTTAAACTGTCAAATGTTTATAAAACACTTTTGGTATATTTTTGTATCATTATTTTCACGAATTCCACGAAATTCATTAAACACTCTAAGCACTACAGCGCAGTAGTGCAAAGTTACATGACTCAAGTGATGACATATATTTTTTAAAGGGTCTTATGCCAAACGGCTGACGATCACATCTTAGCTGACTTTACTTCGCATTTGAGGTAGGTCTTTCTGGGAATTTAGTCTGCCTTTATTTATTGCACTGGCAACTAAGTTCAAGTATATTGGTTTAGTCCTTGATAAGTACATTAATGTTTTTGCTTTATATCTTTTATTGTTTAGTTGGGAGCACTTTCCGTTTGGTTCCGATCCATTCGATTGACGACGCGCTTGTAAAAGTTGCATTTAAGTTAAACTGCAGACGACCCTGCGAAAGGGTGCATTAATTATCTATTAAGATATATGCAGGTAATTATCATATTGTATATCATTTAAGCGAACGCGTCAAACTCAGGTTTGATAGGAATATATACATGTGTAGAGTGTATATTTTGTTGGGAACTATTTTCTTTTGTTTTCTGCATTAGATTACATGTTTTGGGTACTATTTGTTTGCTTTTCTTTATAAATATTTATATTGGAATATTTATAAGAAAGATCTTTTAACTTCTGAACGCCGCTAAAATTGTTTTTCTGATTTTATTTGAGTGAATTACATTCCTCATGAAATACATTTCTTTGTCTCAGTATTTATTTTTAAAAACATTTTTGTATTTTTTAGTATTGCTCTCTTATTTTTCACACATCTTTCATAATAGAAAAGATTTTAAGCAAACATTTTACACTTTTTCGAACTCGAAACCATTAATGATAATTTTAATGATATCTTAACAGCATAACGGATATATAATATCAATAACAGTCGACCAATCGAAATTAATAAATACTTCGTTTTCGAAAAGTCGCGCTCGAATTGGGAAAAGTCTTCGAATCGGAATGTAAACAGCGAATGAATGAGCGAAGATGTAACGGTATATTTCACATGTGCCAAATGACAATAGAAGTCGCTGCCTCTGCTCACGCCGCTGCCACGACCGCTGCCTCTGCCGGCGTTGCAGTAGCAGTGGCGGAGACCGCGGCGCATTAACAGTGTTTTTTTCCGCACTAACAGTTGTGGATGCTGGCTGTTAGAGCGCTGCCAGGCACTTAACAGCTCATGTTGCGCAGCGTCGACGTTGGCAATATCGCTCATAAACGTCATTCAATGGCCATATCTCTATGAGTGTGTGAGTGTTCGTGTGCTTGTGCTTTGGGGTGTGCCAGTGTGTGTGCGTGTGTGCCCAGCGAAGCGATGCTAAATATGAAAACATAAAAATTAATGTTATATTTATAGTGTGGCAGCAAAAGTTGCGGCAGGAGGCGTTGCGGTCGCTGCAGGGCAGTAACAACAACAGAATCAGCAGTAGTTACAGCATCATTTGAGGAAGAACACTGAACAAAATATATAAAGATTGTAATGGGAATTCAAATAAATTACTTTCAAAGCATATTAAACGAAGAAAAAAATTATTTAAGCATCAGAAAAGTACTTTTGGATCGCATCTTAAGGATTATCTTGATATTGAAAGATACTCTTTCATTTGCACCTGAATTATATTTCAACCTTTGCTAATAACTTGTATTTCTTAAAGATACTCAAGCATTCGATTCAAGAGATCCTTTTTAATTTTTATCTTAAAAACGACATATATTCCTTTATTTACTGAATAAGTGTTTCAGATTTAGGAATATTTTATAAAATTCATAACCAAATAAATATTAAATATAAAATGTTGCTCTATTTTTCTCCCAGCGCAACAACAATGGTAAGACTCCGAGTCCTGGCCAAGTGTCGGCTGCTGGCTCTTGTTGGCTGGCATTTGTTGGTACTATATTTGCTTTGGCCAGCGGCAACTCGGTCGCTTCTGCTACTTTCCACTCACCCAACTATTGTAGTTATGCCGCAGGGCTTAATGGGGAAGGGAACTGTCGAGGGACTAGAAAGGGAAGCAGCCGCTTATCCCGTTTGAATTTCAATAAGCAGAACAAAATATTTTCTACGATAAATCGCTAAAATAAATATATGAATGGTTAGTGGTTACTCGATAATGGAAACGGGAGGGAAGTCATTATAAAAAATCTCAATAAACTAGGAGAGAGTACAGTAAAAGCACAGATAAAATATATTAAGTACTTTGTTATATAAAAATGTAATTCAATAGAACTGAACTTGCCAAAAATAATGATAACCATGATGTTTTAAGGACAAACTAGTATAGGTAATAAGATTTTAATAAGAATAAATAATGTAAATCTTTATTTTAGAAACTATTATAACCATTTAATGACGTGAAAGTTCTTAAATGCGATCATTAATTTATTGTATGAATAAGAAAGGTCTAAGCTGTATTTTTTACAAGATGATTGAATAGTTAAGATATTTGTTAAGATATTTTCCTAGTTATATTTTTATTTCTAGTTTGTCTAACAAAGCGACCATTTTCTGTACCGCTCTAGGCACTCAGCTGGTATTTGCAGCATGCATTGTGTTTGTTGTGCCCCACATACGTGGAATGCCACGCCACCAGTCGTGCGAAAGGGTTGCGGCCAACGTGGCGTATGATGAATTCCATTGTCTGCTGAGCTTTTGCGGCCCACCAGATCAGTTTAGAACAAGTTAGTTGAATATTGGCGATAGTTAAGTGGGTTGCAAAATCAGTTGAGATTGTGTACTGTTTTGTTCAGCTTCCACTTTCGATTTAAAATCAAAGAGAACATCAATTGGGGAAATCTAAGCTAAAGGTATTGCCCTCACTCTATTTCCTACGCTTTCTCTACACCTTTAAAAAAAAGGCAAGTCCTGATTCCTGATTGCTGAGCACTCAATTGGTCAACTTCCGTTGTCCAGGCTAGGCAGTTCGTTGTAGCAGCTGCTATGTGTGCCTGGCCAGCATTTTTACTTTAAACCCAGCAGACACCAGAGCTGCGGCTGGCACACAGCGAGCACAAAGAACTATCCGAGACCACAAACCAGCCGAAAAGCGAGGACTTCCCTCACATTATCACTCGAATAATCATACGCCGCATTGTCCCACAACCCAAGGAAGGTGGGATCGAGGGGGAGCAAGGACCTGTCATCACATCTGTTGTGGATATTTGAATGTGCCGTCAACAAGGCCCAGGGAAAACGTCGGCATATCAGGCACTGCCTGCGATTCGGAATGGGATCGGGTACAGGAATGGAACTTTAAACTGCGGGCCTTTCCCTAATGGAGGAGGGGCTGGAGGAGGTTCTGTGCGTCCTCAGACACAGATAGCAACCACTGCCAGGAGCCGGGAGTCTGCTAACTGGTTGGTTGACTGTCCCCCAATCCCCAATCTCAAACTCATACCGGCTCCTGTGTGCAGGACAAAATTTACCGCTAAGCATTTGCCAACAACGTGCCACTGCTCAAAGGACAAGGGGGTAAAAATAGGATATGTGAACGGGTCTGGGACTGGGACTGAGACTGGAATGACACGCGGATGCTGGTCGGGATCATGGGGGTCATTGTAATCATAACGGTGGCTCTAGCCTCGACGGGGGAGAGGGGATTCCTAAACAGGACAAAAAGTGCGCAGAAAAGGCGCCAAATTAGTCAAATCGTGTAATGGCCATACAGGGTGCCTGTGCCTGCAGGATAATGCAGTCTAAGTAATTCGGGTTTTTTCTCATCCCGGTTGAAATATTAATTCCATTTCCAATTCCAAATTCCCGACTCTTTTGGCAGGCGAACAAAAGCAATCGAGTGGACCGGCTTTTGCTGCTTATTTTCGTCCAAGAAGTCCTTCTGTTCGCTGAGACGCTAGCTGAGCTGCTGCTGCTCTGCTACTGTGCTGCTTTTCCTGGTTTTCCGCTGTTTTTCCTCTGCTTCTCCGCTGCTTTTCCTCTGCTTTTGGATGATGGACAAATGGCATCGCCAAGTGAGCCACTAAGCAGAGACAGTTTTTATGATTTTTCGGTTTGTGCGCGTTTTCCTTTGTTTGTTTTGCAATTATTTCCCCTCACAGTAACAGCTTGTTGTACGGCTGCCTCTGCTGCTAGTCCTGTTATCCTTTTCTGGTGGTGGCTGTCATCCTCAGTCGGATAGAGTGTGCGCACCATTATCCCCGCATAGGCTTAGTCTGAGTCCGGGGACCCATCCGGGAACCAGTCGAAAGTTAGCCAAATAGACAAACAAGCAGCCAAAGAACTTATCACTCTCAACCTAATTGATATCAGTTTCTGATTCCGGAGTGGCGCAAAAAGTTTCTGATCCCCCGAGGGAGCCCGGCCAAGTGTTGGCCAATGTAAATCCGCTTACAGCGAAGTGGACTCATAAATTATTGATTTGATTATGTCACCCGCTGGCCCGACACTCGACGCCCGACGCCACTCCTCAGTCCGGCAGTCGCCTCAGATGTTGCGGCAGCTGCTGTCCCTGCCTGGTATTTATAAAGGATCAACAAGCGATTATGTCCTGGCGGCACTCAGCGAAAGGCGAGCGAGCGGCAGCTGGAGGGTGGAGGTGGGAGACCGACCTGAGGTCGCAATCGAAAGTGCCAGCAGATTAGTTGACGTATCCATGGCAGCTCTCGTTCCGCCACTTCCAATCTCCATCTGTTCCTGTTCCTAGTCCTGCTCCTGCTGATTCGTAGCTCAATCGCCGATTGTATCTGTTCCGCATCGGAATGCATTATTGATGAGTGGAATCCGTTTTTAGCGTTCGTCTTTTTTTTTTTCTCTCTTGGCCATTTGCATGCATGCCCGATGGTTGGCTATTTATAGTGGCCGGTGAACTCGATTGCTGGAGTCCTTGGCCGAAACACCACACCCACTCGCCATCCCACCTGCGTTGGCCTTGCCACATGTTTGCCATTTTCGTGCTGATTTCCATATTCTTGCCCTATTTTGCTTATGTTGAAGATGTTACAAAGAAGCTTCCTGTACAGGGTAGAGTTTTCTGTTCTTAAAGGTTTTTTCAGGTATTATGTGTGTTTCGTTTTTAGTTCTATTTGTTCTTTTATATATGCTGCTTTGCTTTATTCTTTACTATAATTTTAAACTCCTCTTTTAAATTAAAACTAAAATAATAACATACTTTATTTCTTTATATTTACTTTCTAAATTCAATGTTTCCAGGATGTTCCCATCAGGTGGTATACCCTTCTCCCCATAAGAGTGCCATATATTTCAATGCATATATTCAGTATATCCCTCCATCTTGAGCTACCTTTGCTCCAGCTTGTTTGCGTGTCCTGCGCGTGTTCTCCTTTCTCCTGCACCTGCCCCTCAGCAACATTCTCGCCGTTTGCTACCTTTCCTCTGCCTGCTTACATGCCATTTGTGTGCCTGCCACGTTTGCCGGACTGGCGGAGCTGTGGAGCTAAGCGCATTCAGTGCCTTCCGATTGATGCCACTCACAGATTTCCCATTGACCTTGGGCGGGCGGGGGTTTTCCTTCACTCCTTTGACAAGCTCATAATTAAGGCCTGTCGCTATCTGCGGTTAGTGGCTTGCATACTGGCGTGTTATCTTAAGCAGCTCAGGAACGCCCACTCCCAGGGATGTGGCCAAAGTGGCCCACAAGTAAGTCACACTCGAAATAAGTTTGGGAATGGTATTAAAGAGTCTCAGTTAACTTATTCAGAAGTTAAGGTACTTGAAACTAAATAAACTCAGAGACTTTTCCACTCGGGTTGCTCTATTTAATTTTAAGTGGTTCCTAAACCTTTTATTTAAAAGAATTGTAAGAAATAAATATTTTAAATCTTTAGTTTCCTTCCTTATGTATTTTTACAGTGACCTCCTTGATTCACAATGTGTTAATCATTTCACTTGACGCACGTTTCGTCCTGGCTGCTTTGGGTCATTTGAGGGTCTTCCTTTCAGCGGCTTCCCTAGCCTTTAATTTTCACAGGTTCTCCTTGGAATTCCTTTCCCCCACCACTCCATTATCCCTTTCCTCTTGTATATCCTCTGTTGTTGTCGTCCATTTGTCGACATATTTGTTGTGCGGTCCGCCCACTTTGTCACTTTTCCGTCCACCCACGCCCTTGGATGTTGGCTTTTATTTATTTGTTTGCCTTTTGTTGACAGCAATTTAAACGCTTCAATGGACTGCCACCCCTCCCCCATAGCCGTTAGAGCGCAAAAAGGGTTTCGCAAATAAGTTTCACCTCGTAAATTAATTTCTCTTGCTCTTGGCAAGCAGATACAATTTGTTTGAGTGTGTGTGTGTTGTGGGGTGGGTTAAGGAAGGAGGCGACTCTCTGCTCAAGACACGACCTCCGCCAAAGGTCAAAGGGATTTCGGACCAGCGCCGTGGCAAACTCATTAATTACCTCTCCCAACAAATGGCTTAACGCGAAAAAGGGGAAAAAAAAAACACGAAAGGTGGCCACATAAAATTCACATAAAATTAAAAAGCAACATAACCGAAACATTACACCAGAAATTACTTTGTTGTTGTTTGCATTTCGATCATTTCATTTGATAATTTTATTTGCTTAATATGTAAATAGTGCTCCGTGTTGTTTGGGTCTAATTTTCATTTGCGGATTACCAGAGTTGGGAAATAATTTAAATCGCATTTCGCATTTATTGCAATGGGGTTTAACCGTTCATTGATTGGATACTGCTGTTAAGGCCCTTTGATTTATTATTGCAATGCCATTGCAGGGATATTTATTTATTTATTTACATTTAATTGTGTGTTTTGGAACAATTTAGCTTAAAATGGATAAATCGCTAAGAGCACCTTGTAGCGAATTAATTACCCGGAGTTTTAATTTTATATTATTTACCTTTGCAAAATTGAGGAAATGTTTTATTTTAATTATATTCTATGACAGCCATTAAAAACGAAAGGTTTTAAATATATTTTTTTGTAATTACCAATAGGTTTAGTGAATCTTACTTAAGAAATAATATTTTTTCTTTTCTGTTCGTCATATAAAAACCAAAAAAATAAAGAAAAGTGGATCTTATCCCGATTAAATAATACAAAACATGTAAAATATTGACCAAAAATATACAGATCCTGGCAAGAAAACTCTAAAACTATGAAGCGGAACCTTAAATACCAAATTTCCTTTTTGGGAAGGTTTCCCCATTTTCCTCCCGAGCCTGTCACTCGACCTGAGGGCCAATTTATGCCCCACTGAGAGCGATTTCTCACATTCAGCCAACTTTCACTTCCCATACGCACAAGGACTTCGATAAGGTCTCTGCTCCTGTCATTGTTCTTGCGGATCCTTCTCGGCGCGCTGTCGCGTTTATGTGATTCAATTTACTTCGATTAGGAATGCCAATTGGTGGGAGTAGGAGGAGAAGCACTGGCAGGAAGTGACGTGGGGCGGGACAGATGTGCCCTGTCATTGATGACAGATTTATAGAAAGTCAAGGAGGGGGAGTGTCTGAAATTAAAATGGCTTTTGCTCATCAAGTTCCGTTACGGCGTGATAAGCAAAGGCCAAGGAGGGAAGATGAACCTCCCGATGTGACAGCTGTTTTGGGCGTGTGTCCTCGTATGTGTGGGATACTCGCATTTGGATATATTGTGTATTAGGATAAGGAATTCTAACAGCCAGTCTAGCAGGCAAACAGCCAAACTGTTTGATATCCGGTGGCGACGCCGGTTCCAACTTTGTCGTCGTCCAGACGACACCACGTGCCCCCGAGGACTGACTCCTTTATCCTTCCTCCGCTTAGGGTCCTTGGTCTCCGATCCTTGGCTTTCAACCCCATACCTCCTCCAAGCTGTCACGTTCCCGTCTGATGGGAAACTGTCAACTTTATTGCTCATACACAGTTCGAAAACCTCCACTTAAGAGGGGTTTCGGTAAAAGAAGATGGAAAATTAATCCCTAACCTTATTATACATTTTAACTGGAGCGTAAATAAGCTGACAAATCAACAGATAATATTTTTAGTGTTATTATATTACCAATTTATTTATTTTAAATATTTCCCAAAGTGTACTTGAATGTCTAGTCTGTCAATCTTCGTCACCACGTAGCCCAAAACTTCCGGCCAGCACATATTTTGACTCCCGGCATATGGTTATTTCGGATTCTCCGAGCTAGTATCCTTTCCCTCCGTCCGTCCTCCATTATGTGCATTGCACTGCACGTGCCTCGGAAAATGGAAAATTGTCGGGTGGGAGGAGGGTTTGGGAAAAGCGGGGGTTGGGCCACACGCAGACCGTTAAGCGCCCAAGCGAACAATTGAAAAATTAACAGTATTTATTTATGATGAACAACAAAAAGAAAGAGAGATGGAGCCCGAAATTCACCCTTGGCACCTCCTCGTGCGAGCATTTTCCTTCCCATCGACCGCCACCCCCTTCGAGTGCGTGCTCGGCATGGAAAAATGGCGAATGCCAAGGGCCAGAAAACGAAAAACGGCCAGTTGCAACAATTTTTTAATTGGCGCGGAAATTGCTGATGGAATTGACGCTATGAAAGGCAATTTCGGCCAACGAGCTGCAAGGCCGTTGGCCAATTTGTTGCCAAATGCAAACGAGGACCTGAGAAAGAGAGATGGGCAAAAAGTGGAGAAAGAGTAGGGTAGAACGAGGAAAAAACGTGTAAAGCTGATTGAAGGAACAAGTTTACCAAACCAAAGATACCTCTTAGTACTGTATTATCTTCAACTTATTTACATTTCTAATTTAATAAATAATTAAATAAAGCTAGACACCAATAATAAATAAAGAAAACAAATTATTTTTCGAGTGAGAAATCAAAGAATTATTTCCAATCAATTAAATGTTCAGTCCAAAGATTTTATTAGGAGACCGAAATCCCCACCGAAGTAAATGGATTTATGCCTTTAAAATCCAAAAAAAACCTTTAGCCATTGTGGAATCCAGAAAAAAGAATCCCAAATTAAATGAAAGTAACTTCATCTGATATTAAAGAAGAGATTGAAACGTTATAAAAATAAAAATATCAAGTATTCAAGAAGCTAACTCCGCTGGAGTCATAAATTTGAAAGGTAAATGGAAATCAATGCAAAATTATAGCACATTTGAGCCATAAATAAGGTGGAAATAAGGGCGAGAAACCGATCGAAATGGGAATGGGAATGGGAAAATCGGAAAATCGGGCTGGTCATTTATTTAATTTTTCGCACGATTTCAGCATTTGCCGTTTGTTGGCCGGAAAAGGCCGAAGGCAGAGACAGGAGCTGAGGAAGAGGGAGGCAGACAAAGAAAGTCGGCAAGAGATAGAAACATCAGTTAAATGACCGCAAAAAGGGGGGTGGTGGAAAGGAAAATGGAAGGGGGTGAAATGTATGAGTGTGAGTGCGAGTGTGAGGGGTGGAAAATGGGAAAGTGGCAGCGTGTGAAGTGCCGGGCAAATAAAATGGGGTGCGGGGAATAATAATAAGAAAGGGTCACGACAGGCGAATGCAAATAAGAGAAGAAAGCCCAGTGATCGCCGAGGAATTTCCCGGCCAGAGGTGAAAGCACTTCGTGCAAATGAAATTACCCACAAACCCAGAGACAGTGACACAGGTACCTGACTCTGAACTCCAGTGCAGGTCACGTAAAATGTATGCAAATTCCTTAAATTCGAATTCAAACTGAAACAAGCAAAGTTTCGAATTTCAAAGAAAATATGGAAAAACAAGACATGCGATGCTCTTACCCCGCCCAAAAACAGAGTGCAAAACTTAAGGGAATGAAAGGCCCACAATTGGGGTGAGTTAACAGCGAAAGAGATGGCAACAGTAACATTACAGTCCACAGCCTGCGACAGGGGAAATAATTGCAAAACAAACACAAGGAAAGCGCGCTCAAACCGAAAAATCATAAAAACTGTCGCTGCTTAGTGGCTCACTCTGCAATGCCATTTGTCCATCATCCAAGAGCAGCGGCGCAGCAGAGGAAAAACAGGAGAAAACCAGGAAAAGCAGCACAGTAGCAGAGCAGCAGCAGCTCAGCTAGCGTCTCAGCGAGCAGAAGGACGTCTTGGAGGAAAATCAACTACAAAAGCCGGTCCACTCGATTGCTTTTGTTCGCCTGCCAAAATAGTCGGGAATTTGGAATTGGAAATTGAATTAAAATCTTTACCGGAATGGGGAAAATGCAGAATTATCCATATGGAATGGCTTGGAATTACTTAGACTACATTATCCTGCAGGCACAGGCACCCTGTATGGCCATTACACGATTTGACTAATTTGGCGCCTTTTCTGCGCACTTTTTGTCCTGTTTAGGAATCCCCTTTCCCCCGTCGAGGCTAGAGCCACCGTTATGATTACAATGACCCCCATGATCCCGAGCAGCATCCGCGTGTCATCCCAGTCTCTGTCCCAGTCCCAGACCCGTTCACATGTTCTATTTTTCCCCCCTTGTCCTTTGAGCAGTGGCACGTTGTTGGCAAATGCTTAGCGGTAAATTTTGTCCTGCACACAGGAGCCGGTATGAGTTTGAGATTGGGGATTGGGGGACAGTCAACCAACCAGTTAGCAGACTCCCGGCTCCTGGCAGTGGTTGCTATCTGTGTCTGAGGACGCACAGGACCTCCTCCAGCCCCTCCTCCATTAGGAAAAGGCCCGCAGTTTAAAGTTCCATTCCTGTACCCGATCCCATTCCGAATCGCAGCCAGTGCCTCATACGCCGACGTTTTCCCTGGGCCTTGTTGACGGCACATTCAAATATCCACAACAGATGTGATGACAGGTCCTTGCTCCCCCTCGGTCCCACCTTCCTTGGGTCGTGGGACAATGCGGCGTATGATTATTCGAGTGATAATGTGAGGGAAGTCCTCGCTTTTCGGCCGGTTTGTGGTCTCGACTCTTTTCTTTAAAGAACCTTTTGCTGACCAGCTGTCTTTTTCGTCGGTCCGTCCTGGTCAACGGAAGTCGCCCAATTGAGAGCGCTGCAATCAGGAATCGGAACCCGCCTCGTATTGGAGGTCATCATCAGCCATCAGTCGTCGAAACAGGATTGGGAATAGGAATCAAGGGCGGAGTCCGGGGGCTTAGATATTGCCGTCGCAATAAGCGATGGCCGGAACAAATGTCGCTGACTGACTCCGGCCGGGGCATGGGCAATCCCCGCCTTCCGATTGGCCTAAAAGTGTTGACAATGCCATTTCTCAGCGGACTCACGGCCGGAGGCAGCTGTTCCGAGTATGGCGTTGCTCCTCGGATGGCTCTGCTCATTTTTCAGAGGGCCAAAGGACCAGTTTTGATTAATGGTCAGCAGGTTTGAGCCGGCGGCGACTTTTTTATTTGGCAATTATGTTGTTTAGACCCCGCAACAGATTTCGCACCTCGAACATTTTTCATGCACCGAACACGGGCTACGCCCAGTGCTGGACTTTGATTCCGTGTTCCGGGGCTTGTCACTGGCATGCGCCGTCATTAATTCTCCTATCCCCCGGTCCCTCAGTCCCCCAGCCCTCCGGATACCCGGGCATTGTCTGTTCGGAATCACTGTTCCTGCCGCTTTCATTTTTCAAAACGGTTTTTGGCTTTTCCGACACTTGACAAGTGTTTTCGACTTGCGGCAGAAGGTGTCACAAGCCAATGGACAGATTTGAGGTTGGCTTTGGGCAGATCTCCTCCAGAGCCACGCCACTTCTCAATGATTTCCGGTGGGCGGGACTTTATGCAAATGTGGAGCCTTTAAGGGTAGATAGAGATTCGAGAGCAGGTAAGATGCCGACTTGGCTATATCCTTACAATTATATTTTTTGCTTAAGTAATAAAAGAAAAATATAATACAAATTATAAGAAAGCCATAAGTTACAAGGTTTTATCCAAAAAATATATCAATGAATTGTTGCAACTGATAAACATATTTCCCCATCAATTATGTTCATCTATATATTTAATGTATTTATGATTTTATTTAATTTCAATAATCTTTAAAGCTTCTTCCTATTTTCTATTGTTTTTTTGTACAACGTATGTTCAGATATACTCTCAATACACCCCTGAAATGTGACTGCTCTGGACTATGCTTATCTGGCTATGCCTTACTACCTTTAACAGCCATTAAAATTGCTTAATATATTCCATTTCAAGTATTCTACAGAAAACCATAGACTCTTCACCTAAAGAGAAATTCGCAAATCCCAACTGGCAATCGGATTAAACCCAGACACGTGCCACGATTTCCCCGTTTTCCAACCCCCCGATTGCCATGGTAATTAGCACATCGAAATCCGAATTAAATGAAGCGAAAAACTCGATTGTCTCTGGCTTGCATGGGAAGCGAATATATAATTTGGACAACAACGACGGGGATAATGGCTGCGAATCGCACTATTTAGACGGTATGCTTGGACTGCCACTGGATGCCCTCGTGGGGCAGCGGACTCTTGATCGCAGGCGAGAGCAGGGTCCAGAATCCGCGGACTCCCAGCACCTGGGCAAAGTTGCGCCCAACCCCGAGATCGTAGGTGCGATCGAAGGGGCTCTTACACACGGCATTGCCACGGACTATAACAATTTGCGAGACAAACAAGAAAAACGGAAAGATCAGGCAGACAATATTGACGTAGAAGATGGTTCTTACTAGCCATCGAAACACAAAGCCGGGCTCTTTCGGCATGAAGATATCGATGACGAGGGGGAAATAAGCCAGTAGCCAATCGTTCTGACTAAAGCCGTGCCTCAGGGTAAAGATAAAATTGTAGACCAGGACCAAGCCGGTGGCGAGGCTCAGGTGGAACATCAGCCAGATAAAGTACCGCTGATTGTTGTGTCCAATACAGTTAGCCGTGAAGTTGCAGTGGTGATCCCGCTTCAGGATGCAGCGCTTGCAGAGCTTGCAGTGCCAGGTCCTGGGCGGCATCATCTTTTGGCAATCCTCGCAATAGCGCCACAGGTGCTCCTCGCCCTTCGGAGGCTGCATGAGTTCCGGACGCAAAGTGTCCACCGTGCTGGGGTTCCTATAGCAGCCCCAGAAGTTCCCGAAGATGTTGTAGACGATCCAAGTGCTCACCACGAAGTTGACGACCTGCCCGAAGGAGCCCATTAGCTGCGGGACCACGTAGAACACATCGTAGACGTAGTAAAAACAGGTCAGGAAGATGAGCACAAAGATGGCCAGGGGTTCCAGCCACCAGTAGGGATCTTTGAGAATGCGTTGCGAGAGACTGAGAGTCTTAGAATCCTCCTTGGCCATGACTCGTTGTCTTAAAGACGTGTTGGAGTGCATGAAAATGAAGTTTTGGGGACTCAGGGCTAGGTGAATTTTGGGATTTTTGTAATGATTACAGAAAACGTTGATTAAGATTTCAAAGCACCAACCAAATATTGAAAACTTTGACACTACCAATCTAAGAGTAAAGTCTGCTTTAAGCAATTTAAAAAAATATTTATAGCCAATTAAAAAACAATTTAAATTAGGAAAAAATATATATATTAACCGACTGAATTTGGGATATTAATCAGGAAGGTCGGACTCATTCGCTGGCCTTTGATTGCCACTGGGTGCCGACGTGGGGTAGGCGACTCTTAATCGCTGGCGAGAGACAAGTCCAGAAACCCTGGTGTCCCAGCACCTGGCCAAAGTTCCTTCTCACTCCCAGATCGTATGAGTGATTCGATTTATCAAACATGACAGTGTTCTTGCGGACCATCGACACTTCAATGTAAAACATGAAAATCGGCATCAGAAAGCAGAATAAATTCAGGAAGACGACAAAGGTTAGGGAGTATCTGAATAATAGATCGGGTTCTTGGAAGTCCCACAAAAAAAAGAAAAAGCCATGCTGCCAGGCAAAAGGCAGATTATAGATGAGGTACAGGCCGGCTCCGAGGCTCAGGTAGAAGGTGAGCCAGATGAAGAACCGCTGATTGTTGTGCCCGATGCAGTTGGCCGTGAAGCAGCAGTGGTGGTCCCGCTTCAGGATGCAGCACTTGCACATCTTGCAGTGCCAGGCGCGGGGCGGCATTAGCTTCCGGCACTCCTCGCAGTAGTGCCACAGGTGCTCCTCCCCCTTCGCAGGTGCGAGGAGCTCGGGGGGCAAGGTGTGCACCTCGCTGGTCTTGCGGCAACAAGCCCACAAGTTCCCCAGGATGTTGTACGAAATGCATGTGCACACTAAGGCATTTACCGCCACTCCGAAGGGACCCAATAGTTGCGGTATCACGTAGAAAACATCGTAAACGAAAAAGAATGGTGTGACTACGACAATCATCAGTATCCCGAGGAGTTCATACCATCTCCTGATAGGCTTGGGAGCCTTGATCGGGGAGTCGACAGGCTCCGATGGCGTCGGTGCATCCAAATCTATGACAGGCTCCGATGGTTCCGGGGTATCCATATCGTTAAGGGGCTTCTTCAGTGTCTTCGTGTGATCCATGTTTTACGCATTCGTTGCTATTAAATAAAATTTTAAAATAAACACCATAATTCGTACTAAAAATAACTACAATTTTTTGTTGTATTGCTAACAAGAAATTTGTCTATATGTTAACATAGCATTCTGACAACAATTTAAAAGCAAGTTTTCTAGGAATTCCATACATATTTGATCAAAGTAATTACTATGTTGACATTAGAGAATTAAACACAACATGCTGAGCACTCTTTATCACAGGAGAGGGGTTCTTTATGGATAACGCCTTCCTTCAATGGCTTCAATGACTTCACTGGCCACTGGGTACCGTCGTGGGGCAGAGGACTCTCAACAGTGGGCGAGAGGAAAGTCCAGAGTCCCCTTTCACCCATAACCGACCTTAAGTTCTCCCGCAGGCCAACATCGTAGGTGTCGTTGAGCAGGTCGAAGAAAACACGGTTCTTAAGGACAGCCTCCAATTGAATGATGAACATCAGGAGCGGGCACAGAAGGATATAAGTATTGCACGAGATGGTCAGACCCAGCCAGATGGGAGGACTGGGACCAGGGGCGGTTTTGATCAGAATGACGCACAAAGGCCATAACCACGTTACCAGATGCCGAAAGTCATAGTTTTTCAGCATAACTATGCTGCTGGAGCCCAGGGCCAAAAGAAGTCCCAGGCTCATGTAGAAGGTGAACCAGAAGAAGTACCTCTGATTGTTGTGGCCGACGCAGTTGGCCGTGAAGATGCAGTGGTGGTCCCGCTTCAGAATGCAGCACTGGCACAGCCTGCAGTGCCAGGACCTGGGAGGCATCAGCCTCTGGCAGGGATCGCAGTAATGCCACAATGACTCCTCGCCCGGACTCGGGAATCGTCGCTTCCATGGCAGACCCATTACAGAGCTGAACGTTCGGTTGCCGGCACACATATTTCCGCAGATATTGAAGCTAATGAATCCGGCCACTATCCATGCAAGCATGTACATCATTCCACCGGTGTCGAACAGCTGGGGGACCACGTACAGCATCTGCATCAGGACGAAAAAGGCGGTGGTTCCATAGACGAAGCCAACCGACAGAGGATGCGTTATATCCCGGAACCTGTGTGTATCGCGACGAGCAATAATAAGCATACATTCCTGAAGGAAACACATGTTTGGATCATCAAAGGGTGTGCTTGAAGGTGTAAGTTATGTAGGTTTGATTGGAGGCTTCTGAGCAAATATATTTAAAATTACTGACAGGAATCACATGGTGCCTAATTTCGAATTTTATTTCAATGCTAATAGAAGTTTAGAACTTTCTATACTTCAACAAGATCCTCTTTCTTCCGCCATTGGGTTCCGTCATGGGGCAATGGACTTCTTATCGCGGGTGACAACATGGTCCAGAGACCTCGCTCGCCCAAAACCAGCCGAAAGTTCTTCCGGAAACCCAGATCGTAGGTGGGATCATCTCCCGTAAAGAAGGTAGTGTTGCACCAAACAAACTGCACCTGAATTAACAACATCAGCAAACAGGCGACCAACGCATATACGGTGGCAAGGAAGAGTACACGAGCGAACACAAAGTCAATAATTATGTGATTTGGAACCTTGCAAGGTGGTCTCATTCTTGATGGTAGAAACCGCTGGACTATGCATGTAACAAGCATATAATCGTTTGCCAGATACAAAAGAGTGGTTCCGAAGCACAGGAAGGTCCCCAGGGTCAGGTAGAATATGAACCAGAAGAAGTACCGCAGGTTATTGTGTCCGATGCAGGTGGCCGTGATGGTGCAGTGGTGGTCGCGCTTCAGAATGCAACATTCACACAGCTTACAGTGCCAGGATCGGGGCGGCATCATGGCCTGACACGGCTCGCAAAAGTGCCAAAGGTGCTCCTCTCCGGGCTCCGGGACTCTGCGATTTTCGGGCAGACTCGCCACAGAGGACTTGGTGCAGTGGCAGGCCCACATATTACCCAGGATATTGTGCACTATAAAGATGGCCACTATCCACGCCGGCTTGTACAGACCCACTTCGCTGAGCAAGTAGGGCGTCACAAGGAACATTTGCACCGAAAAGAAAAACGCGACGGCCTCCAGGATAAAAAATACCGACCATGGATGTGCTAGGCGCACGAACTTCTGGGGATTACGGTTGGCAAAATAATGGAACAGAGCTGTCACAAAGCACATGGTTGCTGATGGAAATTTGTAAAGGTTGCTAAAATGTAAGCTTAGTTAATGTGTAAAGCTTCTGGTGTCTATGATTCTAACATTAATTTCAAAGGTCTCCCACCGAATGAAATTTCAACAAAGACAGCTCTTGTAGGGGATTTAATTTTGGGGCAAAAGTTAAGAAGTTCCAGGTATAAATATCACAATAAATTTCTAGGACTTGGTAACCGCGATTGATATCCTAGACGCTCTGCTTTATCCGCCATTGGGTGCCATCCTGGGGCAATGGACTCTTTATTGAAGGTGACAACATGGTCCAGAAGCCTCGCTGACCCAAGGACGACGCGAAGTTCTCTCGGCAGCCCAGATTGTAGGTATCTTCATTGTCATCATAGCACGTAGTGTTCCGGCACATAAAGCTTAGTTGCAATGACCACATGACGAGAGCAGCATAAAAGGCATACACATATAGGTGCAGTAGCCACACCGCTGGAGACTTGATGGTCATGTTTTCCTGGGACATGAACACAATAAGGGTGACCAGGCAGAGTATGGTTCCAATTGACAAGTAGAATGTAAACCAGAAGAAGTAGCGTTGGTTATTGTGGCCGATGCATGTGGCCGTAATGAGGCAGTGGTGGTCCCGCTTCAGAATGCAACATTCGCACAGCTTGCAGTGCCAGGATCTGGGCGGCATCATCGCCTGGCAGGTGTCGCAAAAGTGCCAAAGGTGCTCCTCTCCGGGCTTGGGAACTCTCCGATCTTCGGGCAGAGTCGCCACAGTGGACTTGGTGCGGTGGCAGGCCCACATATTCCCCAGGATATTGTACGTTATAAAGATGACCACAAGCCAGAAGACCTTGTAGCCCACGTCTCCAAAAATCCGGGGCGCGATATAAAGCATTTCCACCAAAAAGAAAGTAACGATGGTCACCAGCATAAGAGTTACCGATAGAGGATGTCCTATTAGCACGAACTTCTTGGGATCGCGCTTGGCACAAGCATTAAACAGACAGGCCACGAAACACATTTTCTTTTTGTTAACTAAATAATATTCGAACGAAGAATTTTCCGGAATTTAACACATATATCAAAGGTATTAGTTGAATATATATGAATATATTCAAGGAAATGAACAGCTTTCTTTAATTTTAAGTCCCAGCGCCTAGACCTTCTGCTTGACTGTCCACTCGGTGCCGTCGCTGGGCAAAGGACTCTTGATCGTGGGCGATAGGAATGTCCAGAAGAGCCGCCTGCCTAGCACCCCTTCAAAGTTCTGCCGCCAGCCGTTATCGTGGCTGCGGTCAGAGATCATGTAGCACGTACTGTTGCGATAAACCAAGAAAACTTGCAGGCCAAACATAACGCAACCGACTACAAACAGGAACACGTTCAGCTTGAAGATAGTGGCGACCGTGTACAACCAGCTGAGTTGCCCATTTTCCTTATACTCGGATATCTTGCCCAGGAGCAGGATGGGGTCAGAGGTCACGAAGGAGCCCGTTTTCCAGGCGAATATAAAGTTGTAGACCAGCGCCATGCCGCAGCCGAGGGTCAGGTAAAAGAGAAAGCATAGGAAGTAGCGATGGTTGTTGTGCCCGATGCAGTTGCCCGAGAGGGTGCAGTGGTGATCCCGCTTCAGCATGCAGCCCTTGCACAGCTTGCAGTGCCAGGACCTGGGCGGAACCAGCTTGTCGCATTCGATGCAGTAGTGCCACAGGTGAGCCTCGCCCCGGGCAGGATACTGCCGCTCGGGGGGCAGGCTCTCCACCAAGGTACTTGTGTTGAAGCTCAGCCACCAGTTGCCCAGGATATTAAACACGATGAAGGAGGCCATCAGGGTGCTGAGCCAGTACCACGGGCCACCAGTATCAAGTATTTGCGGGGCGACATACCACAAGTCGTAGGAGAACAGGAACCCAATAATTGAGAAGAGCACAACCGCCGACAGCGGATGGAGCACGCCCACGATTTTGAGGCGATGTCGTCGCGAACAGCGAATGATCGAGGCCTCGAATGGGATACACATCCTGATAATCCACCGAAACGCAGCTATTAAAGGCGGCCTCCGACGCCTTATCATTTACGTGTGCTCTTGATAAAAAATAATAGAGAAAACGTGATTTTTGTCAAACAGAATTTGATAGACTTTGAAGGCTTGAACTGCGACGATTTGGAAATATGTATCAAACTGGCATCTAATCGCATCAGTCAGTGAGTTGGAAAAATCTGGCATTTAGTCTGAGCAGTGGCAGAGGCTGGGGGTTCCAAATTCAATTTCTTTTCGTTTTTAAGCGGATTAACGTAAAATTACTTTTATAATTGCTGAGGGCGAAGCCTGTTGAAGCTTAACAGACAAATTACAAAGGACATATGAGAGGAGGGAAAGATGGAAACAAATATTTTATTAGAAAAGAGATAGCTTTAAGGGAAAATTCGAGAAAAAAAACAAGCTAGGAAGTTAGCTTCGGATAGCCGAAGTAAACATACCCTTGCGATTTGTTTTTGGCTATAAGAAATCATTAAATTCGCGAATTTTTGGGGTACGAAATTATTAAAAAAAATAAATTTATAGATTTACGTTGAAAAACAGAAGTAAAAATTTTGTTTACATTAATTTCGTCATCATTCCTATGGCAGCTATAGGATTATAGTAGCCCTCGGCCGTTCTGACTAAGCTGATAGCCCGATAGCCATAATTTAAAGGGCTTATAAAACTATAAATAACATAAAACATTCTTCAATAAATTCGATTTCTCTCCAGGTAAATTTGTGCTACTAGAAAAAATCAAAAAACAAGGGTCTTCATGTCTCTTCTCGAATTACAGCCCTTAAAAGAAGCATACTAAACACGACCTTGTTTAAAAATGTTAGCATACACATGTAGAAAATAAATTGCTACAGAAAACAATGGAGTGAACGAGCAACATCAACATGGGCAATATGATGCTTTCGCAGCAGCTGTATATTATGTAAACAAAGAGCGGAATAAAAACAACGGCGAATGCATATCAAATACACAAAACAGCTGGCGGAGTCGACTTCATTTACCCACCGACCTAGCGACCCACCGAACGACCAACCACAAAATGGCAGCTGTCAGCCAGGTTTTTAGACCGCCGGAGCGACTGACAGAAGCGCGGCAAATGTTGTCTATTTCACATACATTTTTATGAATTATTAATATGAACTAGAGCATTTTGGATGTGGCCAGGCGGCAGCCTTTGGAGAGGTGGAAGGTTGAAGCAGTCGCGGTTTTCCATTTTAAGTTTGCGGTGAGCACACCTTTTCTGGGAAAGGAAAATAGAGTGCCGGGTGCTGGGAGCCTTTCGTTTTGCATAAAATATGTACGAGGGTGAGGCGGGGGACTTTCCTCACTTCGTGTTTGCCGTCTTTGGACCCAGACCGGAAGCAAACAAACAGCCATTTTGTGCTGTTCGGCGCTGCCGTTTCCGGCGCGGTGCGGCGCTGTCAATGTGTTTGTCAGTAGTCAACCTGTGGCTTGACTTTCACCCACTCTCACTTCGCTTCGCTTTCTCTTTGACTTTGTGCGGGCACTTCAAGTCATTAGCATTTGCTCAAAAAAGAAGACACACAGAAAAGAACCGAGAAAAAAAGGAGAGAACGGAATGCGAAGTTGGCAACTGCTTTTGGCCAACTTCTCGCATAATTGCCGAGTTTTGCTGCTAATTTAAGATGATTTCCCCCGCGCCCAGCTCGCCGCCGGTGTCTCTGTTTGATTTCATTACGAGTAGGCACTCTCACCCAACTTCAGGCAGATGGGCTGAAAAGTTTTCACAGCTCGGAGCTCGGAGCCGGCAGTTTTTGTCTCCGTTTCTTATTGCGAGAACTTCCCCGGGGTTAGGCCCTGTGCCTGTGCCTTGCTGTGTGTAATTTGCAAGCAATTACCTGGCAGGAGCGCACACCACACATAGTACATTCTCCCAGCCTCCTCATATCTCCGATCTCCCTCGCTGCGACTTCTTGGAATGTAATTGAGTTTGAAAAATGTTTAAAATTAGATATGTGTGTGCGACCCAGGCCCAGGCCAGGAAAGGCTGCTGCTGCGTGAGTGGCATGTAAACGCATGAGAGGCTTGGCAAGAATTTATTTAGCCTTAGATATTCGACAGCGAAATACCCCATTTTATAGGGGCATGACAGTTACTCGTAATTACGGTAATCGTAATCTACAATCAAAAGTCAAGACCCGTTTTATAAAATTTAAAGGGGATTTAATTTAAGTCGAAATTCCTTATGAGTTAAAAAAGTAGAAGTCATAGTTGGGAGGTGAAAGAAGGTGCTTTTAAAAATAGCATCAATTAATATAGGGTATTATTTTTATGTGACAATAGAATTTGTTACTTATAAATAAGTTTTAAAACTTTTTACTTATATTTATTGACTTATAGAGCTTAGAATTGGATTATTACTAAGATATTATAAATAAATATTGTAAATTTAAAATAAATAATATAAGAATAAATAATATAAGAAATCTATTAAAACCAAACAAGAAGCAAGTTAGTTAAGTTATTTATTTTAATGGTACTTTGACATGCAATAAACTCTATGTAATCACGCAATTTTTCATTGTATCTTTAATGTCCTTTCTGGCTAAAGAATTAAACCGGCTTGGGGAATTTTAAGTGTTACAACCATAAGGGATTTCATTCTGAGAACTCCATTTTATGTCTCGCAATTTCGGGATAAGTAATGATTATAAATACTGGCGCACGTGTGCCTTGTGTACCATTAATATTATTCTACATTATGCACACACATATGTTTTTTTTAGGTTAAGGCCCTCTCAAGACCCAGCTCTCTTCTGCTCGGCAATTAAGGTGCAGGGCCTCAAGACCTGCAGCAGCAGCACACTTTAATTTATTTTGCTATTTATCTAGGCTCTTGCGGAAAGGCATTAATTTAACACAGCTTCCAACCTGGAGCTCTGCATCGTTCATTTAAATGCTCCGTCGGTCGCCACCTGGTCCCGATTTATTGTGCTCGATTGGAGCTCGTGAGCAATGCAGCGAGCGAGATTTTAATGAACCATCAAACGGCAATTGAAGCTGTTCAATGCGCGCTCTGGGCCGGGCCAACGTTGCGTATGAGTGATTTCGCAGAGGCGAGCCAGCTGCTGAGCTACTGAGCTGCTCCTACGAATGGATGCCCCGCGTTTTGTGCCAAATATGTTTGGCTGGCTGGCATGTAAAATATTTGGCACTTGGCACACAAAATGGCTTGTCATTTGGGCGAAATGAGTTGGAAGTTTCACGTGAAGGAAACGAAAATTTCATTTTTGTTTTTTCCTGCAGCCAACCAACTCTTGTGTTCTTTCCTTGCAAAATATGTTTTATTTTTTTACGTTCACTGTGGGTTTTTTTCCGTAACTGGGCGCGACATATTTTGGCCGTGCTTCTGTTGTTGTTTCATTTTCGTTTTCATAAATTTTTCATTTTGTTTGACAATGTTTTGCGCCTTCGACATGTGTTTGCAATTTGCATGAGGTGAGTGTGTGAGTGGGTATGGTGTGTGTGCAAAATTTGGAACGAACAACGAACCTGTGTCTGTGTGCAAGGGGGATATCCTTTTGGATACAATGTTTACTGATTGATACTCTGTGGCAGCAAAGTATTTGTGTTGTGTGATTAAAGCTACCTGGTTTTAGAACTTGGCAGAGCATAATTTGCTAACAAGGAAGGTTGATTAATAACAAAACTGAGTTTCCGCTTGATTTTGATAGAGTTTCATCTACAAAAACTTTGATTTTATTTAGCATGCATTTTATAGTTTGTAGCATTATTTTCTAATTACCTTAGTTGTTAATTTATATTAATTAGAAATACCTAACATAGTTAGTAAGGCTTTAAGAGATTTGAAATATAAATACTTAATAGTTATCACAAAAATAATACACTGGGAAGGGGATATATTTTTTACCACATCGTTGAACATCTTTAAAAATATTATTTAATTAAAATATTATAAAAAAAATTATTTTCTGACATGTAATTATTAGTTTTTCTGCAAGTTTAAGTTGAAATGAAACCCTTTTCTACACTCAGAAAACGAATTCGCCATAGAACTTAGAAAATCGCCATAAAACGAGAGTCACCCTTAAATTTAGGAAAAATTTTTATTTATAAGAAAAAATTTCTACTTCATAGAAAAATTTTCTTGATTTCAGAAAATGTTACCCCAAAAAGTAGAAAACAGAACCCTAAAAAATAGGGCGAAACTTTTCACCATTATTTTCTATTTTTTAGAAAAATTGCTACATTTTAGAAAGTTATACCCTAAAAAATAGAAAAGTTTTTTCAGAAAACGTGGGATTGACACTGTTTCTGAAAAACGCCAAAAAATCCCAAGAAATGGCATCCTTTTTCCTGGAAGAATGCGGTGTTTTTATGTGGTCACATAATACCGGTCTGTAATATTGATGTATGTAAATTTGGCTGAAAACATCGATGTGCGTGCTCTTATTGTGAAATGCGAATTTAAACAAAATGGAAGAAGTGCTAAGACAACTGGGTGGCCAAGTGTTTGCTGATCTTTTTAAAGGTAAGTCTAAATAAAGTCCATAAATATGCGCATGTGAAATACATTAAATACGCGCCCATCTTAAAGGCGCTTTTTTTTTATGAAAGATGTATGCATTTAAGTATAAGTGTGATTGTGCGTATGTGTGCATATTGCCTATTGCGCCAGTTGCGCCATGATACAATAAATCAATGAGTGCGAGTGAGAGTGGCGTAGTGGCGGAGATTTTAAGCGAGTTTCCTATTCTAGAACAATCGTTTGGTTACACATTAGTAAGCTCTTTATATTATTATAAAATAATTAATTATTTATTGTCTATTTTTTATTTAGATTGAGGCAGATTTTAAAAAGCTGCATGAGCCTGTTCAAACCGCCTTCATTGAAAAATGGGAACATTTTCAAGAAAAAGTTTTGCCAATACTTGTAATGAATATTAAAGACCAGCAAAGCATTGGCTTAAAACATTCAATTTACAATCAAATGGTAATTATAGATTTAGTGAGTTTATTATTCCTAATATTTTCTATGTGTTTTATTTGTACTTATATTTCAGATGCTAAACATGTTTTAACATTGCTGCTTTTACACGGGCTTCTTATACCGACTGGACGAGGTAAAAAAAACAGCCGCGGATGCAAAGTGAAGTTCACCATACAGGATTCCAGAAATAAATTTAATTTCTGGAAGTCAACACCAGGAGAATTGCAGACTCATATGAAGGACATAGTGGATAATTGCTACCGCGAAAAAAGCACTCTTCAGCCACTAATTTGTGGTACTGGGGAAAGTATTTTTAATTTAAAAGAGTTTTTTATTTGCGTGTCAGGTTATTATTATAAGCTACCCTCAATCCTCAAGTGCGTAGAAGTCTGTTTTAAAATATTTACAGTCTTAAACTTAAAATACCCAGATGAGTGTCATGATATGGTCATTTATTCAAAGATATTTTTATAACATAAACCTAAAAACAGACGTGCAAAGCCGAGCAATTTCGGAATTGCTAAACGACTTAAAACACGTTGCAAAAGAGTAGTTTAAAACTTAATTAAATTTAATTTTTATTTTTGCCTATTTCTTAATGTTTTCAATCATTTCTTTTCTATCATGAAAAAAAAGCTGAACAAATTTTAATATTATTTTTCACATCTTAAATTTAATTTGAGTTCTTTGACATAATTCATCAATTCGAAAGAAAAATGTAAATAAATATATATAAATGTTTAAAATAAAAATAAATAAAATATAAATGTAAATAAATATGTAAATGGAAAATAAAAGAATAGAAAAATTGTTTATACTTTTAAAAAATCTTTTATTTAATAATAGAAAATGCCTTTCTAAATTTCAAAAAAACATATTTCTAAATTAAAAAAAAATTTCTTTAAAATGAGAAAACTATTTTCTAATTTTAAGAAAATAAAATTTCTTAAATTTAGAAAAATTTATTTCTTAATTTAAGACATTAACTACCCTAGACTTTAGAAATTTTTTTTACATTTTAGAAAAAAGTTTTCTTTATTTTAAGGTCAGATGCCCTTTATCTTAGAAATAAATTTTCTCAATTTTAGAAAACAAATTTCTGCTTTTTAGGGCGAGTCGCCTTTGGTGACAAAAGTATGGCGATTTTCTAAATTTCAGGGCGATTATTTTTCTGAGTGTAATATTACAAAAAAATACATAATTTCTGTCCTCATTTTCTCTTATAAATAACTCTTTTAAAGATCTTTTGCTTGTCTGAGAGTATTTTATTGTCGCACTGACCCCATGTGCGGTCCATCCATTTCCATATTGACATCCCTCCTGTGTGTGTGTGTGAAATATTGAAAACGTAATAGTGAGCGTGAATGCCGGGTAGCACTTTGGGTTTTTCATTATTTTCATAGATTTATTGCGAAAGTTTTGTGATTACTTTCCTTTTTCCCTGCCGAAGCCGCTGCCGCCTCTTTTTGCTGTTTTTCATTTTCATTTCTGTTTATTTTTTTTTTCGTTGTGCCGTTGATGGGGACAGAACCAATTGCTGATTGACTTGGCCGCAGCTGCTGGGTCGCGTAAATGTAAGGAACGGTAAATGGAAAATGGAAAAGCCTGAGGCGAGGTGGGAACTATTTACGCGCGGCTCCTAAGATCGCGTAGTTACGTTAGCTGGAAAGCAATTAAAAACTAATTACAGTGGCAAAAAATGCGCAAAGGCATTTAATAAAAATTTAAAACTTAATTCAGTAAATGCCAGAGAAACAAAAGCAACGCCGCCCCGGTGGGTGACAACGCGGATAATTAGAGCAAAAGGCAACCAAAGAAAAGCAGGTGGGAAGGTGACACAGACAGAGACAGATAGCGGGACAAAGAGAGAGGTAGTAAGAGGAGACGGAAAGCTGGAGCCGCCACGCCACGCACACCTGACTTTGTTCTATCCGGGCAACGTGGCGTATGAGCAATTAGTAGTTAATTGTAAAGTTACCCCAAGTGAAGGGAGGAAAATCGGAAGGAAGGAGCAGCATCAGCAGCATCAGCAGCATGCAGTCGTGACATTGACGTCGAGGACACAGGAGCGCCGTAAACGAGGGGGATAATTAAGTAGCAATTTTTGCCACTGCAGGAGAATTTTTAGCATCCCCGGCGAACGTGTGTTTGATAAATTATCGCGTGTAATTAGCGTATCAATAGCGATAAAACAAAAGCTCCGGCACGTCGTCCTGCTAAGCCGGGCGAAAAATAATAAAGGAGTATGAAGCAGCCTGTCTCTGGTCTGGGGAACGTCAATTAAATATTAACCTAATAACTCAAACGTAACGTCAGCCAACGGGATTAGGTCGCAGGAGACAGGCCAGGACCAGGACAGGCACTTTAAGCAATGCTCTCCGACTAATTGAAATTGAAAGCCCGACTAAAGGCGGCTAAACTTGGTTGGCAGGATAACTAAGCAAGGCGATTAGAAGAGCAACTAACCGAGAAATGAACAATGGCCAATGGGTAAGCCAAATAAAAATCAAACACGCAAGATGCAGAGTCCTCGCAGGCCCTGTGTATCCTGGCAAGCACTTATGTAAGCAAACCGAAGCGGAGGAGCCAGGGAAGCATTGACAAAAATCAAACAATAAAAGCGGCGTTCAATAAAAACAAAAACAGAGTGGGGAAACCCTATGGAAAAAGGGCAACGATGATAAGAAGAAGCCGAAGAAAAACGGGTAACCCAAGGCAGGCCAAACAGCAGGGTAAAAAAACAAAAGCGAGATGGAAAGTCCCTTTCCTGTCTCTCTCTCGGACAAAATGAAGTGGCAACAAAAACAGAATTGCGGCGGAAAAAAATGGCAGGAATCTGCTGGCTAATGCTAAGGACATAGGAAAATGAAATTTAAGCCAAGTGGAATTGCCGAGAGTAATGCGAAAGGACATCAAGTGTGAAAAGCGCTTGACTCGATAAGCGCTCAATGTCGGAACTCATTTCCGGCAGAGCTTGAGCGCTTTCCCACACAGCATCCTTTGAGCTGCGAGAGCAAAGAGAGCCGGGACAGAGCTTTTTGCAGGGAGAGCAGGACATTCGAGAGGAGAGTCAGTGAGAGACAGTGGCTCTCTGCCTCTCTCTCCCGCTCTTAAATACCTTTTGTTTACTGGTTAATGCTCTTAAGGTTTTACGGATACTTAAGTGATTCGAAATCTTGTTACAAAAATGACACAGACAAGCCAATGCAGCTTAATTATTAATTCTCAAGCCATTCCGCATTCCGGATATATTCCCAGCAGACCTTGAAGGTATTTGTCTGCAATTTAAATCCATCCTGGACCAACTCAATTAGGCTCAGTTGCCCCATTCATTTGGGCAATTTCATATTTGCATAGTTTCCACTCGATTTACAAGTTGTGAAAACACACAAACAAGCCAGCATTTTACTCCGAATGGCCTGCAGTGTAATAAGTTTCCCGATAACAGTGTGGAAAATGGATTTATCTGGGGACGCACACGGCTAATGCAATTAGTTCCTTCACCCTTTGCCAGGATGCTGCCGGAATGGATGATGGATCGGGGCCAATGGCTGACTGGCTGCTGAGCAGCTTATGTGTCGTTGCTCAGCTAAGCCGTTTTAATTTTTGCGCCTCGTCGTCCTTTGAACTCTGACACACACACAGACAGAGAGGCAGGGGACATACACAGACAGCTATCCATGTCAAACAGCTGCAGCGGCGCCTAAAAGAATGCTTTGTTTGTCTTTCATTATGTGGGCGCAAAAGGGGGGCGTGGCCGTGCCTTTGTTTCTGCTTCGACTTCCAGCACTGAATAAATTACATTTTTGCTGGTCTGTAATTCGCATTCGCATGTGTCATTGACGCCTTCTTCCACCTCAAGGTTCACGACATTTGGCATTTGACCAGACTGGGAAATGTCATTCATTCCCTCATTTCTTCATTCAGTTATCAATATTCAATTACAATTAAAACAAGAATGGGAATGTAAGGCCTCAGCTAATTTAAATGCAATATTTGGAAGCTCATTTACACGATTGTCGTCCTGACTTGTAAGCTGTTTTGTACTTTGATCTAAGATGTTGAAAATTAACTTTTTTCTTAGTCACTTTGCATAATTTAAAATGGCTTAAGGTTTGTATTTATTAATATTTATTTATGTTAAATATATTTCAAGGAAAATTTAATGTTTGCAGCTCTTAGAATAAATTCTGCTATTAGTTATTAATTTCTTTAATTTATTTAAAGCAGAAACTATAATGTTTTGGCAACCTTATTTCCTAGGAAAAAGTTAAACTATATATTCCCGACGTTCGAACTTTACTGTATCGATTTCCAGAGTGTCAGAGTTCGCACTTAATGAAATCATTTAACGCTGCAAAACACAACACGCAATATCAAGCATACGCCATGTGCCAAAATTCATTGACTTCTGGCCAAAATGAAAATGTTTAGTCAAGTGTTGCCTGACCTCCGCCACACCCGCTCACCCAAGCACACACACACACACACACACAAAACACATGCTCAACGGAGCAGCAGGAACAACAACGAGCATTTTTCCCAAGAGGCAGCAGCTAGCAGCAGCAGCAGCAGCTATTTTTAAAGCTTGGCCCCCAGGACTCATGGAAATTCATTTGCCTGCTCAGGTTCCTGTCAGACAGACCGGACCGGACCGGCCTAACTGCGGTAATTACTCACACTTGACCCGAAGGGTTTTCTGGCCAAGTACAATCAACTCGATGGCTCAGCTGGCTGCAGATAAATTGAAAGCACAGAGTACAGTGTAGAAGCCCAAAATTCCCGGCTAAGTAGGCCAAGAAGGAAAGTAAAGGGAAATTAATTAAATTTTCAATTAATAATGTTGGATTAATTACTAGAAAATAGTTGCTAATTAGAATTTCAACTTAGAAACAGCTCTAGGTTCAAACCACAAAACATTTTCTATGTTTCTTTGTTTAAAAAATCTATTAAATAAGTTAATTCAGCTATAATTCCATAGAGATCGTAGTAAGACTTTTATTAATAATATTTATAGCCTTAATACATATTAAAATTATTAGTTATATCAGTAAACACCTTAATTTTTCTACAGTGCAGCTGGAGTTTCAATTAATGTTGTCCTGCTGCTGCTCCTGAGAAGCTTTTGCAATTTCCCAATGAAAATGTTGTGCCTTGTTACTCCAAAATTATGGGGCATCGAGTTGATTAGATTTAAGGTGTGGCTCGTTCTCATTCCAAACCTGATTAAGTGCCGAAATTCTTTTCTCTCTGCCCTCCTCCCTGGCGAACAATATAAAACCTGAGCCAGGTTATTAAGTAAATGTGTGGCACAACTTCGACTTGGCATAAATTCACTTGTTATAGTTCAGTAAACCGGCACACATTCGAGCATTCGAATAAACAATACTTTATTTACAATGTAATGGCATATAAAATGGCTGCCGTTGCCATTTTCTTGGGCGCCTCCCTTGTTGTATTTGTATTTGTGCCAGAGTGTCCGCTTTTTCGGTTGTTCGGTTTATTTGCCAGCGGTCAGTTGCTTAATTTCTACGCTTTTATTTGCTGCAGTGCTGAGTGTACGAGTGTGTATGTGTGTGTGGTGGGCGTGGCTCTCCTGCCCCACGATTCATTCATTTCTCTCTCTCGGCGCTGTGTGTCTTGCCCTTCTTATTTATTTTCGTAATAACAATAAATTACATTTTTCTTCGGTTTTCTTCTGCCGGCCCCCTCGGCGTGCGTGTGTGGTTGTGTGCTCATTTGCTAAGTTGTTTTATGTGGCTGTCGCTTGTTTGTGGCTTTTTGACATTATTTGGATTAAGAAAATAAATCCTGGCCATGGCTGGACAGCAATTTTAATATTTTTACTTGCCACCCCCACAACAGCAGCAGCAGTCCCAGTAAACTTTGATTTTTCGTTTTATATTTCTGTGGTAAAGTTTTAATCTATGGAATGGCTTAAATCAAATTTCGGCTTACTGGCAGAGAAAGTTTTGGCCAACCTGAGCTTGTCATTTCAACTGGAATACAATTAAACGAGGTAAAAATAAATTCCCTACCAACTGGTAGAATTATTTATTCTCTGGTGAAAAAGAAATCAAAATAAGCTTTTGGCTAAAGATTAAATCGCATTTTTTATAAATATTTCACAATGTTTACAAGTATTTCAATTGTGGTAAATGTAAAGAAAAGAAATAAACTGTTTTTGGGAAAGAGTACCAAAGAATAATGAGTGTCCTTTAGAGCTACAAAAAATAGTAAAATATAATATCACTCTTGCACTCTTGTTAGTTATGTTTACTATGTACATATATTGGAATAAATATTTTTTGTAATATATAAATAAGTTTAAAAATATCCACACTGCACTTTCCTCGTAGCTGCATAAATTCAGCTTTCTAAGGCGATTTGTTTGTTAAAAAAAAAAAGAGTGAAGAAGGCACCTAACACGTAAAAAAATTTGACTTTGTTGGCGGCTGCTGTGTGTGTCCTGTTGCAAGAAAGACACAAACAAGGACGAGAGCCAGAAATACAGAGAGCAAGAACAGAACAATAAACCAGGACGGCAGCGAAAATAAAACTGTTGCCTGATCCAACTTTTTCCGAGCGCGACATTTCTGTCGTATTGAGGACTCCGCCGAGTGCGATGGCGAGCACATAAACAACAAGCAGGTACACAGACACACACAAAGATATACATAAAAAGCACACCATTACTCAGACAATCGTTAAATGGCATGCATTAGGCTTAGTTGGAATTTTCGAAACGTTATGGCGTCGAAGCCGCCTTATTTCCTTGAGTCCTTTTCTCTTAGATGTCTTTTGTGCATCATCAACAGTGGAATGTCTCGGCTTGAACTCAACTCTTAAAGCTTACTTGACTTATTTAATATTATAATAAATATATGAAATATTTTACAAATACATTTTCAAGCATTTATCAAAAATATAGTACATTTATTGTTGCCTGCTTAAAGGCCCGACTGTACTCATCCGCCTGTCCTTACTATCATAAACTGTTGCCTAGTTTTAGGCGCGCTGCCCTGGCTAAATGGCAAAGCTTAGGCTAATTGCACTCGGCTTTAATGCAGTTTTGAATGTTGCTGCTGCTGCTGCACTGCCAGCGGCAGACACGCCATAATTTGCTTAATTTTCCAACAGCTTGGCTGGCGTTTCGCACTAAAGTTTTAATTAAGAGCCGCGGCCAGAAGCACGTGCAGGCTTCCACATTTTCATATTTTGCCCTTTCACCTCCACACTCACACTCACAATTCACATTAACATTTTCATTTCCATTTCTTTTCATTTCTTTCTTTGCAATTTCTGTGGCAGACACGCACTCACAGCTCTCGGCCTGGCGTCCATTCATTCACTCATTCAAAAATGCTAAACAATCCTAAAAATGTGTGTAACTATTCCCGCTCTTTCAGCCGGCTCTAGGTGGCTGCCATCCATTTCCCAGCTAAATGTGTTGCGCTTTTGTCTAGGCCGTGCTGAGTGTGTTTTCGCATTTTTGGTTTTTTCGTTTTTTTATACCATAATAATTCAGAAAGCTTCTGGCGGCTGACTTTAAAATGACTGTGGCTGCGGCTGCCAGGTTTTATGTTTATTAGCCCGTCTAATTGAAAGGTCTAATGCGGGGAGTTTATAAAAAAAACATCAAATCCGCTTCGCCGCCTCATTAGGAGTCGCTGGTTCAAAGGCCTTCGAATTGCCGCGGGTCCAGAAGTCCTTCGAGCTCAAATTGCCCCACCAGTTGCCGGATGGAGTCCTGTATGTCGGGGTTGAGGTACAGCCGCCGCTTCATATCCATCCCCCGAGGCTGATCCGAGAGCAGGGCCCCGAAATCGGCATCTCTGTCATCGGTATTCAGGAGCACTGGCTGCAGGAGCAGGCCACAGTGAACAGCTGTATTAAAATAAATACAGAAGTATTAATTATTCTCCTCAAAATGTATTAACTTGCTAATCTCGTAGCTATTTTTATTCTCAGAAAACCCACCGTAGAAACGTTTCTGCTCCGATTCCAAATGAAACTGCTTGCAGCTGGGCAACCTTTGAGCCTTGAAGCCCAGCCTCCTCAGCTCCCGGACAAACACCTCGTGGTAGACACTCCGCATCTTAATTTGGAGCCCACTCCGCACCGGCTCCACGGCGGAGGTGTTGAGCAGATGATGGATGTCCAGCGTGGGCGAGCCCCAGAAGGCGTACTGGAAGTCAATCAGGAGCACATCGCACGGCACGCCCGAGTCGTATTTGAACATCATGTTGTTTGTCCACAAGTCGCCGTGGGTCAGAACACTAATGTGAGCGACCTCGGGCTGGAAACAGCGCAGTCCCAGGCCCATATAGTGCGGTGCCAATTCATCCAATCGCAGGGCGTGACTCTCGTGACCCGGCTGAGTTCTTAGGTAATTGGCACAGGACTTTAAGCAGCCCAGGAAATAGAAGCGATAGCTTTCCGTGTAGCGATTGAAGAAGCCGCGATCGTATCTCGTTAGAGACTGGGAAGTTTCCTTTAAATTCTCATTTAGCACAGCAGAGGCAGCTTGCATTTTGGCCAGTTTTCTCAGCACCAGAATCACATGCTGTTCATCGAGTCGTTGAAGTCGTGGAGTCATCACATAACCCCTATGGTTCAAGTCCTCCATCAGGAGTGCCCCTCGCTGGCGATCGATGTGCAGGACTCTGGGGCAGAGCTGCTCGCCTGCCAATTTCTCTAGTTCGGGCAGTACTTGCTCGTAAATCTCCAACTCCCGATTGTAGGTATCGTAGGGAGCTTTCCTTTCCCTGGTCTCCGGATCTTCATCCTCCAACGCGGTCTTGGCTATCAGATACTCAACTCTTCTGTCCAGATCAATGGTGTACTGAACACATATACGTGTTAGAATGGCGCCATAGTTTTCGCCCTTTCCCAAGGCAGCTTTTAGCCCTAACGATTCTATTTGAAGATTCGATTTCTGGTAATGCTGACGCAGTGCAGCCTCTAGATACTGCAGAGATAGCCACTGAGGTGCCTCGGTTGCCATTTTTGAACTGAACTAAAACTTTTAAGCTGAGGCTGCCTTTTGGTAATGTGAGAGATGAGGCACTCAGTTAACAACTCGTAGTGCTCTGAATTACAGTTTGTTATCACAGCGGCGCCATCTGTTTTAAGTTTAATATTTCTTTTTAACGCGATAAGAAAATTACTCGTTGGTACATATAAATAAAAGCTGTTGTTTGCATTACTGAAACCGAAATTGTAACACTTGCTTACAAAACTAAATTAAAACTATTGTTTACAAATCACAAATAAATTCACTCTTTCTGTATATAGTTTAGATTTTAAATAAAGGTTTCACAGATTAAAATATTAGATTTAATTGTATTCTCTATTAAACTTTGACAAAACCAGAAATATAGGAAACTATAAAAGATTAACAATCCGTCGTGAGCTAGCAACAGAAATAACTAAGATGGATTTTATTTGGAGCGAAGCATTAACTGACTATAGCTTTAGCTGATACCTTTCCAAGCTTTCAATAGAGACCGCCAGAATTTTATTAAAAATACTGCATACCTTTTGGCATTACGAAAATCAATCAACCTGGGATAATGATATAAATATTTATAAAAATCTAGAAAGGTTTATATTATATATAATTCATAAAATTCGAAAACCTACTCTTGATTCTAAAAACAGCTTAAATATATTAAAGTTCAAGGTCTAAACCAACTAAAATCAAGGTAAATGAGATGCATATCGGCTAACTTTATTGCCTTTTGCAATATATAAACATATATACACAGTATAATCGGGCTAACGTCACCCGTCACAGCAGCTCGGTTAATCTTATGCAAATGCCCTGCTGCCCATCTCAGTCGGTTGGCCTGGTCACTTCCAGTTCGCTGGCTACCAGTGTCACAGTCCGGGGCTTAGGCACCTCCGGCTCCGGTTCATGCTGCTGCTGCCCCCATACCAATGCCGGATGCGATTCCGGCTTCGATTCCGGCTCTGGCTCCGGCTTCGGGGGCTGCTGGCTGCAACTGCTTGCCATTCGGGCCTGCCTGCTGGCGCACTGATAGACATAGTTGGCCAGCATCACCGCCGCAGGAGGGGCGCTTATGACCTCTATCGGCACTGGAACAATCTCGATTGGAGTAGTTGCTGTTCTTGCTGCTGCCCCTGCAGTTGCAGTTGCAGTGGCATGGTCGGAGGGCAGTAATGACGGTGGATTGCAGCTCGTTATGCCGCCGGCGAGGAGTCTCGGCTGCCACATGTGGCCAGTTCCCCGCAGGCAGTTGGCCTCGATCGCTGCAACTACTCGGCTTTGGATTCGGGTTAAGTTGGAGGCTTCAGAAAGCACTTACAGAAGAAGAGGACGAGTAGGCAGAAAATAGGAAATTTCCAGTTCATATTTCCCATTGTTGCTCGCTCGTTATCTGGCACTGTTTTGGTTTTTCCAGCTTCAAGTTGAGATAGTTATGACAAGGACTACTCAAAGCACACAAAAATTGATGTATCGAAGGGTAAAAATCAAAAGTAATTGCCGGTAAGCATTTAACATTATTTAAACATTAATTTAACAAAAATATCCCAGCTATCAGTCCAAGTTATTTATTTATAATTCTCTCCCAGGAACTATTAGAGAGTCAATCATACTACAAAAAATTCGCTCTCTTGTCTGTGTATTGTTTTTAAAAGTTTGTTAGCCAAACTTTCGACACTTGTTCTTGTTGATGTTTTTATCTGCTGAAGTCGCTGCTTCTGCTTGTGCTTCTGCTTCGGCTGCAGCAACCAAAATCCATTCAAATTGACGCATTGACAATTGTTTTACCAATTTCATCTCGCTTGTTGTTCGACAGTTGGCCAAAAAGTTTTCGCTCTTCGTCCCTCCACCAGCAGCGTTTTGACAACTGCCAAAGCTGTTTGTTGTTGCTTGCCACTGCGAGTTTCTGCATTTGTTGCAGCTTAAAGTTGCCTGGGTTTCTTGCTCGGCTTTCATCTTATTTTTATTCCCCCCCTCACCCGATCTTTGCATAGCCAGAACGCTAGTTTATCAAAACATTTTCAACTTGGAGTGCGGCTGCAAAAACAAAGGCACCCAAGACATCATCGATTTTCTCGAGTGGAATGTTCCACGCAGGACGCAGGACGAGGGGCGACGGCGTGGCTGTGGCAACAAGGAAAACAACTCAATCTCAATGCATGGCACTTAAGCAGCTGAAGGAGCAGCAGCAACATTGGCAGCCACTTGGTTGCAAGGTGCGGAAACTTCTACGACAGCAGAATGCAATTTCTTCAAAGCGGATGCTGGCTGCTGGATGCCGAAGGTTTCCCAGCTTCAGGGCGGGAGGGCGCCATCAGTCTAGAAATGGAGTACACCCAAAGAAATGTGGTTGTTCTATACAAATCATAAGTGATTGGAAAAGTGAAGAGGGTATTTCACCTTTAAAATGCTTAAAAAGATACAATTTAATTTGGCTAATTAAGCTGCAAAATCATATTGCATAATTTATCTAAGCTTTATTATAATAATTCTTGAATTCCCTTTCAAATTATTGGTTTTGGTGCACTTCCAGTTGGTTTAAAGTGTTACCAGTATTTGTTCAATCATTCAAATCCATTTAAGTATCCATAACCCATTCTGAGGGCCCACTTGCAAATCGCTGCGTCGTGTTAATTCATTGAAAAAGGAACTCATGCCAGAAACTTTGCTCATTATAATTACGAAGAGGCACTGCAGCCGGCAGCTGACTTAATGCCATAGATAGGTGCATATATAACAGGAAGCTATGCGATCGAGGGGTGCTTAATTAATGGGGTTAGCAGAAAAAAATTGTTCATTTTATGTTCTTGATATCTGAAGCAATAATTAATGATTAATTAACATAAACTTTGTTTAAACACAACTTGGAACACAACAATTGTTTTTAAAATACAAGATACAATTATATTCAAATTATTGGCTTTGACTTGAGATTATTTAAATTGAACTTCCTTAGTTATACATTAAATTTTAATCAAGTATGAATATAATTTAAGGATGCATCTGCTATATATAGTTTCTTTTAAAAACCCCAAACTCACAGCCCCTGGGAGTTTACTGAATTTCTCTGGCAACCCTCCTGTGCCATCTCGCCCTAAAGCTATGGCACCTCGCAGATGAAAAAGGAGGAGAAGCAGGAGCAGGAGCAGGGGGAGGCATGAACCCTATCCCCGGCAAAATGGCGGCACACGGAAGCGGGCTAGGCAAACGCTTGGCACGTGCATTTCATTTGATAAATGTTGTCGTTGTCGCCGTCGCCTTTGCCTGATTATGCAGCGCAGGCAGCTAGGTGTGCTCCTGCGCCCTGCCCCACTCTGTTCCTCCCTCCAGGCAACCCTTCTAACCCCTCGAAGGTCCGACATCCCGGGAGCGACTCGCTTCCGCCGTAGATGCCAAAAACTTGCCTCGACTTCCGTTATGCCGTCTAGGGTATATCTTTTTATTGCACACGCGCGTGAAAATAAACCGCAGAAGGCAGAAGGCACAGAAGGAGGAAGCGCGCCCGTTCTTTGTATGCGGCATCAGGTTTCTCCTTTCTGTGTAAAATTTACACTGACATGAGCTAACTAGTCCTGTATGCCGGGGTATCTGTGTGTGTGTGTGTGCCTAGGTGCCACTGTGCCCCTGTGTGTGCCCGGGTGTATCTGTGTATCTTTGGATGCGGCACGTTGCCGTTGTAACTTGCAACTTAAATGCGCACGTGATGCGCTGCCTGCGTTTGCTTTATTGCGTGAGCAGCTCGAAAATTAACAAAGTTTTTTCCCCAGTTTCCTCGGTGTTCCATCTTTTCTTTCTCACCTGAGGCACAGAAAAAAAAGTAGGGCTTTAACTGGAAGCTAAAAGCTAAAAGCAAATATTCTCTCTAGCTTTAAAAATAAATTAGAGTTTATCATCGAGATTGTATTACTTGTATTATTTATTTAGTTTAAAGTTCTATTTTATGTCATTTTTAAATTAAACATTTATTTCCAAGTAAGAATATTTTGATACACATATTTTTCTCTGTGCCCCTGACAATATGAATGAAGATGCCAGCGAGACAAGTGCGAATGAGCACGACCTAGCATAATATCACGCATACGGCACGTTGTCGCTGCGAATTTTTGATAGCTACTGCAATCAGCTAAGTGAACGACGGCAATCAGCCCAGCGGCGTAACAACAGCGCGGAAAATGATTAAACGGAAGGGAGAGCTGGCAGCCTCGACTTTTCCAACTTTTTTCGAATGACATTCGCTGCTGCATTCGAACGAATTATAATCAGGTTGGCGTGCTGGCAGAAATTGAAAGTCAACACACACACGCACACCCTGGGAAGCGGGAGGATATCGAAATCAAATCACAGCGTCGTCAAATGCATTTAGAGCTATTTGCATTGCTTGGCATTCCTTCTGCTCGCTGATTCCTGCTCCTTGATTCCATCCGATTCACATTCAGATTCAGATTCAGCGGCAGCGGCAGCGGCATATCCCTGAATCAGATTCAAATTCAGATGCAAAAGCTGTGAGCGCGCGCCTCGGCATGTGTCTCTGGATATTTTCCTTTTTGCGCACTCGGCTTCTTTTCCCGCTGGGCTGCATTGCAAATTGATTTTCATCGCCCGGGGGGCATGCATTTGACTCGTTGACAGACACTCGGCTTGAAGTTTATACTAGTTTCTTGGCTATCAGCTCGAGAATGTCAAAAAAATTAAATAAGAAAACTTTGTAAAGGAAAAAATAACTTTTTGACATGTTTTTTAATTAAATATTTTCAGGAAAATTCGGAGAGACATCACCTTTAAATTGGGTTAAGACTTTGAAACCCATATTGATTGCTTTTAAATAATATTTATTTCAAACTAAAAGATCTGCAAATGATTAAATAAATAAAGCTTAAAATGGCTTAATTATCATGTCAAACTCAGATCAATTCCCTTTGTTTATTACGAATTCCTACGGATTTGTTTATGGATCAGTTTCCCTCTGATTCTCCCTTATTAAGTACGAATTTATTTGGTATATATTGTGTGAATATTATTTTAATTCCCAGCGAAATTATTATTTTTTTTTTACTTATAATAAAATATAATTCACAGATTGAGCTGGCTTTTTGTTAATCAACCAAATGACATCCATTTTTAAGCTTAACATATTTAATGAATGAGAATAAACAAAAGTAAGTGCCAGAGTAGGATTTCGACCAGTGGCCTGTCCTGCATTCATAATGAATGTAATAAAAAGCATAATACGATTGCCGCTGATTATGCAAATATATATATATGAAAGCGCAGAAGAATTTACTTGAAAAAAAAACAGAAAATTGTAATTCGAAGCTGAATTCATTGTTGTGCCATTGTGTTAATTATTGACAATAATTACGCATTAATGCGCAACAAATGTATAAATAATTGCTGGGACAATTGTTTGCGCATCGAATATTGCGTATTCGACATGTCTGCCAGCGACATATGTTCCCAATTTCGATTTCCACCCAATTTCATCACTTTATTCCAAACTGTTTGCATAACTAAATGGTGGAAGAGTTATTCGATCAATGTTTCCTGACTTGGTATATTTTTCAGTCTTTAGTTTCATGTTATTTTTCCCAAAGCCATACAAAGTTGGCCCGGAAAAGCTGAGCTGATATCAAGAGCTGCCAGCACAGTGAGTATATACTGGGGAAAAAAGCTCAGAAACTTCTGCTTCTTTCTTCGGCTTTTAATTGAACATTTTTAATTTATGCACAATAAAAACTGATTTACCGCCGGCTACCCGTTCAGCTAGAAAAAGTTCAACTTTAACTTTTTATGACTGACCCAAACTGAAAAAAAATATACCGGAGAGCGGAGACGGAGCAAAAAAAAAATATGATGAGCCATAAAAGCGACCAAGGTGTGTGCGTTTCGTGCGGGTCTATTTCTGTGAAAGCTAAACTAAAGTTTTGGTAGAGCGAGCAACTTTTGGTTTTTAGTGCCGGCAGCTTGGTCTATTTTACAGCATTTAAGTGGCCATGAATTTCCTGGTCAGTGAGCACTGCCTGCCTGCCAGGAAATCGAGCACGTGGCCCCATAAAGGCAACAGGACCCTACTACACCGAAATTAAAAATATGTACTCCTCTTAGATATATTCATAACTAAAAAATAATAGATTTTATTTCCAGCCACCACCAACTTTCTTTTAAACCTAACCCATATATGACAATATTAAATTTTGATAGATTTTGTAAAGGAACTAAAAGCAAAGCTCCACATAAGATAGAAAACTTTTACAAACACATAAACAATAAGCTTCTAAGCATTTTTTTTTTCTCTGAACCCCAAAAATAAAATGGGGCCACCACCTGCTATTTCATCCAGGTAGGCGCCCTTGTTTTAGTTGCGGTCAGCTCCTCGGTTTCCCAGGACTCTCGATTGGTTTTGGTTTTAGTTTTGCTATGGCAGCCGGGACACGTGTACGCCGAAATTGTTTTGAGTCAGTTAGAGCGGAAACGTGCCAGAAACAAATTGATCAAAAAGAAGAAATTCTTCAACTAACAGTATGGAGTTCATGTTTTGATTTTACGGGTAAGAAGAAATATGTTTTTTTTTTATTGGTTCTTGAGTGATTTCAATCAAGGAAAAGTAAGAGCACTTGGTTTTTAAAATCCTCTTAAGTTAATTATATACTTTGTATTTTATATATATTATATAATAAAATCGGGGAACTTATAGCGGTTAGAAGAATTTACAAAACCGCAAGGTTTCGTTTCATTTATGTCCTGTCTGCTTTAGCAAGACATTCCTTGACACAAATAGTACGTTTTAGCAAACCATATTCAGACTCCTTATTGGACCAGAACTAGTAAACAGAATGGAAAGCCCGAATAAAAAAAGATATGGGTTGAAATCAAATACAATTATGTCTCAGCTGTGCAAGTGCAAGTGTTCTAATTTTTCATTCGTTACTCAAAGAAAAATAAGTCAAACTTAAAGGCCCAAATACGACTACTATACACACTTATCTTATTGTAAACATTTTAATGGATTATTAAGACTACATGTCTTGCCTAAAAAATTATGATTTATTGAATATAATATTTCTCCTTAATTAACCTTAATTAGTTTCTTGCTTTCAGTGATGCAGATCAATAAAATAATCACAGTTGTATTACAATAAGAATTATATTAAATAAAATACTTATAAGGTCTTAAACACAAATTCATAACTTCTCAATGAAGTAACTTTCTGATTTTAATAATTGCTTTTAAACTCATCACCTCAGATCTAGGTTATCCCTTAGGCACCGCAGATCTGCAGGGTATAAAAATGTAGCACAACGATGCATCACCCTGTCAGAGGTGGGAGGTTGTGGCATTTTGCATTGCATTGTTGGGCTGACAACTGCAATGAAATGACGAAGATGTATAGTTGAAAAGGAAGAGGGGAGCCACGGAAAGAAAGTGGGTTTGTGAGCTAGAGCAGCAGGTGGAGCTGGGGGAGCTAGAGGAGGATTTCTGTTGTTTTTGTCGCAGTGACAACAAGCTGGGAAAGGATCCTGAGCGACAGGCAGGAACAGCTAGTGAAACAGACGACACTCAACCCGGTCTAGATCCTGGGTCTGTGTCCTGGCCATCTGCATGCAGCTTGTTTGGGATTTTCGCATTTGCCACATACAGTTGGCACACACACGTTGCACCGCCTGACATTGATGTGACATGCAACACATTAGTCTAATGAAATTTTTTCCCGTTTTTCCCGTTTTCCCGCTTGTAGCTGACAGCGGAAAAGGGTTTGGGTTTCCCCCTTATTTTCCACCTGGCTATTAACACCAGAATGAGCCCGGACAGCCGTGGCTGCTTACCATTTTTCCATCTCATAAACGTTTTAGTGGCGAGTTGGAACAATTTCTCGATTGACTGGGCCACCAGAATTGGCCCACAACTCACTGTTTTAATTATATTCGCCCCTCGCCTGTCTTTAAGGGCGCGCATGGCTCATTAAAATGTGCTGCCTACTTTCAGGACGGCCTACGAAAGACATTCAAGTTTAATTGCGGCCATAAATACATTCGATGCTCTTCTGTGGGTTGTATTAGCTCTTATAAAAAATTACTATAATATTAATATTCTAATCAACATACCTTATATATATTAATATTTTTTCTTATAAATATACACTGTTAACATTAGTTTTATATCGTTGTTGAAATCTATATTAATATACATATGTATATATAATAAATGGCTTGTATTCTATTCATTTTTCTTCTGACAAACCTCTCTAAAATTGATAAAAGCCCATATTTTCTTCTCACTTTTATATATAAATACTTTCCTTTCGGATTCAAAGTGTATCACAACTTCCTTAGTACCCCTAATAATCTTCGATTTCATTTTGGCTCAAGTTTGTCCACGTGCCGACAGCTGGTAAGCTTACCTGGGCCACCTTTTTCGCCTCTCGCAAGAATTAATTCCGTTTTGTTGTATTTTTTTAATGGCTCTGTAATTAAAATGCGGACTGGCCGAGTTGCGGAGCTAGCTAAGTAGCAGAAAGGTAGCAGAGTCGTGAGAGTGCAAAACGAAGCCACTGCAGAAATGTCTACCAAATATCAAAGACAATTTTAGGCTTCAAGTGGCAAAGAGGACAAGAGCCCTGATTGACTTACTGTCGCAAGGTCTGGCTGACAAGCTGCCTGACTGGCGGCCTGACTGACTGACTGATGAACTGCAGTTGAGCTGGGAGTTCCCTTCATCTCAGGTTCGAAATTCGTTGAGCTTACTTTTTCCGGTGGAGGCTCAAACTTCAAACCATGTTGTAAAGGTTCTCCCTGCCGTAGAGACACTGGGAAAAGAGAAATTGTGCTCAAATCTCAAAGATTTCCTTGGGTCTATTTTATTTACATTTTAAAATTTTTAAAATATTTGAATATATAATTCAGAACTAGGATTTTATATCGATATTCTTAGAACTTAGAACTGTAATTATTCTTTAGAAATTACATTGATAGTAAAAATTATAGTTAATGTCTAAATAAAATCAATAAAATTATATAGAGGTAAAAATATATATGTATCTATTATTAATATTTTGATAATTGTAAAAGCTATCTTGGTCTCCGCAATTCAAGTAAATTTTTTTCCCAGTGCAAGTTGCTATTGTCAATAGCTGGAGTAACTCCAGAGCTGGGCCCAGGGCAATTTGGAAAAGTGGAACATCCCTACCTGATGATTCTACGCCATGATGATGCCACTGCCTCCTCCAGTCATTGCCATAAATCAACTCAAGTGCCTACGCCCCAGCTGATTTATTTTGCCCTGGCAACTCGTCAGATTGTTCCCGGAACAGGCCGCTGCGGGGGTCAGGAGTGGCTGTTGAGGGGTTGAGGGAAGGCTTTTTTGCCTAAAATATTTAACCGGCACTTGTGCACAACAATTCCAAGTCCCCCTCTCGACTGTATCTGCCTGCCCTCCTTGGCCTTGCCTCTCCTTTTTTTGGTTCTTTTATTAAATTCTCAAGTGGCATTCGAAGTCGAATTTTCTTTTGCCCTTTGCCCGTCTTCCTCTTGCTATTTTCACAAGAAGAAAATTTCATTGTCAATTTCCGTATAATGCACAATAATAATACAACAACGGACGGGAGCTGGGAAAAGAAACAACAACCATTTGCGGCTAGTGATTACCTTAGACATTTTGTGGCTCGCAAATTGCGCTGGGTTCCCCAGTGCCGCATCGCCCAAGGGGATGCGACCTCGAACCCCGACCTCGGGACCCTTGGTCCCCCAAACTCTGATTGTTGTTACTGGCGCAGTTAGGTGTTCTTCTTTGTTTTTGGCCCATAACCGAAGCCGACGTGCCCCAAAAGAGATCAACATCAGCAGGAGAATAGCAAATTTAATTTTTAATTTCGCTGCGCATAATATAAAAAAGTTACCCATGTTTTTTGCGTCGGCCTGTCAGAACGAACAGCCGCGATAACTAAAAGTTGGGCTTGAAAATCTACTGTAAAGTGTATTAAGTATACTTTTAAAAACAGCGACAGCTTTATACAATATTTATACAACAATTTGTACGTAACAAGTAACGGTCAAGGCAGAGATATATTTTGTCCAATATCATTAGAATAAGAAACTGAAACAGGTTAGGAAATAATGTCTTTAAATGTCCAAGAAACCGTTCAAATACTTGGGCCAGTAACTGTACCAACATTCATCATTTAAAAAAGCTAAACATAAAAAAAATCTGAGTCCTAGCAATTTGAGAAGACAACAAGCAAAGCAATCTACTCGGCATTGTTAGTTTTTAACCTCGCCCCATCAGTTAAACTTTGTAATGGGGCTGGCTTGATTACGGGTTTTCAGTATCGGCCAAAACAAAAGCTACAGCCTGAAACCGGAAACCCATAGAACATAACAGAATACAGCAAGCCACAGTGCAAAAATTCTCGATTGGGCGAACAGGTCGAATGAGTAATGCAATATTGTAACTGGCACCTGGTCGAAATTGGTTCTCGTTACCTCTCGCAATTAGATGCAAAATTACAGGAAAAAGCGTAAGTGAGTGTGAGTGTGTTTGGGAGGTGGCAAGGGTAGGGATCGCAAAGGTTAAACAATAACAGGACCGACGGGACTAATTATAAAAACTTTTTTTCTCCCCACTTTTCGGCAGGCTCTCTCGCTGCTGTTTGGACGCTTCGGCATTTTTGGGCTAAATAAATACACACAGCAAAACGGAAACCACAGGAAGCAGTGAGCACACCCATTCACACACATAGATGTACTGACGCAGACCGGAAAACTCACAGAAGCCATTTTGTGGTCCCGTGCCACGCGTTGTGCTAATGAGATTTTGATAGAACTTTTGTGAGGCGGGGAGTTTGAGAGGCAGTTGCCCCGAAAACTGTTGACAGTTGCCTAATTAAAAGTCAATTCCTTTGTCTGCTGCAAAAAAAAACAACAAAAAACAGGGAGAAATTTGAAAATTTTCAACTTCAACTGCAGATGCAAATTATTCTTCACGGGATCAGGGGCGTTGCTGGATTTAATTTGAAGACCCCGTTGGGCTGCCCGTGGGAGGATGAGTGGCAGTGACAGTGATAGCGACAGCAAAGAGCATAATTTATAAGCAGCAGACACAGCGACTCGATTTTGTTGTCATGTTGCATGCAAATGAGTTGAGCAAAAGCCAAGGGAGCGCTTCCACTACTCGTCCATCATCTCCTGGGCTCTCCTGTTGCAGATGAAATGTTTGCCAGATACGGTAGTGCTCCCGGCAGAAAGCAGCGAATGCAACTTTAAGTCAATTTCCAGCTCCATAAACAACTTGGTTTCGCTGCCAAGAAATTTTCTCTACTTCTATGATGGCCCCTACAAGGTGCACTTATCTATGGCAGTAGGTAGGGATAAGTGTGAGCTCAAGAACTAAATTACCACATATTTTTTAAAATATATATTATATTAAAAATACTTAAAATTATTCTCTCAAATAATGTTGTAAAGAGTATTTAATATATCTCATATTTAATCGACATATACATATCTCTGATATCACAAAGCAAGCTATATGGTCAAGGCAACTCGTTACCGGAGTTTTAGTAAATACATTTTATTTTTTATATTTTTCCAGCATTTTTTGTACGCAACCACTTGGTGAAATAACATAAATTTCCGCTTCCTTCCTCCCCAAACACTTTACTTATTATGTGTTTTTCTTTGCGCTTAGCCGGAATGAAAGGCAACAGACTTGGAAAGTGGACGAGAAAACAAGAGAGAGAGAGAGAGGAAAACCCGAGAGCAGCTGACTGACATAGTTTTCCACGAACAGCGACCTTCCACAGCCCTTTCCACTCGGTTTCTTGGTGTCCTGGCTCAAAGTCTTTGCTGCTGTCGTTGCCTTGGGCCTGCGAGAAGCATTGAAATAAATCTGAGCAAGTTCCTTAGTGGAAATTTTCCTTTTTTCGGCTGGTGGAAAAGCGCCATAGGATGGGGATGAGGAATGCCTCGTCGTCTGCTCTTGTGTCTCGCCGGAGGCCAGCCAAAAGTGTTATTTACCTTTTCCCTTTGTTGGCAAATGCCTTGGGAAACTATGCAAAGTTCACTTGCAGTCTTGCAGTTCGCCATTCTCGTTTTTTGTCCTCCACCAGCCAGCACTTTGCTTAATGTTTGTCCTGCATAATTAAACAATTGTCAGGCAAATTGTTGCAACTTGCAACTGCCTGTATGCGCTGGAATGTCGTTGTCGCCACGCCAAACAAAGGGTTCATTTGGCACAATGACAGCGGCAGGTGATCAGGAAAATGGCTGTGGGAATGGCTGGAAAAATGAGGCAACTTTAACTAAATTGCTGGCCAAAAATTACATTTCGAACTGCACTGTGTTAACACACATCCTCACCGGATCCGGATCCACATCCGCATCCATGCTGCCGGGGCCCAAGATGTTGGCAAACATTTTAAAAGCAACTAAAAATAGCTAATGGCCAAAATGAGGCTAATTAAGTTGAGCTAAACAATTTGCCAACGACGGCGGAAGAAGCTTTGGCGAATGGCAGTTGGCCAACTTCTTCTAGTTGCCAATTTGATTAACCGTTAATTAATTTCATTATAAGACAAGGCAAGCATCGAGTATCGGCTGATGTGCCCGGATGGAGAGGCAGGCATCGCAATTAGTTCGGCAAACTTTCTGACAGCTGCGAACGAAAATTGTCAGAAATTGCGTGAAAGCATCCCAGGCACTGAGGGAAAATTTTCTAAGAAAATTAAGAAAATAATCGGAAGAACGGGAATATGTCAGCCATTGAAAATACAGTAAGGGTTTTTTCAGAGATAACAGATAACAACGGATTGAAGTCTAGCAAGAGTTTGGGAAAAATCTGACTTAATTTATTTGTTTAATGTTCTAAGAATGAATCTGTGATTTCCAAGCACTTTTTCCTCAGTGAAGTGTCCTGAAAAGTAAGCGACACTGATGCCATTTTAATGCCGAAACCCATTGCATAATTCATTAGCTCAATAATGGCGAAATGATTTTTCGCTCTTCTAATTTGCATATATTTGCTTATAATTTCCGCAACAATGATTGCCATAAATTTTTAAAGCTCACCCAAGGTTCTAATGTCTGTGGTCCTCCCCAAAATCGAACTCCATAGACAAAAAGCCCCGGCTACAAATTGCACAGTCAGAGAATTGCAAAGGATATAGAGTTGAGGGAAAAAAAAGAAGAAATAATCCACAAATAAAAAAATACACGATAACGCAGGGGCGGCGGCGGAAAAACAAAACTGTGCTTAAAATTCACAAATAAAAGCCACGTCCAGCATGCAAGGCAGAAAAACCTGAGGGCCAGGTTAGTTAGGATCCGAACGTCCTGTCCTGCCCGGCGAATATGCAAAAACAGTGAATTTGTATTTCAATTTGTACGAGTATTTCCAGCAAGCGCACAACTTTCGAGGCGGACAGCACCGCAAAAACGTGTAGCCAAGTGGATGAGGAGAGGAGCCACCGACAGGTTGAGCACTTGCCAGTTGTCCGGTTGTCCAGGCTGTCCGGTTTTGCATCCCGGGACGAAACAGACACATCTGACCAGAGCCGAAGCCTGGATTCTGGAACCGAAGCGAACTCAACTGACACAGCGCATTTGAAAATTGATCACCGGAACATCCGTGCGCTGACCGGAAATGCACAAATACCGCCGTGATTTATGCGTGTGTGTGTGTATGGATGTGTGTGGGCGGGAGGAGTTTGTGCATGTCCGCTCCGGTGCATGAATAACTGTTTTCCATCTGACAATTGTTTGAAATTTCCAAATGATTTCCATTCACATGCCACTTAAAGTTTCGGCTTTAAGATGTCTGTCACTGGATAAATGTGATTGATTGACTCCTTTTTGATTGTTCGTCCATTTATTAATCTTCCAACCGAACTGAGGCAACTTTTGTGTTTTGAGTAACAGAAATGACTTAAGCCTTTAAGATTCATTGCTGAATATATCTGGCTTCTTTCTGAACCTTCAAACAATTAAAAAAAAATATAAATAGGCTTACGTGAACAAAATATAGGTATTTAATTTTCTTTAAAATCTGTCTGCACAGATTCTGCACAAATTTGTGCCTTGAATGTTTCTTAATTTAAACCAAACATAATAAGATGTAAATGGAATCCGGTGAGAGATCTCATCAATCTGGGAACTGCAATATAATCTATAATTCAAGCACTTGAAATTGACTGGCTAGATGAGAACTAGAGGAAACAACAATTTGCCAAAAATGTTGCCACCACCTTCTCTCTGATTAGACGGCTTGCCTGTGGTCTGCGTCTTGGTCAGGATCAAGCTGCAAAATAGCACCTGGTCCGGAGTCCGAAGTCCGGAATCCAGACCATATTTCAGCTGCCACTTATTAACTTATTTATGTGCCAGGGAGCCAGGCAGGAGAGCGCTAGTAGAACCACCAAATGTCAGTTTGGCTTAGCCGGACTTTCATGTCCTCTGCTAGTTATCCAACTAATGGAAAATTATGTTGTGAACTGGGAGCCGGCAACTGGCAATATGTCAAGTCTGTCTTAAAGTTTATTTCAACTTGACACTTCAGTTGCTATTTTTTTGGCTATCTTTTCTCTGCGAGATAGAAATTTTGCTGTCGATTTTTCGTTGAAGATTTGACAGCTGCACTTGGGATTTGTGTGAAAGTTGGTTTGGCGTTCAATTGCTTGAAAGTTTTCGCCCCGCCGCCCTAGTGCCCCTCAAAAAACTTGGCCAATAACTGACAGAGCAATGCAGGGCCAATAGATAAGCCCTCCTCTCTTACCACTCGCTGTGCTGGCAATGAAAACATTAATTATTTCTGGTGTAACACCAATCCGACCAACTTTCATGACAGGCGGCGAACAATGGCAGCCCGATGACTCCATAACGAGCATAATTAAGCCACACAATGTGCATTTAAATTATAAATTAATTGAGCATTGAGTGGGTCTGCGGGGGGCAACAGCAAAAAAAAACATGTGAATAAAAAATGGCAAAAACAATGAAATACTGAAAAAATGTATGAGTAATCGAGTATTTCAGAGGGATTTAATTTTTGCATGAATTTTAATATTTATTTTGAAGAAACAAATGGGATTAAAATATCTTTAGATAAAAAACATTATAATATCAAAAAAAACTCTTTGTTTTTCTTAAAAAATCTAATTTATTTATGGTTTTAAAAGCAATGAAAGAACTCCCTGTAAATGGGATCAGTGGGGATTTGCATAATGGATTATTTTTATGAGTTCAATTTGAATTCCTTAACCAGCTACTAACAAATTTCTTATACAAAAAAAAAAAGAAAGAAGGGGGACTCACAAAAAATGGCAACCCTAACGAGCCACCATTTTATGACACATTTTTCACAGCAAAACGCTGACAATTCAATTGAAATGCAGCTTCGATGGGTGGCATCCGGGGCGGAGTTGCACAATTCGAGTTGCAATTTCGCATAGCTGTCATCAGCGAGCCCCGCCCGTTCCCGAAAACCAACATAAAATGAGAGGAAAAAAGAAATGGGACAAACAGGAACAAAACGCTGGCAAACGAAATTAAAACAAGCAGCAGGATCTGCGAAAAATATACGCCAGTAATGGAATGGCGAATGGGGGGAGGTTAAGGGGTTGTAAAGCAGTCAAAAAAATGCAAATATGTATGCCAATGTAAAACAGAAGCTGCAACCGGGGTACCATCATATAAAAGTGCTCCAGTTCTTTTCTCCTTCATTTTTTATCCAACCATGCCTCCGTCCCTCCTACTGTTAAAAAATGAAAGGACGTAAAAAATGTACGGCTGAAGAGGGCCCAGGGTGGTTGGGGTGATAAAGGAGAACCCTACTGAATGACATGTCTGAAAAAAAAATAACAAAACAAAAGAAATGATGAGAGTGTTGATGGAAAGCAAGGACGAAGGACCTAGGAAACCGAGGGGCATCGAAGTGGCAATGCACTCGCCGAAAGTAGAGAACGGGGTAAAAGATAATGCCAAACCAAAGGAGAGTCGGAAAAATTTGGACAAGGAGTGGGACTCAAACGGAAAAACGGTCCGGAAAAAATTGGGTTAAATGGGTGTGAGGGGAAGACATATTTAATTTAATTTAAATACGGACCAAAATATACAATTAGAGAGCAAACGTAAACACAAAAGGGAAGGAGATACTCAAGGGAGCACTGTAGAAGGGAAATGTGTGGAAATGCTGGACTCTCTATTTATTTTGTAGGTATTTGTTCAAGAGTCCTTTTTTAACTTTACTAATTACGGAGCTTTTAAATTAAATAAAATGTTCTGCTTATTTATAAAGTCATATAAAATGGTTGTAATTAATCTACCAAACTACCCACAAAACCTGCCTTTATCAAATTTTGTCATTTATTTATTTATTAAATTGCTCATATCGTTGGCCTTGTGAATATTCTCTTTTGTGGGTTTTTCGAAAATTGGCCTCCTTTTACCTTATACATATGCATTTCTGCATGGGCGGAAAGCAATATAAAAAGCGAAAAGCCAATAAAATATTGACAGTCAGTTGGCCAAAACGTAGCCAACTTTGTGTAAACACGGCCACACGGGGGGCCGAGACCAACAAAGAGAGTGAAAACCGTGGCAACAAGGCGTATGCGTTATCTCTTTTGCATATACATAATCTGTTTTTTGTTGCTGAAAATATCCTTTCACTCCGACGCGCTGCAATCGGACGCTCATTAGCTGATTTTGCAAAGGCTTAACTAGATGCCAGAAACATAAATTACAGGCGCGACTCGCAGGATGTTACAATAAACAGATTTATAAATTGCCGGCAACAGCCAGCAGCTGGCCATTATTTATGGCTGCAGGTTGACAGACAGTTCGCCCCGCTATGCCCACACCCTTTGCAGCTGGATTTTCCCCGACTTCTACAGCGGACCCTTGCCCTGTCTACCCCTAACCTTTTTATTTGTATTTCTTGCCCGCTAATTGGCAATGGCATTGGCTTACTTTCCCTGGCTCCAATGTCCACAGAGGTCTGCCTTTGAATTACATTTTTTTGTTGGCCCAGTTTTTGAACAGTTTTTAATTATTTACTTTGCGGCCGACCGCCTTGAAGTTGGCCGATGAAGCTGATGAAGCTGATGGGCCAACGCCACACACCTGCGGCGTAATTTTCCACACTTTGCAGCATTTCTTTCTATCTTTCCTTCAGCATCCCCGGCATCTTATCATTTATCAGCAGTTGGGGAAGATCAAAAGCGAAGGCGAGCCATCAAAAGCAGAGCAGCGCTCCATTGCTCTGCAATTTTTCACCGTCGCCGCCGTGACCCCTCCTAAATTTTTATCTAAGCCGAGTGAGTCAGTAATGTGGGTCGAGCAGGTCCTCCTCCTCCTCCGTCCGACTGGCAGGCAAGCCATGCCATTTGCCCAAATGAAACTAATTTTGTTGATTGTACACTCGCGAGCTAGAGGAATGGCATGGAATGGAATTTAGTGAAGTGGAGGAGTGGCACCAGCAGATGCGAAGTTGCGAAGATGCGGAGCTTTATAGCCATCGACAGTTGATATATGGGCGGTTGGGGGCATGGCTTAGCGTTTTAGTGGCTGCTGCCAGTTTAGAAAAATCTCCTCTGTCTTTTTTTGGTATTTATACTTGGTATTTGTAGAGGGAAAAGGTATATCCCTCCGTACCACTTATATTTCTAATAAATCAAAAAATACTAATTTATAAAATAAATCTATTAAATTATTTTAGGTGTCTTAATAGCGGTGTCTCTGATATGCAATAAATTTCCTAAAGGATACAGTCACTACAGGATATATAATTGCCCAAACACTTAACTCTACCAACAGGGCTTCGCATTCCATGTGTGTCCTGTCAAGTGAAGATGTTTAAGACAATTGAGCTGTTGTGAAATTATCTTTAATTGATTGAAGTCCCTTTGTGTCGTCTGGGGAAAATTACCTCAGTTGCACCGAGAGCTGTCTAATCGTGAACAATCAATATATAGCTAGGTAGTTGCTGTAATCAATCGGAATCGGTTCGTCAGGGGACATCATCAATGGAGTTATTTCCATTGTCCCTGGCGAATTATCGGTCCTGCTGCTGCTGCTGCATTGCTCTTTCGCTTTATGACATTTTATTATACCAATTAGAGTTTCCTCTTTTGCATTGTTTCTGGGTCCTGTCTCGTGACAGACATTCGCTTGGCTCCATTGTTCCCTCCGGATAGAATTTGCTCGCTTCCTTTCTTCTCCTTTGTGTGCCTTCGCCTTTCCTTACACCTATTTCATCTGATGACTGCTCAGAATTTACGGCTCTCAATTGTGTTTTAACATTTATTCATGGAGTGTGTGGGGCAAGTGGACTGCGGACCGTGTCCTGACTGTCCTGGTGCCACTTCACTGGCAACACTGGCGACACTCGCAACACCGGCAACACATTTCTCAAATGCTACAACACTTGGTGTTCTTGCTCGGCACACAAATGACATTTACATTTTGAGCACATAATGTTGGTTGGATTCTCGTTGCTGGTAGTTTTATTTTTTTGTATTTTTTGTCGTTGCTATTTTCTGCTTACCTGTGACCAGTAGGTGCCCTCTTGGCCTGGAGTATTTTTTTCGGGTGATAATTGCACACGGCGCCGTGCACTCGACAACAGCAAGTGTCCTACAAGTTGGATGCTGCTGCTGCTGTGGCAGTTGCTGCTGCTGCTGCAAGTGCTGCTGCTGCTATTTCTCATGTTCCCAGCAACTAACAACTTCCTACTCATGGAAAAGGACCTTCAGGACTTTCATTTCTGCAGCGACAAGCAAATTTCATGCGATACACTTGCTTGCAGAGAGAAAAATCACTTAGTATGGACTAAAATTTATATTTCAGAACGAATTTGGTTCAGAATTTTATTAAATAATATTACAAAAATATTTATGCTGATTTTTATACCGAAAACTAATTTGTATAATATTTAAAATATTGAATAAATCTTAATAGCTTAGAATCTAAGCCTTAGATTGAAGCTGAGCTAATTCTATACCGATATTTCGCCTTATTTTCTTTCTCTGTGCCTTTACCCGAAGGCAAATTATCGACTCGAGAAATGGCAGCCAAATTAAAGGCAGAGAAATACTGGCCAACGGCTTAGGCCGTTTATCAACCGAACTGACCAGCTGCTTGACAGGCAATAAATTAAAGGACCTAAATATAAACAGCTGATACAGTTGGTACTTTCGGAAGGAAGGGCAGCGGCCTAAGCAAAACCCCACTTCAAAGAGTTTGCCTGCGTAAATCCGCTAAAGTCAGAATAGGCTGCAAAAAGCGAAAAAATAAAGTGAGGCTTTAAAAGTGTTGGCTGAAAGGGAAAGCCACTTTAGACGCATGTGATGCGATGATCAAAGCGCCAGAACCCAGCCGAGGGCGAACTTTATTGAACGAACTTTGCAACAAAGCCACCTGTAACCCGTAGCCCTAAAAGGGTCAGGAGGGAAGTTGCCAAGTGGCAGTGTGGCAAAAGCCAGATTGCGGCCTTAAGTGGCTGAAACGCAAGTTGGATTACAGATAAATCAGCATCAAGATGAGCAGCTAAAAATAGAGGGTTGCCAAGCGGAAGACTAACAAGATTATGCAGTTTACGGAAAGTTGAAAGAAAAAAAAAAAAGTTTAGTTCCTGGAAATGTCACAGTCGGTTCCAGACTCAAACGAGACGAATGGCATTAGTCCATGAACATCTGAGGAAAAATAGCCACATCTTCTAGTATCTTAAAGGTAGTCATGGCGTTCGTTTCGTTGACTTTTCTGGCACTCTTGGCTATTGGCTCTTCGGGTCTACCCCAGGTCAAGGGTAAGTAATTGAAGGCTCAAATACCATTTAAGAGCTGATTAATTGTAAATTTTTAGCCCAATGTGGCTTTAACGCCGATTTATGGAAGGGGGGCAAGCCATCGAGTGGCGGCAGTTGCGCTCGTCCCTCCCTTGATGATGTGGTAGAGGACATAACGGATACCAAGGACTCCGATTCGGAGGAGGAATTGCCAAACGAGGAAGCGCGAACGGAAGTCAAGGGGTCTTCTTTTCTGGACGTCATTCAAAAGTTAATCAACTTTGTTTGGATGATCTACAAGTGGTTTTTGAATTCAAACAATAAATAAAGTTGATAAGGCATATCAGAGCCAAATCTAACTGCATAGTTTTTTGTTCTTTCCTTTAGGACCTACAAGGGTCATGTTTTTCTTCCCATTTTCCTGTCTTGGCCATTGTTTTTTGCGGCTTTGTTTACACTGTTCTGTTCTGTTGATGTTCCCGGCAGTGGCACTCTTTTATTTCTTCGGTACTTTTCTCTTTTTGTGCTCTGACTATAGCCCCCCTTGTTGCATTTTGCAATTTAAGTTATGAAAAACGATTCGCTTGGCTTTGTTGCTGAATTGTGCTGCTGTATTGTGGCTTTTGTTTGCGTTGTTGCTTTGCATGCATTTCACATGAGCCGGCAGTTGCCGCTTTCCATTTGGTTTATTGCGAATTTTATTGTTTTACGGTAGTTTATGGCAAGCGCCGTACACTGAGCCGTGTAAATATTTGTTCTAGGCCCTCACTCTGCCCCAAAACGGCCCGCCCGCCCGCATCTGTGTTTTCCGTTTGAGGCCAATTTTCACAGACACAAACCGGCATATACAAACGTGGCTTAAATATGCACAAGTTGATAAAGTGAAATGTTTGCCGGCTGACTGGCCCATTTCAATCAGTGTTGTGCTGACGACCAAACTATAAAAAGGCATAAGGCATGTGCATATGGCATAAATAGGAGTTATATCGTCAATTTCCATACAGATTGCTTCATTTAAAGCAACGGGTATTTCTGCCATATAAAATTTAATTAGTTATTCTTTATTAAAACGAGTGTCGAATGCGAGTCATTAAATTTTGTATTGTTTACTTAGAGAATAAAAAGCAAACTTTTCTCATATGAAAACATTAATGACGTAATTTAATAACTTCTGTGCTTTATTTCTGGGTTTTATTTAATTTTAAATTTATGGTTTATGTGTAGAAATTTCAAATGGGAAAACATTCAAGCTATTATGAATCCATCGACAATTTTCTACTATATTCCTTGTATGTATTTAAATTTAAAACTTCGTTTATTTTTTGGTAAAATTAAAATACTTTCAATTCTCCTTTTTAATATTTAATAAATCCCTGAGCAACCGCTGCCACATTTTTGGAATTTAACTAGTTAGGCTCCATGGAATCCTCGTTAGTTTCTTGCCATATTAATTTAGCAAGAAAAGTTAATTTTACTAAATAAACCAGGGTTGACGGCGACTGCTGTTTGGGCTATTAGGCTAATGGGCTTGCATAAAACTTTAGCCGGGCCCAGAACAAACGAGCAAGCAAAACAAACCCAACTGCAGTAAAAACAAAGCGTGTAGAAATAATGTGCTAAATGAACAAAAGCTCTGGGTTGCCCCCTTTTTTGTAGGGGGCGTGCAAATACTTGCAAAATACAAATAAAATTAACTAAAACTCAAACTCAAAGCGAACTCGGAGCCAAAGTCCAACCGAGAAAGCCGAGACCCGCCCCACCCGTTGTTGGGGCAAAGAGGCCCACCGGAAATTTTTGGAAAGCGTTCAACGAAAAACTCTGAAATAATTAAAAACTAATTAAAGGGGCGGGGGCGGGCATGTGGCTTGCTGTTGTAAAACTTAATTAACTAAATGAGAGCCAGAACAACAGCAGCAGCAACAATAGCAATAATGCCATAGAACTTGTTGTCCAAGCGCACACACGAGGCGTATGAGTAATTTAATCATGTTTCATGCTGTCCTCCTCCTGGCCGAACCAAAGGCGAAGGCGAAGGCGAGCCCGAGCCCGAAAGCTGCGTTTGTTGACACCCACAGAATGCAATTTGTGCCACAAAAACAAACAGAGTGAGATCTTGGGGAAAATGCGAGGAAAATACAAGGCGGCAGCGGTGGTGGCGGCAAACAAAAGTCAAACAAAGTTATATTCCAGATTGGATTTTAAGTTTCGGGATTAGTTGCAGCTCTGTCGATGCTCTCAGCATAATAAGAGCCCGAATGGGAATATTTACCAACTACTGGAAATCCTCTAAGTATGCACGTAGGGGATTATATCTTAGAAAAAACACTTTTATTCGAAAATATGTATGATAAATGGGTTAAGAGATTTTTCCTAAACAAAACAGTAACTCAGTTTCAGCCTAGTTTAGTTTGTAGCCAATTAAAATAAATTCTGTTGAAAAAATAAAGTAAAAATGACTCTTAAACCTCAAAGATTTATCTCAGCCTTTAGCTTTAAACTGGAGATCCCTTACTTGTTGTTTTCGAACCCGACACTTTGCCTCGGGCCAACTTTCTGCTATTGACTTGAATATTTGCCTTTCCACTTCAGGCGTATCAAGCCGGCAGCCAGTCACCTTAGAGCCCACTCTCCTACGCACCTTTACCTGGCTTCAAAACCACTCCACGCACGTGCCATCAAAGTGAAATAGAAACAAACAGAAAGGACGATAGGAGTCGAAGGAGCCGGGTTTGTTCTACACTTCTTTCTTTGCCATCTGGCTTAAGTACGTTGTTTGCCTAGTCGGCGAGTCGAAGGGTGGGGCCGGTGGCCCATATGCAGGCCAGGCCAACACAATGCCAAGAGGTGTGAGGCCGTCTGATGTGCATAAACAAGGACTCGGACTCGGACTCGGACTCGGACTCGGTCTCTGCACTCTGCACTCTCCACACCCTTCTTTCGTTGGCCATTAATGAAAAGCGACAGCTGCATCGGAGAAGATTGAAAGCGGAAGACAAAAGCGAACTCCGCCGGCATTCATTTCTCACAAAATGCCCCAGCTCATTGTGGGCCACAACTGATTGCCACCGTTGGCTATAATTCATTTCCGTAGCTGCACTTGTGCCCGATCCGGCGTCCCTCGGAATCCCACTTTGTTCTCGCATATTGAAATCTCTTTGGCATAGACAAATCTGCGACTCGAATTGCAGTCGGCGTGATTGAATGGCATTACTTTGCAACTGGCCGAGGACGGACGACTGAGAGCGATTCCCAGCTGCCACACTGACCTCTCAATTGGATTTCGGAGCCACGCATTGTGTGGCCATTGGCCGGACTGTGCCTTCATAGCCTTAATTGAAATGCCAATGAAAGACACACAAAAGTCAAGCCTGCCTTTTTATGGAGAGAAAAAGTGAAGGTTTAATAAATCCAGCGAGCTACTTACTATTTTTTAAAGTTATAAATAGGAAGATATATAATACCTAGGTTCCAAAATTGATTGTGGCACTTGCATTGTGTCAAAATGTTAATAGATTCTTAACAATGTGATTACAACTGAGAAACTTAAATGGAACTTCTATTCTAAATGGAGAAGGCATTCTGAATACAGTCCCTGCTCCATTAAGAGATTTGCACATCGAAGCCCTTGGATTGCGTGTTCCAACTTCACCGGAGAAATGCAAATTTTCCTAATACCCCAAAGGTTCCTGTTCCCATTTCCATTGCTGGTTCGGTGCTGTGTTATCCTTTCGTCCTGTTTATGCCTGATTAAAGTCGGACAGCAAACATATTCCGAGCTGCACTCACCAGACATTCAGACAAGCATTCATGTATGTATGTTCCCCAGATCTCCTGGCCAAAAGTCCACTATAATCTATGCGGTGGAATGCTTGACAATCTCTTGTTGTGTGTGGCTCAACTTTGGCCCCCATACTGAATCCCCCGTGTCCTTCGTGCCCAGGATTTGCTTCTCATTAGCAAGAAGTTCCCATTGTCGGGTCTCATCGGGGAGCGCACGTGTGAGAAAGGATGGTCGAGGAAATGGCCCTTTCTCTCTCTGCTCCGAAATTATGCAAATTGCTGGAAATTTCGCATTGGATAATTTTCCTATTTGCACGTAAAGCTCAATAAAAACAAGGAAAAAAAAAGAACGTATACATTTAATGCCCCAAGGGACCGGCAGGGGCATAAAATGGCTGGCCAGCCAAAAAATAAAATTGCAGCAACAAAAATGCGAAATAAAAATAAAATAAAAACCGAAACAAACTGCGTCGCATTTAATTAAAAATGTAATTACCCATGCTTTTGCACAGCCGCAACGCTTCAAGCCGTTAGCCAAAGGCCATAAAAAAATTATACCGGAAGTTTCTACCTATTTAATTGTTAAATTTCTGTAGAAACTTTGACTTTACATTCAAATAAAATGAGTTTATTTATTAAGCTTTTGAATTTGACCAAAAATAGAACTAACCTTAAATTAAGTTGCAAAATTTCCATAAAAAATAATGAATTATACTTCGGCCTTCTGACTTTTGATAAATCCGCGGATCAGCCAATGGATACTCAACTCTCCCTCTACCTCTTCATGGACGAGCTGAGTGGCCAGCGCCTGGCGGACTACAAGTTTCGATTCGATTACAATAGACGAATTGGGCACCATGATGCGGCCAGTGGGCGAGAATCCGACGGACAGGGAACTCGAAAGCATCTTCCAGGCATCCGACTTGGGCGGCAACGGCGAGATTGACTTCCAGGAGTTCTGTTTTGTGATGGCGCAATTCGAGAACGAAGAGGATCGTGAGCTGTGCCACATATTTAAAATGTTTGACCGCGATGGCGACGGTTACATAACCGAGGGGGATCTTCTTCAGCTGTTGAAGAACACCGATTTGAAGGGGGAAAGGAAGGCTATCGGGCGATTTCTCTACTCGGTCAATTCCGACATCGATGGTCATATAAGTTGTGATGAGTTCATGGCTATGATGAAGATAACCTTTGCCTATCCAAGTCTTAAGTGAAAGCCACATCTTCGTCAGCCCTCAAAGGCTGATTGAATTCTTTTTTAAAATGTCTTGTACTTTTTTTTTACGGGCTTGGTTATTTGGAAAATAAATTAAGATATAAGGAAAAGCTTTTAACCTTGTAGTAATTATCACAATAATAATAATGATAAAAACAACACCCACAGAGGACTCATCATCGTCCAGAGTTGTACAAGCGCAACCCCACAAGATGTTACCACAAAAAGGCTTTTCTCTGGCTCAATCTAGTTGCATTTTATACTTGCTGTCATTTCTAAAGTTTACTTTAGTTCAAAACTCAGTATAAATGGACGTGTTTTAATTGAAGGATCTAAATCTAAACATTTTCCTTTTTTTACCAAATTTTGAGTGCATTTTTTTCGGTCAAGAAAAATTCTTAGGTCGGCATGGATGATTTTGATTATAGCTCGCCGCCGCCGGAGGTGCGCACCATTCACACCCACAACCTGAACGACGAGCAGGTCAAGGACCTCGAGGAGGCGTTCGCCCTGTTTGACGATGAACATACCAAGGTTATTCCCATCAAGTACCTCAGGGATTGCCTGCGAGCCGTGGCCCACACCCCGCCGGAGAACGAGATTCAGGACTACATCACCGAAATTGATACGGACGGATCGGGCGAACTGTATCTGAGCGACTTCCTGTACATCATGTCAAAGCGGTATGAGAACACAACGCCCGAGGACGAAGTTATCCTGGCGTTCAGGGTCTTCGACAAGGATGGCACTGGCTTTATTTCCGAGAACGAATTTCGTCAGATAATGACTGATATGGGCGAGGATATGGAGGAGGACGAAATGGAGGAAATGATCCGCGATGCAGACGCCAACACGGAGATGAAGATTGACTATGTTCGCTTTGTAACCATGATGATGGAAACGTGACTTGACCTAATGACCTTTTATAGAATGGTAAGTACTTAAACACTTAACTCAATAATTATTAATAATCACCTTGATAAGGTGGACCTCAGTGACTGCTGCTCAAGAATCGGGTGCTTTTATCAATCAGACTTTACATCCCGATGCATCCAAGGTATATGGTATTGCGGCCCCACCAAAATTGTATCAAGCTTTTATTTATTTTTACTCCAAGATACAATTTATTCAATAAAGAAATAATGGTCCAAGTAAAACCATTTGTTCTATTTGATATAAATAAATATATTTCGCCATGGTAAAGCCAGAAATATAATTACACACATCGGAAGGCTGAATCGGACTTGTGTATGACATTCATTATAAAAAAAATATTATATAAGTGTATCAAATTAATTTTTAAAGAAAAATTGCTTTTTGAACGGTATGGAACAATAAAATGCAGGTAGTATTATTGACTTGAACACTCGTCTACTGAAGATGCTCGGTAAACTTACATTCCTATTTATATTGCTGCACGTTGCAGGCTTGAGTTTTGGTAAGTTTGGTAAAAGGTAAACTTAGAACTTACAGTAAAACAATATTGCCCGCAGCATATCGGATTTTAACTCAGGCTGATGTAGACCAGCACAACTTTATCAATTGCATAAAGGAAAAGGCGATCACTGAAGAAAATGCATTACTGACGTTGCCAGCAGAGTGCAAACCCTACTTTGACAAGCTAAAGGAAATGGCAAATGAAAAGAAAAATATTGATTGCAGAATGTGTTTATTACCATTAGTACCATTAAATAATCCTAAATGACCAGAAGGACCTCCAGGTCATACCAATAAAGCTGCTGAGGCATATTGAAAAAATAAATTACTTAACTTAACCTAACTTAAAGGCAGAAAAATAAAAATTCGCTGAATTCGTATTATTGCATGAAAATCATTAGCGACGCCTAGAACTTATTATATTTAAAGCGATTCTGCTTATTTAAGTGTATCAAATTATTTTTTGTAAGAAAACATTAAGAATATTCAAGCTCCCTGCCCTCCTAAAAAGTGTCCGTGGTTTAGAAATAACTGAATCGGAAACAATATTTTTTCAAATATGAAATAAAGAATATTGAATTTTTCTCTAAACTTCAAAGGGAAAGTTCTCAAACATGAATACAAAATTGTAGTGATCTTTAGGTCTTTGGCCCCGAAATTTCCAGAGCCCCAGCCCCCTCGCTGTTCGCCATGGATTACGAATTCCTCACTCCGCCGCCAGAGGAGCGGATCATTCGCCCCAACAACCTGACCGAGGAACAGCTCAAGGATCTGCAGGTGGCCTTTTCCCTATTTGACGAGAAGGAACTCCAGGTCATACCCATACAGCAGCTGAGGCACCTCATGCGCTGCGTGGCATATACTCCCAGCGACGTGGAGCTGCAGGCTATCTACAACGAAATCGATCCGGACGGCTCGGGTGAGCTGCATCTCAGCGACTTTCTGTACATTATGTCCCAGCGATATGCCAACATGACCACCGAGGACGAAATCATTGGCGCCTTCAGGGTCTTCGACAAGGAAGGCACCGGAAAGATAGCCGAGTCGGAGTTTCGTCACATCATGAAGAATATGGGCGAGCAGATGACGGACGACGAGGTGGATCAGATCGTCCTGGATGCGGATGCCGATATCGAGGGAAACATCGACTACGTGCGATTCGTTGCCATGATGTCAGAGACCTGAGCAGGCACTGCTTGGGGGGGTTGGGACCCTGAGATTTCAGTCTACAGACATTTTCGGCCAGTTCCAAATCTAAACATTCTCTGGACGAAACAGCACCTCAAGCCTATAAATCAAAAAAGCTAAAGTCTCGGAAATTAAAGCATAATGAGCGAGCTAACGGAGGAGCAAGTGGCCGAGTTCAAGGATGCCTTCGCCCAGTTCGACAAAGAGGGCACCGGCAAGATCTCTACCCGCGAGCTGGGCACCCTGATGCGCACTCTGGGCCAGAATCCCACCGAGGCCGAGCTGCAGGACCTGATCACCGAGGCCGAAAGCAACACCAATGGCCAGCTCGACTTCAACGAGTTCTGCTCCATTATGGCCAAGCAGATGCGCGAGACCGACACCGAGGAGGAGATGCGCGAGGCCTTCAAGATCTTCGACCGCGATGGCGACGGCTTCATCTCGCCGGCCGAGCTTCGCTTTGTGATGATCCAGCTGGGCGAGAAGGTAACCGACGAGGAGATCGACGAAATGATCCGCGAGGCCGACTTCGATGGGGACGGGATGATCAACTATGAGGAGTTTGTCTGGATGATAAGCCAGAAGTAGTAACATGTTTTGATTCACACAAAAATAAAGCACTTTAGATATGGGGTCACTGCAAAGGGTGTTTGTCTTAATTGCTCTCTGAAAATATATAAATATAAAGGCAGGGAATACTCTTGAAGTATGACCAGGTGCCACAGAGCCGACAGAGACGGCACTGCAAGGAAAGCAGCTTTAACGGAAGTCAGCCACACTAAGTCGACGGTCGTTAGAAGTTGCAGCAAGAAGTTGTCGGCCGAGTTTCTATATCATCTTATTGTCAATATTAATAAATGCTCTAAACTGCTTATTTCCCTGCTGCCACGTTAGTCACTCTCTTGCCTAATTTGTAGAGTACGTACTCTGCTCAAGAAAATTTAATAAAATTTCCACATTCCGGTAATTGTGGTTCCCAGCTCTATTTCCCGTCCCGTCCCGCGCCGCCTTCAGGTGAAAACTTTCAGCATGAAGCACTCTGCCTGGTTTTAGCCTGCCTCCCCGCTTTGCCTGGCGAATGTTCCTTACTCCCACATGCGGCACCTTTGTGGCCAGACGAACAATTTTCCTGTTGCTTAAATTCAATTTGCTTATGCATTAAAATTAAATTTTACTGTGGCCTCAACGGCCCCAATTCTCAGCCCGAGCTCCAGTGCTTCGGGTGCTCCGTTCCAGTTTTCGTTCTTGGCAGGATTCTCCTGGGGACAGTGAGGCTTGTGTCTGACTTTATAAATATTTCCTGCGCATACCCGCATTTATCGCATATATGAATTTCCAATTTTTCTGGGTACAAGTTTCGGTTTAAGCTCCCAGAGAGGCACGTCAAAATGCCAACTGGCTTAATTGAGAGTCCACACAAAACATTCGAGACCGAAACGAATCGAAACGAGTCCTTAACTGCACTGTGCAGCCACATGGAATAAGAACAAAAGGCCAAGCAGATTCCAATTTCAGATCTCTGACATCAATAAGCACTTACAGTGGCATAAATATTATATATACTCGACCGGGCAAATATATGTGTCTATATGCAGGCCAAACACCAATCGACATCGGCACTTCGCCACCTCGCCACATTTGCAGACGAGTGAGTCGGTATTCGGTCTTCACTGGGCTTGCAGTTAGCAGGGGGCAGGGAGCAGGCACAGGACATGCTCGTTGGACTGGCTGCAGAGGAAATTGAATTTGCGGGCACAGGACCTCCCACTTTGGTGGGTGCACTATTGAGGAGGCAGGATATTTGAGTGGCAAGCAAATCACGAATAAGGAAAACAAATCAGAACTATGAGCTTTCTTTGAGTTTGATCTACGGGCTGACTTCGGGGTCTAGCCATTTCCAGAATGGATGTATTGATTTTCAACCATTTATCTGTTCCTTTAGGCCAGAGTTCCACACCATTTTCTGAGACCAAGGATCGTGTTATTCATCAGAGCCTTCAAATCTCCTTTTAGTTGATTTGTTCTAGAGACTGAAAAAAACGAATAAGCTTGAAGAACTAGAATCGAGATTTATTGCGAGTTTGATGCAGACCACCAGGATAAATCCCATTCTACATTTTAGATTTAAATAAATATATTTCACCTTTTCAGTTAGTTCAGACAGAAATAAAAATACATATGTAGATAAGAACGATTAGTTAGTATTTTTTATAAATATATATTTAAGTGTATCTAATCAATTTCTAAAGAAAAATTGTATATTGAACGGATGCGATGATATATAGCTGATGATATTACCGACTCCCACACTCTACTGAAGATGTTCGGTAAAATAACATTTCTATTATTTTTGCTGCACCTTGCAAGCTTAACTTTTGGTAAGTTACTAATAAACTTAAACTAAAAACTTGAAGTCCCAAAATATTACCCGCAGCAAGTAGGATCTTACCTGAGGTTGATGTAGACCTTAACAACTTTCTACATTGCATTAAGTCGTCCGAAATCAGTCCCAAAGAAGGACTACTGACGTTGCCACCAACATGCAAAACTGGTCTTGACAAGCTCGCTGCCTCATGGGAAAGGGAGAAAGAGAAGTCTAGACCGACGTTGGATGATTTAGATCCAGGCTTTGATCATTGGAAAGGATAGGATAGCTCACGGGTTTAATACAGCCAAAATTATACATTTCGCCAAGGCCTTCATAATATTAATTAAATTAAATTGAATTTCTTTGTTTTATTTTATTCGTTTTTGCAGTGAGTTAAAAACTGCCATTCTGCTGGCCAAATTTTTATGCACATCGATTTCTTGCAGGAGACTCCTTTTATGCGGTTTGCCGCCCTCGTTCCGCTCTCAGAGTGTCATTTTCGAATGGTAGGGGACGACGGGCGGAGAGTTGGGAACGGAATGCGGATGGAACACTTCCGCACAGCCACTTGAATACGCAAAAAGGCGAATGCAAGTGACGAGGTCCATGAGCAAGGACGAGTGTGTCCGGACGACGGACTTCGGACTCTGGACCGAAATGCCGGCGAGGACTTTTGAGCCTGGGGACCGACTCTGGTGGATGCGGGACACACACCACACATTCTGGCCAAATTTGGACTGTGGTCCTGGCCACACACACACAGTTTAAACAGTTAAAGTTATCTGTTATCTCTAATTGAGAGAGAAATGTGCGTGGGTGCGTGTGGGGGGAGAGACTTAAATTTTAAGTTGTTGATTTTATTACGCATACGCCTAGTGGCTGTGGCCAGGAACCCTTTTTTTTCTTTTGCGGCCATAACAAACTTAGCCGCTTAATGGCGAAGCTTTCTTGGGGCTCTCAATCAAATGGGGGGAAAATCCGAAGCTTTCGTCATGGGAAGCCTGGGCAAACCCTTTCCGGATTAACAGATCAACGCACAAATGACCCAAGCAATCGTCTTGGGTTTTCCCTGTTTCTCCTTTTCGTATTCCCTATTCCCTGTTCCCTGTTCCCTCTTTCCTGATACCTATTCCCTTTCCCATTTTATGTTTGCCTTTCCTAGCTGCCATTTCGATAAGGCTGAAAGCTTATCGGGCTGAAGGACTTTGACGACCCAATTAATTCTTGTTCAACAACAGACCGAAAAAAAGAAATTGTTGGCACATGCATTGTTAGTCTACTTCTCATGTCAAGGAAAAGCGGGCAGCTAAAAAAAACTAAGTGAATAAAGTACAAAAGAAAATAAAAATGAGAAACTCGAAAACGTCAAGTTAAATTGCGCGGAAAAGTTATGCGGCCCTGCTCTGGAGTTCCCCGAGTTTTTCTAACAAGAAACTTTGTTAAACATTTTATTCCGTAGAACCCTCGCCACGTTGGCTTAGCGGAACTACTTGAAATGTAAAAAATTCTCGAGCCGAAGTCGGAGCTGAAAAGGCAAACTTGACAGCAACTTTCAAGGCTCACATAATTATGCGCATTGCACCGTCGCCACCGATCCTGCTCGGCATCCTCGCCCACATCTGGCTGCTGCTAATCCCGTCGAGCGTCGCAGCCAGCTACCAGGTGTCGCGCTCTTGCCACTACCAGTCGCCGCCACCGTCCCGATCCCAAGGCCTGGACAGCTGCAAGGACGACGGCATTGGGCACAGCATGCATGGGCACAGCAGCTCCAAGCAGACCGGCTCCAGCATTGCCCAGCAGGCGGCCCAGGACGCGAAGAAGGCCTCCGACACCCAGCTGCCGGCAGCAGTGGCCGCCGCTCGCCAGGTGAAGCTCCAGCTGGCCGAGAAGGCCGCCGCCGCTGCCTGGGCTGCGGAGGCGGCACTGGCTGGCAAGCAGCAGGTTGTCGAGCAGCTGCAGGCTGAGGTCCGGGAGGCGCAGACCGTTCTCCAAGATGAGAGCTCCTCGGTGGTCACCTCACAGGTATGGTTTGCTAACAAACTGGCTCCTAGCCTTGCCAATATTTTTTTTTTTTTTAACTCGCAGGCCAGTCTCCATGCTGCAGTCACCACAGCAAATCAGGCCAACGTATTGCTGCAGCAACTGCATCAGGCCACCAAAATCGCACAGGAAACGGTGTCCAGCGCGGAGGCAGCGGCTTCCGGTGCCCAGCAGGAGCTCGATGAGAAAAACAAACTTGTGGACGCCGCCCGCAATCGGGTCGACATGCTGATCCAGCAACTTTGTGCCGCCAAGTTGGACTACGTCAGTACCAAGAAGGCGGCTTACAGGGCTGCCTGTGCGGCCTCAGAGGCCAGGCAAAAGGCTTTAAGGGATCGACGATCCTCGGGAGAGGAAATGGAAGCAATGGCAATGAAGGCTTCCGGACAACAACAGCTCCAGCAGAGTCTTCCCAGACAGGTGGAAGCACCGCTGCAGGAGGTCAAGCAGAAGCAACCGGAACAATGGGAGTACAACGAACAGGGTAAAGCCATATTTTCTAGTTAATGATGCGTATTTCAATAAAAGTTTATTTTGTAAAGTATATAAACTATTTTCACACATTTTTCGAGCGTTCGTTAGCTGGCAACAACTTTAGTTTAAAGTTCATCAGTCGCCTAACCCCTTTTTTTCAAATGGAAAGCGATGGCCCCTTGGTACTTCCTGGGCCAAGCGCCTCGGGGACTTGGGCCATGCCAATCGAAGAGTCGGGAACCGCAGCAGAACTCCGAAAAGGCAACAGAAAAGGGACACCAAACCCAATTGGCTTGTAAAACAATTTGACCAAAGCTATTTCGTTATAACTTTTGAGTTTATTCCTTTTTTTCTGTTTCCAGTTTTTTATTTCTTTATTTTTTTTCATTGTTGTTTGAGCTTTTCCATTTTCCGTTTGCGAGTGACAATTTTCCTTGTGGGCGTGACACAATGCGGGCGCATTACGAAAGTTGCCACCACACGTTTTCAATAATGATTAGTTTCGGATTTTCCATCGGGGAATTGACAAAGGATAAGGCCAAGGACATTAAGTTTAAAGTTTTTCGTTTCACACTTGCCTGAGAAAAGTTGGCCAATAAATAAATGTTGCTTGTCAGCGTATTAATTGGGTCATCAGTTGTGGAAACTGCCAAAGTTTATCCGGAAAAAACTCACTAGGGAGCGCTTAAAGTAACGATAAGGGTTTCGGTTATTTGTGGCATGTATTTTCGTACTCGAATCCCCCAAAGAATCCTTTCGATTGGTACTCGAGGCAGGAGAATTATCAGGCATCAACTAGCCATCGCCAGGCTGCTTTATGATCTGATTTAATATAATGTATCTGTAGGGATGGCCAAGGCGGACCGAACTACCCGATTTATAGTTTTGGCTACGTTTTAGGAGCACTTGCCACCCGTCGTTGACAGGCGGCCAAAAAGGGTTCGATTGAGAGGCAAATATTGGCTTTTGTTGTTCTATTTGGTCTAGCTGGGATATATTTTTGCACTGAAAAAACATTAGGATAATTGTTATTTATACACTAATTAAAAGGAAATATTTTATTTATCATAAAACAAAGTTTTAGGGACCTAAGTTTTGATGAGATAAAGAATATATTTAACAATTATATTTATATTTATGAAGAGTTCCTTATAGTAGAAATTCTCCAATGAGACCCTATTTTTATTCTCTATTAAATTTACTTTGATTTAAGGACTGTGCCTTGAAATAACCAATTTTTCTCTGTGCAAAGCCAAGACTCGGGCATTAGAGGCCATTAAGCCGCATGTGGCGAAATCATCGCCGGAACAGGACCATTTGCCCATTCCGGACATTCAGCACTCGGCATTCAGATGCCAGATGCCATCACCATGGCATTCCACACCCACTCCCTACTCCCACAGACACCCAAAATATTTGCTGACACTTTAGTGGCAAAGCAATCTGGCAAGTGTTGATCGCTCCAACAACTAAATAAACTACTACTAAAAGTCAGGCACAGACCCCACGACTACCGCTAGCTGTGTCAGTCAACAGTATCAACATAAGCCACAATGCCACGCCCCCAATCCGCAATTCCCACTCACAAATCCAAAAGCCTGCCCCCCAAACACGCCTCGAACTCGTCCGTCCGAAATGTATTCATTTCAACACTCTCCAATCCAACGATTCTCGGATGGTGTGAGTTTTTGTTATCCGGGGTCCGGTTTCCAATTTGCGTTCTTGCGTATTTTTCGGGGAAACAAATCAAAACAAATGAAATGAAATCAATTCAATGAAGCAAATCAAATTTCATGCGTATTTCGTCGCTTTTTCCCAGCTTTTCCCAGCACCTCCACCCAGCCCCGTTCCCCTCTGGCTGGACAATAAAAATTGTCGGCCTGAAATCGAAACCCAAACCAAGCGAAATCGTAGCCTGAAACTGAGTAAAATCAAATCTGTTGCTATTTGCCCGAAAAGTTGCGGGAAATATTGTATTTATGGCTGGTCTCGGGGTGTGGGAAAATAGGCCTTAAATGTGTGTGTTCGAGTGGCCTGGCAAGGAGCATAAAAATCTCGGGGAACAATATAATTTGGAAAGATTTTCCTTCGTTTTTACTTGAAGAAAGAAAGTTAAGAGAAGCATTACTGACTCAAGCATTTATTTTGTAAATATTTAGGATTATTTACGGTTTATGTTGTAAACGCAATTTAAGCCTTTCACTATATTATTTTGGAAAAGGTTTACTATAGAGTTTACTATAAATTTTAAACTTTTTATATGCATTTTATCTTAAAATATATTTTTTGCATTGTTTTCCCCAGTGCCGCCTCTCCTTCATGTATGTATTATATATGTGTGACTGGCATGCAAATGAAAATCGACAAAGCATAAATTTTTGGGTTTTAAATTGACTTTCGAACAAATACAAATGTTGCAAACTCCAGGAAGAGGCTGTCAATGCCAGAAAAACTTTGACTTTTGTCCGCAGGCTGCCTGCTGCCGAATGCCAACTGCCTGCTAGCCAAAGAGTCAATTTATTCCGCTCAGCTGGGGGCAGATATCATCGCATATCATTTACATTTTCACCTGGCGGCACCACCACAGCTGTGAAAATTCTCCATGGTCCCAACCGGGAAACTCTGCACCATTACTATTCGCTTTAATGGCAAAGGAGCCGCCGCTGCTGCTGCTGCCGCTGATATTTGCGCATTAATTTCATATCATTAAACATTTGCCCGGGTATTATTATTTACCAAACGGGGGGCGGGGAGAGAGTGGGAGACCCGCAGTTAATTGGAAATGTTTTGTGGGTGGTGTTTTTGGGGGCGATCATGGGTTAAGTGTAATGTACCTGGTTGCGTATTGAAATTTATGCGAACGGCGAACTCTGAATGGCACAATGTGTTTGTTTAGTTTAATGACGGTTATTATATCCCACTGATTAATTATTGCCGATGAGGCTCAGATGAGGCCCACGATGATGATAAAGTATTTGTTGATGTTGTTCTGGCTGAGGCTATTAGCTTGATTAAAGGTTATGAATATGTTGATTAATTGCCCGCTTATTGATTGATCTCCGGCGGAACAAAACAAAGTTTTTCCCTCATTCAAATTCAGTTAGCTGGGTTTAATTTTTGTACAGATGCTGCAGGGCACGCCCAGATTTTATAACCGAAGCGAATAACCTTAGATAAACTCTAGAGTGATTATAAAGAAAGGATAATTAATAATTCAATGTGATTTATGGAAGTCAGTAGAGAGTGGAATCAAAAACAATGCGTTTCGATCGGCCTCGAAAGCTTGTTTATGCGCCATAGTGCATTCATCCCATAAGATGATTTTTCATTTCATTTTTCATTGCCTTGCTGAGCGTTTTATAAATGTGTAGAGCCTTAAAGTACATACATAAATAATAACTAAACATGTCATATTTTTTCCTATAGTTTTAAAGCAAACCAAAACTTCAGTTAATTTAAATTCAACCTAATTTCTAACATATGTTGCATAGCACTTATTTCCTGATAAAGTGTTAGCCCCCGCGTACAAACTCTAACTCCCATTACGTTTTCGGAAACTTTCTTTTGAAAAATATTACTTCCAGCTGGATTTTAATAAAAATCCGCCAGAAAATAAAACTTTGACGCTAAGCAAATGCACCCTAGTGGCGCGGCGACGATGGGGAACTTTATAAAGAGTGAAATGGGCTAAGGGAAAATATTAATTTTCCACAAACACAGAGCACAACAGAGACAGGCAAAGGGTTTGGCTTGGCCCCTCCCGAAAAACTATGAAAACTCATTTAACAAACTTGCAAGGGGCAAAAAAGGGACACAGAAGAAAAACACATCGCCAAATGCAAAACTTGTGTTGACACGACAACTGCCCCGCCTCCATGCCGCCCACCTGCCGGATCACTAGAGTTTCTCCGCCAGGTGTGTGCGCTGATGTCTCTACGTAAAAGTGGATTAGGGGACGAAAGCACAGAGAGAGAAATTCAGATGGATTTTAGTAAATATAAAATTAGTGTCTTTGAAAATAGAGCATTTAAAATAAAAAAAATCGAATTATTTCTGCCAAAAATCCAGCTAGATTAATGCTTTATTTTTGCAAAATATTACCCTAAGATCCCATGTTTTTTTTAGTGCCTTCCACAGGGACAAAGTGTTGCCGTTTTGCTGTTGTTGCTTCTGCCTTTGCATTTGCTGGTGCCATTTCACTGACGGAGTGACAAACTTCGCACGTTGCACAAAGACGCTGGCGAAACTTGAGCAGATTACTCAGTGAACCCTTGGATGCGACTCCTGCCATTATTCCCCCGTCCTGCGGCTATATTTCCTCGGTGCACTTTTTTTTATGTGTAACACAAACCCGGTACTTAGTGAAAAGTGAAAAACCAGTGTAACAATGTTGAGCTTTTAACGGTAAATTGTTGCGAGAGCAAGACCAAAGACAAAACTTTCTTCTTTTTTTTCTTCTCTTTCCAAATGAACAACAACAAAGTTGAATGAGGTCGAAAGGTGAGGCGGAAGGAAGCTGACTGAGTAAACGAAATGTGTCAAGTAAGTGCAATGCTTCAAGTTGAAATTTATGCAAAGTGCGCCAGTTTAGGGACAAGTACTCCAACTCCCAGCCAGCAGACTTCTGAGCTTTCCCTCCATTGTAATTCGAATACGAGCTCGAGAGTTTAGTTGAGAGCATTTTTCGAGGGCTAACTGGAATGATTTCGAAAAGTTTTTGGCACTCAAAAAATTAATCTAAGCTGAGATTTGGTGAGTTCAACTCTTTTATGCTCTTTTGTTTTAAATTCTCTATGTATTTTAATTTGTAAATTTTTTCCTATCCTATTAGTAGAATTTCCTATAATTAAAATGATGAAATATTTATATTACAATGTTTAACAGCATTTCTTTGTATTTAAAAATATTTTGCCGATTATTTTTAAGGTCAAGGTTCTGGCAAACATTTAAGTTAGTCATGAACAAATCATTTCAGCATTACCTTAAATTATTAATTCAGTAAGCAAGCATCTAATACCTCTAATAATACCCTTTACAGTACAAAATTCCCCCACTTGACCAAAGTTCATCAGATTCCCTTTTTTTGGCTGCAGAAAACTTTTTAATAAGGAGCGAGTGGCCAACAAATAGCTGCAACAGCAGCAGCTGCAACTGACGGCGAGCTAACGGCCAAAATCCCATCTAGTTTTCGGCCTTTAAGACTGCTGCTAGCTGCAAGTGGAAGCGAAATTAAAGCGGCTAAGGACACTTTCTGGAAGGGACCTGCCCTGTGCTGTCAATTGTCCGCAACTTTCGTTCGAGGCCATCGCAGGGAAGCAGGCCAGAAGCCAAAACCAATGAAATGCCACACAACTGACACGCTGACTGACAGCCTAAGCGCTTCTACAGCACGCCAGCTGCCCGGGCTCCTTGCGCCAGGATGTTGGCCAGCTGCTTCTCCTGCACGGAAAATAATTGTGTGACATAAATATCAATCTTAATTTATTTCAAGCCAAAGGAAGATCCTCTTTTCAGCTCTCTTGCGATCTCATAATGTAGGAAAAAATATAAAATCCTGTAATAATAGATTTCTGATATTAAAAACATTTCCATTGGCATTAATGTTATAGGTAATTTGTATTATTTTTTCTTCATTATAAGTTATTAGCTCAAGCTTAGAAAAAATACCCTTTATTTCTTTGTGTAGTCCTGCTTTGACTCTGGGTGTGGATCCGGTCCAGGTCCGGCCCTCGGTCCGGGTCACAATGAATGACATGCAAGTCTGTGCTGTGTGCGTGATCCATTCGGCCCACTCGACGTTTGTTTGACGAAATCGTAGCTGAGTGGCGGTGCCAAAAGGAAAAAGGAAACGATGTCCTGGCACGCAACATTTGCCCTACCGCAGGCCAGCAACTCCGATTGATGAGCTCGGGGGCGGCTGGAGCTCACGGAGGTGAAGCAACCGCACCACCCCTTGGTTGGCTGTCTGTCAGTTTAGCGATGTCACTTGAACTTCGAACGGGAGGGGGGCTGGGGCAATTGACTGTAAGTAGCCAGGAGCTGGGGCCAGGAGAAGGAGCGGGAGCGGGAGCAAGAGCCAGGATGTGAAACCAGCAAAGGACTCGGAGCTGCTGCAGCTTGCATGGCATTAGGATTAGAAGTGTTTATGCAAATGCGGACAACTTTGAGTGATTGCACGGCAGGCGCTTAAGAGACAGGAACTTGACTTGACAGCCACTCCTTGGCGGAATGCCAAAAGGAGCAAGAAGGAGACGAAGGACACCTAATGGCATCGGGCCATTTAAAAACATCTGCGGCTAAATTGATTCGAAATCGTTTGCATAAATGCGGGCTGGATGTTTGGTTAACTCAAATTACCTTCATTTGCCCCGACTGATACCATAAATAAACAATGTTAAGTCCTTGATTTGCAAGAAAATAAAGGTGACAGCTGCTATTTGTCACCTTCAACTTAATTTTGCTACATTTTCCAATTTAAACTCAATTCATGTTATATGTTTTAAATAAAACAAGATATTTAAAATGTCTTTGAAGTCTAAGAGTTAATTTATTACTTTACTTCACTTTTTAGTTAGGAGATCAATTCATTTCATTCCTGAATGTCTTTCAATTTAAATAATACACCTTTTAAAAAGTGTAACCCTGTAAAAAACTTGTTAACTTGTAAAATTGATATCGTCAATATAACTGCAATCAAACTGTCTCAAATATATTCCAACTGTTCGGCTGAGTTTAATTTTTTCCAACAATTGTGATTTTTTGAGTTTCCACCGCACAATAAAATGCACCATTCCGCTTTTTCGCTCTTATTTGTGGTTATCATACTCGGATTGCAATTGCAATTAATTTCTCACACATTTTTAAGTGATTTTTCCCACCAAATATATTTTTGTTGTCTGCTGTCTGCTATGTGTTTTTTGTGTACTTAACCAATGCAATTTCCGCGACTCGTTTTAAAATTGTTAATTCGATGTGAATTTCGAAATGGGGCAGAGGCGGCTTTCCGGGGCATAAAGGGTTTTAAGTGCTGGCCACTTTCGGTGGCATTGTTGTAATTATAAATACCATTAAAGCCACAACGAGCGAGGCTCCGGAAGAGAACCTTACGCAATTTGCACGCCGACAAAAAAACATCCATTAAAACGCAAATCAAAACGAAACCAAAGGCTTGACACAGTTGAGGGTACAGAACGGGGAAGGGGGACTTTATGGTTCGGGCGAGGATGCCAGAATCCTTTGCGCAAACAACAGATGCAGCAGCCAAACCGCAACAATGGAAAAGTCCTTGGCAAAGTATTTCACTTTCACGCCGCAGCCACAAGAGTCGAGACTCGAGGAGACTCACTCGCCCGAGAGCGCCACCAGATTTCGAGTAAGTAATTGCTGCAGTTCTCAATTTCCCCGACTCCTTCCCCGCTCCGGGAAAATCTCTCTCTCACACACACCAGTCGGTCGGGCATTCCTTAATTGTCTGCAGTTCTCCTTTCTTTTTGGTCGGAAAAAGTTTTGTTTTTGCCTACTGCCACTAGTCTCCTTCCCCCCAGAGTCTTAAAGCAAATCAATTAAGCTAAGCCCAGCCGCAAATTGAAGAACGATCTGCCAGAGAGCAACTGTCATCGTCGATTGGGGAATTGAAACAATAGGAATGTCTGCGTTATATTTCATAACCGCCTTTGGGAATATTTCCACTGCTGGCGAGACTTAGATGTGAATAAAATATATATTTTGATACTGATATCAACACCTGAGATAAAAGTAATAAAGTATAACTTATAATATTTCTCTGAATGACAGGAATGCAAATTATACTTAGCAAATATTCAGTTTATTCAAAGCTATGGGCATGATTAATGCATCGATTGATTCAAATCAAACACAACTCAATCTGTTTCCAATCAAACTCGGTCCGTGTGCATTTCTTATCCGCATTCCCCACATTCCTCGTACATATATTAATATCCGTGCAGCATTGGCCTGAAGGCATCCAGTCAGACGGTCGCTTGGTGACGACAGTTGGCCGATTGAACACTTGGCCATGGGCAATCATGGCCAGCTGATGGCCTCGCAGTCGTTGTCGCTGCTGATTAATTTATGCCAATATGCAATTTTCACACCAACGAGCAGGGCGGCCAGTGCAGTGACAGCTCAAGCGCATAATTGCACGGGTCTGGGGCTTATTTATGGCACCGACTGCCGCCAGCCGGCCATCCAGGCTCTTGGCCCCGGGGGCAAATTAAGAGCTCAGGGATTGAGTTTGGGGCTGGGGAAAGGTCAGCCAACCAGCCAGCCTTATGGAAAATGCCTTTGAGCTGAGGTCATAAATTGAGCTGTCAGCTGGCAAATAGGTTTTAATCATTTTAATAAAACTCACATGGAATACCGAGGCATTTAATTGCCCAAAGGATCTGGTGGGGTAGCAGAATAAGCAAAATAATCTCGCTTGCCTATGCCTTAAAGCCGGAACTGAGGCCATCAGCAAAATTTATGCTAAACATGTCAAGGCTTCACCATAGCTGTGCAGCACGTTTTATGGGGTTCAGCCAAAACTGCATCCCTGCTGCCACACTTGCATTTGATTAGGTGGAATACGGGGAAAAAATAGCAAAAAATCATAGCATACATTTCAGGAAGCGCTCCCAGCTCGGCACTTCTCCACAGGAATGCTAGCCAGACTAGGGAGTAATATGTTTTGCTCAGAAAGAGAGACCAAAGGGGTGATATGGAGTTGCAAAATGTTATACTTGAAGGAATAATCAGGAACAATACATTATTTTCTTCATACAAGTTAAGAAATATTATAAAAGTACATATATTTAATGCAAAATAAATGGAAAAATGTAATATGTTAATTCTTTAATCAATTTTTAAGATAGTTGATAGAAAAATATACTTAGGTACATTTCTCGTATATTTAAGAACCCCGACCCCAAACTATATAAATATATTTTATATATTTTATATATTTTTATGTTTTAAATGCAAATAAAATAAAGACGTACAGAGTGTTTAAATATTATATGAACCCGTGAAATCATTTCCACGTTAAACGGTCTGGCATCTCTGGCCAGGGCTCCCCTTTTTGGCATTTTTCCACTGTTCCTTCCCCACCCCTGGTTTTTCGGGGCTGTCAGAACGTTCGCCCGCCTGTCAACCACAAGACACAACACAAAAAGCATCGGACAATTTGCTCGGCGCCGGATTAGATTGCTGTGGTGTGATCTTTTACTTATATGGGGGCAGGATAATGGGGTGGCAATCAACGTCAGGCGTGCGTCAGAGTTGCTGCACGCCTGATGGATGGCCAGGGTTGCCTGGTTCGTCTAATAAGCAAAACACATTTTTGTATCGAAGCCGCCGACGCTTAAAGAGCCGTGAAAATTCGCTTTTGCTCGGCTAGTTATTTCCCTGCAGGCCATTCTTCCGTTGGCCCTGTGTGTGTTTGCCTTGACAAATGATGTTTGAAGGCAAAGTTAACTGGGCCGGCGTGTCGCTGGCCATTTTGCGGTTGCCTGTGCCACAGCGCTCTAGAAAAAGTAAAATTTATATACAAAATTTGAATTATGGCTGTGGGCGGCTTATACCTTTTCTTTTATTTTCTGTTTTCAGCTTTCAACAAAACTCTTTTACTTTATTTCTGTATTTTCTTTTAGGTCACCGCATAATAAATAACTGCGGATGTTCTTTTCCCTTTTCTGATTCAACAGTGTTCCGTATAATTTATGCAGGTTAAATTTGCAAATTTTTTTTCCGAGAACGAGCCCATGTTTAAGGGCAATTATGGGCCTGTCAAATGTATATTTCGACAATTGCGGGACAAAGCTTTTCGGGGCAAGCTTTTGAAGGAAGAAAAAAGGAAGCCACCGAGCTTTTCCCGAGTCGTTTATCCTTCGCATTTTGTTGTCTTTTCATTAGGACAAAAGGCGAATGTCCTTGGCCCCCTTGGCGTCCTTCAGTTTGCCTTGCACTTGAATGTGTGTCTGTATGCTAGTCTGGGTTTTTTGTCCGTTTCATGTCTTGGCCATAAATTGTAACTAACGTCTCGGGATAGGAAGGATTCTGCGAGATGGTTTAATGCATATTTATACCACCTAAATGGCTAATGAGCAAAACGTGCCACACATGCAGCACCAATTTTTGAGGCATGAATATGCGAAAACACGAAGAAAATACATTAATTAAATTTTCGGCAACGAACGCCTCCGCCATCGTCCAAAGAAAACTCTAAAAGGCGCCAGCGCCAGGGTGTAACTTTTACTTACAAAAACGGTGTCGGTAATCAGGCGGGAAAAAGCGGGGAAAGCCGAGGGACCTATAAAGAAAATCATGCCGGGCCATGTGTGTCTGGATTCTGATTGAGAATTACGCGAATGAAACAAAAGTCGGACAGGGAGAGTGAGAAAACGTGAGAGCCGAGATTTCCCTCTGCATTATTTATAAGAATAAAAACCAAATAATGAAGCCTCATAAAAATGCCGGGGCTCCAACCATATTGCGGATATTACAAACAAAAGATAATAATATAATGAGCAATAAGCCAAAGGCAAATAATAAAGGCCAGCTGCAGAGAAAGCTTCGAAGCTTCGACCCCGAGACCGCAGCAGAATTCAATTATGTGCGATAAACAGAAGTCATTAAATATTAAAGTGCTAATGGAAAAGGAATCGACGGCGGCCATACAAAAGATGATGCCTTCCCCGGAAAATAAGCCAGCTCAAAGGAAACGAAATGAGCGGAGGACAAAGAGTGAAGGGTCAAATTGGAGACCCCCGCGGCTGCGAACTGATGACCGAGACTGGGTAGCGAATGGAAATGCGGAGAAGCTGAGCAAATACTAAGCGGAAAACAGGCGTGAAACGGGATTCAGACTTCAGGTAAATGGACACACTCGGGAAAATGAAATATATGCAAACATTTCAATTAAAATAGGGGGTAAATTCATTCAGGATCTGAATAAAAAAAACCTGGTATTCACCTAACTAATTTTTAGGTAGAAATTTTATTTTAAAATAGGATTATATTGCAACCTGATATATAATGCACATTTTAGGGTTATTGTTTAATTCTACACAAAAAGTATGGAAATAATATTACATTAATTTAAATTGGCTCTTCAATTTATTCCGCCCTTGGAGCAAAAAAAAAATTTTACTATATATATCCTATACATACTATAAACGCAACCAAAAATTCCCTACAACATATATTTTTCTTTATGTGTACGTTCACCTTTATTGTAAGCAAATGGCGCCAACCGTATGCTTCATATGCATATTTCTGCGACCGGATGGAAATTTTAGGCCTCAAACATAGTGCGCGCTGAGACGAAGACGAAGACGAAGCTGAAGACGATTTACTTGTGTTTTGTGTGTTTGTGTTTGTATGAACAACAACAAAACACAAGCAAATCGTCTTCAGCTTCGTCTTCGTCTTCGTCTCAGCGCGCACTATGTTTGAGGCCTAACAGTATTTTGATTTGCTGTACATTGTGTTTGTTGGTCTGAGCTTAATTTTATTTTCCCCAACTTGTATTATTATGCATCGTGCATAAGGAGGATCCCACCCACATTCACATCGGTCTGGGGCTAATTTTACGCTCCTCTAATTCCGCATTATGAGATTATTATGTTTGGTTTTTGGGGTTGAGAGCTCTGCAAGGAAGGAAGCAGCCGGTCCTTGTGTATTTTGAGGTTTGTGAGCAAATAAAATATTCCATTTGAGCTTGTTTGTTGGTTATTAATTTAGCGATGTAATAAGGGTTTCCATGCAACATGACGCATGTAGATTAGGCTCTTTAACAAGTGTGAATGTTATCCGCCAATGCAATTCGTGATTTAAGCATTGAATTTGCAAATCAATGATTATAGCAGCCACAATATAAACTAGTGATTGGCCCAGGGATGCATAGAATAAAATTTAGAATTTATAGGAAGCTTACAATTAATATACAAGCTTAATTATTAAAAGAAAATCTACTTTGTTACATTATTATACTGTTTTTTAGATACTAAGAGCATCATTTGTATTTTTTTTAATTAGGAAAAACCATGAAATAGATTTTTAACTTTCCACTTAGCTTAGAAATATTTTAAAATGTTAAAACAAAAATTCTGTGAAAGAGTTCACGAAATATCTAATTTTTTAATACCTTTCTGCGTCCCTGATCCGCCTGTCAAAGCTGAGTCGAATATTGAGAGCGGTGGAAGCAAACCGCGAATCCCTAAACCAAAACCAAATTTTAAATGCATGTAATTGTTATGTGGAGGAAAAAGACAGAGCGCTGGACAAACAAATTTGCGTCACTTTTGTGGCTGCACCTGCGGCTGCCGCCAGCAGGTGTTTCTGGCTGCTTGCACTGGCTTTATCCCCCGCGCTCTAAACAACGCCACTACGCGCGATGCACTTTCCAGTAGATAAATTATAAATAAAGCACATCGACATCAACACGAAATGCTGTCATGATTTCCGTTGAACTCCACACACGCTGCACACACGCTCGACGTCCTGGCGGGGTGACCAGATTAAATATATCCCTTTTTTCGGGGGCCCCTCTACGCTGCGGATGCTTTATTTATGCCATGAATAAATGCAAATTTCCCAACGCCGCAGCAGATTTTGCAACATATGAAAGGGAAGCGGGGAAGCGGGGAAGCTGGGATAGAGAGGACACGCCAAAGGACTCCGTGGCGTGTCCTTTGCATAATAATAACTTGTAAATGTCATGTAGCGTAACCGTGTCCTCCGTCTCAAAAAAAATAAAATAAATAAAATAAAAGATGAGGGGAGTGTGTGGGTTCCATCTGGGTTCGTGTGCCGTATGCGAATTAGCATTTAATATGTGCCATAAGGCCAGGGGCATTAAAATTGCTAATACGCCCGAGTGTCTTCAAAGGGGAAATGGCCAGCCAAGAAAATGTACGCTGCACGGCAAGTGTAAATTGCAGTAGGTGGGAGAGGCCAAGAATAAATACCAAAGAAATCCAGAAGTAAGGTAAATACACTTCTCTTCCCGCCTGTTTGCTCTTCCCGCCATGGCGCCCGGCGATTAGTTTAACTTCGTAACCTTTGGCAAACCGATTAGACGCCACTAATTGACCGGAAACGAGAAAAATTGATTTATTTGCCGTGGCTCAAGGCCTTGACGTGCTCATTATTGCGATAAAGGCCGACCGGGCACATAATCAATGGCAATTGATTGGCCGGAAAGCAATTTCCCTGAGCCCAAGCAATTTCTAAATTAAGCAGAAATATATAGATAGCATTAAACGATATTTAAATGGTTTGGGAAAAGTTCGGATATTAAGTATACGTCCGGAGTACATCCTTCATTCTTGCCAAGTCCTTAAATTCTTATGACAACATTATGATATTTGGTTTCCTCAATATATATTCAAGTTAATGTTGAATATCCCTAAGACCCGGGCAATCGATAACGTATCAATTTTTAGTCAACATTAAATCCGAAATAAGGATAAGTTTAATTATTTGTGGGCCTGTCGGAGACCACTTGGCCACCCAATGGCATAAAACGGCAAATTTGTGGCCCACTAACTGCCCTACCCACTTCCCCCCAGGATTCATTCGGACATTTTTGCATTGGCAAGCGCTTTTTGCCCAAGGATGCCAAAGACAGCGAGCCACTTGTGTGCGATACTTTTGCAACAAAGAGAGACACAAAATCTCTGAAAGGGACCGGAGGAGCAGGACCTGAGGATGGGAAGGAGCAAGAGAATGGGATACCGTGAGACAGACGTATATGGAGAGCCATTTGAAAACTATTACGCCCAGGAGATTCATTCGAGTAGTGCGGCATTTATAACTCAAATGTTGCCCAAGTAACAAAAAGCCTAAAAACTCGAGAGCAGCGGCAGGAGTTCAGCAGTGCCGAAGGACGAGTTTCAGCTAGAAGATAGTGATGGGCAATTATTTGTGCTTTATCCTTGGACGTTAATAAAAATCTATAAATGTTTATTTTGATTGAAGGAGCATATTTAACATATTTTTTTTTGTTCTAACTAATCTTTGAAATACTTCTTTGTTTACAGCTTTAAAATAAATTTTATAAATGAAAATTGTCAAAATATAAAATATAATATGTCAAGGCATGTTTTATATAGTTTCCGCATTTATCTGTTGGTCATCTCTACGAAAGGGAACAAGGAAGTATGCCAGGAATATGAAGAAACTGTGGACGCTTCCGAGGCAACGGCAATGGCAACACACACACGAGAAGGACATTCTCTGTGCTTGCTTTTTATTAGAATGTGTCCATGGAGACGTGGGCGCCAGCCATTGTCTGGCTGCCTTCGCCACGAATCTCCAGCGTTCGCTCTGCCCTAGTATATATCCTATCCTATAAAATATACACACATATATTGTGCTTCTGTAGTTTGCTATACATTTCTTAGCACGTAGTTATCTGTGGCAGCAACGGGAACAACAATGCCACTTGAAGCAACAATAAAAAGTTAGCTGAAAACAGAAAAAGCCAGATATACTCGAGGACAACTCCCTGTTCCGCAATAAAAAGGAGTTAAATCTATGGCATAGGATAGGATGTGAGCAATTGAAGGTACCATTGAAGGTAGTATATATAATTTCGTATTACGACTGTAATCTGTTTATGTTTTTAAATATATTTTTATAATTTTACTCAGTTGTTGGTTAAGGTTATCTTTGCTCATCGTGTTAGAATTATCTGTCCTTAGCTTTATAAAATTATGAACACATTCGTTCCATTTGATTTTTCACTATAAAATAAATGAATATAATTTGTAGTATAACTAAAGTAATATGCATAAGAAAGTGGCCGCACAACTTTTGAATCCCGCTAAATTTTTAAGTTTCAAGATCAAAAGTTCATCATATACATCAATATCTTACAAAAATATCGAGTTGGATTTTAGACTGCCATATGAAACCCATTGAATTTTATTGAATCTATATCTGTATCTTAACCAATATCAAATAGGTTGACAATTTGGATTACACCATCGCCTTGGACCCAAACCAAGGCAGACAGCAGACCAAGTAGACACGTGAAGGGCTTCATGTCAACCAATTCCATTAGAAAATGAGTTGAAAACTAAAAAAGCCTCAACTTTAAGGTTTTTTATTTAAAGGTGCCTTAGTACCTTCCGTAGACGTTTGCAAGTCATTCCGAGACCGAGGCAAAGGCCGCCAAATCGCTCGATCCTTGAGGAGGTAAGATTTGCATTGCCATGTCAGCTTTAACACTGTATTTGGTCCTCTGTCCGGGATCTGCTTTACACAAAACAAAAAGTTGTGCATGGCTTTATCAGCATCGGTCAGAGTCCGACCAGCTGGTAGGATTATTTTATTTTGTTAGAGAAATCTTTACACTAATTACATTGAGTTTTTTAGCTCACCAGCTGCCAGGATGCCACAGAGCAAAATCAACAGAAAAGCAACCCCACCGTACATCTCGAGTAAGATCATTCATATAACTACAGTCTACAGCTATTTATGAAGGTATTACAATTATCCGTAACAAATAGATTGGATCTATTTATGCAAGTATGGTAAAATTTATTGATGATGTCATTAGGCCTTGTTAGGCCTATTGTGATTTTAAAATGTCATAAGGCATCACAATATTAAGAGCTTGTCTTTAATTTTAGCTTTTTTATTAGTTTTTTTTTTTATTTGCTAAAAAATAACCTAAATAATGTTTAATATAATTAATATAATTCTTAATATATGTGAGCACTAATTTAAAAAAATTAAAAGAGTGGCCGCACGCTTCGTATACCATTTGTAAGTTCCCCAATAACTTTTTTTCTCCAAGATCAGAATTCATCATATACTTTATTATTTTACAGAAATTTCGAGTTGGATTTTAATGCTCTCATAGTAAACACATTGGATTTTATAGAATCTATAAGATCAGAGGTTTCAGTTTTATACCAGCAGTAGGTCGATAGTCGTTCCCATACCATTCCGGCAACCAAGGACACCTCCTAGTTAATTTATCTGTTTTGCTGTCAGAGGTAACAGTTTTATACCACCAGTGGGTCGATAGTCATTCCCATACCATTCCGGCAGCCAAGGCCACCTCCTAGTTACATTATCTTTTTTGTTATCATTAGATACTTCTGCTTTCCAAGAGGACACGACCTTCTTGAGATAAGGTTCGCATTCCGATGGCAGCCTGAGCAATGTATTTGGTCCTCCGTCCGGGATATACCTTACACAAAACAAAAAGTTGTGCATGTCCGAATCAGCATCGGTCAAAATCCAACCAGCTGGTAGGATTATGTTTTATGGTTAGAAAAACACTTCTGTTATATAAATGGAATTTTCTAGCTCACCAGCTGTCAGGATGCCACAGAGAAAAATCAAAAGAAAAGCGGCCCCACCGTACATCTTGAGTAAGAACCTTCATATAACTACAGTCTATCAGTATTTTTACTTGTTGCTATTACAATTATTCGTAACAAATGGATTTGTTCCCTTTATGTAAGTTTTGTTAAAACTATTGATGATGTCACCTTAAAATGTTGTAAGCCATCACATTAATCTGAGCTCGATCAAGAGCAAGATAAAAAGTATATCATACACCTTGTAATATTACAAAAAAATCAGGTTGGATTTTAGCGTTTATATAACAATCACATTGGTTTTTATTAAGTCTATAAGAAGGATTAGCCAATATCAGAAAAGTTGCCGATGTGGATTACATTCTTGTTTTCATTAACCATTGCAAAGCCTTGAACCAGAACCAAGGCAGACAGCAGGGCAAGTAGACCCGTTAAGAACTTCATGGCTACCAATTCCAGAGGATAATAAATTAGAAACTAGAAAAGTCTAGACTTCTACCGTTTCACAAGTGTAGCAAATTGTTAATTTAGCCTGAACCTGAATCATTCTTAACCTTTAAGACGAATCAAAGGTTTATAAAATATTTTATAATTGACATAAACATTTTGTTATACCAAGGATGTATATAATTATTATATTAGATATAGGAATATATTTGTATAATATCAGTATTACAAACATGAAAGCTAGTCATTGAGATCTGAGATCTGATCTGGCGATGCTGACATCAAGAATAAACATTATAGAATAAGCAAGCATAAAATTATATATATTATGGGGTCACAAGATGAAAACTAGGTCCTTGCAACACTTTTTGTCTATATTATTTATTATCAATAATTAATCTTTTCACTATCAAATTTAAATATAATTGCTTTCTAAAATCAACTACAAATTTCTACAAACACTTCCTCCCACTTACTTTCATATTTTACCAAAAAAAATATCACAATTTTGTATAATTTTCCCATGAATTTAGGTTTGTATTTATTGAAACTTTAATTTCATTGCTTATCCACCCAAACCGGTTAAGTTGGCGATTTGGATAACATTCTTATTATCGTTGGTATTGCTCTGGCCCAGGACCAAGGCCGTCGAGTAGAGTAGGACGATAAGACCAGCGAAGAACTTCATGGCTGCCAGATTAATTTGGGAGTGAGGTAGAAAGCTAGAACGGCGGCGCCTTATAAGCCAACTCTTGCATAAGTGAAGCGAATCAGCTTCACCAAAACTGTACAGGATGTTTTTAAACCATGCAAACTTGATTATTCCTTGAAGAGCGGATCAAATTCCCTTTTTCCTCTCAATTTTAATTTGAAACGACCTTTAAGTGTGACGCTCTGCATTTTGTCATGGAAGCTTAGACATGCATGCCTTCGGGCGAGACACCAGGAGCCCAGAAAAGGGCAGTGCTTATTATTAATACTTCTTAATATTTTTAATACTTGTAATTATTATTTATATTGGTATCTCCTTACAGTATTACTCTACTATATTTCCTTCTAAAGCATATTTTGCTCTGTAGTTTATTCCTATACATACATCTTTCTAATATCATTGTATTTGCAATAGATTCAAGCTTCTTTAATAATTCGAAATGCATTTACATAAGCTCAACTTTATTAACAGACATCCTGGTAGATGAATTACATTTAGAAAAATCGATTGGTTTGCTCTTTATGGCGCAGCGGGTGCTCCTTCAGCAGGAGCAGCAGGAGCAGCAGGAGCAGCCGGAGCGGGAGCAGCACCACCCGGTTTGCCTATGACGATGACATTGTTGTTGGCGTTTGAGTTGGCCCCGTCGGTCACGGCCAAGCCGATTAGCAGCATCGCAGCGACGAAGACTGAGAGGAGGAACTTCATATCTGCCAGTGGGGATTGTCGATCTAAGGAGATCCCTTAAGTTTCCTCCATTTATATAGACACACGACGGAAAGCAGCGGAACTGAGACTAATGCTCGCATTTGTTCTGACGTGGAGTATTTTACAGTGTGATAATGTGATCAAAGTGAAAGGTCAAATGCTTCTCAGACATTCAGAATAAGGCATTTGAAACCCCCAAATAAAAGGAAAATTTAAAGATAGATTTTATAAGATAGCTAATCCTTTTAATGGAAGAGCAATGAAGTTACTTTAGGAGCTTCCTTAGAACTGATAACGCAGATATATATGTTTGGGACTCTCCCGACTTGAGGTTCATTTAAATTCAAAAGAAACCTGTGAGAATTATGTTAAAAAATTAGCCTACACTTTCATGAGTACAACTTTAAGAGCGTTTTTATATGGTCAACACTTAAAATTGATATCGTGAGCCATGTGTATTGTGGTAAAAATGTGTCGTCGCTACGCAGACCGTGATCCCAAGAAGTTCAAGAGGATAGGTCATCCGCTAGCTGTTCTTATAGCACTGGGGACCACTTTCCTTCTGTACGTGGTCCAGATGCTGTATGTGGCGCCACAGTTCCTCGACGAACAGGTGTACAAGTTGTACTGCATAGTCTTTATCTTCATAGTGTACAATATCCTGGCGAACATGTTGGCCTGCTACCGCACCACGTCCTCGGTGGCGAGTCTGAGCAGGGATAGGAAAGTCCCAGTTCCGGGAGAGGAGCATCTGTGGCGCTATTGCGATTCCTGCCACAAGATGGCGCCACCCAGATCCTGGCACTGTACTCTGTGTGAATGTTGCATTTTAAAGCGGGACCATCACTGCATCTTTACGGCCTCCTGCATCGGACACAATAACCACCGATACTTCTTCTGGTTCACATTCTATACGGCCCTTGGAACCAGCCTGTGTCTGGCCAGCACAATTCTATTATTGGCAAAGGATTGTATGAGTGCGTCCAGACCTTCGATACTGGTACTCTTTGATGGCTCGCATTTCTACCACAATATACTGTTTACATTTACCCAATTGGCCTGGGTGGGCACTGCCACCATGTTTTTATTTCAAATTCAAATTGTCTACCTAAACGCTTCGTACTACAAAATATGCAATCGCACCTACAATCTGGGTGTCAGGGAGAACTGCAGGATTATAATGGGTCAGCGGAGCCTGTGGACCTTCCTTTCGCCCGCGGTAAGGAGTCCCTTGCCCCACGACGGCACTCAATGGCAGATAAAGCAGAGTAAATAGGTTACCATCAGTGATTATTATTTAAATATATATATCTATGAGAAATAAATCCCTTTTTTAACCATTTATTTATCTAACTTAATCTGCATTAGAGAATTTCTTTCGACCTTTAAAAAATAAGCGCCTAATTTCCATTTCGTTCTGCCAAGTGAATCGAATCTATTCTTTAAGGTCAGCTCTTACGTGATGGAAGGGCAGTCATGCTAGTGTCACGAAATGTAAACATTGCAGTTTCTCTGCTCCTCATCGTTGGCCTGGTGATCACCTACAACTGGCTGTGGAGTCTCAGTCAAAGGACATCATTCCCTGCGGTGGCCAAGATGCCTACCCACTGGAAAAACCTCATAAGCCCCCAGCCAAAAACTCATCATGCTACCTCAAAAAACAAGACCATCAAAAAACGTCCCACAAAGCGGGTCCATGCGAAACCCCAACAAAAGATAAAGCCTAAAGGGCCCACCATGCCACTGCTGGATGTGATCAAGGCCAAGAACCAGCCGATACCCGGAGGAAGTATAATCTTTCACGAAACCACAAATTTCCAGAGAACCGAGCGGTATGGCCTGATCCAGCTGACACCTCGCAAGGCATGTGCCATCGAGTCAGCCGCCCTTCACAATCCAAGTCTCACAGTATTCGTGCTTTTTGCGGGCGCCACCCATCGCACATCCAGTGGGGATCCGCTGCTCAAGGCCCTGCATCACTACAAGAACATTCGACTGAGGCACCTGAATGTGGGGCGCTATGTGGCCGGCACTCCCATCGAAAAGTGGCTGAGAAGTGGGAAGATCTACAAGTCGAAATATCTATTTCCGCACATCTCCGATCTGCTGCGCTATATGACCATGTACCGATACGGCGGTCTCTACATGGATCTCGATGTGGTGGTACTGCAGAACTTGGCGAAAATGCCACTGAATTTCATGGGAGCCGAAACCAAAACGTCCTTGGCCAGCAGTGTCATGAGAATGTCACACACCGGCTTGGGGCGCCGCGTTGCCACATCCTGTCTGCGTGATTTGCAGGACAACTACAATTTCAGCAGCTGGGGCTCCAACGGACCCGGCGTTATAACCCGAGTGGCCAAGAAGCTTTGCAACACCACCAGCGTCCAGGCGATGATCAAGAAGCCGAAGCGATGCCAAGGATTCACTGTCTTCGATCCCAAGGTCTTTTCCGCCTTGCCCTGGCAGGAGTGGAAGGCATTTTTCGATCCCAAAAAGCTCAAACACACAATGAGGAAAATATCAAAGTCATCTGTGGTGCATGTTTGGAATAAATTCTCAAAGGCCTGGAAGCTGATGACAAATGCTACCAGTGCTTATACCAAATTGGCCAAGAAAAATTGTCCCAAGTCCTTTGCAGCAGCGGGAAAATTTTTTTAGAACAAAATACTTCATATTAAGATCTTAGTTATGTATACTTTAATTTAAGTTTCAGAATAAGTCATAAAAACTATTTAATAAATTAATACAAATTAAAAATAGGGTAGAGCTTTCCTAAACTTCTTCAATAACCTAGGAAACCAAGTAATCTTAACAATTTTTAGGTTAATCCAAATGCAATATCCTTTTTAATTTGAAATAACTCGTTTTGTATTATTTCAATTAAAATCCCAAGAGCTTTTCAAGACTTAATCATTATTTTCAAGACCAAAACAAAGCAGCTTAACATACAGACAAGACACCACCTATTGCCAAAACTGCCTTAAATTTTCAAAACCAAATTAGATTTCTGATTTATGCCGGCACAAACTAATTGTCTGCTAAAATATTCATAATAAATTCGGAGGGCTTTTTGAAATTCACTCCGTGCCCTTGTGAACATCACAGCGCTTCATGAAGAACTAATTAATTGTTGCCAAATATAAAGGCAAAGTAAATAGCCAAGGGCACTTTTTGACTGTTGGGCATTATTAACATTTTGGAGAACATCTCGCGGCGCTTTCAAGTTTTGTATAAATATTTTCGCATCATTAAATAGCCAGCCGGCAGATGGAGCTTTATTTATGCAAAACACAATTTCTCAATTTGTTTATATCCCCGCCAGCCACAAGCATTTATGTATTTGTATTCAAAGCATTTTAGAGATCACAGACCCCAGAAGTGCATCCAGGAGCTGAAAGAACTAATGCACAAATTTATTGTGACTTTTGGCACCGCCTGCAACAGCTGCTTCATATTATGGCTGACACCCAAAACTCCGTCCTGCAAGGGAATGAAAAAATAAATGCGAAAAAGGACACACATGTGCGTATTGGTGTGTGTCTCATGCTCAGTTTTATCTGCTGCGCTGCACGCGGCACATTTGCATATTTCGTGCACAGGAGGAGCTGGCTTTTATTTTTTTTTTCGTTTTTATTTCATTTTTATTAATGCGAAAAATGTAATTTCAAGCATTTGCAACTGCAGCGGCCCTCGGGGGCCACACAACGACAAACAGTCAGCCCAGCAGAAAAAAAATTGGCATGTGGAAAATTGCAAAAATTTCATAGAAGCCAAAAAATAAAAACTAAAATGTGTTTCAAAAAGCCGGTAACTAGGGAAATGGTTACCAAGGGAGAAATTTAAATTGTTTCTAATCTACATACTATATATGTTTGTTTATGTATTTTAAACATAAAATTTAAATCGTTTTTCTATTAATAAAAAAGTTTTGTCAAGTTAGAAATGTAAATAAATGCTAAACACTTATTACTCACTGAAATTAATTATATTTCATAGGACATTAATGGAATCTGCCCCATTTAATGAATTCTATGAGAAATAATCAACGAATTAACTTGAACCGATTAGTAACCGCCTTTAAGTTACATTTTACAAAAAAATACCAAACACTAAGCAAAAGAAGCTTCAAATTCTGCCAATTTGAATGGTTATTATTAGAGATTCCAATCCCAACACCAGCATTCATAACAATTGCTAATGCAATCAAAACACTTGATTAGATTTTTGGCTTTTAGTCTCGGTCTGCCAGGCAGCCAGCTTCACGCCCAAGTTTCGGTTGTGTCATGTGTCCACTGGGTCAGATGAAATTCGACATCTTCGTTGTTACTTTCATTTGCATTTGTCACGCTCGTTAGACATCCGGAATTCCCATTGGGAGATACGTAGTTTTTCGATATCCAATGACAGCCACGTGACCGGCATCCCGCCCAAGGACAAACAAGAGCCGACCGAAGCTCAAGTAATGCTTACTAAGCTAAAAACTTCTTCATTCCCGTTGCAGTTGCGGGCACTGGAATGTATTTTTAAAACTAATGCACAGGCGACAACAACATCTTTACAGGACTACGGCTCAGGGAGCTCAGTGCTCTCAGTCTGCCAGCTCATAAATAAATATATAAAAATTACTGTAATAGTTTCCAGCTTTTGGTTTCACTTGGCAGCGAGCAACGCATAAATACCGGAGAAGAGCTCTCGGAGCTGAAATCCTTTGGCTTTATCTAAGCACTGGGTAATAGGATGAAACGAATGTCCGAGTTGCTCCTCTCGGTTGCAAAAATAAAAAGAATAAAGGAAGAAGGAAGAAATCCTGGCCTGAAAATTGCAAAAATATTCCTGAAACAAAATTTCAACTAGGAAATGCAAGAACAAACAATAAGCTAACGAGCATTAGGAAAATCTCGACTAAGCCATTAGTTTAAAACTCGTAAATATTTATCAAATTCTTCTTAAATTCTCTGAACGAATTCATCATAGAATATTTCCAGTGTTTAGAGTAATTATTCATTTTATCCAAAGCCAAAATTCCAAAATTCACATACATGTTTTGTTTTCAGAAAAGGCAAATAGAAGCAGATACGAAACCCGTATCCCTTGCACTAAAAGCTAAATTCAACGAATGTTACTTAAATATTTGAACGAAACACACGCCGAAACACTCGCCGATGAGCACAAACCTTTTATAAAAATTGTATTTCCGCCGAATCCAAAATGGAAGCCACACCCACCTGTGTGCCGTATGTCTGTGTGCGTTGGAAAACACAATCTAAAATTTAAATGAAACTCCCAAACGACTTGATTAAATTTCGACAATGATTGCTCGGCAAAATGAATGCTGTGGCACATTGAAATTTCACGAATGAGTGCCCCGAAATGCAGCCACGTATTTGCATTATGATTATTATTGTTGCAGCGCGCGCGGCCAGAAAACAACCGAAGAAAGCGGCGCCAGAACGGGAAGCGGGAAATATAAAGCCAAATATTTTTGTGGCTACACAAGGAAGTGGCCAAAAGCGCACTTTTCATAATCTCTTGCATTTTACGGTCGGGCGCCGGGAAACAAGCAGCCAGAGCCAGCTGAAAATTCAAATGAATACCAAATTGCGGCACACGCTTCGCGCAATGCCACAAAGGCTTTTACCCCCCGTCGCTCCCCGGCCTTCATCTGCATCTTCAGTTGGGAAAATCAAATCCGCCTAACCCCATCCGGTCTGTGTCTGCGGAAACAGCTGCTTCCTTTACACAGACACAACTTCTGACCCGATCCCTGATTTCCCAGAAATTATTATTACATTTTGTGCTAATTCAACGAATTTTCCATGTGCATTGGCTGCGGAAAAGCCCCTGGCAATGGGGAAAACTTAAGTTTTTCCCAGCTTAATTAAAGCCACAGCCCTGGACAAAAAAAATATAAGAAACATAAATTAAAACGGCGGCGGCACCGCAAGTATGCCACAAAAATGAAGTTTTAAAATCTTGATGACTCAACTTCGCAGTTGTTTGTTTGCCGGCTGCACAGGAAGTTAATATTTTTGCAATTTTGCCTGAGTTTAATTTAAAAGAAGACCCAAATCCGGATGCAATTCGCCATTAAAGATACCCTTTAATAAAGTAGAGGTGAGGAAATTAAATTGAGGGAAAATCTGAACCAATTAGATATAAAAATAATCTGTATAAATATATATTTGTACTGAAGACAGAATCTTCTCTTCGTATTATGTTTACTTTTATATATTTAAGGTGATAAATTATTAAAGAAAAACGTAACTTACAGCTGATCCAATATCTTGCGAGAGGAGCTCAAAGTAGTAGTTTTCCAATCTGTAAAATGTAATAAAATTATTTAGTAATATAACTATAGAAAATATAATAAATAAATTATAAAATAATAGTAAAATATTTTTAAAATCTTTTAAATAAAATAAATTCAAAGAAATCTATCGCAAAGCCCGGCAAAACACCTGCAACTAAAATAATAACCTCTGAGAGAGTATAGGGAAAACAAAGTAGTAACGAGAAAGAAAGCTAACTTCGGTAAACCGAAGTTTGTATACCCTTGCAGTCTGCAATTGGATCATTGAAAATCGATCCATTTTGGTTATGTTAAAAAAAAATGTCAAATTATGTAAATTTTGAAAATTTTACATTTTACATGTCCGATCCCTTCTATGGCAGCTATATGATATAGTTGTCTGATCTTAATGAAATTAAAACCGTAATTCTAGAACTATAAAAAACGACTATATCTCGAAGTTTATAGAAATTCGATGAAAAACAGAGAAGTTAAAATTTTTTTTACAATAATTTCGCCATCATTCCTGTGGCAGCTATAAGATATAGTGGTCCGATTTCGGTCCGTTCCGACATATATACTGCGTGCTAAAGAAATAAGACTATGCTGAAAATTTCAGCCCGATAGCTCAAAAACTGAGAGACTAGTTCGCGTAGAAACCGAAAGACAGACGGACAGACAGACGGACAGACAGACGGACAGACAGAAAGACGGACAGACAGACGGACAGACAGACAGACGGACATGGCTAGATCGACTCGGCTGGTGATGCTGATCAAGAATATATATACTTTATGGGGTCTGAGATGCCTCCTTCACTGCGTTGCAAACATCATGACAAAATTATAATACCCTCTGCAAGGGTATAAAAATGGGAACAGAGCCCAGGCCATGAAATGTTCGTTCAGGGGAAAATAAATGAGCTCTGGCCGAGGAACTTAAAGTTGGAAACGATGCGATGCGTTGCGAGGCGATGAGATGCGGAGGCAGAGGCGGAGGTGGCGGCGAAGGCGACTTTCCGCTAATTTTGTATGCAGCCCACACAAATCTTGTCATTATTAAACGCTGGCAGGCTCCACTCGCCAGTCTGCGGCTCCAACTGGACTTTGCGGCCGAACTGGTGTCTGCTTTTTGCTCGTTTGATTTGCTCCATTAATTTTGAGCGGAGTTTTGGCCCCGGCAAAGTTCTGTGACAGCGGGCCAACAGCGGGCTCCTGTTGGGCCCGTTGATTTGTGTGGCGCTTTTCTGGGTGATTAAGTCATTCATCAGGCGGCGGCGACGGCGGCGACGACTGAGCCACTAAGTAGAAAAAGAGACCATTTTCCTTAACGCGGTTTTCTAATGAAGCGTCCTGCCGAATAATTAGAGGTTGTGTTCTGTTTCGTCCCGGCACCTCCCTGGCTTATCTAGTCGCCAAAATATTTCCACTCACTTTTTTCAATTAAAAAGTTTCGTCTTTGTCATGGTTACGCAATAAATATTCCGGCTCCGTCGGGCCATGCGGCGTATGCGTAATAAGCATTCAATGATTGGGCACACAGAGGCAGACCTAAGCTCATTTAATTGGTATTAATAATGGTCCTGGACGCAGGACCAAGCTGTTGCCGCGCAACCGGCCAGAGGGAAGAGGAGGAGGGAATTGAGCGGAAATGAGCTATGCACTTGGAATAAAATTGGAACTTGGAATTGACATTAATGTCCCAAATAATTTATTTCTTCCATAGTTTTTTAAAGGATTTTAGGCTTAGTAAAAATTATAAAATATTACTCTAGAATAATGTCAAAATAATACAACAAAATGCCTATTATAAATTCCTTATTATTTTTACATACTTTTCTCTATACAAAATTATTATTTTCATGTACTTCTTTATAAAGAAAACCATTTCTACATCATGAATCCCTGCTTCCTTTAAGGCCTTTACATGATTTTATAAAATTTTGCCTTTTTCCCTTTTTTTTGCCAAGTGCTCTTTGGGTGTTCGTGGGCGTTGGGTGGCCGAGCATCTGTCAAGGTCATCGCTAAGTAGTTTAGTTCTGACATTGGCATGCTCAGCAGTGCAAATGCCTTGATAAACGTTGCAAGCGAAACGTTGGCTGTAATTTTATAGCTCACAGCATATTTATTTCGCAGAAAAGGGCGAAAGACCTCCTCTGAAAGGGGGTTTCACCCGCTTTATTTTTCCCTTTCATTGTTTTACTTGGTGGGGTGGGGATTTCAACTTCTTTGTAAGCAAATTTTCCTTTATTTATTTGTTAAACTCGGAATCGTGCTTGACTTTAAAGTTTACAATTTATGGCTTGAGGGGGCATAGTTGATCGTGATTTTCTGACAATGCGAGTATATTTATTGATATTATACTTTAAGAATAATTTATAATACATATATGTAAAGGATTATGCTTTTTTGTTTCATCAATATAATCCCAATGAAACAAAGTTTGTTTTGTCCATTCCCCAAGACAAGAATACAAAAAGATTGAAGCCCCTCCAGCCATCCGGGCCAAGTGTAAGCTTATTTTTCTGGACACTTTATGGTAAAGTATTATGACACGTAGCAAATAGTTGAGGGGAAGTGAGTATTTCGCTATTTTACACCTCTCGGCGAGTGGGACGTATTCAGTTTCAGCACTTTTTGTGACATTTCGTGGCACTTTGTTGTCTTGTTTGTCCCAGTTTGTTTCGCTGCCAGTCGCGTCCTCCATCCTTGTTCTATTCGTCCTGTTTTCATTATTAATACGACGACTGCCTTTTGTTTGCGCTCCGCCTTCCGCCACCTTACGACCGACTTTCACCCGCCTTTCATTCCTTTCCTGCTTGGGAATTTGAGGAGCCAAGTTGCCTGTTCGCTTCGTATTCGCATTCGTGTTAGTGACAGAAATTATTCTTGTTGACACATAAAAATTGTTTAACCCTTTTTTTGTTGTTCGTGGCATGAAAAATGATAGCAAATGATAAAATGTTTTGGTACGTGTGGGCACTAGGAAAAAATATTATAAGAAACTAAAAACAAAAATATAATTGAGGAAGGTTTGATATTTGAGATAAAAACATAGCAATACATTTAAGTATCAGGTAATAAGAATATGAATATGAATAAAAAAGTATTCATATTCATATTTATATAATTATATGGTGCGGACACATTCAAAAAATTTGAGTACAATCGGATGATATACAAGGGAGTTATCAGACCATAAAGTTGCAACCTTTTATCTGCATCCCGCTCGCACTGCAAACACCTCAGATGGTTAGCAGAGACTCACACCATGGTAACGAACTGGTGCAATGTAAAATTTGTATGTACTATTTGTATAACTTTTTTCGATCAGAGTTTAATTTCCCTTATATAAAAAATAAAAATTCGATCTCTCTTTAAATATTGGCTAAAAAATAAAATATTTTAAATCTATTTATTATATCCCAAAGTTCTTTGAAATATAAAAATAAAATCAATAATAATTTCTCTCTGTTTATGAGTGTGTAAAGCATTTGGCGAAAGCATTTCCCAGACATTGATGTATTTGGGTCAGTTGCTTCCTTCTTGTATAGGGTTCCCCAAAAGGGAAACCCAGATAAATGCTCAGGATATAGATCCGTATATATGTAGGAATATGCTGGCGACGCCCGCTTTCCGACTCATTAACATCGTGAAAAATTTGCATAGTTAATTGCTTTTTAATTGTTGTGTTTGGAATTTTCAATTGCAGAAGAATTATATATATCTAAACATTATTTTAGGAGGGTTCGGGTTCATTCCTTAAGCTTGGCACGTTTTATGGCTGAAATTTCTTTATTTTGTGCGTGGGCTGTGCCCCATTAGGCAAATGGAGCTTGCAGCTTGGCTAATGAAGCATAGTTTTGAGATTTGCCACGCCCCCGAGCCCTCAGCCCACCCAGACAGACTTCAATTAGCCTGCCAGCGCAATGGCTGAGTTTTTATTTCGCTCGCTGTTTTGTTTTTAAGCATTTTTTCGAGTTTTTTTCCGTTTGTGGGTTGCCTTTTGCGGTCATTAAAACTAATGGCAGGTCGGTGGTGCGCGCTGGCTTTAAAAATCCCACACTTGCCCTCGGGCCGAATGAACCGGAGCAACCGGATATATCATTTGACCGGCAAGCCAAACAAATAAACTCTCAAACACACACACACAGAGACAGGTCAAAACCGAGGGAAAAAAAAATCTAAAAAAAAAGAGGAGCCCAAAGTTTTGTTGGCTCGCATGCGGTCACAAAAGAGCAGTAAATTAAAATTTACTCGACATGAAATTGAAGCGGCGCAGAGTCGCTCCCTGCCACCCTTTCCATTTCCCATTTCCCACCATTTTTGACTGGAAAAATTCATTCATTTTCGATGCACTTGCCTGGTTGAGAAATGGTGGCCATGGGATATAGCTGGTATCCTTTCAGTCCGATTGTAAATGCATTTCTCGCTGAAATATCGAAGGAGAAAGGCATTAATAAATATTAATATTTTTCCCACAACAAATACGAGTTGTAAAAGCGTTACTGGGCCATTAATTTCTGATGTGATTATGGTAATACCTTAAAAATATTTAAAATCTTAACTGTTTGCAAGAGAAGTATACAAAATAAATAAGTGGAAAGCTCTACATGGTTTTATTTTTTACTTAGAATATATTTAAAAGGATTTCTATGTATCTTAGTTATAGTAATGTAATTATATTAGTAATTATTTTGAGAGAGGATACTATTGAAAGTGAAAATTCCTATCCCCCAATCATAGCTCATTCCCTCATTCGTTGTGGCCCCTTCATGGAATTCCCAAGGAGGACCGCCTGCAGTCCATTTCAGACCGCTTGCTGACTGCACTTCATTTTGCTCCGTCTCCGCTTTGTTTTTCCGCCAGTTTGGCCTGCGGCCGCCTGTGCTCGCCTGTGCCCCGAAGGGTCTCGTATTTTACGTGGTCAAAGTTGTACGTTCCGGCCAACTACTGACATGCAAAGCTGATTTTGGCCAACAAAAAATGAGAGTACGAAGGGCCATTTTGCAGTCGCAACGCGTGCAGAGATTAAACGGGCAACAAAAAATCAGCATGGCCCTGCGGCAGCGGTCAAACACAAACTATTTTAAAGAGCTCCAATCAATTATCAAGTTGAGTCAGTCCACTTCGCTGTTACCACAATTTCCCGTTAAGCGACAATTTCCGCAGCGATTATTCAATGTCAACTAAAAAGTTACAAAACCGTTCGAAAAAGCCAGCAAAAAGCAATTAAAAGCAGCTGCTACTGCCGCCCTGCCTCGCCCCAAAAACTTCATGTTTATTTTATGTGGCAAAATATGTTTTCTTTTTGGAGCGAAATATTTATGTAAGCTCTGCTGCAGTTTATTTGTCAAGCCGGACATGCAGATGTCGGAGGTCCTGCCGGAGGATTAGATGGATTTATCGCACTGTGACAAATATATGGTGTAAATCATTTGGCTGGCAACGTTTTCAGGAGCCCTGCTGCTACTGCTACGTGTAAAATTTATCACAAGCTAAAATGAATTAAATATGCCTTCTGTGTGTGCAGATAAAAAAACGGTGCATGTTATTGGCAGCTTTGGTATGCAGTTTATTCAATTTCAATTAAGGAGTTTGGCAAAAGGTGAAATCTAGTTTTTACTAAGGAATTAAACCAATTAAAGTAGTTTCGTTCGGAATATAATAATGTTGTCAAAAAATTGCTAGCTTTTGCTTTCTACCGGATATCCAATTTGTTCATCAACTAGAACTCGATTTTCATAGAGGGAATAGCATATTTACTTAAATTTTCAATTCAATGTGAATTTTACATTTAAACGCAAATAGATTAAATGCAACCATTTCGTATAACACTCATCTGTTTACGTTTACCAATTTATTAAACAGGTTTTAGGAGAGTTTTCCCAAGCATAGAAAATTTTAATCTAATCCAAATTAACCTAATTACACACAAGCTTCTGCTTCAACAAATTCAATTCAATGCACTCCAAATAGACGCAAATTTTGCTGAGCAAATACTCTTTTTATTTTTTTAATAAATTGCACCACAGCTGGGCTGTCAAATACAAAAATAAATGCACTGCATTTGCCCGGAGGCATGACTTAATTAGCTGCAGCTCATCCACAGCTCTCAATAATGATGAATTAGTTAGTCCCTGACCCGCGCTGGTGCTCCTCCCCCACTCTTTCATGGCATATGATGTGCGCTGTAGCAGGAGATTCGCTGGCAAATGAAATTTCCTCCATTTTACAGCCAAACTGCAGCAGCTTGTTGGAGTTAATTGAATTGTTGTTTCGCTTGGCCCTAGATATCGACAGCGTACATATACACCATATATTAGTTATTGATTTCCCACAGGTTGCGATATGTGTTTAATGGCAATCAACTCGAAATGGGGTGGGATCCGGGAAATGCAGGACTGAAAATGCTGAGCCCATGTTTCAATCAATTGGAGTACATGGATGCAGCAAGGTGTCAGGCAGGTGTTCTCTCACATAGAATAATTTTATTCATAACTGAAATACCCCTTTGGTATGATTTAAAAGGGATCATTGAACATTCGTACTTTGGATCAATGGGAACACGACTATATAGCTAGTTGGACACCAATTCGGACTTCGGACTACATTTTTACAGTTGCAAAGAAGGATATCCATGACCGAACTGATTTTATTCTACATTTTCATTACCATTTATATGCTTAATGAAGGGGTTTCTCATAAAAACAGATGTACATTTTAGTTGTAGTTGCTGGGTAAGCTACAGGTCAACGTCTTGGCGTTTATTTTATAACAGAATTTTTATAAGATCTAACAATGCATTGATTCACAAAATAGAAAATTGAAGAAAAGCCCACTCACATGCAGTTGCCAGAGATATGCCCTTAGAGCATAATACTGGCTCAAAGGCTTATGTGATATCGAACATGCTGGACAATTGGGACGCATGATTTAGCGACTGCAGATATCTTGCTGATCCTGGGCAGCACCAGCTGCCACGTAGTCGGGTTGCTGGCCCTGTGCGACGGCTTCATCGTCGTCTTCTTCGTATGGCTCATTCAGGGCATCCTCCACAGCGCCCACGTACTCATCCTCGTCGCTTTCGCTGTCGTACAGTTGATCGTCGCCATCTAAGTCAATGAGCAGACGCCGCAAGTAACGCAGCTCGTCGTGAGCACGTGACACTTTGCGCTCCAAAGCCTTCATTTGGGCCTGAAATTGGTGGATCTTATTAATAGTTTATAAACAAACAAACATTTATCGTTTTTTACACTAAAGAAAACAATATCAAACCTGCGGAATCAATGGACACCCTAAAGCCTGCAGAATGTACATCAAGGGATCCGCTGGCGGCGGATCCATTTCAGTCAGTTGCTTTAATATCTCCAGCAACTTGGGCAAAATGCCCTTCTCAGTCAGATAGTCGATGTACTCAACTTCCTTCTCTGTCATTTTGCGTAATTTTAACCGTGCAATTACCGAAAGTTTAAAGAAAAAATACAAAACTTGCAAACGAAAAACTTTTTTTCTAGTTCGCGGGAATAACTGTAAACGCTGCAGCGTTGCCAGATAAAAATTTAGCTTTCCCCCTAAAAGATCTCAAGGAGTCGATATTTTCCCATAAAAAATCCAGTCTTCCCCCTAAATTTAAAAATACTGTAAATTTCAAATAATTAAGAGAAGAAATATCTTATTATAACGTGGGAATGTTGCAAAACGAAACACGATAAAAAAAAATACCACCTCTTTTTAAAAAGCTGCCAACTCGTAACGTCTCTTTCATCTTTCGCGTGGGACAGAATAACATAACATAACATAAGAAGAATAACATAAAATTCAAGCGCGGCGGATTCAAAAATTGTTAATATTTACCTTTTATTTTAAAATTAATTATAAAAATATTAATAATATGAAAATATGAAAGCAAATAAAATTACCCCACCTTGCGGTCGCTTTAATTTTCTAAAGGCCATCTACATTTAAGGATTTGGCGGCGGCTTTGTCAAAATTCGGGTTAACAGAGTCAAATTACGGGTTAACATGTAAAAGGCCGTAAAATTTCGAGATAACATGTATATGGACGAAGAATTTCGAGTTAACATGTAAATGGACGTAAAATTTCGGGTTAACATGTAAATGGGGTCGAATTGAAGCTGTTAAGAACAACAGTCTGCTAAAAGGAGAGGAGAGAGCCGAGAGCAAATCTCTCTGAGAGCCCTCTCGCTATTAATACTAGAAACTACTAGATTCTGGATTTTAACCAAATACTGACCAACTACATTCTCGAGAATGGTCCATTATTTTACTATCCGCCTCTGGCGGAAGATTTTGGTACTAAACATTTCTAGTGTGACCAGGTGGCGTTAAGACGAAAATCTTCCTTTTTCACGCAATTTAGGTATTATGATCGGAAAAACGGGCGGACACACTGTACTTTTTTGGCGACTTTTCGGCTTGAAAATAGCTGTGATTCCCGCTAGATCTAGTGGGAAAGTAGCTAAACGGGCAGCACTGCACCGGAGCTGTCACACTGAACACAACAAATATAGTCAAAATTCGAAAGGGATAATACAAGTTATATATAGCACCTGACTTTCAACGAAATGGAGAAGCTAAGCAAAGCGAAGAAGGTGGCGCGCGAGGAGAAGCAGCGCGACCAGAAGCTCGAGGAGCTGGTTAGTTTTGGTCAAAGGATGTCAATCCCGATCCAACCGGCGTTGCAATGGAAACGGCTATAAATAGAAAAAAAATTCTTATGGCTCTTTTATCCGTCTCCCCAGGTGATGAAGTCCCTCGAGGAGTGCCCCTCCACCGAGGACAAGGTGAAGCTCCTACTCCAGCGCCATGTGGAGAGCGAAAAGAACGTAAACCGGCTGACATCGGATCTGCGCGTGCTGCAGCGGCAGATGGAGAGCCAGCAGCGGGAGAAGGAGCAGGTGCAGCGAGACCTCAACAAGAGCGTCCTCATGCGCGACAAGCTGCAGGAGGTGTGCCGCGAGCAGCAGCGCATCATCAAGTCTGTGAAGAACGAGAGCCTGCTCCAGATCAAGGTCGAGGAGGAGCGCCGCAAGGAGAGCCAGACCAAGTTCCAGTCCTCGCTCAACGAGGTCCAGAAGTCGCTGGCCAAGAACAACGAGGAGAACATGAAGTTGCGCGATTACAACATCGAGATGACCAAAAAGTAAGAGGCAACCTCATGGCGCATGCCGCCCCACTGCTCCGTCTAAATATAGACACTGCATATATACCAACACTTTGCTTTCCGATCTGCGGTAACCATCTGGCCTCCCGTTTTAGGTTAAAACTGCTGGCCGAGCAGTACCAGACGCGGGAGCAGCACCTGGAGAAGCTCAACGAGCAGGTGCAGCTCGAGGCGCAGTTGCATCAGGCCAAGCTCAGCAAGGCCCAGGTGGAGGCTGCCATGGAGAAGGAAATACTGAGCAAGTGAGTAAATGCCGGTTGTGGGGGGCTTAACCGAAAAACGAGATAGAACTCCTTAGATGGTCAGCAATTGGAAAACTCGTTTTCATTCAGGAAAATTCCAAGCTCCAAGATATAAACTTGCTTTTTCTCTTTCAGAGAGAACCAAATTGGCTTGGAGAAGCTACTGCAGGCGCAGCGAGCCATCAAAGATCTCACCGAGAGGGAGCACCAGCTCAAGGAGCAGTTGAACATCTACACGGCCAAGTACGATGACTTCCAGCAGTCTCTGCAGAAATCCAACGAGGTCTTCGGCAGCTACAAGCAGGAGCTGGAGAAGATGTCCAAGCACACAAAGAAGATCGAGAAGGAGGCACTGGGCTGGCGGCAGAAGTACGAGAAGGCCAACGCCATGGTGATTGATCTAGCCACCGAGAAGCAGTTGCAGACGCAGCACTCGGAGCGTCTGCAGAAGCAGATCCAGCAGCTCCAGAAGCTGCTGCGTGCCCTCCAGCTGGAGCGCACCGCCTTGCACAAGAGCCTAAGGGATCACGAAATTGAGATCCCAGCAATGCCCCAATTGCCGCCTGAGCCAGAGCCGGTGATTGTGAAGCCCGCCAGTGCAGATACTGCCAAAATGGAAATGATGACACGAAACTGCGCTGAACTCAAGCAAACGCTGGCCAATCTCCAGAACCAAATGAAGCTGCTCACAACCACCGAGTCCTCGAAAAGTGCCGCCGAGGAGAAGAGCAAGGCTGCTGAGGAGCAGCGGCAGGCGAACAATGCCAAGAAGAACCGGCTGAAGAAGGAAAAGAAATCAAAGGCCAAGGCAGCGGCAGCAGCAGCCGCAGCCTCCTCAACATCGACCGAGGAACTCAACGGTGTTCAGGAATCAACAGTCACCGACTCGAATGTGGAACTGCAAGCAGCTGGCGATGGACCCAGTGTGGTCAAGGAGACCCAGGAGCAGACCGTTCAGACTGTACCAGAATCCAAGGAGATCGTCGGCGATGCCCCTGTCGCCGACACGCCTCCCTTTGATATATCCGAAGTGCCTGCCCTTATCGATGCCAATTCAGAGTAAACTCTGCCGACTGTTCGATTGTACTCCCGTTTAAATTACGGAAGGGGTTGTAATGCCTTCCCTTCAATGCATTTCGTGTCATTCATGTCTCAACAGAAAATTGTCAACAATTATAATCACCATGAGCATAATTTTGTACTAGTTATTTATTGTATTTTGTATATTGTATTTATTTAATGGAATGTCTACGGTGATCGTATGTTGCTGTTAAACAAAAGCAAATTGAGTAAATCGTGTTTCCTGCAACCAAAAAGGGTTTTATTGTTCTTTTAAGGCGGGCAGATGTGTGGATTTATGAATTAATATTATTAATTCGGACTTATAGGTGCGTCTATGAAATAAAATTATTAATTTTTGCTTACATTAACTCTTATTGCGCTAAGTCTTATATATTTTCGTCCTAGAAATAGTAATCCCTTTGTATCTGAGCTTACCTTTAAAAAAGTGGATAATTACGTGACTTGAATGACTTTTAAATCGTTTTAAGCATTCTTAATATCCTAAAATATCTCCTTTTAAAGAGTTGGTAAGCCACTAACTCCCTTTCAAAACTACAATAGAAAGGTCGAACATAAAGGCTTATAGTAACAGCCAAGCAGTAACAGCCGAGTTAATCTAGGCATGAAAATATATCTATTCCTTCGTCAGTTCATTTTTATGAGAAGAACTGTTTCTGTATCTTTATTTTCTGTGTGCAATTGAGTTACTTATCTTACGAGACCATTTATAATTGTGCTTTTAAGGCTCATTGTGAGTCACAGTCCTCATGATATGTTCAAGTGTAAAAGTGACCGAGATTCCGTATGGGCAGTAGCAACGCAGTGCGGGTCCTCGAGAAATCGCACAAGCTCGATGGCCGTGAGTTGCTTTCGTCACTGTGGGTGATGCCGCCGCAGTGTCTGGCGTTGCATGCAACACATTGCAATCCAAACAGGCCGAATGGGGGGGGGGGCGGGCTGGCTTCTTCGGTGCTGGTAAGTGGTAGTGGTTCGTGGTCAGGGTCATTATAATTGCGCCGTAATTATTTTCAACACGCAGCTGTCATTTTTGCCGGCCCCCAGATTTCCGCTATAAAATATTCAAGACGCATGCAACGTGGCGTATGCGTAACGCCAACAGTTGGCAGCGGTCACTCGGTGTACGTCCGCACGTGTGTGCGGGTGTTTAAATAAAGCCGTTTAAGCCACTAAAATAATTACAGAAATTAATTTAAATTGCATAAAGAGCTGCATATAAAAAGAGGGGCCAGTGATGATGAGAGGAGTCGTTAAGGTCTCAACGGATTGCTACCCCCTCTGCTTAATTACGCTTCGTTGGGAGCCCCGAAGTAAGCCAAAGTAATTTAAAATTTAATTAAAAATATTCAAGTAGGGAAACGAATTAAGAATAATATTTATTTGAAACTTTTACCCTGCAATCCCGTCGCCTGATGGCCCATTAAGCGGTATTAAAAGTGTCTTCGCCCGGAACCCCAAAGTGTGTGTCGTGGCAACAACAACGAAAGCGGCAACGACACTTGTGCATATTTAACACCCTTACACACACACACACGCATAGCAAAATGTGTGCACATTTCGCAGGCAATGAGCTTTTGAACATTTAATGAGTTAATACGCTAAATTTGAAAGCCGCGCAAGCGTGCGCCAAGTGCTTCTAACACTTGTCCTCCTCGGCGGGCCAAGTTGCCCATTTGCAAACTTGAAAAATGAGAATAGGAAAGCCAGGAAGTCAAATTACACACAGAAAAAAACAAAGATATCATATCATATATTAAAATATATTAAACATAATTTTAACATAACCCAAAAATTTATAAGACAAATATTCATAATAAACAAATGAAATTTATATATTTTATGGTTAGAAGTATCCTGAATATCCGATTGAAAAAGACGACCGTCCCTATTTTTTCGAATTTCAGTGCAATTTCCCTATGATTTTTCCCAGTGCACGCGCCCACCATGCCCATGCAAAACACTAAGCACTTGTCATTTGGCTGTAAAACCATCCACGTCCATTCGTTGGTGAAAAACAGTGCAAATGTCCAACACACGAGCATATGTATGCGAATAAGCAGCAACGAAGGCGTAACATTCCGGCAGGAATGGGATCCGGTGGCGGCGGGGCATCGTGTTCATCCTAAACTCATGGGTGTCATTGCTCACAGGACCAGCTACCAGCATGCAGGATAACAGTGGCATAACAGCAGAGGCATTTGGGAACCAGAAATGTTAAGGCTGCCAGACTGCTTGACTCTGTGTGTTAAGGGACAACGACGACGGCGTTGGGAGAGAGCGCGATGTGTGGCAATATTTTTGGCAGCCAATTGTGCGGGTTGAGCAAGATGAATGGGCGATAACGGAACAGTGGGTCGTTAAAAAAATTAAGAGATTATGAAATTTAATAGTATATTTAATAGAATTAAGTTTTAAGTATTGAAAACTAACAAGACATTATTTTTAAGGTAAGAATTAGACTACACCTTTAAGTAAGCGCAAAAGATTTATACAAAAAATCATATACAATTTTTTATTAGATCCAAAATAATTTCATAATATTGATTTTCTGAGTGTATAGGCATTTTTTGCATCTTTTGGGGTATTGACCACACATTTTCTGATACCTTTATCACTAGCTCAAAAGCAACAGCTGTTCGTTCTATAGAGTTGACGCAGAATATGGCTAAGAAAATAGGTACCAATTAATTTTTGTACAATGGTTTTAAGTAGGATAGTTCTTTAATTATTTAAAATCTTTTACTAAAATATTCCACCCTTATTCAGGTGGAATTAACTATAAGCATTAGCGATGTAATACTTTCAAATATCACTCATACGACATGGACTCCCTAACAGAAAAATGGCATCACTTTTTTCGATGAGAGTTCCCACTGTAACCACCGAGGAGCGTGCCGTGTCCCACCCGCACACCCTAGTGTGTGCGCACCCACTCGCGGCTCCAGCTGCTGCTGCGGTCCTCCGCTGGTTCTCTCTCTGTTTCCGTTCTCTCACTTCGCTCCGACTCTCGCCGTCCGGATGCGTGAGGTGAGAGCGTCGGCGGCGGAGCCTGCGAAGACTGCGACTTCTTTTGCCCAAAGCTGTGCTTAGTCGAATTTCGGTAACAGAAGCCATAGCGATAGCGGGATATTTCCCGACAAACGCCGAAGCAAGAGAAGCCGAAAGGAGGGAAAGCCGAAGCCACGCTGCTGCTGCTGCTGCTGCTGGCAAACATTTTCCACTTCCATTTTCGCAGTCCTGTAATCAGTTGTGTATAGGACACTCGCGTGCGCGCGTCGAACGGTTTCTGGCATTTCTATTGTGTGTGTGAAAGGTTTTTGGGGGAAAACGCTGCGCGGTTTTGGCTGCTCCCCGAGTCCTTCTCCCCGATTCTAAATGGTAGCGATTGTTGCTGCTGCCTCTGTCGGCTCAAGAAAATTGCCACGAAAAAAAATTGCCGAAAACATAAAATTGTCACAAAAGTTGTTGGCCAAAAAAATTGGTAGCCGAAACACAAGGCAGCCAAACAAGTTGGAGGAAATTTTCCAGCTACAGCTGCTGCTTCAGCCAGCGTCGCTGTCGCAGCGCTGCCGCTGTGTCCGAGATAAAGGATATGCCCGGATCTAAAAGATACAGTTTTTCTTCGCTTTCGCTTTTTCGCAGGCTGCTTGGCAGCAACAACAATCGCTAACCCAAAGAATTTCGCCTGCCTGCCAGCCAAAAATGAAATAAATGTAACATAAAGCCAGTGAGTGAGAGAGCGCCAAGAATGCAAAAGAATAAATGAATAAAGCCCCGAGAAATCATTAACAAATTAAAACGAAACACGCAAGAAGGGGGGCCAGGGCAGGCAGCAAATAATATTTTTGCCAAGAGGACGAAAAGTAGCCCGAGTCAAGTGTTTCACGAGGAGCTGTGTTTGCTGGCATGCTTTGAGGTTAATACCACCCGTCCGCCACCCATTCCTGCTCCTTCTGCTTCTCCCTGCTCCCTGCTCCTCCTGTCGCCGCCGCCGCCGCCGCTCCTGCCTCTCATCTCCGCCGCGTCCTGTTCGTCACCGCTGCCGCTGCCGCTGCCGTCACCATCAAAAGGCATCGAAGGTAATACGTATACATATATATTTGCGTGTGTGTGTGTATATACCGCAAACAAACTAACCTACAAAGTAAACAAAAACGTAACCTTACAAATGCAAATTTTTCGCATTCACACACACACACACACATATCCTCGAGAACTATAAACAACAACTCATTTAACTGACGCCATGCCCCATAAAAAACAATAGGAAAAACAACAAAGCTCAAGACTAGAAAATAGAAAGGTGGAAATGGAAATGGAAATGGAAAGCCAAAAGCGAAACGCACGCTTCTAAAGCTATTTGTATAAAATTTTAATCGCATGCGATTTATTTGACTAGGCGCCAAAGCCGCACACATACGCACACAAGAACAACGCATTTTTGCACGCACACACGAGCTGACGCCAACGCACACACACACACACACGCTCACCTGCGAAAATTTGCGAAAAGAAAGCAGCAGTCTCGACAATCTGTTTATTATTCGCGAAATTATGGAAATTATGCACGCATCCCCATTTGAAAGTCTAACTTAATTGAATTAAAAGTTATAGTTAATATCAAGGGAGATTAGAAGGGTTTTACACTCAAAAGAATGAAAGGGTAAGTCAAGAGATCACCTGGAAATGGAAAAAAAAAACAAAAAGAGAGCTTGGCAAAGTTAGGTTCTTTTTTATTTTCAAGTTTGAGTATATTTTCCTATGAAAAGCATTGAATAAGTTTTAATATCAAAGAAGAATCATTTTGGTTTTGAAATCAATTTAAAATGTGTCTAAAAGTAGGCAATAAAATTTTAATTCTGTGGAAATTTGTTTTTTTACATTGACTCATTTTGTAGCATAGTTTTAGTCACATTTTAAGGTGTTTTCAAAACACTATTAATATCCCTAGCAACCCGAATATATAGAAGTAATCAAAAAAATTCAGAAAACGCTTAAATTAAAATAAAGCTGTCTCAATAAAGCAATTCATAAATTAATTTCAAGTATATTTATGCCAAAATAAGGCGTGACTTTTATTAAATTGGCTATCAACCGAGTCAACTTCATATCTATGAAAAACATACACATATTTCGGCTTAATTCGTTTTCATTTAACATGAGCATTCAATCGCTTTAAAAACCCCATCATTTGGCTCATATTTCCATGCGATTTAATCCCTGGGAAAGCATTTAACAAAAAAATAAAATAAACAAACAAAATAAAGTGCCTGTGTGCAACAATTGATGATAAGCACTAACAGGAATATCGTGCAGTTTGGCCATAAACCATAAACCAACTGCCAATTCCATTTAGATGAACAAGCCGATTATAAAAGTCAACTTATGCTTGAATAGTTGTTGGAACTCATCGATTTAAGTTAAATCGGGTTGGAATGCAAATAAAAACGGGGAGGGTATTAATATTTACGAAAGTCCTTCAGAGAACAGAGATAAAAATAAGATAAATATAAAAGAAAATATATGTTTTTATTTAGGTAAGTTAAAAATGAAATTAATTAAAAAATAATTTATTATTTAAATGTGTAGTTGACTCCTATAATTTAAAAACTATATTAAAAATACGTATCCTTTTAGTTATCGATTTTATTTTCTTTGTCTTTTGCATTTATTATGCATTTCATTAATACTTTTCAATCAATTTTTGCTCTTGGCAACTTTGATCTACTCGGAAAATATGAAAATTAATGAAAACGTAGATTATTAAAACAGTGTCAATGATGAAATATAAACATTTTCAATATTTGTCTTAATTATGTACAATAAATCTCAGAAAGACAATCAATTAAAGACACTTATCCCCGCTAAGAACACTAAATGTGTTCAACCTTTTGAGTGCAGGACAACAAGTTAGTTTGGCCAAAGTGAATTATTACTATTATCTATTTATATAATCCTCGACGCTATTTGGCCAACTATTTTAAGTGCTGGCTGCCAACAAGGTCTGAGGCTCTGGGCCTGCACAATGAAATGAACTTGACTGAGGGGATGCTGGATGGAAAGCACTTAGCGCGCAACTAAGCGACAATTGCTGTTTTGTGCCTGTTGTTTTGTGCGGCGTTTAAAAATAGCATCAAGGTGTGCTCTAGTTTCATTCACACATAAACACACACCCCTGCCTCCGCCTCCCTCCCACACACACACACACACACCTCACACCCAGCTCCAAAGAGCCTACACAAAAGTGGCTGCCGTTGTTTTTTGCACGTGGGCGAATGTGAAAGAAGGGGAAGCCCCGCGCCGCGTTGTATGCAACACGAAACTGCAAATAGAAATTTTATAAATAAAATCCGCGCATTCCAAACGCGCTTGGACGTGTGGGAGTCAAGTGTGATTATTAATACTGAAAGCAGATGCCACGTGGGTTATTTTGGGTTTTGTTCATTTAAGAAAAGACTTTCACAGGACTTTTTGAAACAGGGATTAGGTTAAACATATAAATACTTCATTATATTTTTTTTAATAACTATAAAGCAACAGAAAACAGAGAAATATTAAAAATTCTAATTTATAAATGACTTAGCTAACTTATTTTACATCAAAAGGTTCATTGAAAACAAACGCTGTTAAACCCAAACTAAATGCCATCACTCTAGCCATAAAAAATGTTTTTAAGCTAAGATTGCCATAATTTTTAAAATTTTCAATCATCGTTTTTTCTATTTTTGAGCCAAATCAGCATAAAAAATTAGTTTGGTACCGAAATTCCTATTCTATTTCAAGCACTTCATATTAATGGCTAATACTAGTAAAATTTAGTTCACCTATACTACCTTTTTCGTATCAAAAACGAAATTCCCTCTAGCATTAATCCCCTAAAATGTGTCTTCGCACCATTACTTACCAGAAATAAGGTCAGGGCACCTCTCAACCTTGGGCCAAGAAGAAAATGAAATGAAAATACTTTAACGTAAAGTTCATGACACGCAAACTAATACGAAATGCCAACCGCAGCTGTGCCGAGGTGCAAAATGATTCAACGGTTTTCGGCTATAAAAATTGCCTAATCACTTAAGGTGTTAGGTGCGTGGCGGGCTATCAAATGATACCGGTAATTACAGGCCCTATCGAATGGATATTGTCTTGGCCTAAGTGAGTAATGAGCAGCGGGCGTGACTATCGCCGAATGCCCTTTGTCCTCCGCTGAATAATTAAGGCTGGTCAAACGAGTCCCTAAATAACTTGTAGTTAGGTGACCAAAGTTTCAAGTAAATAAAGCAAATGATGACTTCCTTGGAGCTACAAGAAAATATCTATAGAATCACATGTAAGCTTTCTCACTGTGCACCATTTAAATGGTTTTAAAGATGTATCTATAAACATTTTCCCCTATGCCATGGCAGCAGCCGCAAAAATCCCAGCATGAACATCAATTTGCCAGCATTTGGCGACCATTAATGGTCAACATATCGTATAGAGGGAAAAAATGCTATTCCTTTTTCCATGGTTAAGGCCATAAAACATGTGTGCAGGCAGGCAACTACATAAATATACATACATAGTAGATATGCAACAGCTAGGAAAAACGAAACGTTTAACTTTCAAACAACAACAAACTTGAAATTTATATAGCCAACCGCTGCCAGATGTGTCTATAAAACTTGCACACACATCCATCCATACCATTTATGTACATGCATACATATATGTTGCGAAGGTTTTTCTTTTTCTTTTATATTTTTATCGCCAGCTGATAAGAGCAAAGTTTGTCCGAAAGTTGGCGCCTCCAGCCGTAACACGCATACGCCATGTGTTACAAATATCCGGAGAAGAGGAGAATGAGAGTGAGAAAGAAATGAAAGTTAAATGTCTTGGCTGTCGAGGATTTTTGGTAACATTTTTTAATTGCTCCGCTGGGTGGTGGCATGGGAAAATCCACATTTACAAGCAAACGTATGTTGGCAACATGCAATTAACAAGCCAAGTCCAGCTCTCAGATGAGAACTGAAATAAAAAGGAAGTAATGTTGCAGGGAAGCGACCATGTAGTACCCGGTACTTGGTTGTTGATAAATGTTGCTTACTTTTGGAGAAAATTAAAATATAATCTGGCTTACATTTTTTTTAAATAAGTAAAGGTACCAAAAGACCTTTAAAAACAAAGTTTTTGTGTATCCAAAGAAGAGGTTATTATCTCTGGATTTTTTTATGAATAATTCATATTATAATTCTAAGAAAATTGAATTTTATCATTTGTTTTTATTTTTGAGAATAAATTAAGACGTTTAATGTCCAAATCCGATATTCACTGAACTCTTATTCAAAGGCTTATGCTTGTCAAAAATACCACATCCATTAGAGATTCGAAAGCAACTCAGGCAAAGGTCCTCCTAGATCAATTTCCTATATGTCAGATTAAAAACATATATAGTACAATATACCCCAGACCTAGAGGAGTACCAAGCATAAAGACCAAGTTGAAAATGTGGCAATCTATGTTCAGCCACCCCCGCAGAGCAGTTACAAGCATAATTACTGTGTCGGGCCTGCCAAGTCAGCAGCGGCAACGAGCTCCGAAAGTTGAAGGACCAACAACAGCAGCAGCAGCAGCAGCGGCAGCAGGAGGCGATTGCCCAAAAAAATATTGCATACTTTTCGGAAAGGAATTTTTTTCCTCCAATTTGGTCCTTTTGCTCGCGCTCTCTGACAAGTTGTATGAGTGGCGAGAGTTGAATGTTTCTTTTTATTGCCATTGCCATTGCTTTTGTTGTTATTGCTTGCTCGCTTGCCTTTGCCTCTTTGACTTTTGTTTTTGTTATTGTTTTTGTTTCTGCTCAATTTTTTATTATTTGGTCTGTTTATTGTTCCTGTAGATGTTCATGTTCATTGTGAACATAGAAGTAAGCCAAGAGAAAACAAATGTTAAACCAAAAACCAAAAGTTAGTTTTGTAGTTGATTTTTCGCAGAACCGAATTAAGTTTGAGCCAAGTAAACAACCAAATATGTAATTGGATTTTGAGTGCCAACGGAAAAACTTATAGTTCGTAAGGAATTAACATATACCTAAAGTATTAGAAAGCTTAGGAAAAACTACATAGCCCCAGGTATTAATTTTAGTACATTATTTTATTATTATTAGTACATTTTTATTTTATTACAGATAACAAAGAAATAATAAAAGGAAATTATTGTTATTTCTAAGCCAAATTTGAATATATCCTTATATTTTTTGAAAGGTCAAAGGAAACTAATTTGATCGAAATCAAATCAGCCGACAAATTATGCCACTGGCCAGCAATTATATCCTCTAAGCCAATTTAACTTGTTTCGATTTGGCCAAAGCTGGCTTGAGTCTTATCTTCGTTTTGCTGGGCGGAAATAAATTAAGTCAGCTCATAAATTAAATCAATTCGAGCAAAAAAATTGTTGTTCCATCAAGTTCTGCGGCTCATACACCCACGCAGAGGGATAAGTTCGTACATACTACTTGCTATATCTGAAGATATTTATGGCTTGGCCGAAAAACTAGCTAAGCTTTTAGCCGAGAAAGGGCACCGCCAGCCAGCCAGAATGATTGTCTGAAAGTTGGCGCATATCGGCGAACCGGAAGTTCCGGGGGCCATCAAGAATAGCGGGTGGTCATATATATATATAGAAGGTTCTATATAAATTTTCTGTACGCGAGGGTTCTGGAGGAGTCGCCGCCAATGGGTCGGCGTTCAATGGCGTTTTATTGTTGAGCATTTCGCACAGTAGAATACGAAATTTTGAACTACACCCCCGTCCGGGTCGGGAATGCCTCGACTCCTCGTACAATTATTCCCGCCCAGAACCCCGCCCATTTGAAGTAGTTGCAACTATTTTGGCAGTTCCCTTGCAACGCTTTTTGTTGGCGCTGCTGGCCAAACAATGAAGTCGGTTTCTTGTGTTGGCCCTCGCCAAAACTAACTGCATTTTCTGGACGAGGGAGTTACTGAAAAGTTTCCCCTGCCGGAAACGCAGTAAAAACTTTTTCATTTCTCCTCCCTGCCTTTTGCATAGTCTCTGAATTTTCTTCTTGCTATATTGCAATTTTAGTGACTCCTAACTGCTGCCAAATTAATGAATACCAATGAATGGCTTGCCCTGCCTGATTGTGCCGTAGATTGGCAGTAACAAGCTTCCGCTATCATTCCGCCGGACTCCTTCCGTGTCCCACATGTGTGTATCCTTCTTGAGCTGATTGCCTTCTAATGCTCGACTGACTCTGAGCCCGAGTCCAAGTGGCCAGGCCGACGGAGCACTTGAAATGTATACAGCTCTTGGCAGAGTCAAGTTATCATTTGGCCTGGAATTACTCAGCTGTGTTTGCTGCTACATTTTAAGGCGAATTGAGCTGCAGTCATGCCGAGAATATATATTTGGGATTACCCTTTGAGTTGCAATTCTCAAATAATTAGAAGAAATAATGATTTGATAGCTTAACAAGCTCTACCATAAATATAGAAAATAATAGCAAGAGAAGCAATCATCTGATTATTACGCCGCCAATTTCTGCAGTCCTTACTCGGGGCAAGCCTCGATAACACAGACATCCCCATCAATTCGAGGGGCTTGTACCCCTAACGATATCCAGGTGCCAGCAATTACGTGTCGCGTGTCGGAAGTGCGATTAGAGCATCAGCCGCGACTAATAATGGCTCGGGTGCCAGGACTCAGCTCGCTCCTTTGTTGATTCAAGATAGCCGAAAATGCTTTGCCAAAATTGCTTTTCCCTCTTGTGTTTAACTAAAAAATTATTGCAAACTGAGACCCAAAGCCATATGCTGCACGGAGCTCCGACTCTGGGGAGTCGTTTGTTATTGTTGCCCCGAGCATTCGCTTGGCTTATCTCTGGGAGCTCTTCTTGGATGGCAAGCGGCGGTTGCCAGCTGGAAAATACCCTCCTAAATTATCTCACGCTTTTCCATTAACAACCGAAAACTAACTGCAAAAAAGGGGGGACTTTCATCAACACTTTTAGCTTGATTTCCCCAAGCTCGTCTCTCTCCTACTTGAGCTCAAAGCGAATGATGTCAAATAGCAAACTTACGGCTAATTTTATGCAGCCCCCCGCACGACTGCACCCAAGCTCATAAAGTCGGAGGGCTGTTCACTGCACATTTATATCGAATAATGACTTCCTTTGACTATCTCATAACTCGCTGATAGGCCATTTGTAACTATACGTTGGCTGCAGGCCAACTTCTCTTCATATCTCCCATCTCTTGGCAAATTGGGAGAATATCTTTTGGCACAATTACCCACTTTAATTATGCGTCATGCTGTCAGTTTTGTATAGATAATACATCAGACATGTGTGGGAAAGGATGGAAAATCGTTTAAAATCATTCAATTTTAAAATTGAGTATATTAGGAAATTTTATTCAGGATATTCCAGAAGCCTAGGCTTGCCAACTTTGTTTTCAAAGATCAAAGACAATTAAATTTAAATAAAATATAATAGAAATTTGTGAAGGATTCCCTAAACTATTCCAAAGTGAAAACTAGAAAAGTCATTATAAGAAATTAGATGACTTTGTGCTTAACATAATATGAAAGCACTTACAAAGGAATGAATTAATTTTAAATAAAGCTCAGAACTCTTATTAAACATCAGTTCCTCGTGTAAATATAAAATTCTGCCAGATTTTAGTGGCTATTAAATGTCAATAAAGTCTCAATGGCTGCCTGCAATTAGATTATGCATCAAAATGCCACTTTCTCCTATTAAATACTTAATTTCCCATTCATCAAAATGCTCGTTTCAAAACATTTTGTGCGTCATAACTAAAAGCAGTCTGAGGTTATAGCAATTATACTGCTCATATATCGAATTGCACGCCATCATTGCGAGTATATAAGTATATATACGCCTATCCACCCGAGAATGGCAAACATCCGTCCATTATCTCGAATCCCCACAAGGCGCTTGTCAACATTGAACTGCACACGGACGATATCTCGGCTAATCACAATGCAAATGCATTTCCATTTGGCAGCTCGGTTGGGATATCCGCCCCCAGGATTTCTCACGAGATTCGGTGGCGTGTGTTCATTATTTTCCCATTCACCAAGCTCTCTGTGGCCTGATTTGCGATTGAAAAGTGTTGAGAGCCCCACATTATGTGTCGTCATCGCTTGCCTTGGCAAGCGGATAACCGCAGAAACCCAAAAAAAAAGAAGATATAATTGGCGTTGATTTATTGTCTTTGGTAGGCGCAACCCACGACCCTCGTGGGCGAAGTGCCAACAAAAGTCTGGCCTAGCCAAAAATAAAAAAGAAATTCAATTATGCTCACCGTGGCCATGGTCTCGAATATAAGAATATACAAAGCGAGGGATACGCCAGAGATATATCCGCAATTTAACAATGCTCTCGAAATTGAAGTGGAACTGGGGCCTTTGCGGTTGCGTGTTGGATCTGCTCGGAAGTCCCTATTTAGATATAGCCTTTCCAGCTTGGCACTCCTACTCCTCTCACATTGTGCCAGTCTGTCTGAGTTGTCCATGAAAGTGGCATGAAAACAGCAGGAAATGACAATGGCACAGGCTCGGGGACATGAAACCAGCACAGTGGGATGGCAGGGGAAATAAGCAAGCATACTTTGTAGAGTATACTAGGAAATTATGTTATTTTAGAAATGTTTTAAAAGATTTTTCATAAAGCAACAAGAGTTAAATAGTTTAATAATGTCTTAGACAATGTTGCTAGCTTTTACTAGTAAGGTTTGAGCTTATTTTCTTTGTTTATAATTACTAGCTTGACTATTTATTCTTGGCCGTGCGTTCTTGTTTAGTTTTAGTTTTTAGCTTTTTCTTCCCATTCGAGTAGCATTGCATGACTGCATGCAAGCTCGGGTCCGTACAGGCCAGGCCAAGCCTTGTCCTTGCTGAGGCTGCTCCTCCTGCTGCTGCTACTGCTTCTTCTGCCGTTGTCGTTCCCATTTATAAGTTTAAGTCCTGACATGCCGCACACCAGGACCCACAGAGCCGCCACTCCCTCCGGCAGCAGCAGGAACAACACAATTAGACAAATGAATAAACATACAGTTCTTGGCAAGAAAATTTGCATATCCAATCCCAAGTATCCTCTTGCCATTCTCATTCGCCTCAAGTGCATTTCCGTGTGTGTGCGTTTTGAGGGCCTGGCATTCGGCAGTTCGGCTAATAAGGATATTCGCATTATAACGTTTACACTCTCCTGACCCGGTTTAATATTTAATTAGCTTTGCCCTGGCAATGAATGGGTTCGACTCCGCCCCTCCAGTCGACCCAACGCGACTCGACCCGGTCGGTTGCACGGCTATTCGTGGGTGTTCGTGCGCTCGCCGCCGGAAGCACATGTCGTATACGTGATATTTGACAAACATTTTACATGCCCAAGCACACAAGCGCACCCACGCATACACACACACAGGCCACGCCAAAACTGCATTTGAATGTTAAAATGGGAGTGTGTTGGGTGTGAAAGGGTGCGTGTTTGTTCGAGGAATGGGAGTGTTAACAACGCATGCTACATAGAGGAAAAAGTCTTAAACTGAGCTTTTGTTATAAAAAGAGGGCTTCGATTTACGATTATTATTAGTAATTCAGTAATAATTATTACAATTATTCATCGAATTAAAGGATATAAATATATTTTATTGTCTAAAAATAATTAACTGATATTTATTATCCAAGTGTATAAAAGAAAAGCCTGACCATGCAAAAATGCTGTAAAATGCAGGCAGTTGCACGCTGTTCATTCCCCCATTTTCCCAGCACTCTTCCCAACCACCAGCACCATCTGTGGGCCACAGAGATTTGTGCAGAATAGAGTCATGAAATTAGTTGGATGCACAGCTCGAGCTAAGTATGACATTGTAGTCGGTTTTATGGCTCTCTTTGCTTTTAATACTATTTATGCTAATGGCAGGCAACATTTAGCAGTGGCTTGTGGCTTAAGGACCTCACTCAGCACATTTTCATGGCTGCGCTCGGTCGGGTTAAAGCTATTGATTCCTTTGAGTTGTGTTTGACTTTGGCGAAGAATGCATAAATATTTAAGGCTTACTTTGGCGTTTTATAAATTATTTATGTATTCAAAGTGAAACTGCGGAAGAGTCTAAAGAGTAAGGCTTCGGGGAAATTAAGTTTGTCAGTTGAAGTTTGAAGTTCTTTGGGGAAATAAAAGCAAAATAGTTACACTTTTGTCATGTTTTATATTATTGAAAACTTTTAAATAATACAAATAAATAAAATAAACGTTTGGTTTATTAGTTATTTATATTTAAATGTATATATTTTGTACACTAACTTATTGCTTTTACTTCAGAATATTTTATTTTACTATAAAGCAAGGACATTTCCAAAGTGTAAGAGCATTTACAGTGCGCTCTTCTCCTCGTCGTATACATTTTTGACACACCGAAAATTAATGCAGCAATTTGCCTGCAGACCAAAGTGTAAATCAAATAGGGCTTGTGGGAAGGAACAGCAAAAAAAAGTCAGAAAGGGAAATGGTATTCTGAGAGCTGTGAAAAACGAAGAATGTAAATACTTTGGCTTGGATTAAAACTGTCAAAGCTATTTCCGTTTCGTACTGACCCCATTTTGGTCCATCTGTCGCTTAATCAATGCCAACTGAAAAATAACCGTGACGTCGGAAATGGAAGGTCCTTCCTCTTTTCTCCTCCTAACTAAGCCAACAAAAATGCTGAGGCTGACTGTGTGTGTGTGTGGGAGCAAATAGAATGGAAATGCGATGGAAATAGAGTGGAAATAGTCAGGGCAGCACACACACTTTTTGACTTTTCGCTGATAAATATTGAAGTGCTGTTGAAAATTGTCAGAGTAAAAACGGTAGCAAGCCAGCAGAGATTCGATTCGAGCTGGTGCAAGCGAAAGAAATTCAATTTTTGGATTTATGGGATTTGATTTACGGATTGGTTTCAAGATGATGAATAAGTGAATGAAATTCGTTCGAAGATTGATATTGGGAAAGAGGAGGAAATAGCACTAAGTGAGTTCTGAATGGTGGAGGTCTAAGATAAAGCAGGAAAAATAAATTTATTAAAATAAAAATAGCTTTCTTTTAACATTTTTAAGGAATATTTCTATTAGTTTTAGGTGTATGCATGTTTCACAGGCGGTTTTTGTTATTAATTTAAATTATTTAAAAGCTTTATTGCTTGCTATTTATTTCTGTGTTTTGTTCTGTTAACTTTTTATTAGAAAACAGCAAACAACTAAATTCTCGGTTTAAAAATCCTTGAATTCCAACTTTAACTCTAAACTAGAACTTGTTTTCTCAGATTTGCAATGTGCTGAGCAAACACTCAGCTAGAGCGATCTGGCATTCAATTCATTTGCATGCAAAGTGCTCATTAATTTCATCTGGGCAGCAACCATTCGGCGCCTCTCAACACCCCCAAAAATCCCCGCCAGGCCAGGTGCAACGAAGGTGCTGCAAGTACGCCAAAGAGTGCACATAACTCGATTCGCCTTTGATTTATGGTACGCAATAATAATCTTCATTTGCATGTTCCCAGCCAGCCCGCCTGCCACCCGTCTTCTTATGGCGCCTTAGGCAGTGGCAGGCAACGAGGCGTATACTCGATGTGCTTGGCGTAAAGTGTGAGCGAGAGATGGTGGGCGCAAAGTTAGCTGCGGCTACGAGTTGCACTTCCGGCAGCTGCAAGTGTCCTTGCCCTGACGCAGAGTCCTGATTTACGGTATACTGCGGGAAAGTTATGATTAAATCAAGGCATTATATATTTTGCAGCTAAGAATCTGACGTTCTTTAAGTATAAAAAGTACGATAAATAAATTAAATAAGTACTTAATACTATAAATCTTTTTAAAAATATTTTACTGAATATTAAAATAGCTCTATTTTTCTTCAGTGTATTTTCTGTCTCACCTGCTTTTACCTTTTACTACCATTACAGCAATGGTTGCCTCATTAGCGACTTAGCGGAATGGCGTAAAGGAAACCCCGTAACCGAAACCCACACAAAAAAAAAGGATACGCTGAAAGGGATTACGAGCACCAGCAGCCACCGTCGCCGAACAAAAAATAAAGGTGGAGAAGCCGTTAGAAAAAGGGACGAAGAAATTGAATACTCATAGCGAATTTTAGGCATAATGAGCTCGTTCTCTTGCCACTAAAACCGAGCACCTCAAATGCAAATTGATATTAGGCCACATAAATCATAATCAGCGCGCAAATTAATTAAATAGGAAAACACAAGTCGTCAGCAATAAGTAAAAAGCAACCATGGCCTCGCCACCGGAGAGTCCCATCGAGGAGGTGGTCTATGAGTTGGAACACACACGAGTGCCTAAGCCCATACCCGTTGCCCTCGAGGATCTGTGTCGGCAGACCAAGTTCACCAAACAGGAGATCCGAGTCATGTACAGAGGATTTAAGACGGTAAGAAAATCTATTATATTTTTGCCGCAAAGTAGAGAGAGGAGTTTACCACCTTTCCTTTTAATTAATCTATTTAATTCTACATTATGAATCATGATTATTGTTTTATTATTTTGTTCAATCTTTTAAAAATTAAAATAAAAAGCTGGTTGTAGGAAAATAAAGGACTAAAAAATATACTTTTCCCACAATTAAAGAGAAGAAATTCAACTTCCAACATTGTTAAAGGCTGAAAATATGAACCATAAAACATTAATATCGTCTAAGTAACTGCCTATTCAGCGAAAAAAAAAGCCTGCTACCCATCAGGACCCGAGGCTAAAATCTTTTTACAGCCTTTCCCCCCAACCCGAATCCACCAATAAAGTAAAGCTTTCAAATTTATGATCCAACAATGACAACTCGCTGGCCAGCTGGGCAGCTGGGATGTGAAAGAAGGAGCTCCACAAATGGCTGCTCTTTTAATGCACTTGCGTTTTGAATTTCATTGCAAATGAATTCGCTCCTCGTCGTGTCGAGTGAGTGTGTGTCCAAGTACTTACACCGAAAGAGCGGAAAACTTGCTAACTCAGCGGAGGAAAAAAGGTTTCAATATGTGGGTCAACACGAGCGATGAGCTCGGGGTCAAGTAAATGGATAGCTGAACCGGGGATAGCTTGGCTCTCACTGATAGCTTGCCTTATTGACAGTTTGCCCCCATTGATAGTTTGTCTCAGTGACAGTTTCACTCGCTGATGGTTCACTTTTTTTGTTAGTTTGCCCAACAAATAGTTGAATGTTTGCTGCATTTAGTTCGGAAGTTTCGGTTGATTAAGCTGGTAAACTTTGTTAATTATCTTAAAAATATTCTTCAAACTTTGAGAAACTAAAATGTAAAGTTTTCATTGCATTATGTTCTTAATTAAATGGTTAATCATGCGAATAAGTGAATTATTTAAATGAAAGCCAAGCTGTCTAGAATTTTAAGTGGTTACACTAAAAGTACATATTAGAAAAGTATGAAATAATGTATATGGACAAAATACAATGAATTTTGTACCTTAAACACTTTATTGCATACTTTTAGACACTTTTTAAAAGGATATAAAACCTCTTGTGAATTTTGTAGCACCTCCTTCGAGTATCATAAAATCTGTGATTATTTAAATATATTTTTGTAAACATTTAATGTACTAAGCTCGTACTTAGATATTCGATTGTTTTAATATTCATTAACCTTTAATTTCTACACCAACTTATACCTTAACTTTAACTTACTTTATGTTTATCCAAGATTTAACGCGATAAGTAAAAACTTTCCTCAACTTACTTTAATTTTTTTCAATTTTCCACAAACTATTTATGTCGACAAAGATTTAAAGTGTTAAGTAAATACTTTCCTAATCAAAGGCCGTCAAAGGTTATGCAAGATTCCCGTCGCGGTTTGACCCCTGTCGGCCTTTTTGCAAAACTCGCTTTCATTAAATTTGCCTTTTTCTTTATTAACCGAGCAAACACTTTCATGGCGATTTCTTTCCGTCTCCTTCGCAGGAATGCCCCGAGGGCGTGGTGCACGAGGATTGTTTTAAGGATATTTACGCCAAATTCTTTCCACATGGCAGTAAGTATTTGTGTGTGTGTGTGAGTGTGTCTGAATAAATGTCCCGTTTGGCAGAGTGTGTGTTAGCGCGCTTCGCTGTCGCCGAGGTCTTAAGCTTCTCCTTTTTATAGTTGCGCGTCATAAAGCGCCATTTAAGCGAACATTTCGTCCTTGCAGCACAGCTGCGCCCTAAATGCCAAAATACACAAAAATACTCAAATAACCAAAGAGAGAAAAAAGAAAAAATAATCACTCTGACACGCCCCCCATTTTTTGCTTGTTCTATTTATATAGATTCGAGTTTATACGCTCATTATGTGTTCAAAGCGTTCGATGTTAATTGCAATGGCGCCATTAGTTTTCGGGTAATTACTTCTTATTAGAACAACGTTTACGCAATCTATTCGAGCGGCAGTTATTTATGGATTTTCATCTTTATTAGGATTTACTGGTCACCTTGTCGACATTATTGCGCGGCTCGGTCTATGAGCGGCTGCGTTGGACCTTCAAGCTGTACGACCTCAACGGCGACGGCCGGATCAGTCGCGGCGAGCTGAGCGAAATTATCCTGGCCATCCACGAGCTTATGGGCCGGAGACCACACCAGCCCGAGGACGATCGCAAGGCGAGAGATCAGGTGAGAGTTATAAGAATTATCCTATTTTAAAGAGCTTAAAAATTTAAGAAAAACAGCTTACTTATCTATACTTCAGCATACGTTTCTCTAAAATTCAAAGCAAATATTTACATTTATTTATGAAATTAAGGTAGCTTTATTTATTTTCTTGCTCGCTAGTTGCAATATTATGCAATATCCTTCTGCAGACAGTCTTTGTGTTGTGAAAATCCTGCACATTGCAGCTGTTTTCCTAAGCTTCCAGTGCTTCATTCAAATGGCGAGCGAATGCAAAGCGAAATCCTTGTTTATCTAGAATGAGCGGCACGTTCTGGGCTTTGTTCCCAGGAATCCTCCTATGTCTCACCTCCGCTGGCACAGATTTGGATGCTTCATTTTTTATGCAAAAGCCGCACTCGACATAACGTGCAGCGGCAGCAGCATCCGCTGACGTCTGCCGGGCGCACAGTGCGTATGCGTAATTATAATTGTGAACACCCACAGAAGCGGAAAGAGAAACACAGTTGGAATGCATAAGCGATGAATCGAATCGAATTGCATCGACAGAGTGAGAGTGGATTGAAAAGAGGGAAACGGAAGCTTTCATGTGCGGAAACAGCAGCGGATATTTTACTTAATGATGAAGGTTTCACGTTTCCCCGTTTATGCCGCTGGAAAGAGTACAAATGAAAAGTCGTTGATATCGCAATGAGAGATTAAATGGTAAATGGATGTCAGCCAATAAAAAATTTAAGCGGGGAAAGTAAGAAAGGGAAAGCTTTTGTTATTTTTTCGAACTTTATTAAAGTTTCTTCAAAGAATTTATATAACCTATTTTCCCCTCTTTTAATCAGGTTGATCGCGTGTTTCGCAAGCTGGACTTGAACCAGGATGGCATTATAACGATAGAGGAGTTCTTGGAGGCCTGCCTGAAGGATGACTTGGTAACGCGTTCGCTGCAAATGTTCGACAACGACCTTTGATGACAAGAGGACGAGGACGAGCCAGAGCTGCCCCATTCCAGGACTATAAGATCTCTAATAGATCTATAAATGCAATAAGCAACGCTAACAAAAAATTGACAGCCTCAGAAAGTAAAAGATTTTACAAAAAAAGGAAGAGGGAACCGCACAGAAACAGAAAAACAGAGAAATATGACAACAAAAACACCAGTGAATTCGAAGGAAAATAAGGAAATGAAGCACATTAGTAATTAATGAATTAGTTTAGGCAAACAACAAAATATCGAAAGTGAAAATCTTTAAACTTTATGAGTGTGTTATTATATAACTAACAATGAGGTCGTCAAAGATGGATCCGATGATTATAAGGAATATGTAATTTTTTGAGCATATTATGAATTTAATCCTGCCGTGAAAAGCGAATTGGTCTTATATGTATTTACTATATGAAAAAATATACATGTAAATGAACTTTATTTCGGGAACTAAACTAAAAACAAAACCACCAAACCAAATGTTTGATTCAGGAATGGAATTGGTATACCGACAACAAGAGAAACCGAGCTCTCAACACGATTTACTTTACTATAAATATGCTTAACAAATAATAGATGTAATATATTTAGCTAATGGATGTAAAGGCCAATTAAAGGGTTACCTCACTTCCGTTTCTACCTAATTGTTTCAGCATTTAAGGCATTTTTCTTCACTGTCAATTAAAGCCTTAACTACGCATACGGAATATGACAAATGAATTATTTCACCGTGCGGTAAATTCTGTTAAAACTCATTTACAATTTGCATAATTGTGGCTTTTATTTTCTGCATCAACTAATTGAATTTACAATTTGTCCCCGATAAAACTGTCTCCTAACAATATTGGTTTTCGAAAGGCAAAACGAAAATAAATACTACATATTTATACACATGAATGAAATATGTGTGTGGGTTTTTTGTGCCCGACCAACCACCGATATATAAAAATAGCACTTGACAATTACAGTTTATTTAATATTTATACAAGGCCTGCTGATTTGTTAATGGTAAATGCAGTTCACAACATGACTCTTCAATTAAATAACATTTATATTCAATTACACAATGCGATTAAATATTTACATACACAGAGACGCAAATAACTCACGTGTCAGTCACTATTATTTCATCATCCCTCCAAAAACACCTATTGAGGGATGGTAAAAGTGAGGAAAAAAATACTATCTGTTGTTCACTGAATAAAGAAAAGCGAGCGCGATTTTTATATAAAACTCATACACAAACATTGAATGCTTAATTGTGCATAGACAAGACAAGACAATCAATGTGGTTTGATATTTCCTATTTCCTCTTTTTAGTTATGTAAACATTGTTCTTCCATTGTTGCTTTAAACAAAACGCATATTTCTGTACAACAAATCATACAGAAGAAGCCTTAAATGACATAAATAAAAAGAATAAAAATAAACAAAGGGTTTTATGAAATCAGAATTTATTGCATTATATTTTCCAATGAATTTTAAAGTAATAAAGAATATATATTTAAATATTGGGTTTAAAGAGCTATGATTATTTTTAAATATATTAAAAAAAGGTTCTATCTCAATCATAATGATGTATTTCACTAAAAAATTTACTTCATGAACCTTTAAATGTATTTATTTTAACATGCCCATCTTCAGACAGGAAAACTAAGCTTAAAAGCTAATACAAACTTATATTAAAATACTCTCCCATCAAACGGCAAAGCCATTTTTTGCGAAACCATCAGCAAAATAATCTTACAAATTAGTAAATGTGTTTAACCAAATATTTTGTTTAGCAAGAGCATCTTGGCTAGACGGAATCCTATGCGACCTACTTGTTAAACCACCCACGAGGACGATTTGTAACTTTAAGAGAACGATCTATGCAATATGAACGTACACTGTCCAACAAGAAACCTAAATGGAATACTTATTGATATTAAATACTATCACTCGAATTGAAGAAAGCTAAATGTCTAAACTAGTCAACATAATAAATAATGAAATTGAAGCGCTTATACCTAAAAGTAAATCTAAATTAAAGTTAAAACTAAACCTAAATAAATTGATTTAACCAACCGAATTGGAAGATGTTATAAAATCGGTTTTAGCTGCTAAATGTCCACGACAATGAATATCCACTGCGCTATATGTCGAGATCAACGTTTAATTGTTATAGCGATGCCAGACCTTAATATGTGTGACTAACGTGTAGCAACTAATTTTTAGCATTACCTTTAATTCGTACTTAGTTGAAACTAAATTAAATCAAAATGTACCTATAGTAAATGTAAATTACGATAATAATTTTTCAGCCTAAGCGATATGTGTAAATTATAGCCGAGATGTCAAGTCCCACGCTACCATCCAGCCATCCCGAAAATGTTTATCCTCTAAGTTAACCAAATACTTAATTTATATACACTATCCCTATGAATAATATAATAAATGAAACGAAACTTAACAAAGGCAAACGTGGTTAGTGATTTGGATTGTTTATAAGTACACGATAGGAAAACACCCTCAAAGCGTTTATTAAAACAATACTACAATAACAATAACAATACTATCATATGCTACGAAAATCCATTTATGTGTAAATTAAATTACTTCATTGTCTAAAACATTCTTTTTCCATTAACACATTATTCAACTTTTCAACCGAGTCGAGTCTGCCAACGAGAAACGGAACATATGTATGTGTTGTCAACTTTCCAATTAATTAACATTAAAATATTTCACACTTTGCTAACGAAATTATTCATTAAAATGAATGAGCAAGTAAAGCCACTAAAATGTACCTTCAGTTTAATAATGTGAACTAAGCAAAACTTAAGTGTAGGTAGTTTTAGTAGGTCTTATGAGTGTCAACGCCTAAGTTCTTAATTACTTTAATTGCAATTTCTTTCAACTTTAGTTTCTAGAACAAGAAAAAGGAAATCATAACAAAAACCAAACTGTTCTTATGCCACTCAAAATAATAATAATAATAATGCAAGAAAGAAAACAACAAAATAAGGAAACTAATTAAAACAATGCCTCACAACGGAATGGGTAATGGATAAAACCTATAAACATTTTAATAAAAATAACAATTTAATTATTTAAGGGTTTGATGTAATTTTATTTGGTGGGTTTAATCCGAAGATAAGTAAGTAGTAAATATATATATTTTTCAATATCCAACCAAGAAACCTCATCAACACCTAGGGTTGCTTCATAGCAGTTTGTCCCTGAATTCGTACTTGGGAATTTCAGGTGCAATGCCTGGAACAACTTACGCTCAATTTTTTCTTGGTTTGCTTAAAATGTTTTCTTTATAATTATATTTTTACCTTTTCCGACAGCATATATATATATAATCTTCAATCAATCTTCTTCTGATTGTCGGATTCCCCAAGGATGGAATCGGAGATGATCGTTGGGAATATACAAATTTGAATGCCATTTTCAAAGCAACCCTTCCAAAAATATAAGTCCCTTTAAAAATCTTTGTTTAAATGTATGTTTATTTATTTGAAATATCAGTTTTAATGCCGCACTGTTCACAATAACTTGTCTCAAATAGCCATGAGAGTCAATATTATGCGTACCTCTGTTTCGGTGTTACATGTGTTTTGTTGTTAAATACAGATCTTGAGCATCGTTATATTGCTATAACATTTTTCCATTTTTACGTTGGATGTCTTGCGAAATGTGCCATTTTTTTTTTTTGTTTATTCGTACAAACTATTTAGTTTCCATATGCTATGAAGATGCTGAGTTGATTGTTTTTTGTTATTTGAAGAGTAGATTCTTTTATTTTTGTTTTGGTTTTGATTTCATATGCTTGATGATGTTTTTGTGCTATAAATATTTTGCTACATTCAATTCTCCTTAAGGTTTAAAGATGTTTAATTTGAAAATTGTATTTCCTAAATATTCCAATGATTTTTGTTTTTTTGCTACAAATCCAACTTGTGTGTTGATTTACTTCGCTTAACCTAGAACTGTGTACTTGATTTAACTTCATGACTTACTAAGAAAAGTTAAAATAAATAATTTACTTTAAGGTGTAAATTTAAATACAATATATTCATTTGTATTTCTTTCGGTTGTTGTAAATTTAATATAATTTTGTCCTTGGATTGGTTGGTTTTGTAGATTTAATTTATTTAGTTAATTTATTTAGACGCTGTGAGGGGGTACAAAGTGTGACGTTCAGGCTACGCTTAACTAACAACAGAATTCACATATAACAACAATAAAATGAAAATGTTACAAAAAATATATATATGTATGTTTGTATATATATTAATTATAGATTACGGTGTATGGTAAAAATACAATGTAAATATAGAGATTTCTTGTGTGTGTATGGTACGTTCCATTTAACATTTTGTGCTGCTCTTGATGGCTTGCCATATAAATAGTTGCACTAACACAATGATGTCTAAATAATAAGTATTCTTTTCGATGCAGGTAAGTGGGATTCGACAAAATTCGTTACGAGTGTTACCCAATATTAATTCAATCGAGCAGTTAAAACACAAGTCAGATAATTCATTTGAATTTCCTAAGACTGCCTCTTCAAGTTATATAAAATGTAGAGAGCGGTTCTAGACTGCCTCATTGGGCGTAATTCGGCTGCTTAGGTTTAGGATGAGTTACTTATTAATTTCTAAGCTTTTCCTTTTGCTCCTTGCTCAAATAAATAAATCATAAATAAATAAAAAGACAATTTTGTAAATACATAAGATATTTGGCATTTAATTTCGCGAAGCTCTACGAATTGAATTGCTTTCGATTGATTTTTAGCACAACAACTTGCACAAGGTTGATAAAAATGATTTGAAATATATATTTTGGGCTGGGTCTTTGGATGGCAATGCGTTTTTAGCCAGAACAAAAATCTGTCAATCATTCTCATTCTTGTGGAATGCTGTTATCATATGTTACATATATATATACGTATATATGGGATGATTTATACATCATTTGGCATTGTATTAGCGTACAATAGATGGCCACAAAAGAAACTTAATTGTTAATCAAAAGTCTTATGAGGGGAAGGGAAACAAATTTTGAAAGAAATTTGATTGCTTTTCATTTTGTTTACATTTATCCATTGGTTTTGGCCTTTAACATTATACTTTGTGCTTATGCTTTTCTCTATATATTTAATACATAGTATGTATCTATGAATTCGAAACTTCTCGCTAGGCTAAGTATTATGGAGCTGTTTATGTTTATATGGAGTTTACTGCTTGTGTTCGTGTTTGGTTGTAGAAATATGTTGTTTAGAAAAGTGTGTTTGTTTTTTTTCTCGCTCTGCTAGCGTTTCAAGTTCATATAAAGTCGACTTCGGCGACATGGCGTGGCATGTGCCTTTAAAACTGTCCACAAATTCCAAAAAGGTATCGTATCTCAAATACAATTGCTCAGCTTTCTCGTGGTGTTGTTGTCTGTCGTTTGTCTGCTTGTTAAAAGTACTACAAAAGTGTGTTCTTGTTGTTGTTGTTGAGTTAAAGTATTGACCTGGGGACGCCGGACATTATCTGCTAAATGCATTTCCCCCCGATTCGCACGCCTTCAGTAGTAACGCTCGCAATGCATCCGTTTCGATTTGGTTTGTTAGTACTTCTCATCGTCTGTGATTTCCCTATGGGAGTTCTGTAATTCTCAGGCCTTGTAGTGCTGGTTCCTCACCGCACAGCACAGGCTCAGGGCGAAGGTCAGGGAGAGCAGCTCCAGGAGAATGACGGCGGCGGTGACGGCGAAGATGGTGACCCAGTTCTCGTAAATGATCTCAATCAGTTTGTCAACGCAGCCCTGTAAGAAAGGAGAGTACCATTAATCGATTTGTATATAACGGAGTTCAAATTGCATCCAAGTTTGTTTATAGCACGCATTCTTGGGTTCTCGCCTTGCAAACACAGCCAGCCAGGCGGCTGGCAGACAGAAATTTGAAATGCGTGTTGAATATCAATATTAATTAATACATTTTTATCGTTTCGGCGTCGGCGGGCGTGAATTTTTATTAGCTCAGCCGCTGAAGACTTGCAGACCGGAGAAAAATCAACAAATGCGTAAAGGATTATTAAGTTTTATGGCCCCGGCCGGCCGGGCACGAAATTATGAATCGGCCACACCTATCAATTGACTTTGATGGGTTTTTCGGTAGTTCTTTAAGTCGCTGAGCGTTGAATGAATGGCAAATTAAGTTTACTTCCATGCGAGTCAGAGCTCTACAGATCATAATTTATCAGTGAAAAATAAGTACCCAGTTTATGTTTAAATATTTAATTTCAATACTACCGACACAAAGCTCCCTCCTTATTACCTGCTGATAAATGGCGCTATTTAATGGACCACCAAATTTTAGACGACGCGACAATTCGCATTCGTTATCCTTTAGATTGTCCTTGCAGCAGGACTCGGGTATATTGTAGAAGACATTCATGGAAGAAACTGCGATCTCCACAATATTTGTGCGATCCACGTTATTGAAGCGACTCGTGGCCCAATCTCCAGGCCCATCGGCACCGCAGCATTTCAACTAAAAGATCAAGAAGAAAATCACATAAATCAGCTTTCTCGTGGAACATATTTCCAAATATTTACATTCTTTTGTAGCGTATCGAACGTGACGGTGCGCGAACTCATGGTAGACTGTCCGTACTCCTCCTGAACCGAGGACTTGACTGCCGCCCGGACAATGTCATCGAGCTTGTCTTTATTGTGGAAGGCCCAGGCACCGGCTGCAATTTGTGCCACCATCACGATGAGTATGACACAGAAGAACTGCAAGAGAATTTCAGATTTATGAATGACTGTGCGTGGAAACCTCGTGGGTGTTGGGTAAATAAACTCGTTGCTATTTAATAAAGATTTATCCACACTGGAAATGATTAGGAGTCCGGAAAATTCCCTAAAAAACAGATTACTTTTTGGGTTTTTAAGAAAATACAAGACGCAAAGCCAGTTGTTCAAAATGTATTCCATTTCCATTATTTTGACTTATTTTAGAATAATTTAAAAGTTGATTTAAGGCAAGAGTTTGGTTAAGAAAAATGAATCTGAATAAAAATAAAATTTTCCAAGTAATACAAATTTGATAAACAATTTTTAATTTATTACAAATTAAATAAATCTATTTTCGCAAGCATCAAAAATATTGTTCAAGGATCGAAACAATAATTTCGCATATAAACCGGCTTTTTCTGAGTGCAACGATTGGCCGTCTCGTCCAGACACTGTGGGCGAACCTCCGTTGCAATTATGTGAGCGGAGCAGTGTGGGCCACACAACTGCATTCATTTTAATTGGAATTTCCAGACGCTGGTAATATAATTTTTTTTACTCCATTTTAACTTACCGAAACCAGCAGACACTGCGACTCTCGACACACGCCCCAGCAGCCAAAGAACGCGCCCAGAGTGATCAGTATGCCGATGCCAAGGAAAACGTAGAGGGCTATATGGTAATGATTGTAGGATTGTGTCATGGACAGCATGAACGTGGGATCTGTCAGCATCCAGACGGAGGTGATCACGATGGTCAGACCGATGAGCTGCAAGCGAAATCAGAGACGATTAAAAATATTTATTTTTAGTGTACATTTTACGCATTTTCTGCGTAATTGTTGTAAAAGTTGCACTGGAACACACTGGGAACACGCGTCAGTGACGCCATCTGGCGAGGCGGCAATTAAAGTGGGAGTCCTCCCTCCCCTTGGACATTTTCTATGCGGACTTGGGACTTATGATGTCAGCGTTAAATTATACGTGGCTCGAGTGATTTCGTTTCTCTTAACTTAATTAAATTGGGGCAGTATTACCTGCAGAATACAAATTTAAAAACAAGTACAAAAACGAGTACTATATAGTTTTTCAGCTTTTTAAACTCAACATACAATCTGTACAAATATATAATAATTCCAAGACATTGATCCCAACGAGACGCCGAGAATCTTAGCTCTTATCACTTCCCCGCGTTATCAGCTTATAAAATGCGAACTTTTATATTTAAAAACTCACCTATATGACCTTTTTTAATCTCACTTCTCTTTTAAATTTGCAATACAAAAATTGAATCACTTAACTTGTAAAGACCCAGCCAATCATCTATGAAAATCTTGAATTTAAATATGAGTTCGTGCAATGAGTGGAAAAATCTAATAAAGAGCTAATGACTTAATAGGTGAGGAGGCACACACAAGTGTCAGAGTGAATGTGTATAAACATACACATACGTTCATTAATTATTCAGCAGAATTATTCATCTCAGGGAAATTGAGTGTGCAATGAGAACTAATCTAGAGATGTAAACAAGTGAACTTATTATATGGGAAAATATGTAAATTTAGAAGCCACTCACAAACGGAAGGCAAAGTTGAAAGAATTTCAAAATAAAGTACATATCTTATCTAGTATTTTTCATAGCCACCCACCCAGAAGAAGAAGAAATCTGGAGCATTTCTAGCATCCGTGCTACTTGATAAGATTACGCAGCAGATCTCTTGCAGTTAGGGAATGAAATTTGGTAATTATTCAAGAATTACAATGTCTGCTTAACATTTTCATTCTCAATTAGTTAAGGGAATTTTCTTTATTGAAACTTTAAGAAAAATATGAAAATATCTGGTAACTTTTGTCATTCAAAGGTGTCCTAGTATCGTAACATATTATAATATTACATATCCTCAAAGGATTTTTCCCAGAGTGTAAACATTATTCTTAATGAGACCGAGAGGGTTAATTCAGGCCTCACCCTAGAGTCTCAGTAAGCGCCTAATTTTTGGCGCCTAAAACATAAAGATATAAGAAACAGCTCCCCATAGAAAAGGCCAACGAAAAGTGAGAGTAAAAGTAAGTGAGAAACAACAAAGAGAGCCGCAGAAATTCATGAAAACTTAATGAAAGACAAGAAGAAGCAGCAGAGACCGGCTTTATGCGGGTGGTCCACGAAAGAGCAAGCTATGGAAAATCGAAAAGCCCAGTTGCAGCGGCGAAGTGCAAGCGGGACAAAAAGTGTGCCACACAAATGTGCACGATACTGCCGCCCTAAAAGTTCGTGTGTGGCTGTGTGCGTGAGTGCAGCTAACGGAAAAACTGTTCGTGGAAATGTAATACAATGTTGCACCATTCCGAGGGCCGTTTATTGAGTAACATAAAAATGAAGGCGACATAACCAGCGGAGCGTAAACTCAGATAAATAACTTTCAGATTTTTGAGGAACTTAAAGCTTAAAGGTAAGATTGTTTTAAACATTAGACCCTTATTTAGAAGAGTAGAAATTAAAGGGGTTTCTTATTTATCAAACTTTTAATAAAATCCACCTTAAAGTTCCATCACCGAATTCCATATCAGAGAACTTTCACACAAAATTGACCCCATTTGAAATCAATTCCACTTTTCCTGGATTTTTCCGTGTACGAATGGAATCCACGCCTTGTTTGTAGCTATCTCTTGTTGCAATTTTACGATTCCCGGTAGGTACAGACACTCGTACATATGTATATCTGACACCATGTCGCGTGTCCATGACAAACAAACGCGGAGGCTAATAAAAGTCCTTCGGTGACCCACTTTCAAGAGCCGAGGCTTCGAAGGCGGAAAGCGAGAGAGCTTGGAAAAATTACAACGTGAAAAGGAGGTTACAAGAGTGCCAGAGTGCAGTGGCTGCCATATGCATGTCCAGTTGTCGTTATGTGCCACAATTAACCGCATCGATTCCAAACTGCAGCCTCCACGCCATCAAACAACTCGCAAAAAATAAACTGAAAATGAAAAATGAATGAAGCGCCACTCATGAATAATTGAGTGAGAAATAGCACAGAGAATTATGCCTGTAGATGGGACAGAAATAGATACGGGCGACCTTTCCTAACACAAAACTATATTTTTATTATATTTTCATTATAATTTGAATCAATAAATTGTTATAAAAGATATCCAAAATTAATTATAATGAATATTAAGTACAAATTTCGTAACTAAACTTGTAAAGATTTATAAAATTGGATAAGAAATATGTTAAGGATTGTACCATAGAGTTACCTAGATATGGAAAGCAAATCTAGAGGGTACAACTAGTGGTTTATCTTAAACAGACTCGACTGTAAGTAAATGAATTGCTTTTCGGTGGGTGGATAGCGGGCGCAAGTCTTGTCAGATGGCCAACGGACAGCTTTTTTTGGTCACTGTCAACTTCAATGACGGCAGCGACGGCGGCGGCGGCATTTTAGCATTTTAGACGCTAGCCATCGGCCTCCCGGCATCTAAAATCTGGGATCTTGGATCTCGGCATCATTGTGGAACGTCAGCGTCCTCAAAGATCGTGCCGTTTGATCACGATGCCCCACGGCGACGATGAAAATGGAAATGTTTGGAAACCGATGCACAGTGGAGAGAAAATTCAACAAAAAAAGAATCGAATTTAACTCGATACAGTACAGTGGTTATAACATTTTTATTCACTAGATTTGACGCTAACAAATTGGCAAATTAAAAAATGCATTAATATTAATAATCAAATGGAGTCTTCATTTAAATTTCTGTTTTTAAAAAAGCTATACAAAATTTAAAAACCACAATATTTAATTATATTTATGTTCCGTTATGACTTATTAATAGCTAATTCAATTAAATTAATTATTTATAACTTTCCATATGCTAAAAATACACTTAAACCCAAAACTGGCAAGCGTACCGCTTTAAAAATAAATTTCTGACGCACTTTCAGTCCATACATCGCTCTAAAAATAGTTCAAGCGATTAGTGAAACGAACTGCATCACAAACACATCACAATTTCAATCACATTTGGCTTCCCTCTATAAACATCAAACACATACCACTGTGCAACAAACACCAACAACGAATACTAAGACATTACAGACCAAGAAAAGGTACACAGAAAAGAAGTAAGATGGGATAAGATAAGATAAGATCATATATTCGTTGTCATTATAATATCAGAGGGGGAATTGACCTCTTAATAATTAATAAATATAAATAAATATTTATTTAATAAAATAGGGTATTTAAAATAAAAATTACCTGGCGTTTAATGGTAAATTAAATTAGTTAAATGAACGTTCTAGTTTACCTAAAACCACGATCTGTCATAAAAAAGATGACCTCTAGTTAAAAACTCTCGTAACGGCTAATTTTTGACCTAAATAAGTTCACTCTCTCTTTATTAATCGATATTGGCTCATAAAAATATTGCTCTCAGTGTATTTACCGTATACTAGCAGCGGACGCATATGTTTTTGTTGTTTTTCGCCCGTATTCGAAAATAGCTTTTGACTAATAAATACTATAGACAGAAATCGAAAAAAGGCAGCAACAATCAACAAACCAAAAGCCAACAAAAAATTCAAAACAACCAGCAGCATAAGCATCAAAATTTTTAAATTTGTTGCCCAAAGGAAAAGCGAAACTGATTTCGCAAGAAGAGAACTTGGGGAAAACAAACACAAGCAGACAAATAATTGAATGAAACAATTGAAAGCCGAACGAGGCGATGTTGAAAGTCAGAAGGCAAAAATTGCGTAAAACAACAACAAATAAATAAGGTCGCACAAATAAAGTAAACCCCTTCAGATTTCCTTTTAGGCTCAAGGGTGGGGGAGCCTAATTTAGATCCTTTTTTTACTGAACAAGCCCCACGCTGAAGTTTGTAAAAATATCAAACGCACGTATACGTTATAAAAATAATAAAAAAAAAAACAGGAAGAGGCAGAAGCCGAAGAAAAACAACTGAACAAACGCGTATAGGGGGGGAGGCGGGAAAAGAAACCGAGTACGCGAGTGTTGGTGGGCGTGCTGGCGTATGTGTGTGTGTGTCATTCACTCTCCTCCTACAACGGAACTTCTATTGTTTGTGGGGGAGTAGGAGTCGAGAGCGCTACTCAGCGAAGTAAAGATAGGAAGAGAGGAGCAAGTGGTGGAGGCATAGCTTTTTTCCGTTAGATAGAGCTTAAAGCTGAATTTTTAAAACTTTAATTTATTAGCGCAATTAATTAATTAAACAATTAGATCATACAAATTTTATAATTTTAAATCTTGAACATTAAGTTTTAAAAAAGTGATCCTAACTAATGATCATTCACTTCGTTAAAGATTTTATAAATATCAAAGTGAATTTGATCATTTGTTTAGAACTGTTGTTTACAAATAATATCCTTCTGCTTTGATTTTTATCACACAAAATAATATTTAAAGCCCCGGTTGGTTGTTAACATCTCTTAGCGGGAAAGAGATTCGCTCTCACAAAGAGAACAGTAGGACTCCAAAGGAGCAACTCTCAAAGAGCGTGCGCACGGCCCCTCCCCCCGCCCCATTGGGCGGGAGAAACAGTCAGGCAGGGGCGTAGGGAATACACAACATACAAACTCGCCCAAACACCCACATACACACACACGCGCGCAGAGATTGAGGTCCGTGTGTTCCAATTGTTGTTGTGATGGGAGAGCCCGGGCAGAGGACAATCTGGATTTGTTGGAGTTTCCTACATACCCAGAACAAAATGTTTATAAGGACCATCAGATATTTGACGCACGAACAGCAGCCGTTGAGACCCATGGCGGATTTGTTTGTTCTATTAAACGCCCTGGCTTTGGTTTAACTGGTTTTGTGCACCTCACCACCGAGATGCTTCTTGGCAGGAAAACGGAATTGGGACTGCAGCAACCACTGCACTTTTTCTTTATCTTTTCACACTTTTCGCAACACTCGATTGGTGCACTCAATCTTTTCGGATTTTTAAATTTATTCGGAAGAAAACTCTGCGATTTGAGCCACTGTTTGCGCGATTAACCGTTGCACCCGAATTGTTTAAAAATTTTATTTGTACTCGTCCGCTTGTATGCAGTGTTGACAACTTTGCTATTTTCTGGCCAGCTCTGGCCACTTAGCTATTTTCAGGCCAAATCTAGCTCATTTTAGTATTGCTTTCCTGGGTTATCGATTAGAGCCAGGGCTTCATGACGGTCTTGGATATTTTTGAATTTGGATTCCAATGGGACAAATGACGGTCTTGCTGACCGGGACCGAAGAGCCGTTTTTACGACCGTTCCAGAACATAATCCTCGTCCAGAACTATGTCCACTGACATAGACGTTTGCTCTATTGAACGAATCAGGGATCCTGGATGCGAGAACCCGGCGGTAAGATTTAAAATCAATTCATTTTTAAATGCCAGGTGCCTGTTTTTTCATATCCCGTAAATTGAACACCCAAATTATGAGTTGTTTGCCACCTGCCGTGGTGGGAAGTATCCGATAGTATCGATAGCAGCATCGATAGATCGACTCTTTGAGATTTTTTAGGGGGAAAGCTAAGTTCTCATCTGGCAACACTGAATCCGTTGTTGTTTCTCCTCTGCTTCGCACCGCGATTAGTTACTAATATAAATACATTTTAAATGGCTGTCTAACGTTAAACAACAGCGGCCGTCGAAAAGATCTCGTGGAAATGTACAGGAAAAGCGGCTCGCTGGCAGCAGAACTTTGAAAAGCGCGTGAAAATGTAGTGGAGCAGACAATTTTCTCGCGAAAAAAGGAAAATCGGTGCAAGGGAAAACACAAAAAAAAAGCAGAGGAAAATACAGCCAAATGCGAATGTGAATGTGAAGGCAAAGTAAGCGAGAAGTCCCCCAAAAACTTTAGGGAGTATCGAGTGCAATAAATGCTGATGTGCGCTGTGTTCATTCATACGTTTATTTTGTTCGTGTAATTCAAGTCAAGTCTTTTTCCCCACCTCTTCGCTGCTCCTTCTTTCGATGTTGTTGTTGTTGTTGTTCGCTGCGCTGCAAGTGTATACATATGTATGTACATATGTGTGTGTTTGTGTGTCTTGTAATTTTGTTACGCAGTGGAGCGAAGTTGGAGTTTTGTGAAATGAAGTGGAGTGTAGCCAAACACGAAGAAAAGGAAAAAAAAAAACCTTAAAGCGCAGCCTAAGCTCCGTTCGTATAAAAATTTCTCAAGCGCTGCAAGCCTGTCTTTGCTCCCCTGCCCCAACTGCTTTTCCGCCCTCCCCTCCCCCTTTTGCATAATGAAAAACAACTAAACTTTTTCGCTTACTTTACGCACTTGATTTTAGTCGTTCCGCGTCCAGTACACAGAAAGACAGTTTTGAAGTTGACAATTTTGAAAATACAATTTCCCTGTTCCAGTTTTTTTTTTTTTTTAATTTTAATAGTGCTATTTTTGTTGATTCATTTTTCAGATAGAAAATGTAGACAATAGCTTGTTGTTATTATGGTATTACGGTCTTAAACTTACAGAAATATATTATAAGGAAATATTTTATTAACACAGTTAAATAATTTCTTAATAAAGTTTCCGAAAGTTATGCCATGGTGTCTTTTGTGCAGAGCGAATAATATGTAAATAAGTTAGAGAATAAATTAACTGATGTGTCTTAATAAAGTAGTGTAGTTTTGTGTATACAACTAGTTTAACCCCCTTAGAAACCCCTTTTCATGGATACCCCTTGCGACGCCCCTGTATCTCTGTATCTTGGCAAATTTCACTTTCACATTCGTCGTGGGCAGTTACAGCAAATCCAATTGCCTGGTACTTCTTTTATTTTTGTTCCCCCCTTTTCGGGGCGTTTCGAATTAGAAAGTGTTTGAGTATGCGTGTGTGTTTGCTGAGCGAGTGTGTTGCTGTGATGTGAGCGGCATTTTCTCAATGAGTTTGGCCAATTATGTAGTTCCCGTTCGGTAACCGCTTTAAGCTGTGAAAAGTCTCCACAAATTGTGTCAACTCTGGAGAGTGTAACTTTACACCCGCACATAATTTAATTCTAATTAGTGCTCGTTAACAACTCACCTCTTCTTCCACCGCCCTCCATGTCTGTTATTTGCTGTGTGTGGGAAATTTAAATTGTTGCATCCAGAGAGCGATGAAGACAGGAAAAAGGGGGACAAATACCGATACAATCGCCAAGGCACACACATTAACAATTGTGTACATTACATTAGTGGTAATTAAACATAAAATAATTGAAACAAATTTGATTAAAAACTTGATTCCATTAAGGATAGTTCATGATGATCTTTAATGTAAGCTTTGCCTTTACTCATCTCTATTTCAATTATTTTGGTAGCTCCATTATGATATACATATCTTACCGCTGCTGTACATATATTTCAATCATTTGCATTCCACACACAAACACAATTGCATATACGAGTGCAGCTTTTGCATTTGCCAATAGACAACATGAATTAGTGCGAGCAACGGCACTTGGCAACATGCAACAACAACCGAGGCAACACAGCAACAGCAGCAGCCAAGGAAGTTGCCAACTGTCTCGCTTTTGTCTCTTTATTATCATTAGCGAGTTAACAGAGCGCCACGCTAATAACAGCACCTTAACATTCCCCAAGTGCAACAACCCGGCGTGGGTGTGCGAGTGGGGCAGTTGTGTGTGTGAAAATACTGTAGCATTTGTGGCAATAACAATGGAATTGGCAGCGTAGGAAACTGGGTAACGCTTTTATAATTTATTCTAATTTCCCAGTCTTTTATGGCCCTTTTCTTGACGTTTAATTGTTATGGTTGTTGCAAGGTAAATCCCATGTGGACAAACTGTTAGTTTTTCACACAACCTGTGTATTTTTACCATAAGGTAAAGGCATAACTAAACCTGATGTTAAAAAGAGGTGGGCTTAATACACAGCGGGAAATCAGTGAGACCTTTATCCTCAATAACCAAAAATTAATAACTACCAATAGTATATGTACATTTTCCTTTAAAACTGTTTAAACTTTAATCATATATTTCCTCAGTGTAACTCTGTTATGAGGGAAATAAAATAAAGTTTCTATATATAGACACGCTATATCTTTGTTTATTTGATATAGGCATGTGCATGTATGCATTTCCATTGCCCCCGCTAATTTTACAACTGTAAAAAGTAAACATTCTCCCAAATAAGTCAGTTTCACGACGTCTCTATTCCCCAGAAAATTCGAACGTTAAATATTAGCAGGTCTACATTTCCAATTTAACAGGGAATTCTATAGTTTACCTTGAAAAGGTTTAGAGTTAGACAAAGCTTATGTTGAATTAGCATGGCTTTCAGTTTTTTCCTTAAAATCCGAGTGTGACTTGTGCTGGCTTATGAATTGTATATAAATATTGATTTTTTAACACCTGAGTATAAATCGATATCAAAGTAAATTCTCAAGAATTCTACAATTCATTTTTTGGGAGCGTTGCTCCTAAGTATGTATATATCGTTTATTATAGCTAATATATTAAGATATAAAAAAGAGAGCTCTTAATTGGTATTTGGGAAAAGCCATGGCTTTTATTATCAACGTTGTTATGCCTTATCTATCTTATCATACAGTAAATATTAGAGGTTAAAACCATGCATACCTATATATACATACATACAGCACATGTGCATTGCACTCTTAAATAAACTTTAACTAATATGGTTTTTATACCTTGAGTTATGTTTTAAATAACTTTCAATCAAGTTAATTCTTTATTATACTTTTATACTCTTTAAGGCATTGAATTAGAGCGAAACGAAAATCGCTAGGTTCCTTAATTAATTATCCAAATAAATGCTTTAGCATTGAAGCATACAATTCTTTACCTTCAATTTTCGACACACGTTTTTTTCGAGTGCTCAGAACGCTATTATTTATTTTTCTTGCCTAATTCGTGTGCGGTGCGTGAAAGCTGACCCCAAGGTTTCCGAGCTCGACTTTAGAAGTCTTGGAAAAGAAACCTTGGAAGTGGAGTGTGTGCTCCGAAAAAAACCCCTAATCGCAGCTGTCTAAAGAACCTCTGGGAGGCAAACACAAGCGGGCTCATCAGCTGGGGGTTACCTGCGATAAGGTCAACAAACAGAGCACTTATCGCTGAATCAATAAACCAAAACAAATTTCACTTTTCATTCGTGTTTAGATTGCAGCGGCGCAGCGACATAAAACGCGATAAACCCAGCGCAGGTCGACTGATAAGCGGAGTAGCTATCTGAAGTTCAGCGAAAGAACCGGAGAACGGGCGGAGGAGCGACCAGCCCTAGCCTATCAGCGGATCGCATCCGGAGGATCCGGAGGGAGCATGTCGCACGGCGGCGCCGGCGGCAGCGGCGGTCTGGGAGCGCAAACTGTGGGTGCCGGCAATCTTGGTGGCGGTGCAGCAGCGGCGGCGGCAGCAGCAGCAGCAGCGGCGGCAGCGGGTGGCGGCGGGGCTGGCGGAGAGTACCGCGAACTTCACTGGACAGTATCGAGTGTAATGGACTCGTCGCGCGTCTCCACCTGCCTCATTTCGATGCTGCTGATCGTATACGGCAGCTTTCGGTCCCTGAACATCGAGCAGGAGGCCCGCGAGCGGGAGCAGAAGAAGCGCAACGAGTCGATGACCAACCTGCTCACCGGCGAGCATGTGGAGAAGGAGCCAAGTATGTGTGAAGCTCAACCGAAAATAATTCGGACAATTTTATGCATTCTAAGTTTCCTTTTTCACAGCGGATAAATTCGCCACCTTGGACACGATGCATGCTCTGTGTTTGCCCCTCGGAGCTTCCATATCACTGCTCATCATGTTCTTCTTCTTCGACTCGATGCAGCTGCTCTTCGCAGTGTGCACAGCCAGTGAGTATATCAGTCCATGCGATAAAATACAATATATAATTTACTTATCCTGTTACAGTCATTGCCACCGTGGCGCTGGCTTTCCTGCTCCTGCCCATGTGCCAGTACATCATCCGGCCGTGCACGGATGGCAAGCGCTTCTCCTTCGGCATCTGTGGCCGCTTCACGGCGGCGGAGCTCTTTAGCTTTACGCTCTCCGTGTCCATTGTGTGCATCTGGGTGCTCACTGGCCACTGGCTGCTGATGGATGGTGAGATAATTATTCACAATAATGTCTCAGAACTTGTATTAATAACTAATTCCTTTTACTTGCAGCAATGGGCATGGGCCTGTGTGTGGCCTTCATTGCATTTGTGCGCCTGCCCAGCTTAAAGGTGTCCACGCTGCTGTTGACCGGCCTGCTCATCTACGACGTCTTCTGGGTATTCCTCTCCTCGTACATCTTCAGCACCAACGTGATGGTCAAGGTGGCCACACGACCCGCCGAGAATCCAGTTGGCATCGTGGCTCGCAAGTTGAACTTGGGCGGTATTGTGCGGGACACACCGAAGCTGAATCTGCCCGGAAAGCTGGTCTTCCCCAGCATCCACAATACGGGCCACTTCTCCATGCTGGGTTTGGGCGATGTGGTGATGCCGGGTCTGTTGCTGTGCTTCGTCCTGCGTTACGATGCATATAAGAAGTCACAGGGCGTCACCTCGGATCCCACACTGTCGCCACCCAGGGGTGTAGGCTCCCGGCTGACATACTTTCATTGTTCCTTACTGGGGTGAGTTTAGCAGAATAACTTTGGTAATAAGTATTATTAATTATCTTTAATTTGCAGTTATTTCTTGGGTCTGCTAACGGCAACGGTCAGCTCCGAGGTCTTCAAGGCGGCTCAGCCGGCACTGCTGTATCTGGTGCCGTTTACGTTATTGCCGCTCCTGCTGATGGCCTATCTGAAGGTACTGTGAATTCGTAGTGCTCGCTATTCAAACCAATATCTATAATGATCTTGTCTTCTTGTCTTGCAGGGCGACCTGCGTCGCATGTGGAGCGAGCCCTTTATCGCGCAACAACCATCAAAACAACTGGAAGTCTGAGTGTACTCTATCTAAAAGCAAAGAAAAACAAACAAACAAATTGAAAACACACATAAGATCTAATACTAACGTTTGTCTCTTAAATAACGTATTGAGTATGTATTTTTTAACTCAACTTAACTAAGTTTCGTTTTAAGTTAGGTGATCCTCGTTTTCATAGTGAAATAAAAACAAAATCCGAGTAATTATAGTTTCTAGCGTAAGCGGAAAGTTTTATATTTGCATAGTTCATTCGAATTGGCTTTAAAGTCTCAAATCATGCAGATAATTAGCGAGTAGAGCAAAGATCAAGCGAAATATTAGTTACAGTTCATAGGCATTACATACTAAAATATCTGTAAACGATAGACTAGAAAACAGTTTGAGATTCGAATTTCAACCGCATCCAATCATCATCCACTCGAAAAATCTGTTCCGGGCAAAATGTTCTGTAAATACTTAAGTTAAAACTGCATAATGATGAGAATATATACGTATATGTATTGATAACAAACCACCATGCAACAAATAATAGTTAGTAAGCTCGCCTTCATACACATTTAATCGCGTTTCCGTTTCACACGCCCATTTCCGTCCTTCGGTGTCCTTTTCTGTCCCCTTTATCCTTTATCCTTTGCCCCTCGCGCACATGATCACTACTCCCCCCACCCACTCACCCACAATCAAATGTTTTGCCAAAATGCATGTGTTCGTTGCAAACAATAAATCAACAAAATAAAGATTAAAGATAGACAACAACTGTTGCACTGCGTGTGTTTCACAACAATTAAGTTTCAAGAATTTTAATTATTTACATTTAATGCAGCTAACAATAAATAATTACTGTACGCATATGGAAACGATAGTTACATATTAATTATAAGTAAATGCAATTTCGAAACGTATAGAAACAATAAAAATGTGAGATTTAAACAAAAACCTTTTGAATTTTTAACTTAATGATAGATGAAGGAAAAAAAGTAAAATGTATGATCTTTCTCATGCTAGAATACTTTACTTTAATTAATTTGTAAAAGATATGACACAATTTATTACAGAACTTAAAACATTATTTTAAAAAAAAAAGACCGTTAACAGCGCAATGGAATTAAATGCTTCACTAATACAGAACGCGATATTTTACGTTCGGTCTGGCTATGTTGGCTCAGAAGGGCGGTTTTCCTTGCGCCGTCGGTAGCGCCAGTTCAACGTATTTTCGCCGAAATACTCATTTTTATTCAGATTTTCCAAAACTTTAATTCCGACTCGGGGGTTTTCACAAAAAACTGCGGCAAAGCGCGGTTCTTCGCGCGCATCTGGCAACGTCTGTATTTCGGTATGACCAGTTGCGGCATTTCGACGTTTTGGACAGTTAGTCCAACGGGCACACTATGTTCTCCGAGTAATTTTCCGTTTTACATCGCAAAAAATAAAAACAAACCAGAATTAAATTATATTAAAAGCAGACAGCAACTAAAGATTCGCGCGCAACGGATAAGTGCGACCTGAGACACGAGAACAACAACGCAAAAGAATATTATTAACAGTCTGCAGTGCGTGCGTGTGTGTGAGTGTGTGAGCGAGACATGCAATTTGTGTAAAAAAAATAATAGTTGCAGAAGATGCCGTGCATTTAGATCACTTTTAATCCCTGATGTGAGTTTCTGCGACATTAATTGGAATTCAAACAATATGGGCAGGACGAGTCCTTTGCCATTTCAAGGTGCATGCGGATGTGGCGTAGGCGTGGAAATTCCTGTGGGAAATTTTTTCACCGCCGCACGGGTGTGGGTGTATGCGTGTGCGCGTACGGGGGAGTGCGCGCGTGTGTTTGTGTGGGCTACGCCGCAAGTTTGTTTTCGTTTTGTTTTTCATGGTCGGGAAGAAAGGATTAAAAAGGATTATGTTTGCTTTTTGTTGAGGATTTAAATTGAAGGATAGTTAAATAATAAACAAAATAGGGAAAAATGGGGGAAGTGTTTGCAGTTAAATGTTAAATAATATATTTTCAGTTCAAACTTAATATTTTTAGTTATTTGTGTAATTACGTCTTAGATTATAAGATTATTTTCATAAAAATCAAGAAAATATCCGCCTTTCAACAATATTATAATTTATATAAATAAGTCCATTATTAATTCCATTCTTATCGAGTTTCTTACAATCAGCATGGCGCTAAAATTCCCCGCTTTCCCGAAACTGTTAATTATCTTTATTTCTTACCCTAATCCTGTGAGTCAGAGAATCATAATTGATTGCTACAGTGACAAATATTATGTGTCATTCCTTATTATATTAAATATTAAAGTTTAATAATTCTTTGATTTTTAGGGTCCTTCTGAATGGGGTTTATTATAGGCTTAGGTCATATTTAAAGAGTTAATATATTGATTCCCTGGTTTCTGTAGGATCATGCATATATTAGGAGGATGCTAATTTCTGCTTAAATTTTGTTTTTGTATAAAATGCTCTTAAAGTTTTGCCTATCTTAATTATTGCATTTTCGTATTTTTTGTTGTTAACTCTAATAACAGAGAAAATAGATTTCTATTAAGTTCCCTAAAAATGTGTTAAGTTAGTAAAAAGAGTAATACTTTCTTTAATCATAACGCAAGGGTATCCAAAAATGTACTTGCTCAAGCATTCTGTAAGGAGATACATCTCCAAACACAAGCCTCCTACTTTACCTTGAAATTCGAATGACTAAGCTTCAGCAGCACCTTTGTCTCTGTTGCAGCTCTTTTGAAACGGACTCCAGCTGGGTAACTCGTGCAGCAAACGGAACCTGAAGCGCCGGCGACAGAGGCAGCAGGAACAACAACCACAGCACCAGCAGCAGCAACAGCAGCTGGAGGGGCATTATCCTGGTCAGATGGGCGGCAATAGCACCGGTGCCAACTCGAGCGCCTTCAGCGCGGGCGGATACATTGGACCCACATCGGCCAGCAGCCACCACAGCCTGGGCACATCTTCGGCAGCCGCGGCGGCGGCGGCAGCGGTGGCTGGTGGCAGTGACCTTATCCCGGCGCCAATTGGAACCGGAAACGCCATGGGCGTTTCCTCCTACGCGTACGGCGGCACCAGCTGGGAGGAGTTCTGCGAACGACATGCCAGGGTGGCAGCTTCCGATTTCGCCAAGGCCTGCATCACATACATCAATGGGAATCTGCCGCCGGAGGAGGCGCGGAATATCCAGCACCGCAGCTTTGCCCAGAAGTTCGTTGAATCCTTTTCGGCCCACTACGACACAGAGTTCTTTCGGCGGCGGAGCACTCTGAAGACGGGCGCCGGGTCGCTGGACTTTGATGAGGAGCATGAGGTGCCGCGTCTACTCTCGAAGTCTCTGTTGAGGCGACTCTCCTTCAAGGGGCTGCGCAAGGGCAAGGTGAGGCGTGGGTGAAGGGGATAACTTTTGAGGGTTCTTCTCTTATAAGTTCGATTTAAAGAAGTGGGAAGAATCTGCCGATTAAATATAATCAATGAATTTAGTTTAGATAAAGTAAATTCAATATTATAAAACATTTATTTTGATTTAAGACATCCGCATATTCTCTGATAATGCTTTATAATCGAACTGTCGAGTTCCGGGCAGATAATAGATATCTCCAGAGTCAAGAAGAAGTATAAATATACAGATAAGCACATTCACTTTAGCATTCTTCGCATTCAATGCAGAATTCCGATGGCCGATAACTCACTTTCGTCAAGTAATTCGTAATATTTATGATTACATCTTGAGAACTTACCATTACTATTTAATTATTACCTTCTTTCATGTAATTACGGGCTCGTAATAGTCGGAATCTCCGTCTATATTGTTCATACTCGTTTTAACTGTCCCAAGTTCTCTCTGATGCAGGCCTTCTTCCACAAGAACTCGGACGACGTGGACGGCGGGGGAGGCAGCAAGCAGAGCAAAACCAAGCTGGCCAAGATCGTGGTCGAGTGCCGCAAGGAGGGCATCGTTAACAACTTGACACCGGAGAGTCTCGACCAGCCGACGGGCTCTCAGAAGTGGGAGAAGTGTCGCCTGGCGCTGGTAAAGGCTGTGGGCGGTTACATGCTCGAGTTCTACACGCCACCCAAGTCGACAAAACCCCGGAGTGGAGTCTTTTGTTTCCTCATCTCGGAGGCGAGGGAAACCACGGAGATGGAAATGCCGGACAGGCTGAATACCTTTGTCCTGAAGGCGGACAACAACATGGAGTACGTGATCGAGGCGGAGAATGCCGAGGAGATGCGCAGCTGGCTGGCCACCATTCGCTACTGCATGCGAACGCCGCCCACGCAACAGCCCCTGATCGAGTCGGATGGCGTGATGGCGGCGGCCATGCAAACGTCGCCCACAAATCCGAATCCCAATCCCATTGGGGGCATACAGAATCCGCAGTACCAGCAGCAGGGCGGCTCTAACGGGAATCTTGTGGGCGGAGGCGGGGCTCCACTCGCCTCGTCCCTGTCCGCGGACAGTGCATTGGGCCAGGGAGGCGGCGCAACGTCCGCCAGCGACTTGAATGCCATCAACGAACTGGGCACCACTCCGCCCTCGGGTCCGCCGGATATACCCGTCAGACCGCACCGAGGGGAGCAGCGCTTGTCGGCCTCAAGCAACTTTGATGGCATTGAACTCGCTGAGAATGACGCGGACGTGAATGTGGCGGACCTGACCGCCGAGATGAGCTTGTTCCCCTGGTTCCATGGCACACTGACGCGCTCCGAAGCGGCCCGCATGGTCCTACAGTCCGAGGCAGCTGGCCATGGATACTTCTTAGTCCGCCAGAGCGAAACGCGCCGAGGAGAGTTCGTTCTGACCTTCAACTTCCAGGGGCGGGCCAAGCACCTACGGCTCACAATCTCGGAGAAGGGGCAGTGCCGGGTGCAACACCTTTGGTTCCCCTCGATCCAGGAGATGCTCGAACATTTCCGCCACAACCCGATACCCCTGGAGTCGGGCGGCACCTCGGATGTGACCCTCACCGACTGGGTGCACAACAACAGCAGACTGAACGATCCTACGTCGGCCTCTTCGGGCGGACTAGCTCATGATTCCGGACAGCTCAACGATCTGGGGTCCAACGGCAATGGCAATATGAATGGCCAGGGATCACGATCGAATGACACAGGAGCACCGGGATCGGGATCGGGAGCGGGAGCGGGAGCTGCTGGCGGTGGCCATCCGTCGCCGAGACATGTGAGATAGCCAAAATTTTGGAGTCAATTCAGTGTCAGTGATGGTTTTTTATTTTACTTTGATTTATGTTAAGTTCTTATCATTTCATTGCAACTGTGATGGGTACTGATGAATGAGTAGTAAAGCTAATTACCTGGATAATTATGGAAGTCTGACTTTGAGGAAGCCTTGAGAAAGTAGTAAATGAAGTCTAGTTAATGCCCAGGCTACAGTTACTTTGTAAGCCAAGGAGAACTAAGATTATTTCCTTTAACTAAGTAAAGGTTATTTAAAAAAAGAAAAGAAATAAGGTTATAGTTGTTAAATCTTTATTTCTTTATATATTTATTTTCTTTTATTTAACTTTACTTCTTTTGGATATATTTTCTTTAACTTCTTACCAAACATACAATTTAAAAACTAGTAAAACTTTCAGAATATGAATAAATCTTTACTTAATTCATTTTCCATTCAAGATAATTTATAGACAGCCTTTAGTGAAAGTTTCTTAATTAGTTTATGTGTTGTTTAGTTTGAATGCTTGATTTGATTGTTGCATGCCGCATATTTCACCACACCTCCCCCCTCTACCCGTTTAAATGATATTTATAACTTATAAACCCTTTTTGATCTCGTTTTACCTGCAGTGCAACGAAGTGATTACAATGAATCTTAGTGTTCGCCTAAAGACAAATGAAATTGAACTGCCACAGGAGCCAACACACGTCTATTTTCCGGAGCAAGTCTATTTCCATTTGGATCCCACAACGCTAACAGTGCACGGATCGCCGCCGGCCGCCCAGAGCTTCCTGGATCAGCCGCATCTGCGGGCCTCGAATGCCTCTCTGCAAACGGCCGCCCATCACCAGCATTCGGCGGGACAATCGCGTCATACCAGCGACAGTGGCAACAACAGCGGCGGAGCTGTCGGTGGATCGGGATCCGGCGGGGGCGGCGAATGCACCGGACGGGCCGTCGATAATCAGTACAGCTTCACCTAAGTCCGGATTGTTGTGGTTCTCCCCATGCGGAATCAATTTTTGTGCCATTTTAATTGTCCTGAAGGAAAGAAAAATTTGTGTTTTTTTTTGCCGTAGTCTGTTCTACCTTCTTATGCTTTATTACAACCTTCTTTCCTACTCGTTTCTATTTAATTTAGTACCTCTTTTGGAAGACATGAAGTAACTGAATAATATTATGTATACATTATATAGCTAAATGTGTGTGTTCATTTTAAGTACATCAATGTTGTATGTATAGTAACTAAAACAAAAAGAAACAGAAAACAAAAAACGCGAATCGACAAAATATAAGATTTTTGTGGCACCAAAGGTGCAACTCAAGCGAATCCTAAAACTTCCTGCTTTACAAAAAAAATACATACATATATATATACTATACTTATAAATATAAAGTATATATACATAAATATATATTGAAATTGGTAAACTATAATAAATGAAGTTATGTAAAAGTATAAATAATTATAACTGCTTTTTATTCAAGGGTTTGGACAGTAAATTAAGGTTTTTAATGGGAAGTGATGATCGGAAAGAGTGAAATGTGAAACTTGGGTTATTCTAATTTGTTTTATTTTTTTAACACATGTTTTTGAAGGAAATATATTTTAATTTCTTATGTGAACGCAAAAGTGTATGTTTTTATCGCATCTTACGTGGACTTTAAAGAAGTTATGGTTTTAATGAACAGAATTTTAGTTATAATGGTATATCGGCAGAGTTTTAAGGGATCTTTTGTGGATTTACTGATTTTACTATAGACTCAAATTGGAAGGAAGTTGCGCGAAAAGATCATAACTGTAAACTTTTTCAGCAACTGGTCACACGTAAAATCTTCATAGCGTTGCCAGATATTGCAGTGCTGCCACCCCAGCCGTTTTCTGGCTAGATCTAGCTTTTACTAGCTATTTTTTTTTGGGGCAGCACTGGATTTAGGTCCCCACTAATTTGCCGGTCGCCAAATTTTTCCCGGAAAACATCTCGAATTTACACTTAAAGTAGGGATAATCTAACCGAAAATGGAGCTTGAATTGGATGTTGTGGACTCACTGCAGGCGTTGGCCTACGAAGGACCCTGCCTGCAACAGGAGAACCTTAGCCGCGCCCTGGACGCTGGAATCGGAAGTCCGGAACTGCGAGCCGTCATCCACTGGCTGGCCCACGAACTGCATGTGCTTCGCAAGACGGATGAGCGGGTCAGCTCTGGGAGCGGAGATCACGACGAGTTCGCCTTTGAGCTGTCCCTGCTGCTGACCGAACTGGGTTGCCCCTATCGCGGACTCGTTTCCGGGGCGATGGAGCAGAGATTCCAGAGCAGACAGATGCTGGTGCAGCTGCTGGAGTACCTCACCTCCGAGCTGATGACCACCAAGATGGTGCTAAAGGCCCAGCCCGTCGCAGGTCCGCCCTGCAAACGCACCAAGACCAGTGATTCCAATTTGCAGAAGGCCGTCGAACAGCTGGCCAAGGATCTGCAGTTGGGAGAGCTGCCCCAGAACATCAGCACCAAGTGGTTGTTCGAGCAGATTACGCCCCGCCTGGACCAGAGGCTGAAGCAAACCAATCGCTTGGTAGTCAGCGAGCCGCTGCTGAAGCTCAATAAGCCCCTGACCGATGCCCATTGGCGTCTGCTGGAGTCCATGCACCGCGAGCTGGAGGCGGAGTATAATCTGCGCCGGCAGATGATGACCACCCGACTGGAGGCCACCGTGCAGAGTTTTCAGTGGTCTGAATCGATGCGAAATCGAGCGAGTGAGATTACAGACCGGTTCCAGCGCAAGATGCGGGAGCTGGACCAGTTCCGAGTGGGCGGCGATCAAACCGACTTGGTGGCCCTGCTGGCCGCTCGGTCCGACTTGGCCATCATAGAGAAGACAAGCTCGGCGAATGTGCGCAAGAACACTGCTTCGAAGATCCAGAAGCATGTGATGGGACACGTTCCGGATCGCGGTGGTCGGGCCAACGAGCATGCCCCACCACCGCCGGAGATGCCCTCATGGCAGCAACAGAGGGCTGGTGGTCCTCCCGGAGGCGGACGTGGTGGTGGAAACTTTAGAGGTGGACGTGGAGGAGGAGGAGGCAACTGGCAGCAACCTCAGCAGCAGCACCACCAGCAGCAACACCAGCAGCAGCAGGAACGAGATCGAAGTCGCGATAGGAACGACCAGCAATGGATTAACGGCAGTGGACGTGTCCAGGGAACAGGATGGAACTCGCAGGGTGGAGGAGGGCACGGCGGTGGACGCGGAGGAGGAGGTCACGGCGGTGGACGTGGGGGAGGACGAGGACATGGCGGAGGCGGTGGCCATCGAGGCGGCTATCGATGATTATGATATCTGACTTGAAGCCTTAGAACGACTGATCCTCTTATTATTTACCATTAACTGCAGACATAACCCAGTTTAATTTATTGCCAAGCTGAATGAATTTGTTTATAATTGCAAATGGACAGCCATTTAAAAAATAAACTATATATGTCATCTCTTTGCTAGCAAATCTCGCGTGTCATCTGTGTTTTTTGGGATCTAGGTTAGCCTTTTTCACTTTCAATGGTTTTGCGATTAGCTGTCTGCACATAATGGTGTTGGTGGGTTTAATATAATTCAATTTGAAAGAGCGATGGCTATAAATCATATTTACAATTTTTTTGGTTGTTAAATGACAATGACAAGCTGTTTTATTAAAATATTTTATGATTTTTTGTGTAAATGCAATGGTAAACTACACGTTTTAATTTCTTGACCTTAGATGTACAAATTTTTAAGGTGTAATTAATAAAATATAGAAGTTTTCCTTGTTGGAGGTAGCAGGAAGCTGGTATATTTGTAAGGTTTCAATTTATTCCAGGAAGTTTAAAACTATCTCAAATACTTACAATGTGCTCTTTTCTAATGGTTGTCGTTTCGCCATCTGTTTGGCAGATTTCCAATATTAGAAAAAGTGTAGGAGTAGTAGGAGTATATGAAAAAGAGTAGGTAGCTGAAAAACTCCTATAAGGACTCCAGTTTTTACAACTTGCGAATTAAATTTGATGATCTGCTTAGTTTGTTTTAAATTATTAAATACTTAATGCTTGCTTTACAAATAAGTGCTAAGTGCTATATTTCCATTTATTCAATTGACATTCTTTTTTGTGAAGTAATAAGTAAGCCATCATTATTAGCTAATCTCGCGTGACTTGCCCGAAACTGGGTTAGATTTTACACTTTCAATGGTCTAATGATGATCTAGTTTGGGTTTTGTAGGTGGTCTCATATCGGAGATGGACTGGTTATGCTAACATAAACCTTCAGACTTAAGGGATTACAAATAATTATCAAAATAGACATTTAAACTTCCTTTTAAAATGCCTAACTTTAAAGTTTTGATTTTGTCAAGTGTGTTTAGTTTTTAAACATCTTAATAGCTTTGCGATCTTGCCCCCAATCCCCGCCAGAACTACGCCCCTGGGCCGGGTAACCAAGCATCAAGCACACGCGACACTCAATCGCCATTAGCGTCCAATCTAGTCATCAACTGTGCCGGCGATACGGCCACTATATCGCCACCACCACCACTGACCAGCTCCACTCCAATATCCGAGCAACTGCGACGGCAACGACGACAATTAACGTGGTCAATCGGCATGAAAACCGTGTCGAAGTCATCATGGATAGGCCAAGCCCGGCGCTTGGATCAGTTCATCCAAAGCCCCACATCCGAGTAGTCGTGAGAGTTCCCCGTATTCAATATACCATATTTATTCTACGAGTTGGTGAAAATGCTCATTAAACTGATTCTGGCGCTATTAATTGGCAATGGTTGCGTTTTTGCGCCTGGCAGTGCACAAAATCTGCTGGACCGGCTACGTCCGGTGAATGTCACCCGCTTCGATGACGGCATCAAAGTGGTCTCTGGGACAAAGGTGAAGCGGTACGAGCGTCTGACAGTGCCACTGGGAGGTCCTGCGGGAATACCGGGTTCTGCTGGCCTTCTGGGACCTCTGTTGCCACCACAACCGGCTTATTTGGGATATACCTATGTGAGTCTGCGACATGTGGCAAGTGTACCTTAATTTTATAGCCATTTATTTTTATTTATTTGCGCTGTCGCCCCCGGGGAATAATTTGTAAATTACTCACTCAATTAACCAACTATTCATTATAGCCTTTGTCTGACATTATTCCCACATGAGGAAACTATTTTTTTATACAGCTCGATTTCTATAGATAGAAATCCCCTTTGGGCACATTTTTTGTACAGATAACTATTTAATTATTTAATGATATCAAACACTATTTAAATACTTATAATCTTCATTAAATTGTATTTATTTTTTGTTGAGGCTTTACTTTATAATACAATTTAATTCGTGTAATTTGTTTGATCTTGAAGCTTATTATATTCCACATTGTGTCATCGACATTTTCTTTGTAAACTCGAAGTTAAGGTTTTTCTTTAAGCAAAAATTAGTACTTTGTCAATATTATTTAGCAAACACTTTCTCGTAAATATTATATTATTTTTTAAACCTCTAATACCTTTATTTATTCCTGTAATTTCCCTTAATTTAACCAGCAGTTGGTGCCCCAATGGCAGGCAGGCGCCAAATTAATGGGCGAAGGAGAAGCAGCGGGCGTGGCTGGCATGATCTCCTTTGTGCAACTGCCCTATAACTCGGACATCAAGGTGACGATTAATGTAACGGGACTGCCACCAGGAAAGCATGCTCTGCACATCCATACCTTTGGAGATCTCAGTGAAGGGTGTAAGTCCACGGGCGGACAGTTTCCCAATAATTTTGTAAGTTGTCAAAAATTATATAAATAGAAAAACCAAAAATATATTTTCCTTATATATTAAAACATATAAATGTCTATATTTTCCCTAACCTACCAGCTTGGCAACGTGGACACCAAGGACGACGGCAGTATCTCGGCGGTCTTCCAGAGCATCTATCTGCAGTTGTTCGGTTTTAATGGAATCATCGGCCGATCCATTGTGATCCACAGCAAAGCCATTGACCTGAATACGGCCTTAAATGCTGAGGTCTTTTCATCCTCGCTCCAGGCAATGCCCAATGCCTTGGCCTATCAGAACGAGGAGAACTCGGTGGGTCCGGCCATTGCCTGTGGAGTGATCAGTCTGATGAGCACGGCTGCCAGTTCGTCAGGTATAGCGGGGTCTGGAGCATCTCCATCGGCAGCACCGGCTGAGATTTGATTTGTATTCTTAACCATTTTAATATTAATAAATATTCTTGATAGTTTCATTGGGGCTTTCAGTATTGCCACTGATTTGTTGTTTTTCCAAAGAAATATTAGGAGGAGAGGAAAATGAATAATAATTCTAAGTTCCCTTTGCTTTTCTAGTGGCACCTAACATAATCTAAATGTGTTTACCTCATTAAATATTCCAACTAAATGTAACTCGACTTTTTACGAGTGCTTAAGTGTTCCATTTACCATTTCATTCCCGATCGTTTAATATTATCGAACTTATCAAATTCAACTCAGCTTTAATCGCCGCTACGTGCGGCGCATGCGCAAAGGTCTGGGTCGCCCTTTGGGCCAAAAACTTTCTTCGTCGGCTGCCCGCGCACCAACTGGCCAGTTGCCCGTGGCGGTTCGCGATGTTCAAACGTGAAAGTAAAAGTGTTCCCAGCCCCTGGCTGTTGGTGCTAGTGATAGGGTTTACCCTCTCCCAGGTCCAGGTTCAGGCTCAGCCTGAGTCCTCGAATGAGGTTTCCCCTGGGGCCAAGTTCGAGTGGCCCTCGTTTCCCTGGTCTCGCAATAAGACCACCAAAGGAAAGCCCTCCTCCTTAACAGACCTGGACCTAAAGAACGATTACAGCCAGATGGAGTTGGCCAGCTTTGGGGACTTTGATCGTCATCCTTGCCGGAGAGTCTGCCAGCAAGGTCAGACCCAGAGTTGCTACTACCAACTGGTGGTTCACAATTACCAGAGACTGGGGCCGGAGTGTCAGAGGTGTCAGTACGACGAAAGGGCCTGCGCGGCGGAAAATTGCATCTATGGCGATGGTGTGGCCAATCCCGTGATGGCCGTGAATCGCATGGTGCCAGGACCCGCCATAGAGCTCTGCGAGAATGACACAATGGTCGTGGATGTCCTGAATTACTTGGGTGAACCCACCACAATGCATTGGCACGGGGTCCACATGAAGCGCTCGCCCGAAATGGATGGAGCCCCGTTCATCACCCAGTATCCCCTGCAGCCTGGCGAGGTGCAGCGCTACGAGTTCCAGGTGGATCGCAGTGGCTCCCTGTGGTACCACAGCCATGTGGGTTGGCAGCGCGGCTTCGGGGTGGCTGGAGCTCTGGTGGTCAGACAGACGCGGCAGGAGAACCAGCACGCTCAGCTCTACGATTACGATCTGGTGGAGCACACCCTCATGGTGCAGGATATTTTCTACGGGACCAACCTGCAGGACGTACGGAATATCCTGATTAACGGCAAGGGACGCAATCACCTCAGCCAGCTACCGGATAACGATAACCGTCATCGCTACGAGAGGCTCCGAGTTACTCCCGGCTATCGCTACAGGATGAGGGTTATCCTCAATGGCATTGCCAACTGCCCCGTGGAATTCTCCATCGAGCAGCACAAGCTCCTCATTCTCAGCACCGATGGCAATGATATAGAACCCGTGCTGGCAGATGGCTTCTTCCTCACCTCCGCCGAGCGCTTTGATTTCGTCCTGGAGGCCAATCAGTATGCCAAGAACTATTGGATCCGTGTCCGGGGCTATGAGCAGTGCGAGGGTCGCAATCTTTACCAGGGAGCAGTTCTCAGCTATCGGGGATCGGCTCGCACTGAGCTGCCACAGGGTAGCATCCTAGATAAGCCAACGAGCAGGACCTCGAATGAAGATCTTGTATTGGTCAACGATTATCGCTTTAGTTCTTTTAATTCCTCGGATTCATCCACCCTACGCCAATCCCTGGATAAGGACACAAACGTGGGAACAGTGGCCTTGAGATCCCTGAATCCGGTGCCCTGGTCTCGGTACACCAAATTCCTGACCCATTACTCCAGCTTTGGCTCTCAAATGGCACCCAACGGGGAGATGCTCTTCCAGATCGAGGATATTTCTTATAATTCGCCGGGAATATCACTACTCCAGGGCAGGCATCTCTACCAGGACGATGGATACTTCTGCAACAAGAGCTCCCTGGCTGCCGAGGGTCGAAGGTGTGAAAGGGAGATATGTGAGTGTGTCCATGTGATCCGACTGCCCGCCTATCGTCCTGTGGAAATGGTGGTGGCCAACTACATGGACACCACGCATCCGTTTCACATACATGGCTTCACCTTCCGACTGGTTGGCCAAGCAGTTCTGGGTAATCTCAATGATTTGAGGAATGTGAGTGCGTGAATTTATAACTATATTTATGATTGGAAGATTTTTAATCTATGAAAATCCTTACAGATCAAGGAACTCGATCGTCGGGGCCGCCTGGCTCGCTTATCGGATGACAGCGCAGCCGTGGCCAAGGACACGGTTCAGATTCCCGGTCTGGGTTACATCATTGTTCGCTTCCTTTCTAGCAATCCTGGCTTTTGGCTGTATCACTGCCATATTGAAGCTCATGCCGTCCAGGGAATGGTGGCAGTTCTTAAGATCGGCGAGGACCATCAGATGAAAACTATTCCGGCACGAGTGCGCTGTTAACTTAAAATCGATATTTGCTTGCGCAAATATTGAAATCTTCAATAACTTTCATGCTTATATATTACGAATATTTATTTAAATTATTCAAAATCAAAATCAAAACCACTTTTTATAACTTTCCATAGAAATTTATAAAAATATAAATGTATTTATTTAAAAACAAATCATATATAATTTTAACAGGCTATGGTAATATTATATTCATAAAATTAATTAAGAATATCTTGATTTGTGATAAGGCATACTGAATAAATAATTTGGTCTATAATCGAATTAAATTTCTTTAAAATATTCAGTAGAAAGTTGCCTTATATATATCAATTTATTTCCTGATTATAAGTCCTATATGTGACCGATCAAAATAGCTTTTCCTCATATCGCAGTACTTTTTTAATCAGCAAACCACTGATAAACCGATTATAAAGGTATTAAATGCAATAGGTCCCATATATAAAGTTAAATGGGAAATTCAAGCGACGTGATCTTTGAATATTTGTATACGAGTAAAAACCTATAGAATGAATTTTCCACCGGGCCTGTGTGTGAGGTGGTTTATGATATAGCCCCCACTTGAGTTTATTCCCAGTTTACTGCCTTATTGCCTGATTGGTCTCGTATTGATATCAACACTCGACTCGAGTGGCTGGCGGTAGACTTTATAAGGACCAGGGGGCTGAAACTTCGCAGTATTTCAGTCTCAGAATGTCTGGGCCCCACATCAAGCTCCTTGCCGCCTTAGTGGGATTTTTATTCCTCCTAAGAATTGCACAATGTGTTCCTGTGGCCAATGATCCTGCGGAGGTCATTGATTTCTATAAATTATTTAACAATCCCGATGCGCATCTGTCTTTTGCCACAGCCCCCACCACGGTAAATATCTTATAAATCGATACTAGAGTATTATAATTCTAATGGTTCGAACTGCAATTGTTTTCTAGGTTGAATATATCCAGGATCATGGATATCCTGCCGAGCGCCATTATGTGATCACCGAAGATGGCTACATTGTCAGTCTCTTCCGCATTCCCTACTCCCACAACCTACAGAATCAGGACGAAAAGCGACCTATTGTCTTCCTCCAGCACGGTATGCTCTCCAGCTCAGATGGCTGGATAGGCCTGGGCCCGGATGACGCCCTTCCCTTCCTGCTCTCCGATGCCGGCTACGATGTCTGGATAGGAAATGCTCGGGGCAATAGGTTCTCCAGGAACCACACCTCTCTGTCCACGAAGAATCCGAACTTCTGGCGGTTCAGCTGGCACGAGGTTGGATACTTTGACATAGCTGCTGCCATCGACTACACTTTGTCAACGGAGAATGGAAAGGGACAGGAGGGCATCCACTATGTGGGCCACTCCCAGGGCTCCACAGTGATACTTGTCCTGCTTTCTTCGCGACCGGAATATAACAAGAAGATAAAGACCTGTCACTTGCTGGCTCCAGTGGCGTTTATGAACAACTTGGATAACTTCCTGGTTAAAATTGTGTCTCCTTACCTGGGATTCAACAACCTCTACTCGACTCCCAGGAGTTTTTGCCACACAACGACTTCGTCCTGGCCTTATTTTATAATGTCTGCCGACCGGAATCCATTGTTTCCAGTTTCTGTAGCGGCAACGAGGACACCCAAGTGGAGGAAGGACGAACCAATACGGTGAGCTTCTTGTTATTTATAAAATCTATTTAAATTTTATTTCTATTATTTTTTATCTTTAAAGACTGCCAGTTCTGTGACAGCGGGTGTCATGCCAGCTGGAATCTCCACGGATCAAATGCTGCACTACTTGCAGGAGCATCAGTCGGGACACTTCCGCCGGTTCGACTTTGGCACCAAGAAGAATCTGAAGATCTATGGTACGGAAGCGCCACCGGATTACCCCACGGAGCTGATTACAAGTGAGATGCATCTTTGGTATGGGGACAACGATGAGTTGGCTGCTGTAGAGGATGTCCTCAGGCTGGCGGTAACCATGCCGAACGCGGTTGTGCACCACATGGAGGATGAAAAGTGGGATCACATGGACTTTGCCATTAACTGGGAGGTGCGCCGGTACATCAACGATCCCATTATAGCCATAATGAACGAGTATGAAGCCAGGAGTGATACGAACTAAGTCTGTTATTGAAAAATATTTAAGTAAGATTATTTATACATTTATTATTTTATTTATTATAATTTCTACCATATACATATTTAATATACCATCGATAAAAAAAATTCTATAAGCTCTTTAATTCCATTTGGGGCTTGAGTTAAATTTTTAAGCTATAAACTGTATACCAATGTTTAGGAACTTTCGGTTTATATAATTGTTTAATCATTCGAATCCATTTTAAACTTTGAAACGAAAGTCTAAAAATTATTATTCCCTCCATTTTGTGCCTGAGAAAGTTTATGATATTTACCACCACTCGAGTTTTTTCCCATTTAATTGGTTCATGGGCTGATCGATGGCTTATCTATATAACCACTCAACTCAAGTGGCTGGCGATAGTCTTTATAAGGACAGAGTGCTCTTGGTTTTTGCAGTAGTCCAGTCCCAAAATGTCTACATATCACATCGCAGTCTTCGCCTTGATAGGCATTTTCCTGGGGACAACGGTCCAATGTGCTCCTGCGGTTGCGGAAGTGAAGGCTGCCCAACCCACCGATTTCTATCAATTGTTCAACAACCCCGAGGCTCATTTGGCTTTGGCCGGGGCCCCCACCACGGTAAATATTATTTTTTAGTACATTAATATCAATAAGAATGCCTAATTTTAATAATTTAATATTTTTTATTTTCTTTTTAGATTAATTTTATTGAGGATCATGGATATCCCGCTGAGCGCCATTATGTTACCACTGAAGATGGCTATATAATCAGTCTCTTTCGCATTCCCTACTCCCACAACAGAAGGAATCAGGATGAAAAACGACCAATTGTCTTTATCCAGCATGGTCTCTTTGCTAGTTCCGATCTCTGGCCAAGTTTGGGACCTAATGACGCCCTTCCGTTCCTGCTCTCCGACGCGGGCTACGATGTCTGGATGGGAAATGCGCGCGGCAATAGGTTCTCCAGGAACCACACCTCTCTGTCCACGAAGAATCCGAACTTCTGGCGTTTCAGCTGGCACGAGATTGGATACTTTGACATCGCCGCTGCCATTGACTACACTTTGTCCACGGAGAATGGAATGGGACAGGAGGGCATCCACTATGTGGGCCACTCCCAGGGCACCACAGTGATACTCGCCCTGCTCTCTTCGCGGCCTGAATATAACAAGAAGATTAAGACTTGTCACTTGCTGGCTCCAGTGGCATTTATGAACAACATGGACGACTTTATGGTCAATAGTTTGTCGCCATATCTGGGATTCAACAACATGTACTCGACGCTCTTCTGCTCGCAGGAGTTTTTGCCACACAACGACTTTGTTCTATCTATTTTCTATAATGTTTGCCGACCTGAATCAGTGGTTTCCAGTTTTTGCAGCGGCAGTGAGGAGACCTCAGTGGATGTAGGACGATCCAATTCGGTATGAATTTTTGATTATTAATTATAATTATATAATAATATTATTTCTATAATCTCCTGAAGACCGCCGATTCTTTATTATCTGGTTTATCGCCCGCCGGCGTCTCCACGGATCAAATCCTGCACTACATGCAGGAGCATCAATCGGCGCATTTCCGGCAGTTTGACTTTGGCACCAAGAAGAATCTCAAGGTTTATGGAAGCGAAACCCCACCGGATTACGCCACAGAGCTGATTACAAGTGAGATGCATCTGTGGTACTCGGACAACGATGAGATGGCCGCTGTGGAGGATGTCCTGAGACTGGCGGCCACACTGCCCAACAAGAAGATGTACCACATGGAGGATGAGCTGTGGGATCACATGGACTTTGTCAATAACTGGAAGGTGCGCCAGTACATCAATGATCCCATAATAGCCATCATGGACGAGTACGAGGCCAAGTGATAGTGCGGCCTGAAGCATTTCTCAATTTTAAAGTAATCTTAAGTCACACTTATGTAAATCAAAACACGCCTCTACTATATCTTATCACTAACGGATACAGCTGAGACATCCACGAGTAGGAGCACTCATGGTTGAAAAGATTCCAACTGATTTCCAATTGACACTCGAAACCCACTTCCTCCCTGTGCATATTTAATTCTTTAGACCTTAGCCAACTTTTGTAATCAAAAAGCTATTTTCTCATGTACAAGTAGAGGTCATAAATTTTAAAGCTACCCCCCTTTAAATCTATAAATGGCTTAATAATCTTAAACAATTAGCTAGGTCGATGGGGGTAAATTCTTTCTTTAGATAATCGCAACTGCTACTCAAGTGCCTTAAATGGGCGATAAGTTAAGCTCTACTAAGTGCTCCCAGTGACGCGTGTAGTTCTAGGAATTATCGTCTCAATTTTCGGAAACATTAATTATTTTATGGCACACCTTCCTTTGAGAGGACTAATCTGGGCACTACTTTTGGGGTTTACCCACTGAGATTTTAAGAGTTTACAGATAGAAAACTAAGTAATAAACTGATAGAAGCTTCAATAAAAGATATTTTTCAACTGATAAACAGGTTATGTTTATTTTCCTTTAATCCCATTTTTATAGCTTTTAGATTGGCGATTTTCTTTATTAACCATTATCTTGACAGTCTAAATTTATAATCAAGCACGTTGATAGGGAGAGCTACTTGAAACTAAACCTCCCGCGGACTGCTACAAAAGCTCAAAGTCATGTGTCCCTCAATAGTCAGTTGGCATCGAACCACCGCCGGAATATGAAGACCTTTACCTTACTTATCCTGGCCGGGTTGGCTGTAGGTGGTTATGCCGCAGCTATAGAAGGTCCGATTGACTTCTATAAGCTATACGATAATCCAGAGGCTCATATCAGCTTGAAGGGGAAAAAGACAACGGTGAGTCTTGTTTTTGAGTGTGAAAATATACCATTTATTGGAAATATTTTGTTTAAAATATCTTTAAAATATTTTTAAAATAATTTTCTTTAGTATCAAAATTTATTTAATTAAATTTTCTTTATCCCCAGGCTGATCGCACAGCCGCGCATGGCTATCCCTCGGAGCATCATCACATCACCACCAAGGATGGCTATGTTTTGGGCGTCTTCCGGATTCCCTATTCCCACAAATTGCAGAATCAAAACGAAAAGCGACCCATAGTGCTTCTTCAGCACGGATTGACCAGCTGCTCCGATGCCTGGATCCTGCAAGGACCCAATGATGGTCTACCCTACCTGCTGGCCGATGCGGGTTTCGATGTGTGGATGGGCAATGCGCGTGGTACCTCCTACTCCCGGAACCACACGAAGCTCTCCACGGAGCATCCACATTTCTGGAAGTTCAGTTGGCACGAGATCGCTATCTATGATATTCCTGCTATTATCGACTATGCCCTCAGTACGGAAAATGGCAAGAAACAGGAGCGAATCCACTATGTAGGTCATTCGCAGGGCACTACGGTTTTCTTTGCGGGAATGTCCACGCTGCCGGAGAACAATGCGAAGATCAAGACCGCTCACATGTTCGCCCCGGTGGCCATCATGAAGAACCTGAGCAGCGCCTTGGTGCGTTCCGTGGGCCCATATTTGGGCCATCAGGGTATCTATGCCACGCTCTTCGGCTCCCAGGAGTTCCTGCCCCACAACGAGTTCGTGATGGCCTTGTTCTTTAATCTCTGTCAGCCGGACTTCATGCTGCGTCCGGTTTGTGACGGCGCCATGGAGAGTCTCTACGCCGGCGGTCGTGTCAATATGGTAAGTTATCTTTTAAATTAAAAATTATTTAAATTTCACGAAAAAAATCTCCCTTAGACTGCCATGCCCGAGGGTATGGCCACCCATCCAGCGGGTTGTTCCACCGATCAGATGCTTCACTACCTGCAAGAGCAGCAGTCCGGCTACTTCCGCCAGTTTGACCATGGAACTATAAAGAATCTGGAGAAGTACGACTCGGAGGAGCCGCCAGAGTACCCTGTGGAGCTAATCACCTCCGAGTTGCACTTGTGGTACTCGGACAACGATGCCCTGGCCGCCGTGGAAGATGTGGAGGCGCTGGCTAAGCGGTTGCCCAACAAGGTGATGCACCACATGGCGGATGAGGAATGGAACCATGGGGACTATGCCCTTAACCACGAGGTTCGCGAGTATGTGAATGAACCGGTGATTGCCATCATGAAGGCGTACGAGTTGGAGAACAGCGGAGCGTGATTGATAGCCTCTCTAATCTCAAGCGGGGACTATAATCGGATCTATTTTGGGTTAAGTGATAAGCTAGTCATAAGCTAACATTAAGTGCGCAGAGGAAGCGAGCACTTAAAACCATTTATAATTAAACATTATATTTTACCGATAAGTACTGATAATTTAAGAGAGATTTTCTGTCTTTATTATATCTTTCTTAGAGAGTGGTAAATATCCTTTTCCTAAAAGATTTTTAACTTGTGTTTATCTTAACTCTAAACAAATCCCTAAGCTAGACGCAGCCAACTTTACAGACACTATTCCTGGAACCTCAACTTGGAGGCAAGCACTTTTCAATCCATCCCAAACTCTCACTCTTCACATGATTGGACAGAGAAATACATTTAATTTTTGCACTCGAGCAACTTCTTATTGCCAGCGGTTGGCTGGCCAGCTGAAAGAATAATGCATATTCAAGACATTCCCCGGGCCCAAAGGGCCAAGTCGATTGCTGGCCATGTGTCTGGGCATAAATACCCCCGGGTGGATATGTACTCGGAGGCTGAGTAAGAAATTAGATCGAAGGGAGTCTGGCCCCTGGCTAATGGCTGTTGGCAAGTTCAAGGCCACGATTTGCGTGGGACTCGTGGGTTTCGCTGGATTCGCAGCCGCCCAATCTGGATTTGATTTAATTGGTCTTAATTTGTGGGCCGTGTAATCAATGGCCCTGGATAGTTGTGGCGGCAAAGAAATATGCCAGCGATTACTTAACCGGATTAATTGGAGTGTACATGGCACAGCGCGCTAATTTACGGACTGTGTTTTCGGTTTTTAGCTAGAAATTAAATCATGCTTCCCTCCCCTTCAAGCTCAAACTTTGCCAGCAAACACACAGTCAACGAGGCGTTTCAAGTAAAAAATACACGGAAGCGTTAAATTGGCTCAAGTGTGTGCACAAAACAAAACTACACAACGAAACAAGAAAGAACTATAAAAGTGGGGGTATTAACTATAAGATACCCTGGAAACTTTGGTAGTTTTCTTAGGATTCTAAAGAGATATTTATCAGAGTTCGGAGTCCAGGTTAGAGGACTAATCGCTCAGGAAACCCAAGGTATTTTCTCTGTTAAAGTTGTTAAAATATTTTTAGCATACTTTTAGGAAACCTAAACTGAGATTTTAAATCAGAAAATATTTTTCGAACCTTTTTTACAAAAATACATAATTATAATTACCTTTTAAACATCTATTGAAACTATTTATATATCACAAAATTAAGACACCCTTCCTACCTACACTTACAGGGTATCAACAAGAAGGAAAAACACACAAGACCAACGAAATGGAGCCAAAGTCAAGGCAACTGCATAGGGCTTTGAGCAAATGGAGCTGCAGTTTGGAAGCGGAAATGGAACATTTCCAAACACTAACTGCACATACATTCTCCTGGCTTCGGGATTTTCCTCAAAAAGGCTGCAAGGTGAGTGGACTTGGGTGGCTTCCCTTAGAGTTTAGCGGGCATTTTCCACGCCAATTCATAAGGCCAAAACTGCGGAGGTTCCCAGACAAATTAAGCCCAGTCGAAAGGGTCAAGTGATGCGCGACTGCCGGTTTTTGGCCATTATTTTGCATATTCCCAGCTCGGTTTTTTTTCATTTTCGCCGGGTTTTTATTTTTGGTCCTCGCAAAAAAAAATAATTAAATTTTGCAGCACTTTGTAGCGAATATTTTTCCCAACTTTTTGTTTTTGTTTTGACGCCATATTTACGCTGACCGGGTTTTATATTGCGGTTGCCACCGGCCTTTATCTGCGGGTTAGTTGGGCTCTTTAAGGCCGCACATAAGTACTGACACACAGATTTACGAATTTAATTATGATTTTATCTTTTGCTTGCTCTCATTGTTACACGTTCGTCATGCCGTTTCAACATGCTGTAATTTTCATTGTTTACAGGGGATTTTCAGCTGGTATCTGAGAGGGATTAGCCTGCCATGTCAGACTATTTTTAGGATGCCGATAGGCTTTGGGATAAAAAATTCCATTCCGTTTGCAACATGGAAGGAACATGCGTCAATCCACATTTTTTTGCATAGAAGCATGTGGAAATTTCCCTTCATCAACAGAGTTAAAAATTAAATTTAAAATTCCTAGGAATTACTGCCAATAAATACGACTTTTAGTCGCACACTATGCTCTGTGTTTCCTAGTAAATTCAATTTATGAAGTCACTCTTTTACCTCCGTTTCGATTTGGGCTTCTTGTAAACACACCAAAACAAAGCTTCTCTCCTGGCAGCTCCTTCATCCTATTTTCAGGCTGTCCTTGCTCTCAAGGATTGCCTCAGGAGGAGATTACCCAAAAGCCGGAGTCACGTTGTGTGTGCGTTTTGTAGGTTTCCACAAATTGAATTTACCTCGATCCAGTCCGACCCTGCTCCGCTCCGAGTCGTAAGTAATTGCCGTAATTGATTGTCAAAAATCAATTAGTTGCTGTGCTGGCTACTTATGCGGTCCAAGGAGGAGAGCATCCAGTGCAGCTGCTCCTACTATATATAAATTGATGCACAATTCCACAGATGATATCACAGCCATTGTGCCCCGATTAATGTGCATTAAACCCAATAAACTAGAGATGAAGGAGCGGCCACAGAGTGAGTGTACAACTGACATGGTTTTTCCTTTGCTTTTTTGTCACTTTGCTCTTGACATGCCACCGGCCACACAGAGTTACTTTTTTTATTGGCTTTGAGTTGCCATTGCCTGTCGGATACGGCCAATTGGGGCGTTTAGGACGGTTAGCTAACTCTGCTGGCCATTTTCAAAATTGGATTTGTGTCGCATCCTGTTGCGCAGTTGAAACTCAGGCCTGACCTGGGGGTGAAAAAATAAAAACGTTTAGCATTTAATTAGATCCAAATTGGGCTCGTACTCAACACGCATACGACACGTCTTGGCCTTGACTGAGCGCATTCAGCAAATATTAAGTATTTCTGCCTAATCATCAGTAAATAAAATGTACAGAGATGACACTGAGCTACAAAAGAGAATTTAGCAAGAAAGGGTAATTTCAAATAATATTTAAATATAATTTTAGCATACTTTTACTTGCTTCTTTAATATTTATCATTCAATCATCTATTCAAGAGTCTCTAAAATGGCTTATCCAATGGATAGAAAAAAAAACTTACCTATGTTTAAATAATAATGAAAAACAAGGACAGGGTTCCGGGTTTATAGTCTAATAACTCCAATGTTATATTGTCTAATAATTCCAATCCGATTGAATTTTAATTTTTAAAGTACGTTTGCAATAATATTTTATAACGTATTTATATACTGTTTTACTTAGTTATTATAATTTGTAGGGACGGTAGTGGACGTTTATCTGTGTCCAACTTGTTTATAACTTTTTGTCCACCTAAATGAATTCGTATTGTAATATATTTTTATTCTCTTCTGTTTATTAAATATTTACAAAAATGTATACCAAATTTTCTTGCAGTTTAAGGTAAATAGATAACCTCTTAAAATGTACTATTTTGTAGTGAATCCTCTCCCTTTATTCAACTTTGTCTTCTAGTGTTATCAGAACCAGTAGCTACTCGTTTGAACCACAGCTAGGCGATTTGTCAACGTTGAACGTAGTATCGTGGAAATTTCCCCCCTTTTTTGAAGTTGTAAAGTTCTTTGTTTTGTATTAAAAAAAAAAGGGATATGCATTTTAATATATATCACCGACACACTGGCAATAAACTCTCGGTTGAGCCACGTCCGCGTACAAAGAAAGTAATTTACAATCTGGCAGATCTGCGGCTAGACGACGATATGTACTCACTATCGCATCACACCCCGAATGGGGGGTGTGCACTGAGCTATCTATCCATCTCCATATGCCGCGTCAGGTCTCCAGATCCGACATGCCCCTGGCCAATTAGGCGATAAAGCCTTACACAAAGCCCCAGCCTCTTACAAGATTTGCGTGAATTATGATCGGCGTGCCTGGGCGATGCTGACGATGATGCTGATGCTGGTCTGGCGCCGAACCTAGATAAGATCTACGGCGATCTCTAACGGTGCTTGAGTCGGCAAGTGAGTTCAGTGCTCGTCGGTGATTCGGATCGTACACTTGTGTGTGCTCTCGTTTGGAATATTAATTGGAATATCCTGCTTACGAAAGTCAAGGATCCCTGGTGTGCGTGTGTGATATAAGTCACTGATCATTCTCAAGAGATTCATCAAAAGTTCTTTAGGGTTTTTCTTTACATAAAGTGAACTATAATTTTGACTTGCTGCGAATTATATTGAGCTTAATCAGAGCGCTGCCATTTTTTTTTGATTATTTCAAGGTTTATATTTAAATATAATGCAAGTCCTTTTTTAAAGTGATACTATTTGTATTAATAAGCGTTTTAGAAGCTCTTGTTCCCAACATTTTATATGTAATTACTTGGAACACTTATTTATTGTTTAATTGTAGTATTTATCCTATTGTTCCAACTTAAATTATTAAAATCTGAATGTCCTGAAAAGTTTCTTATGTAGAAAAATGTTACTTTCATTTACACTCTTTAAGTTTATTAACGAAAGTGTCCCCATTGCGTCAGAAAAAAAATCCAAAGCCTTGAAAATTCAATAAGAGTTCTCGAAAACTTCGAAAACTTTTCCGGTTAAGCGATTAAAGTTGCGAGTGCTTCGAAAAAGAAAAGGAAAATACCTAATGAAAAATCGAATTCAATTCACAGTGCGTGTGCGAGTGCCAAACTAATGCAAAAGTAATCAGAGCTAAACGCATTAAAGCGAGCGGCTGGAAGTCGATAAAAATAAACTACATAAAAGCAACTTGCGGTTCCGGAAATAATGTCAGCCACTGCCGATCCCGTGGAGCTGGGGGAATCCACCCTGTTAGCCACAACTACCACCACAACGACGGTGGCGAATGCGATTGCCAAGACAGTGGCCATAATTAGCAGCACGGTCTCTGCAGGCTCAACAACTGGCGCCAGTCCATCCGACAGGACCTCTTCAGGGACCACACCCACGCCGGCGCCAACGCCCACGTCCTCCCCCAGCAGCCTGGCAGATGCGGAAGAGAAGCTCAGCGTGAAGGATTTGAGCCAGGCACTGCAGCACTTCGGCATTGTTGATTACATGGTCTTCGTCGCCATGCTGGCCGTGTGCGCTGTCATCGGCTTCTATTTTGGCTTTATTGAGAAGAAGCAAAAGAAGAAGAAGCTGGCCGGCAAGGACGGGGCAGGGGCGGCGGGCCTGGAGGAGAGGCGTGGCTCAGAGGCGCTGGACTACCTGGTGGGCGGGCGCCAAATGAAAGTGTTTCCGGTCGCTCTGTCACTTGTGGCCAGGTGAGTTACGGTCACAGTAAAAGTTACAGTTTCAGGGGGGAGGTGACCAGTTCCGGTAGAGGGAATGGCCGTATGCAAATGCTAAATTGGCTTTGCGTGTTTTATGGCGGCCAGCTCATAGGATATACATCTGAAAAATAAACTGAATTTGTTTTAGTTTCATTGTTCAAGGAGAAAGGCTTCCAAATAAAATTAAAAAATTAATTTCAACTAAGACCGGCTCATTACAATTCGACAAAATCTATTAAATTACCTTTTATTTTAAGTTTAAATATATTTTTAATATTTTTAGACGCTTGAGTCCTTATAAGTACTGAAATTAATTTACTTCATATTAAATAAATTTATTTTATTAAGTATTTTTATGCGCAAATGTGCATTCATCCCTTTTACAAAAATTTAATCAAATGATTTAAATGTAAATTATTAAATTAAATATATTTGAAATATTTGTAGACCCGTCAGCCCTCATAACCACTTAAATATCTTACTATATATTTAATAAATGTATTTTAATAATTTCTCTTATGACCAACGTGCATTCATCACATGTAAATATTTCTATAAATACACAATTTAAATCTATTAATTTTTTCAAAATTCTAAATTGAACCAAGTACATTTTTTTCACCGTGTGCCCGCATTTAATTGCTTTTGACATGACCAAACAGCCAGGTTCGCGGTCCTAAATGGAATAATGGCCGGCAGGAAATTCGTTAATTTATTGTTCCAGTTCGCTTTAAGCTGGGCTAATCCCCACAAATTGAATGCGATGCATTCACTTGGATTCGGCTAATATTTACTCAAATTATCGTAATGGGCTTAACTTATCCCCGGCAAATCAATCAAAATATTTTCAGTCATTTCACTTTATTTCGTGCCATCAACCAAACGTGCGTATACGTAATCTGGGCAAGGAATAATCCGGCCCCCGTCCAGCGTTGTCTGGCGAATTGTTTGGCCAGGCCAAACAGTGTAGCATTTTACTTAAAAGTTTCCGACACAAGACTGGAGGAGAGATTGCGTAAACAATATTCATTGTCAGGGTCAAGCCAGAGTGCTGATTGTGCTGATATTGAAATGGCTTGCGGAACTTTGCGAGTAATATATACGAGTATCTGGCGTATAAATACAACTTAGCCGCTTTTGGTGTCTTAGCCAGATTGAAGTTATTTAAACTTGCGACAAGCCGCAAACTCAAATAATTTGCCCAAATTACTTTTTCTTCGCCGTTCGGCCGACTGACCTTGGTCCTGCCCCCCAGCGAACGGGTGGGAGTTGGGCTTTGTATTTGACACGTTTTGGTCAAGCACCTTTCGACGGGTGCGGTCCCTTTGTCTTAGGCGTGTTGTCCTCGTCCTCGTCGTCGCATTAATGACCGACCAGGCAGGTTGGCAGGTCCCCGCAATCCTGGCAATCCTGGCAATCCTGCCTATCCTATGGCCGGGGTCTTGGTCATTTGCCTCGCCCGCTGACAATTGTTTCGTGAACCTTTTATTGTTATGGCATTCTATTTGTAGTCGTTTGCTTTTTGCAACAAATTCAGCTAACGTGCTTTGAATTACAATTACATGCCATCATTTTTTTCTTTCCAAAATGTCCTTTGTGCTTTGCAGATTTTTCAATTTTTTGTTTGTCGTTTGTTTTTTTTTCTTATATTTTTTAAACGTGTCGTTGTGTGTCTGCGTACTTTAACGCCGCTTGTTATCAACTTTTAATGGCATTTCTCTCTGTTGGCCGCCGTCAACTTTCTGTGTGTCTGTGTTTGTGGCGGCAATTCATTTATTTTGTGGCCAAAATTGAAATGATGATTGTTATGGACATTAATCATTAAAATCAGATTACGAAATACATGGGCGACAGTAAAGTTACTAGACTAGACATTAGGTTAAGCCAGTTTCAGGTAGAGGGAATTTTGCCTTACATTTAGCTGTCAATATTTTGGTTACCTTTTAAGTAAAACTTTAAGGAAAAGTTGGAATACTTAAAGACTGTGGACTAAGCTTAATTTAATTAAAATTCTCCGATCAATAATATTATTAATTTTGAACTTTTTATACCTTCAAGTCACTTAGAGACATTTTTGTCACCTTTGCCAAACTTCAGACATTTTAGTGATTGATAGGCATAAACTTAATTTAATTAAAAACTCAGGAGGAGGAAATCAACAGGACAAGCACTGTAAAAAAAATTACAAAATTATTATTGTATATTTTATCGTAATAATTAAGGGTTTTGTTCATATTAAGCGGGCTCTAGTAAAGGTATATTTTTTATATATATAATAAAATTTATAAAACTTACCCAAGTTTAATTAAAACAAGGATAAAGCTGATCAAAATTTATCTTAAATTTAATTCTCAATATTAGAGCCACCATAACTTGGGTCAACAGCTTGAGTGGTTGGCTGGCCCAAACCTAATTCATTTAAAAGTTGACTTCAAGTTTATTGTTGGTCCTGTGACAAAACAAAAAGAAAAAAATATAAGTACCGATCAATCGGCTGACAATTAGCGTTGACTTGAACTTTGAGCTTCAGCCGTAATTAGCCTGAACTAATTTTTTATTTTTCCCGCTTTCAGCTTCGTTTCGGGAATCTCGCTGCTGGGAACCTCGACGGAAATCTATGTGTATGGCACCCAGTACGCCTTCATCCTGGTGACGCTGGCCATCTCGGGCACCATCTCGTGGTACATCTTCCTGCCGGTGTTCTGCAACCTCCAGCTGACATCCACCTATGAGGTAAGCAGAACGTTGTCCAATCGCCCTGAGATGTGTGTAGAAGTCTGCATGTTACGCATTAATTCTATGTTTTCGAGTGTACGATTTTTGGAATCTGGTAATATTCGCTGGCATGTTATTGTGTAAGTAAGGTTAAAGGGAAGCGGAGAAGAAGTCCGAGCAAAACATGCGACACAAGCAGCGGGCAATCGTGTGAAAGGGTTTTTTTCCCGGAGCCAGTTTAATTTGCATGCCAATGGGTGTTGGGATTGGGAGTATGGGATATGCATGTGCATCCCCAGGATTTGGCACACAATGCCAGCTGCAATAAGCCCGAACAATACCAATTGTGCATACGGACAGTCGTAGTTTATAAGCTGGTGTTGGCTACATGTCGTATGAGTAATAGTCGATTACGTATGCGCCGCGTTGCCGCACACTCGCACTGCTGCTGCTGCGCTGCGAGTGTGTGTGCATCCTTATTGTGTTAACCCAACAACGCCATCGACAATCCGACAACGAAAAAAAAAAATAATATTTTCAGTACTTCGAGTTGCGCTTTAACAAATCCGTTCGCCTGCTGGGATCCGCCTTCTTCACGGGTGCAAACGTAAGTAGAATTCAATTCTAAGTGGAACCCACTCCTTGCAGGAAGTAACCTGAGCTCACTCATAGTGCCTTGAATTTGTTTACCCCCTAGCTTGTCTGGCTGCCAATTGTCATCTATGTGCCGGCCTTGGCCTTTAATCAAGGTAGGAACTTAAAGTTTTAGATACAAACAAGAAGATGTTATCAAAATTAAATCATTTAAATTGTCAATATCCTGAAATATACTAGGAAGCACTCATATTTTGTTTATCTGTCAACAGAATTACTTAAAAATATTTAAATTAAATTTATATTTATCTTTGTCACATTTTTCATTCAGTCTTTGACTTGTTGTCAACTCATACTACATTGTTTGAGTTGAATGTTGAATAAGATAATCCCTAATCTCAACTAATTCAAACTGTAAATAGTATATAAAGTGATAAAAGTGTTGCATAAACAGCCATAATCCCTGCTTGTGCACTTTTCCAGTTACTGGCATTAACATCCATGTCATCACGCCAATTGTCTGCCTCGTCTGTATATTTTACACCACGGCTGGCGGCCTGAAGGCCGTCGTTTGGACGGATGTGATCCAAACTGTCATTATGATTGGCGCGATTTTCTTTGTTGTCATCAAGGGCACCATCGATGTGGGCGGGCTGGGCGTGGTAATTAAGCGGAACTATGACAGCGGACGTCTCGAGTGGCCCGAGTAGGTGGAGTCGCTGCCCCTTCTATACAATTTTGACTTCACATTTGAATGCACTTCAAAAACAGATTCACACTCGATCCCAAGGTGCGCATGTCCATGCTGGCGCTGCTGGTGGGCACGGTGGGGCACAACACCTACCAATTTGGCTGCAACCAGATGATGACCCAGCGCTACATGTCCCTGCCCGGCGTCAAGCAGATGGCCCAGACCTCCTTCCTCTTCATTGTGGGACTGATTGTCATGTTCGCCTTGTGTCTGTACAACGGCCTCCTGCTATTCGCAACCTACTACGACTGCGATCCTTTGACCACCAAGGTTCGGGAATACTTTAATTAACTTTGAACAAACTCCACTGACTGTGAAATGTGTTTCAGTTGGCCGTGGCCAAGGATCAGTTGGTTCCCCTGCTGGTGGTACAGTCCCTGAGCTCGTTTCCTGGAGTTCCCGGCATGTTTGTGGCCGGAGTCTTTAGTGCCGCTCTCAGTTCCCTGTCCACGGGCATGAATTCCCTGTCCGCCGTCTTCCTGGAGGATTACATTAGACCCCTGGCGAAGAAGCCCCTTACCGAGCGCCAGACCGCCATCACCATGCGTCTCTGCACGGTCATCATTGGCGTCCTGAGCGTGGCCTTGGTCTTTGTGGTCGAGCGTATGGGCTCCCATGTGATGCAGCTGGCCATCACCCTGGGCTCAGTGGTCCAGGGTCCTCTGCTGGGTCTCTTTTCGATGGGTTTGCTGTGCCCCAGCATCAACTCCAAAGTTAGTGGCTTCTCATCTTTTGTGTGTCTTTTTATTACAAGAAAATATTTTTATTTAAGAGCGCCATAGCGGGATCTATTGTGTCATTCTTCTTTATGGGCTGGCTGAGTATTTCCGCCCAACTTGCCATAAACTCTGGGGAAATGCAAGCTGATGTTAAGCCGGTCAGCGTGGAAGGTTGTGACTACGAGTTTGATCGTTCCCTGGTGACACCTGCAAATGCCACTATTTCGAGTGCAGAGTCAGCGTAAGTTAGCGAGAGTCCGTAGCTGTCTGTCTGTTCTATTTTCTTATAAGCCGAATCCCACAGGACTCTCAGCTTCGCGGAGGAGCTCTACCACATATCTTTTATGTTCTACACTGTTCTGGGGGGCTTGGTGGGCGTGGGAGTCGCCCATCTGGCCGGGTTTGTCTTTGGCCGCAATAAGGACGGTGCAGTGGATACTGAGTTGCTCTCGCCCTGCATACGCAAACAGCGGAAGTCGATTTATTCCAGCGTTAGCCTGGACGAGAATACCCTTAAGGACTCCACCGAGAAATCATAGGTTAAGGCTTGGCCTTAAAAGTGTACTTATGTGTTTTTTAACAGCCTTTGAAAAAGCTTAAGCTAATAATAAAGTAAATTTTTGTCATTATATTCATGTTACCATATTTCTGCTTGCACTTAAATTAATCTAAGAAAAGTAAATTAAACACAATGCACAATATCTAAAAATATCTAACAGCCAGTTGAGAGTAAGTCATTGCATGTTATTTTATTTTGTTTTGTAAATAATTTTATTAATCTTCCTTATCTTTCATAACAAGGGTTTTGACAATTCATATAATTCATGAATCGATCGATTGGCCTAAAGTTTGATTAGTTTGGATTTATCTTAGTCCGAAACCTTGGGATCCTGTTGACTTTTGTGATCTTTTCCAGTTACTGGCATAAATATCCATGTCATCACGCCCATCGTGTGCCTCGTCTGCATTTTCTACACCACGGTGGGCGGCCTGAAGGCCGTCGTTTGGACGGATGTGATCCAGACCGTCATTATGGTGGGAGCCATTTTCTTTGTCATTGTCAAAGGCACCCTGGATGTGGGCGGACTGGGCGTGGTTATTCAGCGGAACTTTGACAGCGGACGCCTCGAGTGGCCCGAGTAGGTGGAAATTAATAAGTGGGGAGAGTACAACTCACCCAGGGATTATCTATGATATTTTCCACACAGATTAACGTTCGATCCCAAAGTGCGAATGTCCTTGTTTGCCTTGTTGGTGGGGAACGCGATTCACAACATCTGTAGCTTGGGCTGCAACCAGATCATCACCCAGCGCTACCTGTCTCTGCCTGGAAAGAAGCAGATGGCCCAGACCTCGTTCATCTTCATTTTCGGACTGATTGCTCTCACGGGCATATGTCTGTACAACGGACTCCTGGTCTACGCCACCTACTACGACTGTGATCCTTTGACCACGAAGGTTTGGACTATATCTTTACCTTTGTTAAATTCTACTGACTCCTATATGTGTTTCAGTTGGCCTTGGCCAAGGACCAGTTGGTTCCCCTGCTGGTGGTGCAATCCCTGAGCACGTTTCCTGGAGTTCCCGGCATGTTTGTGGCTGGAGTCTTTAGTGCTGCTCTCAGCTCCCTGTCCACGGGCATGAATTCCTTGGCGGCTGTCTTCCTTGAGGACTACATCAGACCCTTGGCCAGGAAGCCCCTGACCGAACATCAAACAGCCATCATTATGCGACTCTGCACGGTGATTATAGGAGTGATGAGTGTCTCCCTGGTTTTTGTGGTCGAGCGAATGGGCTCCCATGTGATGGTGCTTTCCATGACCATTGGTTCTGTGGTCCAGGGTCCGCTGCTGGGTCTGTTTGTGATGGGCCTGCTGTGCCCAAGCATCAAGTCAAAAGTTTGTATACCCAACTTTACTTAGAACTTAAAAATTAAAGAATTTCCTTTAAGAGCGCCTTTGTGGGAGCACTATGCTCCTTCTTCTTCATGGGCTGGCTCTGCCTGTCGGCTCAGCTGGCCATTAGCTCGGGGGAAATCCGGTACGAGACCAAGCCGGTCAGCGTGGAAGGCTGCGACTACGAGTTCGACCATTCCCTGGTGACACCCGCCAATGCCACATGGGCCATGCCCACAGAGTCTTCGTAAGTCGCACGTGATCCTGATCCTGAAAGTAACCACTCACCGTTAAGGGTTATTCCCACAGATCCCTGACCTTTGCCCAGCAGCTCTACAACGTGTCCTTCATGTTGTACAGCACGATGGGGGCCTCAGTGTCCTTGGTCATCGCCCATCTGGCCGGGTTTGTTTTTGGACGGAATAAGCCCGAGGATGTGGACATGGATCTACTCTCGCCCTGCATTCGCAGGTTCCAGAAGCCCAACTATGCCAGCGTAAAGCTGGACGAGACCATCTTAAAGGAGAAATCGTAGAAAGTAGACCCTGTGCCATGTAGTTGCCAATAAAATGTAACCCTAAGACTTGGATCTTTTCTGATTCTTTTAGTGAGGTTAGGTTTAAGCTTAACATCCGTAAATAACCGCATTTTAGGCTCAGCATGAAAGCACATTCTCTCTAAGTATTACTTCCTCTGACATGTGTTAAATCTAACCCGAGTTCCTTGAACCTTCAGTACTTCCAATTGCGCTATGGAGCTGGCATACGCAATTTGGGCTCAGTTCTCTTCATCGTCGGAATGGTGAGTACTGCTTTCCTTAATTTGTGGATTAACCCTTTCCATTTTCTGTGCTTCACTTTCCCCCCCAGATGGTCTGGCTCCCTGTGGCCTTGTATGTGCCGGCCATCACCTATAATCAGGGTGAGTTTGATATCGGTTTAAGCCTAACAACAATTTCCATTAACAAACTATGCGTACATGGAGAAAAATGACCCAGCTTGAAAGGGAAATAATTTGTTAACTATCTTAAAACGAACTCCCTATTATCTCCCTTATTTTCCCGAGTGCATCTATGCAAATATCCTTATTTACCTTGCATTATGACCGGCTTTCAGTGACCGGCACCGGCATCCATGTGATTACGCCCATTGTCTGCATCATCTGCACCTTCTACACGTGTGTGGTGAGGCTTAATTAAATTTTCTACCCAGCTCAAAGACTCGAACCCGAAGACGTTGTCCTTTCAGGGCGGGCTGAAGGCCGTCATCTGGACAGATGTCATCCAGAGCTTCGTGATGTACGGTTCCATCCTGGCGGTGTGCATCAAGGGCACTCTCGATGTGGGTGGTCTGGGGGTGGTCCTGCAGCGCAATGATGAGGGCGGACGCCTCAATATGCCGGAGTGAGTATCTTGGCCTGGGCCATGATTAATTGAGCTTGATAATTGATTTTGCAGGTGGACCTGGGATCCCACAGTGCGCCTGTCCATGTTGTCTGTGATTCTGGGCGGCACTTTGCACAAAATCCAGTCCTTCGATGTCAACCAGGTGTCCATCCAGAGATTCCTTTCCCTGCCCAGTCATGACCATGCCAAGCGGTGTATGTTTGTGTTCACTCTGCTCCTGATGTTCCTCCTGAGCTGCTGCTGCTATATGGGTCTGGTGTCCTATGCCGTCTACCATGACTGTGATCCCATAAGTACCAAGGTAAGTATAAAATAAAATCTAGTTTTAATCAAATATTTATTTAAGAATTTTCCCTTTTGCAGTTGGCGGCTGCCAGTGACCAGTTGCCATCTTTGCTAATGATGCGCACTTTGGGTTCCTGGCCCGGCTTGCCAGGACTCTTTGTGGCTGGCGTTTTTAGTGCTGCCCTGAGCTCCCTTTCCACGGGTCTCAATTCATTGGCTTGTGTGATTCTCCAGGATATGGTGAGACCCTTGCTGAGGAAGCCCTTGACGGAGCGCCAGACCGCCTTCTGGCTGCGGGCCATAGTCGTTGTGGGCGGCTTCTCCTGCATTGGCTTGGTCAATATTGTGGAGAAGCTGGGAATGGTGGTTCCATTGGCCACCACCACTGCGGCTGTGTCCATGGGTCCACTTTTAGGCATTTATGCCATGGGCGTGTGCCTGCCCTGGGTAAAGGGAAAGGTGAGGCGTTTGCTTTTAATTCCAAATAATATTAAATATAATTTAAATAAAATCTATTTATAATAGAGTGTCATGGTGGGCAGCCTGGTGTCCTTTCTGGCAGTGGCCTGGATATGTGTCAAGGCTCAGCTGGCCCAAATGGAGGGAGAGATTCGGTATCCCAAGCTTCCCGTGTCGGTAGATGGCTGTGACTATGCCTTTGACAATGTCACTGTCCAGGAGACCATCCACGGGTACAGGTAAGTATGGGTGGAGGGTTTGCTCCTTAAATAAATCCATCAAATGTTTTTTTTTCAGTCCCTCGGAGCGTAACCTCTACCATTTATCCTTCTTCTGGTACACGGCCTTGGGTGGGGTCATATGTACTGTGGTCTCTCTGTTGGCTGGCCTGGTTTTCGGCTGGGAGGATCTCAATAAAATGGATCCCGCCCTGATCACTCCTTGTATGCGACGCTTCTTGCCCAACAAGAATTATGAAGTTGTGAAGATGGAGGATCTCTTTAAGCGCAAAGCCGAAACTGAAGCTAAAAATGCTTCTTAAATCTTTTTGAATAAATTCTGTTATTTTTTGCTATGTGTAAATGCTTTTTATTGACTTGTGGTGTGTCCTGACGTATCCTAGCATGCTTCATTTATCCACCGCATCCTGTAAATATAATCACGCATCCTATAAACTCTTTGTTTTTGTTTCTGTTTGATCTCGTTTAACGCAGTATTTTGAAAGACGATTCGATCGACGAGTTCGCATCTTTGGATCCTGCCTCTTTGTGGTGATGAATGTGAGTTCAATTTTTACTGGAAAAATAATATAATAAAATTAATTCTAATAATGATTAGATTTTATGGCAACCTATATGTATTTATGTGCCGGCTTTGACGTTAAATCAAGGTGAATACCATAATCTTTAATATATTTCAAGAATGTGAATCAATGTTATATTTCTTAAATAGTTTCTGGCATAAGTGTTAGCACCATTGTTCCCCTGACCAGTTGTGTCTGCATTCTGTATACTTGTGTGGTGAGTTTTTGGTTATTCAAGCAACTAATTATTTATATTTTATATATTATATATAATTTTATTTATAATTAATAAGCAACTAATTATTTATATGTTGTATTTTTTAAGGGCGGCATTAAGGGCGTTGTTTGGACGGATGTCATTCAGGGCATTGTAATGATCGGCTCTATGGCCATAGTTATAATCAAAGGCACAGCGGATCTGGGTGGACTGAGTGTTGTCCTGGACCACAATCGTCAGTTCGGTCGCCTAGTGGGTCCAGAGTAAGTATTTATCTTCAGAATTTGAATACTTTTAGCTATACAAAATATATATTCTAGCATGACCTTTGATCCCACGGCACGAATGGGTGTGTTTGCTTTGTTTATTGGCGGCGTCTTCTTCAAACTGCAGGCCAATGGAATTAACCAGGCCATCGTCCAGCGGTATCTCACTTTGCCCAACAACAAGGCCGTGAAAAAGGCTCTGGTTCTATCCTTAATTGGTTTCATGATAGTCCTGTTGATGTGCGTTTACATAGGGATGCTAGCCTTCGCAGAATTCTATCATTGCGATCCCATAACAACGGGTGTAAGTAGCCTTATTTTATTCCTCCTTTCATTATGGTTTTTTAATGATAAATAAACATGTTTTTTAAATTTGTATAACCTTACTTTCCTAACCTTTAGTTAGCTAAGGCCAAGGATCAAGTGATACCCTTATATGTGGTCAAAAGCGTGGGTCATATTCCCGGCCTGGTTGGTCTCTTTGTGGCCGGTGTCTTCAGCGCAGCCTTGAGCTCCCTTTCGACTGCCCTAAACGCTCTTTCCGGTGTGATCCTCACGGACTTTGTGGAGCCCTTCCGGAAGAAGCCACTGACTGAGCGACAAACAGCCTACGTGCTGCGAGGAGTAGTCATCGCCTTCGGGCTGATCTCGATGGCCAGTGTCCCAATTGTCCAGAGACTGGGCCTGGTCATGCAGCTGTCCTCCACGGTGGCAGCCATTACATGTGGTCCGCTCCTGGGAGCCTTCAGTGTGGGCATGTTGCTGCCTTTTGTAAAGACTGAGGTTGGCTTTGAATTAGTTTTAATTATAATCAAAGCCATTAATAATATACATCCTTTTTAGAGCCTCCTTACTGGCATCTCGGTGGCCTCGAGCTTCACAGCCTACATTGTGGTGCGGGCTCAGATAGCCATTTTCACAGGATCTCTGACCTTCCCCTCGAAGCCCGTCTCCGTGGAGGATTGCGACTATTCCTTTGACTTGGCAGCCAACTGGAATGCCACCACGACGGCGTATGTAATTGTTCCAAGTGATCACTGGCCTCTATATATGTCTAATTTCCTGCATTCCTTTTGTTAATTTCACGCAGAACCCCTACTGAATCCACCAGTCATGGCATCCATGAGATCTCATTTTTGTGGTACACCGCAGTAGGTTCCCTGGGCACCCTCTTCGGATCCCTGCTGGCCACCCTCTACTTTGGTCGACAGGATCCCCGGGTGGTGGACAAGGAACTGATTAGCCCGGTCCTGAGGAAGTATTGGTATGGCCAATATGAGAGCGTGGCCAGCGAGGAGAAGGCCGAGTTGGCGCTTCACGAGTCCAAGACGCTGCCCAAGCTGGAGCAGGACTAGGGATAATAATAATCATAATCTTAATCCCATAAAATATATTTATCCTGTATATACAACCCGAAAGACCTGTAGTTTCTTCTTAGGCTTAAGACTTGTTTTGTGCATAATCTAAACCGAATGCTGGAGCTTGACTTTTTTAGCTAGCCTGTAAATGAAACCTTCGACTGGGTCTGTCGTATATGATTAGAGTTTCTTGAGGAATCCCTACTTATACACACTCATTCTTTCAGTACTTTGAGAGACGTTTCAGCCGGCGAATGCGATTGTTCGGAGCCAGTCTCTTTGTCCTTAAGGCGGTGAGTATTTGAGAGAGTTATAGCTTTCAGATCTCTTGAAATAATATTTTATATATTCCTGCAGATCATTTGGCTACCCATAGCTGTCTATGTGCCCGCCTTGACGTTCAACCAAGTGTCTGGCATTGACATCCACACCATTACTCCCATAGTGATCATCATTTGCACCTTCTACACCTGTGTGGGCGGCCTCAAGGGCGTGGTCTACACGGATGTTGTTCAGAGCGTCATCATGTACGGATCCCTGATAGTGATTATGGTCAAGGGCACCGTGGATTTGGGTGGCTTTGGAGTTGTGTGGCAACGTAACATGGATGGTGGACGCCTCAACACACCCGAGTATGTGGAAATTGTATTCTCCTTGAGATATATTTTAAGGAAAAATTTTAAACTTAAACACAGATGGACCCTGGATCCCACAGTCCGGCTGAGTGTTTTGTCCGTCTTTGTGGGTGGAACCTTCTTCAAGCTGCAGAGCACCTCAATCAACCAGACTACGGTTCAGCGTTTCATGTCCCTGCCATCTCTGAAGGCCATTAAACAGACCCTGTTCGGCTTCTCCATTGGCCTGGTCCTGCTCTTCAGCGGCTGCATCTATGTGGGATTGGTGTGCTATGCCACCTACTACGATTGCGATCCCATGTCGACGGGGGTGAGATCTTTAAATATTTCCCTCAAGATATTATTTTATATATGATTATCTCCTAGCTGGCTGGCCGCCGGGATCAATTGGTTCCCCTGCTGGTGATGCGAGTCCTGGGCGTGGTTCCTGGCCTGCCGGGACTCTTCGTCTCCGCTGTGTTCAGTGCCGCGCTGAGCTCCTTATCCACGCTCCTTAACTCCCTGGCCGCCGTAATCCTGGAGGACTTTGTGCGGCCGCGCATGGGAAAGGCGATGAAGGAGAGCCATGTGGCCCTTACCATGCGCCTGGTGGTGGTCACCTTCGGCATCAGCTCGATTTTTATGGTCTACGTGGTGGAGAAGCTGGGCATGGTGCTGCAGCTGTCGGCCACGCTCCAGTCGAGCCTGTACGGCCCGATGCTGGGCATATTCACGGTGGGCATGCTGATGCCTTGGGTGGGCGATAAGGTGCGTAAAGGATTACAAGAGGATTCTGGAGAAAAGAATAATGAAATCATGGTTTTAATTAACCAATTACAGTGCATTTTCGTGGGCAGTGTTGTGTCGTTTATGACCATGGCCTGGATAGCGGTGAATGCCCAGATAGCCAACGTAACCGGTTCCTTCCGGCACACCAAGCTGCCCGTTTCCGTGGAGCAGTGTGACTACGATTTTGACATGAGTCGCTACCTGAATTCCACAGCGGAATAGTAAGTTTAGCCAGAATAACCTGTTAACCTGATTAGCTTATAATAATTATACATTTTCAGCGAACCTCATAGCGGCTCCTCTATTTATCACATGTCCTTCCTATTGTACGCCATGCTGGGTTCCTTGCTCACAATTATTATTTCCAACTTGGCTACATTGGTCTACGGGCGTCAGGATATCAGGGATGTGGATGAGACCCTACTGGCCCCAGTTGTCCAACGTTATTTGAGGAAGAATCAGTATTACGAGACTGTGGAGCTTAAGAAACAACAGGTGGCTTCGAGGCTTAGCGAGAGTTCCGATTGATTTTCTCCATTTTTTTTGTTCCTATTAATGTAAATATTATTACTTTCATTGTGTTATCCTTTTAATAATGTTTCTTTATTATTATTAAAAATTGAGGCTCTTCAAAGTAAAATAAAACTATTTAATCTATTCATAAAATATGAAGTCACGTGTCATTTACCTACCGTAAGCACATATCCCATATAATATATTATTAAAAATCCTATTCCATTTATTTAAAATTCTTCCTCTTAATCTCGGAGACCTTTTTATAATTTAGATATATTTTCCAAGACTGCCAGTCTTATGACACGATAAGGACAACGACTGCTCGAGAAGTCCCAACCTTGCTATAAAACTGTCAGTCAAGGAAAATCTTCAAGGTAAGTAGAGGCATAAAATACTATCTCTTTCCTTTGACCTCCCCTTGACCGATTCCGGACTTGATGCGTTGCAGGAACCGCCGCTGTGGAACGGATCCCCTGGGGACACAGGGTGGGTAGGTCATGGCCGGAAGACAGACCACCTGATCCTCTCTACTGTTGTAAGGACGCGACACGGGGCTCCTAGAGACCCCCGTCGGAGATTGCTTGGATGTGCGTCCAGTAAGATTTGGCATGCTGTACGAGGGGTTTTGCCTCTGAAGACGAGGCTTGGACAGTGACCGAGGCATTCTCTTGGAGTCCTGATCCGTGCAGGTCTGACAGATATGGTAGAACAAGGGCTGTTGTTGCTGGCACAGCTGATGTTGGGGACCTCGTGACGGGGTTTCCTTGCCATCGCCGCCTGAGGATCTTTTCGTGGGATCCATGCTGGAGCTCCTGCCTTTGAGGGGGCTTCCGGACCGTTTCCGTTGCCACTCCAGCTTCCGCTCCTGCTCCTGCTCGCGCTCCTCCTTGCGACGCAGCCTGTTCTGCCTCGCCTGATTGAGTGCCCTGTAGTGCACGGTCTGGTTGTCGATGAGCATCTGGGTAACGAACTTGAATTGGTTCAAGTTGGTCTCGCTCTGGTCGGAAATTTCTAAGGAGAAATAATGTCAGTGCTTGAGGGCTGAGTGGGCTTAGCAAAAGGATATTGGTTTTCCGTTCTAAACAGAATAGAATTAAAGGGGATTTTAAAAATAAATTCTGTAATTGACCTAACAGGAGATTTTTGAGCAGAAGCTTAAATAACAAGAGGTAATCCTGGAAGGTAATCTGGGAGAAGAGAGGTTACCAGGCAGAAGATTAACTATCAGGATGTTACCTACGAGTTGGGTAATAAGCAGAGGTTGCCTGGTAGGAGGAGTTTACTTAACAAGAGGTTAACTAACAGGAGGTTACAGCATCTTTCAATCTGGATATTCTTCAACTTAAAACACTTACTGCTCATAACTTCACTATAGATTTTGTTGAGCATCGCCTCCTGGCGCAGTATCTCCTTGGACAGCCGCTCCATTTTGGCCAGGGACTCCTCGAAACACTTGGCCACCATTCCCTGCACAGCCTCCTTCACCGAATCCATGACATTGTCATGGATGATGCTAAAGAAGTCGGCGAAGGACTCCTGCAGGTCACAGTTGGGATTTTGGCTGGGCATCTCCGATTTCGGACCTAGTTTTGGGCTCTTGGGTTGATCGTTTCCAGTGTCTTCAAGGAATTTAACGCTGCGCAAGGATGAGTCCTTGACCACCGAAGGCATGGACTTTTTTGGACGTTTCAAGCGCCTTAAGCCAGGATCCGCGTCTTGTACTTCGGTCCTCTTTTTGGCTGAACTCTTAGATCGAGCGGAAAGGCGAGGCGTACTGTCCTTGACTGAATAGTTTCTCCTTATGACATCATAGCCGAAATGTCTGGCCGATTTTGTAAAGCAGTAATTTGGAAACATAACTTTTTTTTGACGAATTTTCAAATAGTAAATCGATTAAAAACTTGTGGAGGATTTATCAGCACTTTTAAGAAGTTTAATTATTAATTTTGAAGCTTAAATATAAGCTTGAATTAATTCTTTAGATTTTTTTCTGTAGAGAATCTTTTGTTTTTATGTTTTTCTGTGAACAACAAATTTTAATTTCTCTAAGACAAAGAATTCTTTAACGATTTCTTCTTTCTGCTTACTAATTTGCTAATAGCATTTCAATTAAAAGTTGACAATTACTTTACAAAATCATAATTGCAAACAATTTGCCCAATGCGCCGTCTGGAATAAGCTTCTTAATGGATTTTCCTTCTCTCTGCCGTGCCAAATGAAGCGAGTTTCCTGTGGCGGAAAGTATTTTTCCCACTCCTGTCTCCCCGTGATGAGAAATAAATTTATTCGAGTCCTGGCTGGCCCAAACAACCAGTTGCCATAGTTTCCATCGGCCGTCGGCCGTCGGCCGTTGGGATGTTTACTCATGCGATTAAACATCAGGAAGTGGAGAATGCAAGCTTTCCAAGGGTGAAGAGCCAGCCAGTCATAAGGCAAATATAAACAGATTCGCCGAGGTTTGCACGGTAAATTTGCCATTTTGCAGACAATAATAATAATAACAATAAATGGAAATGGAGTACCCGCTGGCTGTTTGCAGGACCCACAGAAACCAATATGTTGCCATTGTCTGCTAGGGTTTTGTCGCTCAATTTATCCTGCCCATGTTGACTTTCCACTTTTCACCAGTGACGTCAGACGGAGGCCACAGACAAGTACCACATCATCGCAACAATTATAAGGGAAGTGCGAGCGGAGTGTCCTTGCGCCCATTGTTCATTGGGGCGAGAAATATAAAGGAGGATGTTCCAGCGCGTGCCGAGAAAATGAATGAAAATGCGAGAGACGCTCGAGAATTCGCCGCTGCCTTTATTCTGCTGTCTACACATAATTATGAAATAAATATTAGCTTAAACCAAATTGACTAAAACGTTATGCTCTATTAACTCTTATGGTCTACTTATGCTTAATAGGTTTTGGTTTAAGATGCTTGGACAAGTTTATCCACCATTACGAGTGGCTATATATATACACACGGATGAGTTGGAATTTTAATAGCCTTAACAGCTAGTTAGGACTGGAGAGAAATATGGCTTAAATTTTCCACTAAATGGGTCACACACACAAATAAAATCAGTCTGATGAGTAGATTACAAGTAGGAGAGGTTGAAAATTAGCTTTTAGGGAGGCTGAAACCAGGACAATACTCTCTTAGGTGTCACAAAAAAATCTATACTAAATTTTATGTATTAGAATGATAAATATCTGTTAAATTTAAAAACAGAAAGATTGTAATGTGATAATTTATAATAAAAGTTCATGTTTAATGTAAAATTTGATAAAAATAATCATAAAATAATTTAGCCTTATCACATTTTCCCAAAACAAATTGCAAATTTAAAACAAAATTTAGATTTATCTATTTTTACATGCATTTTTGTGACACCCAATAGTTTTTTCTTACCATCTCCAAGTATAGATTCAGTTAAATCGCTTAATTACAATTAAAAGTCATACAAATGCCTGTTTTTAGATAATGCATAAATACTTACTTAAGCATAGATTGCAATTGTATAATAAATTGGTTTGGAAATTCGTAGCGTAGACTTGGCACACTTACAACTATCGACTTGCATTTGGCTTTCACTATGCCCCGTACTTACTATCGAACTTATTGTCTAAGCCTCTGGTGCTCTGGCGGAAGGAGCTCCTCCCTCCGCTTAGAGGAACTCCGCATCGCTGAAGGACGTGGGCCCGTGGACCGCAAACAGCGAGGGCTTGCGGCTGGTGTGGGCCAGCTATCATACCTCTGACATGGCCGGCACGGTGATCACCTTGCTGGGCCGCTCGCAGATGACGACGCGGGCATTGGTCTTGTTGGTTGACCGCCGGCTCACAGTCAGCGAGGTGGTTAAAGTCCGCATGGAGTCGCAGCTGTTGTGGAGCCGCCGTCCCACAGTGTGGCAGCGATTCTGCTGCGAGTTGTTGCGGTAGGACTTGCAACAGCAGGTGAACCACTTGAAGGGCGGGAAGCGACTGGTGGGGGAGAAACAAATACAAAAAATATAAAAATAAATGTTTGTTACATTTTTAAATACGTAATTAAATATTTAAGATGCTTAATCAATTTTTAATAATTTTTTAAGCTCACCTCAGAGTCCGAAACACCTGCGAGGAGAAGAGACAGTAAATCAAGGGATTGGCCGCCGAATTCAGCGGAGCCAGACTCTGGATGAATGTGGCAATGGCTATGTTGGTCTGCGAGTGCGGAATCTGTCCAAAGACCTGCAGCAGATCGAAGATGATGTAGGGCGACCAGCAGATGATGAACACAAACACAATGGTCAGTGTCATCTTCACCGTTTTGACCTTGGCCCGAGGTATGATGCCTCGGGAACTGGCACGTCTCGCCGGAGCGGCTCCAAAGCCAGCGCGCTCTGCAAGGAAAGTATACAAATATCAAACAATAATTATAATTAAGTTCTCTATAATGCTAGGTATATTTCTAGGAATTATTTGACCCACCTGTGGGCACAAATATGGAGCCCTTGGCCCATATAGTCTTTACTATAATCGCATAGCAGGCGGAGATGATCAGCGCGGGCACTGCAAACAAAGTGGCCGAGACCAGGCTCATGTACACCTGCCATGCCATGGGTGAACCCAGCTCGATCCAGCACTGCGGATGTCCCTGGATGAGCTTTTCCTCGTACAAGACCAGGATGGGCAGAGAGAACAGAGCCGAGATGAGCCAAGCACCGGCCACCAAGTGGCGGGCTCGTTTCCCTAAGGGGGGAAAAGGTATAAAATATGAAGATTTTTAAAAATAGATTTCTTAAGTGTTTCTTATCTATTTTTAAACGAAGAATAATACGAAAATTTGTTAAATTGACGAGCACATAATCCCAGCAAACACGAAACAGCGCTTTGGCTAACAACATTTGTCAATTAGAAAACTTTGCGCTTAACTTTGCGACTTACATGACTTTGAGAAGTTCATGGGATGTGTGATGGCATCGTATCTGTCGATGCTCATGGCCACCAGGACATAGGTGGAGGAGTATGTGACGCACACCTGCGAGAAGCGGATGACCTTGCAGGCCAGGTTGCCAGCCCGCCATGAAATCGTGATGCGCCAAATGATGTCCGTCAAGACGTTGAGCAGGCCCACGCAGAGATCTGACAGGATGGATTGAAAATAATGTAAGGAAATAATCAAGAAACCTCAACACAACCAAAACTCACCTGCCAGAGCTAGCTGCTTGATGAAGTAGTTCATCCGCGACTTGCGATTCTTGTTGATTAACATCACAAATAAAACCGCCGAGTTGCCCAGGACGATGACGGTGAACAGGATCCACAGCACCGCAAACTGTTCCGTCTGCAAGGAGAGGTTGAGAGTGTGGTCACATTTCATTAAGCGCCTATAAAATTCATTGTCAACAAAGTGTTAATAACGGAAATCACGCATAAAACTCAATTTAATGCTCCCCAAACACACACTCGCACACTCCCGGAGTCACACACACTCGCACACACGATGTTTATGGCTCTTTAAATAGCCATAAAAATGATAGAGCTATGAAGTCAAGGCGGAGAAGGCGGACAGGAGGGCGACGGCCGGCAGGATGTGCCAGCGGAAGTTTGCTTCTTTCCAGCTCAGTACTAACAAGACTAGGACAACACGGCCAACCTGCACACATACACACAGTCGGGGATGGAAGGGCAGACAGCAAACGTTATTCCTGCAGGAAATTGCTGCCAAGATTGAGGACCTGCACTCGGCAAAAAGGTGATGGTCTCAGGACGAAACCCTTTAACATAAAAATATAATTTTTTTTGTGGCCAAATTAAAGTATTTTTGAGTGAGTTAAAATAATTGCTAAGGACCACAATAAAATCTATTATTCTCTAATTAGTATCTAAAGTTTTTCAAGGTTGTTCTTTGAATATAAAGCCTACTTGTTTTTAACAATTTAAATAAAATCTGTTGTACATTGTTTTAAACCTTATATTTACTTTATTCCCTTAAAAAAAATCACCTATTTTTCTTAGTATTCAAGGGAATCTGAAAACTCAGGAAAGTGTCGTTCTATTAATAAAAAAAGAGCATTCCCCGCTAATGCCACTGATAATGATACTGCAGTCTGGGTCTCCAAGCCCTCGCCTCCTAAGCTCACCTCCCGTGGGAAGATGTATGTTTTTGCAGCAAATTAAATCTTTCAAGGCGCGTCTCACAGGACTCCAGGACTCGCATCATCTACTGAAGGTGAGTTTGAATTATGGCCTCGGGTCTGTGTGCAGTCTGACGCCAACGCTCCGCATCGACGCCTTAAGGGCGCACAGCGTAAACTTGTCCCGAAAAAGCCAAGCAAGAAACTTGACAGGCTTCGTCCTGCGTCCTTGAAAGTGTGCTCAGAGACCAAAGGCGCCTCAACTTATGCTACAACTTTTTTTGCGGCTCATACTTGCAGTATATTCACTTGTTCTTTTTGTCGGCCTAAGTGCGACTTCTAAATATATATAGTATATACGAAAAGAGAACAGATATATCTCGTTGCGGAGACTCTTTGGTGCCTGGACCTGTCTGCCAGTCCATCATGTTGCGCAAATTGGCGCATAAATCAACAAATGAGCAAAGCGCCGGCTATTTTTACTCATTCTTGGCACATCCTGTCTGCCCCGTTTTTCATTATTTGCCGGTGCCGGTGCCGGTGCCGGTGTCGGTGTCGCGTTTATTATTAAATGTGGCTGGCCGGGCTGCCCTCATTTGTTAGCTGCAAATATTTCTCAACAGTTTTCTCCTGAGCTTTGATTTGATTGTTCCCGTCAGAAAATGACTCGGCAAGTTTGCTTTAAATCCTTTATCGGCTCGGTGTCGTAAGGTGTTTGTGTTCAAGTGCAATTTTCCAGCATGACTTTGGAGAAAGTCCTGCGAGAATATTCCAGCTCTGAGCCAGTCAGAACTTTCCGAGCGTAGCAAAACTTTTTCCCATTTGATGTTGGCTTAGCTCGTATTTTTATTAGACATTTTTTCTAGGGTGAATTTTTTCGCACGTTTTGTTTGCTTTGCTTTTTTTTTGTCGGGAAGTGTTGGCAAAATATTTGACTTAACAGATTCATATTTTTAACACTCAACGAGTGGGAAATTGTCTCCATTGCTGTTTTAAGAGCCTGCCTGTGGTTTCTATTAGTACTTTTAAAGCGATTTAAAGCCATAAGGAGAGTAAAGCAATTTATTTAAAAATAATTTTAAATATATATTCATTGAGAAAAACGAGTCCACGAATTAAATTTAAGGAACAGCATATCAAAGGCTCAACAATAAAATAAATACCTGAATTTATCAGATTTCTTTTAGTAACTTTTAGATTTTTATTGTGTCCCCATGCTGCGGGCGCCATAAAAATGTAATAAATGGCACATTGTAAGCCTTTTTTAATGATCGACCATTCCTGGTTACGTTTTTTACCCCCTTTACTGTGCGAATGTGTGTGTTGCCCCTTTTTTTGGCCAGTCATTATGCCCTTTTCAATTTGGCTTTGCACCTCGAGGAAATTGCTTTTTTTTGCCAGAGAGAACATTAAAAGTGCCAAATTTAATTTCAGGCAGAAAAAAAAAGTAAGGCCAAAGCAAGAGCTTGAAGAAAAGCACAGATAAAACCTCAGAGGGCGGCATCCGACCCGTAAATCCTTATTAAAAGGCAATTTCTGCAGCGGGGCCAGGCACCTGTTGAGCCCCGGAGCAACTTTATCTGCCGCAAACTATTATGTCTGATTATTAAGTGGGACAGCCATAACAATAGCAGCCACTTGGCACTCGAGTGCCATGCGCTCCGCCAGGATGGCGTCCCTTTCCGCATCCGCATCCGCATCCCTATGCCCATTGTGGGTTGCGACTTTAAGTGCACTTTGTGCGACTTTGGGGATTGTGGCTTTAAGCCTTGGACTTGGCTAACTCTCTCCTGCTGACAAATTTCCACTGCTGCCCGCGGATCGTAAAATGCAGCAACAAAGACAAATGGCTGGCCACCAACAAAAGGCAATGGGAAATTAATTTCATTTTGCAAGAAAAGAGAGCTTTTCCCAGCAGTTGCATTTGCAGCTGGAGCTGCGCTTATAAATCAGTGGCCGTCGGCACAAGCTGAGAATGAACCCAGAAAGGCGTGTTGGCCCAAGTCATTGTATTCGAGATTGTGGTGGTGGAAATGCGCTTTATAAATAGCTAAAAGGGTATTTTCCAAGGGAATAAATGGAAGAATACATCTCAATGTCTGAATAAATATTTGTGAAGTTAATTTATTAATGTAGAAATACTTTAGATTTCAAATTAAGAACATTTCGTGGGTATCCTATATATTTTTGGTTTAAGGATTAAGATTATTAGTTAAATTACTTTCCTTTAGGTACTAAGGTTGCCTTTAGCCCTCATTTCACAAGTTTCCTGCCTAATTTTTATGTCTACATTGACCTCAAATTAAAAAGAAATTCACTGATTTTATAGGACACTTAAAAGTCCGTCATACCACGTTTCCCCAAAAGCTTAATAAACTTTTATTTTCGTTTCTCATATTTAAAAAGCAACCGAGGCTAAGGACACCGAGCACATGGCACTCGGCCACCATTTTTATTTTTTTTGTTTCCTTTTCCTATTTTTTTGTTGGCACAGCTTAAGTTTTTATGTGTGTGTAGTGTGTGGAATGTGTTTTGTTTGGCTGTTTATTTGTTTGTTTGTTTGTTTGTTTTCGTTTCTCTCGCACTTTTCAGGGCATTCATTAATAGCGATTACATTGTGCTTGAGTGCCTTGGCTCCGTAGAACTTGCATAAAGTAATATTAAATTCCATATTACGTATACGCAGCGTGCTGAGCCAGCAAATGGTCAGATAATAAGCATTAGGAGAAACTTTCTCCAAGACAGGTCAACGAACTCGAGCAAGTAGAAAGGCGAATAAAGAGATATATACAGAAGAAACACAGGTCAGCAGGATCTTAAGAGAAAAAAATGTCGCCTTAAGTGTTAAGATAAAGATAGTTTCATTAAGCCAATCAAAAATATCATAAATATATGTTATTAAAAGTATTTACAGAGCACTAAAGACATAGTATTAAAGTATAATAACTTTTATTTTCTGGGAAACAACAGCAATAGAATATTGTTGACAACAAATTCAAGTTCAGAGTCCGGAAAACCCACTCTTTAATCGCCGCTGGCTAGTGTAATCATCGCCCCAGCGATAAACATTCATATACACACAGAGACCAGAAGGATACTTGAGCTGACAGGATACAAGAGCGTATTATTCTGGCATAAAAACATGCATTTGGGTCAAGCCGAGCACATCAATCATGGGTTTTATAGTGGTTCGCTCGCATTTTATGAACTGATCTCCTAGAAAAGCCACTGGAAGTCGGCAACCGAAAACGGGACGGGTGACATGTAGGGAGCCCCGACCTCTACTGCGCTTTAATACGCCTAATGGCCAAACATTTTGTCATCAGCAGGCTTAAATCATCCCCCGTTGGCCGTGCATACTTTGGCGTTGATGTTGACACAAATTGAAATTAATAAAAGCTCGACATTATGGCCAAAAACGGAGCACAGGGCTGGGATGGATGCTGTGTACATGTACGCACTGTTGACAAGCTGTTGAGTGGAATTTCGGCTTGTGCCCGGTCTGGTAAGGGGAAATATGAAAAATGGCCAAAGATTTGCCAGCGTAATTGTGGTCAGTTATGGCAACGTGCAGCTGAGAGCTAATAAGCGACCCACTGGCTGACATAATGGCTATTTAACTGGTCCTCTCCCAGTATCTAGCTTCAACCATAGTTAAAGTCCATCTTGATATACACGCCCCAAAGTATTTATTTCTGCGGCTAATGAGAGATTAGTAAAACGACTCCCTTTCTCCGCTGACCTACTAAGCGAGACGATAAATTTTGCAGCAAAAAAGAGGAACGAATATAGCCAAGGGCCAAACCTCAAATTGTTACGCCAGTGACTCGTAAATTCTGGGGTCAACAAAACACATTAATCAAATGAGTCGAACATAAATTTGGTTAGTTGGCCCAAAGATGGCCATAAAAGAAATGTATAGATAGCCTTCTCTGTGGTTTGTTGTCGCAATGCAAATGTTGTGTAATGTATAAATAAATAAGAAGACCAAACATAAATATGACTCCGAATAGGCTGATGTCCGGATAACCTCAGCAGAGCAAAGGCTGAATTAAAAGTTGGCCAAAAATAACAAGGAGAGCAGGAAAGGCTGGCAAAATTTGACCAGACAATGGGAAAACAAAGCCAAGGCTGAGATACACGAGAAGAAAATGTATCTTACATGATGGATGGGTTATAAATTGATTTTACAAGAAGTTAAACTTAAAGTGTTAAATAAATAAGGAAAATATGATATTGTAAACTGTATAAATATGCTAGAGTTGACCTTAGAGGCGAGATAACTTTGCTTAAATATTAAAAAAAAGTATATTAGGTATTAGGTATTTACGTTACTATAACTAACATATCTTTAGAGTGCATTAAAAAATGTATAAGATTTATTTTGGGAATTCATTTTTAAAATACGACAACTATTTAACATAGCAATTTAGGTCAAGTTATATAGGGTTTTAACATAGAAATCTCTGAGTACATTTTTCCTATTAAGATCCAATTTAAAGTCAACAATTTTACCACATATGTTTTTGGTTTTGTGTACTATTATTAACATGAGGCAACCAGCAAACAATAAATACAAGCACGCGCCTAGAACTATGCAAAACAAATTACAGCCTAGCCTTCGGGGCGAACAAGAGGAAGCGAAGAATCTGCTGCGGTTGGCGGAAGTTATGGCCCCACATGCATGTACCTCCAAGTCTGTGTGTTCAAAGCAATTTGCATAAACAACATAGGCATTTGTGTGATGGGCACACCGAAAGTCAAGTCAGGCATAAATTTGAATATTTTTCCCAGCCATTTACCGCTTGAGTTGGGTTCCCCTTCGGGCAGCCCCGGCGATAATTAACACATAAGCAACAGACACATGTCCTGTCGACTCCTGCTCCCTGTCTGGCAATCGGCCTCGTCTGCCAAGTGAACTGAGGGACAGGGCATTAAGTAGCCAAGCCAAATCGTTTTATTTGTGCGGTCAGCAGATACGAGTAAGTTGACAGGCAACTCTGGGCGTCGAAATAGAAGTCAGGTTTTAACTGGACACCGCCTGTCAGTCAGTCAGTCAGTCTGCGAAAGTAAGCAGTTTGATATTCGCCCGCAGACAACTTGATACGGGCATTATCGTGAATATTGATCCATGTCTGGAGGTCCTGTAAGAACTACTTATTTTTTAGGGGCCACTGGGAGGTGCTGACATAGTTTACACGTGCATGACATTTTACTGAGCACTTAAAGCTAGCCAGTATTCTAGGAATAATTTTGCTTTGACTCCCTGACTAATTGGTCATTTTTTTACTATTTTTTCCAACTACTAATTATTGCGCGTCACTTAATTAAATAAAATCTCGAAAACTAAACAAGAATACAAGTTTGCTTGCGCTGGAACTTCCTCTACCCAAAAGAGCAATTCACCTAATGTCTATAGACATCATTAGAAGCCTGTTGTCCAACTTTAGATGAACTTACTCTCTCTTCAAACTGCCAGCCAAAAAAACGAGACCAAACAAAACTGGAAGCTAGAAAACTTTCAACTACAAACTTGGGACCAACATTCGTTTAAAGATAGGCGAGGCTATGTAGCACCGGAAGGCCCGGGTGTTGTGTTGATGTATCGGCTTTACTATCCGCCAACTGGGTAGAGCCATCTTTCCCCCATTCCACCCGCAGGAATCCAACGAATTTAATTAACGTCCAGTTCTAGCCACCCAGCGACAGCTCCACCTAGCGATTAACGAAAAGACAAGCACGAAGTTCCGAGCTCCATCGAGGGCCCAGAAAGAACAGCAAAACCTATCGAAAGCTAAATAAACTTTTTCTTAATTTAAAATTCCACAACTGGCACTTGTCAAAGGCGAAAGGAGCCGGAGGAGGAGACAGAGGCAGATCCGGAAATGCAGCAGCTCTATGAGGAAGCGGATCGGACAAGTTGGCAAAAAGTCGGTCGACTGTCGGTCGGGCTTGGAAGGCTGCGCCCTGGCAGGCAGTCAAGTGGTCTGGACTCCGGGACTAAAAACTAGTCGCCAGAGTTGTTATTTCTGATTTTGTTGCTTCTCTGCAGTTTACGGATTCTTTCCCTTTTTGTTATGTTTCCGCTTTTCCCACACCGCTGTGGACGTGAGTTTTACACCACAGAAAAAATTCCTTGAATATTCTGGCGACCATTAAGGTTTAAAGTAATGGGATAGCATACAAACTTGTTACTTTAGTAAAGGAATAGAGTTTATGTTTTAGTTAATAATATTTTAATAAAAAGTATAGAATATTTGGATAATTTTTTTAGTTTCTGTGTACTTTGTGAAGCAGCTCTTGGCGTCTGACTTTGATTTCGTTTAAAGTAAGACCCGATTCCTCTGGCACTCGCTCTCTCTCTCGGTCTGGAGGTGCCAAGTCAAGTAATTTTGTGTGTAAATGAAAAGTGTTGCCATGTTCTGTTATGCAAATTGCTGCTGTTGTTGTCGTTGAGGGATTGCTGGGCCCTGACTTTCGCATATAAACTTTACCGCCGGAAAAGGAGAAGATGTATGTAGGTCCAAGCCCCCAAAGCCGCCTCATGTGTACTTTATATCTTGGGTTTAGCCGCAAACAAGTTATGTCACTTGTAATGCAATTAAATCTTATTTAAATTAGGAATTTCCGCTATTAAGATGGTTTTAGAAAATGTACAAAGTGTCATCACAGTTAATTGGTGTTTTATATTTAATGACACCTGTTGGAAATGATTATTATTAAATTTATTATGTTTATTTATTAAATTTAACTTTTTCTACAAAATAAATTATGTTATACAGTCTCAAAATATTTTTAGTTATACGATTCTGTAGGTAATTGTTTAAAGAGTATTTTTAAATATTTGTACAACAGCAAATTCAATTTTTACTGTTTTGAACTTTTCATTCTTAAGGAAAGTTACAAAAAGTTTATGAATACTCTTGTGCATTAATTTTAAGTAGATTGAATAAATTAAATAAATCAGGCATCTTCTTGCCTTTTTAATTGTATTTAATATGTTTTTAAGTGGTTTTTGAACAAATTGTGGTCTCCTTTAAATTAACATTTACTCTATTAAGAGTTCTTTCTAGTTTTTTGAACTAGATTGTTATATGTAATTGCAATGCAAACGCTTGATTGAAAAAAGTTGTAGACCATAAAATGTGAAATGTGAATCAAATGCAACAGTAAATGTCTAACTATGCGGGCGTATCGGCGCACTTCTGTGTGTGTGGGTGAGCTGGCATTATAAAGTGCTTTGTGTCAAAGGCAAAAATGCATGGCGTATACGTGATGTGCAAGCCAAATGCAAGCACGCACTTAATCATTTATGCACACATACACAGCTCACACACAACACACACCCATTGTGTGTCACATTTGACACTGAGCACGTAGAAAACGGAGACTGTTACACGCCTTGGTGGAAATCCTGCTTTTAAGTTTATTCGGGATCTACTTTAGTGGCAACTGCAAGAGCCATAAAGGCGAATTATGTGACAAATAAGGGGACTGGGAAATATAAAGGAATAATATAGGGTTTGATAAATAATGAAAAATAAATAATTACAACATTTTTAATTAATAATTTCGTATTATTTACTTATTCGAAACTTCGCCTCATAAAACAATAAACAAATCGGGGTCATGTTAATAAACATTGGTGGAAACATCAATAAATTTTAAATTTAATTCCCTTACAGCCATTAATAAAGAAGGAATATTATATGATGTAAACACACGGAAGCTGTTTGGCATCTCTCGCGCCATCAGTGTCATGCAACTTGCCAATGACAGAGCCAATCGGTGAGGGGCGGCGAGCGGGGAGAGATGATGTTTGTGCCAATTTCATCGAAATTGCGTAAATGACGTCGCCCACCGACCCCACTCATTGCACCGCCGCCGCCGCCTCCACCTCATTGCGCAACCCCATCAGTGCAACACCGTTCCGTTCCCCAAAAACATCATTTTGTCTTGCCACTTTGAAGCTTTTTTGGCGTGTACTTCCCTTACTTTGATGTGGCGTTCTCGGTCTCCCTTGCTCGCGATGTTGAAAGAAATTGTGCTCTATCTGCCTTCAGTCTGACACATGGAAAACACCTCCTCTACTCCTGCATAAAGAACATATATATTTTAAGCAAAGCTAAAGAAATTCGGGGAATTTTTTAAGTGAATTTCAGCGGAAACTGGTTTCTTACGAGGGGGAGCATTTTCTTGTTTTGTTTAGCTTTGCTCAGGTAAATTCAGTGTGCTCTAAATAAAACCATGAAGGTCAATTGATAAAGGTCTTTATTCAGTCTTTATATAACTGTGCTGTTTGTAGTCTCTGGGCACTGCAAGTGGCATTCCCTGGGATTTGGGTCTTAACAAATCGTTGCATTACAAACACAAAATGCATCTGCCAGGAATTTGTTTTACTTAACTAACACAGAATCCTGGTACACAAAGAAAAGGGATCAGGGAATAATTCAGTCTTGATAAAGTTGCAACAAAAAATGTGTATAGTGATATATAATAATTTTTTATAATTTTACTGCTTTCACTTTCATAAGCAACATCTTGAATTTATAGTCTCTCCATGAAGTTCTCCGAAACAACAAGTTTTCTTTCTGAAACAGCAAGCTAAGATTATTTTAAATAACTATAATAATAAGTAGAATTTACTCGCCTTAAAGTTCTTGTTTTTCTCTGAGTGCAGCCACCCATTTGAGCCATTTAATATAATTCATTTAAAGCGCCACACAATTCATTGCATACTTTGGTGCGTCCTGAAGGGCTGACCTACTTGCCAGGCTATGTAAATAGCTCAGTCTCAGACGGGGGATCCCAGCCACACTCCATCCTCCGCCAGTCTGTCTCCCTTTCTCTATATATTTATACATCTCTCTCTTTCTTCTGACACTTTTTTCACTGCTTCCGCACTTGAACTATTTTCTGAGCATAATTTCGCTGTTGGTTTGTCGCCTTTTGCATTTTCTCATTAAGAGCATTTCGCGCACTTTGCACAAAAGCAGCTGGAGATGAAGCCGAAGATGAATGTTCTCTGCCTCGGGGGATTTCCCTTCAGCCCGTGTCCTTCGTCCTGCTCTGGATTCTCCGCTTTGCATGCAGCTTAGTGTCGTAAAACTCCATACACATTCTGCTGCAATTATCTGGCCTGGGGGTCATCTGGGTCCCTTAGGCGCGGATTTCAGCGCTTTTACGATTTGCATAATTTACACAAACGCATTTTTTGCAGCTCCAGTGTTTTCCCTCCTTTTTACGATTTTTTAAGTGCCACTCTTAGTGTCGCTTTTTATTTGTATTTGCCATTTTGTGGCCCAAATGCAGTCGTGTGTTTCCTATTACTTTTCCTCTGCATTGCTCATACGCAGGGGCGACCAGGAGCAGCAAGGAGCCGGAGCAGGAGCTGTAATTGACTTGGGCTATGTTAAATTTATTGTGTGCACTAGCTCTGGCTGCTTATGCATGCAAATTGTAATGATGCGCAAATGTAGTTGCTGTAGGGTTTTCCCATTTTCCACATTTCCCCTCCATTTCCCTTGCAGCCTTGAATGCTGCCTGTTTTTTTCGAGTGCCATGCTGTGTTGCGGGCTGTCAACCGAAGTGAGTGGCATTTTGTGCTTATGAAAATGAAATTAAATTTTTTGTTCATCTAGTGGGAAAAAGGAAAAAGGCGAAAGGCGAAAGGGAAAGGGCGAACGCGAAGGGAAAGAGCGATAGCAGCCAGCCACGCCCCATTGTTCTGGCTCTTATCGCCGCAGCTTATTGTTGCACAAAATGTCGCTTGATGTGTGTCATTAAGACAACTTCCGGCAAATGATTATAATGGTTGGGAATGGTTGGAGGTTTGGACAACACAAGGATATGCCTGTGCACTTATCTGTTATGATGTATGATGTATGCGGGTTTGTCTTTTCGACCTGCGAGTCTGTCCTCCGTCTGCTTTATTATACTTTTTGGCCATATTAATGTAATCGTAATAAGAATACCATTTTCTTGGCTAAACAGAGAGACAGAGGAGGTTCTGTATATAAAATGTGAGGTTAGTAGAAATTTGTCCGTATATTATAATTGAATTTTTATAGCAACATTTAAAAAATTCATTTTTTTATATTACAAACATTATATTTAAAGAAAATTATTTTAAACTCATCAGTTGAACTAAGAACTTATAAAATACAGCGCAATTCTCAGAAAATATATTTATTAAATATTTCGCAATACGATTTCTTAATTCTTATGAATTTCTGAATTTATTTGACGACCCCTCTGGTTCGCGATTTTTTTTATTTTGCTTAATGGCCCAGATAGGTTTTTCCATTTAATTTTTTTTATAAGCCTGCAGGGTAAGCTATCGACGTTTGACTGTATCCAAAAAAAATAAAACATACATTTGTCAGCAGTTGGCAATTCGTTGGAGGATTGGCCCAGGGCCTTTGTTTGCGCCTCGCTGATTGCAACAATAACTGGGAGTAAGGGAGTCTGTGGGTCTGGGAGCCTGCAGGAGTCGAGGAAAACAAATAGCAGCTTGAAATCGATGCCGGAGGGTTGGGGACGCAGATTCCGATTCATCCAAGGAAGCTACCAAAGTACCAACTTGGCACAGCGGGGAAAACAAATCAATTAGACGTTAAAAAGGAATCACAAGGAGCTAGTACCATCGCAACCACCTAACCGAAACCCACATGTGGATAGGTTTCCTCGACGCTTTTATTTATTTCGGAACAGGGACCCGGATTGGGATTGGGACCGGCGATCTCCCATGACGACGCCCACTTAATGGTTATCAGTTTGGCGGAACGCTATTAACGCCATGTTGATTTATTGCAATTTAATTTGGTTTCAATTTGGGGTTCTCGCAACGGCGGCAAGTATTTTATTTCACAAATTATGTGCGGACACGACTGGGGCGTGGCATTGGATTTGGGCCTGGACTCAGACTCAGACTTGGGCGTTCTTAGTCTTGCGGTTATTTATAGCGGTTAACTCTCCCAGGAGGAGAGCTGGAGCCGTAGCCACAGCCTCAGATCTCCAGCCCTAAGATTGATTGCTTATGGACACTATAAAGGTTCTGCTAGCCTTTAAAAGTGAGTTTACATTTTTATTTGATTTTTATGGTTCATGAAAAGCAGCAGCGCACGTAATAAAAAGTTCTTCCGAAAAGAAGTCTTTGGCAAACAGTTTTTGGCTTTTCCATTATTTCCATCCCTTTGGCATATTTTTCCCGGAAAATGTAAGCAGCTCACATGGAAAATGCTGCGCCTTTGTGAATGCTTCACTTTGGTTGCAAGCCTCGCCAGAGGCGAACTTGGGCAAAGGTTTATTGATTTGCTGTTTAATATTCCGACTTCAAAATCAACCCTAATCGTAGGGGCGGTGCCAGGGGCGCTTGGAAACTTTTCTCAGCTCTCTCCCCTTTTAATTGTTGCGCCGAGTTCAAAGTTCAAGCGTGACAAATAAACCAACAATTAACTTGAACACTCATTAAGTCAGTCCCCATCCAACCAACCCTTGTTGACTGCTTGAAAATATATCTGTGAAATTAACACTTCTCCTTTTCGCATAAGTTTATATTGACAAGCTGGCTGAAATTCTGTCAGACGAGCTGGCAAATTACAACAATTAGTTGACAGAAGATGGCTTATTGATTTGGCCGGTCAACTGACACTTTGGGGAATTTGAACAGCCATTAAAACCGGGTCCATTGAACCCGAAGCTGAACCTGAGTATCTTTAACTATTTGCTGGCAGCGAAAATTCTCGGTGCTTTGAACGCTTGATGAGCTGCCAGAAATCAGCCAAGCTGAAGAGTCAACAAACCTGTCCTGCGGCCTCATTACGGTTTGGCTTAAAGTGGCGGAAGTGCATTGACTTTCAATGCCAAATGATATACAATTCTCATATTTTATCGAAAACAAACAGAAGCCAAAGTGTTTCACTGAGAGAAAGGGAGAAGTCTATGTCTATGAAGACTTCATAAGAAAAAGGTTATTTTCTTTGGAAACCTATGGATATGTAGTAAAATATGTTGATTAATTTAAATAAATTAGTCTTTTAATTAACCTTTTAAAAGAGGCCTAAGGGGATTTTAATTTCCTAACTTTATTTAATTTAATTTCTTTTTTAAGGAATGTAGTAGGAAAAGAGTAAGGGAATGCGAAAATGTCAGTTTTAAAATCCATCAATCTATCTGAGAATGCCAGAAATACCTTAAGTCTAAATTAATTTAAACCCGTGTTAATATAATTTATTAATTTCAAATCACAAAGAAAATGATTAAATTTTTAATTATTTCAGGAAAATGCTTATCAAAGAGAATCCTTATAAAAAATATATAAACATTTATATCTTTTTTCAAAATATTTTTAAAATTCCCTATGATTTTTCTCTTCCTGCAGCCTGTCACTAGATATTCCTGGTGGCAACAAATCCTTATAAATCGCTATGACATATCCAACTAACAGGCGACGTGCCAGATAAAACTCTTGTCAAAACGTATTTTATGGTCCTTGCCTGGCCGGGCCCAAGGATTCACATAGCGGGCGCATATAGAAGTCGGTAGAAGTCATCAAGGACCTGCGGGCTATCCTGGCCGCTTCGCTGCCTTCGCTTCGCCTCGTGCTGCCTTGCGTCTTGCCTTGGCTTGCCTTAATAAAATTGATGTTGGCCGGGAACAGTGGTCAGTAGAAGCAGCCAGCACTGACTGGGCCAATGGGCAAATAATGTTGTTAACTCATTTTTAGCCAAGTGTGCGCCGCGCCGCTGCGGTCCCCATGGTCACATTTGAGGCCAAGCTCGTTGGCCACTCAAGCACTTGATGGCCTTGTGGGCATTTTGTTTTGTCAACATCTCGGCCGATGGGCAAATGTAATTAAGCCCGACCACGCGTGCCAGCCGCCTGGAATTATGCTTTAATTTGCGTTAAAGCTCAGGAAGTGTGATTACACCTAAGGCACTTGGAGGAAAAATGTTTGGGAAGCTTAGGACCCTTAAAATGCGCGAATTTGAGCCTCTTATAGCCATTAAGAAAGTGATTGCCAAAAGCCGTATATTTACCGAATCGACATTAAAATTATAATTATTTACAATCAAAACAGAAAATAATAGTCAGAAAAAAATATTGTTTTTATTAGTATTTATGTGATAAATTGATCTAAAAATAATCTAGTTCTTGGAAAAATGTTCTTGAAGATTTGTTGTTTAAATCTTCCTTTATATCTTCATTATATCTTTAAAACTGTTCTAATTTAGATGTAGGAGTATTTATCCCAAGTGCAGCAGCATCACCGTCGAAGCCGTTCCCACATATGTTTATTTACCGCCTCGAGTGCTGGGCAAATACTTGAGGCCTCCTGGCACAATAAACAAGCAGCTCAGCTGAGCTCAGTCGCCCCACTGTCTCCAGTCCTTGGGCGAATTTATTCGCTCAAGCCGCTTAGTGCTGTAATTTTCCCTACTGCCCAACGCCCGCCCGACTCGAGGCAAATTAAATTGCTAAAAATGTAGAAAAAAGGGAAAGAGAATCACACCCAAGCTCAAACGCTCGGGTAATGATGCCGCTTTGTGGCCACTAAGTGTTTAACCTTCCAGAATCAGAGCCAGGTCTGAGACCAGACCCAGACAAGGACACATGTCCCATATTTTACATGCGTCAAGTCTCGCCGTTCTGCTGCCTGAACATGCTTAATTTTCCTTGGCAAATAAGCTTAAGACAAATTTTTGCGCTAGATTAATGAGTTCTTGGAATTGACGCGCCTTCGGAGAATAATATTTGCAAAAGTGAAAGCGAAAGGAAATTGCGGTGGGTGCTTTTTTGCCTAAAAAGAAGAGCTTATAAGTGAAGATTTTCAGTGCTTAAATTATGCACTGGGGAATATAATATGATTTTTGATAAATATCTAAAATGTTTTATTAAAAAATATGGGTGTGATTATTTGGAAATTATTTTGGGATGGTTAGTTCTTGTTTATAGAAGGAATGCAAACATAAAACTTAGTATGGGTTTTAATTAATTCATAATATTCAATTTAAACACATTTTTAGTTCCCTATCAAGTTCAAATATAAATCTCAAATTTACAGACTAATAGCCTGCATATTCTATTTAATATTTTAAAATTAAATTGAATTACTTTGTGGCACTGCCAAAATGATATTTCATTAACTAATCACTTTAAGCCCGTCCCATTTTTCCTTTGAAGGCCAATTTAGCCGTTAAATATTATTATATTGGCAGCTGTTTGACTCTTATCAACATGCAAACATCCCTTGTTATTATTACAGATTTTTTTGGATCAAATATTTGCGCTGGCCCCTAGAAAGCGCCAATTAATTTTGGCCTTTGATGGTCACATTAGCCAGCTCACCAGGGTCACCATTGTAGCTAAAATGTGTGATATTAATAAGTATATGCATTATAGCAAGCGACCACATGAGGTCCTGGCTAAAATTAGATGAATCACTAGCGAAAAGGGCCTTCAAATGCTGGGAAGGAGTCTCATTAGAGCATATGTAATTATGGAGTAATAATCAGGACGCACTGTGTGTGTTTCTGTGTTGTGAGTCAAGGATTTGGCTGACACCACCCACGGCTATAATATTTTCTTCCCACGCGCCGTTCGAGTTTCCGTCAATGTCCAAACAATGTGCGGCTGCATAATATGCTTTCGTTTCCTCCGGCTAACAAACAAACAAACATAAAATGGCGCAATGCTTTCCGTTCCCTCATTGAGAGCTATTATACACTGACAAAACTGCGATAACCTTCAAATAAATATAATATAGTTACTAGTAAGTTATGAATATCAAAGTCAAGAGGTCTCTGGGAAAAAAATACACCTTTAAACTGCCTTGTAATATTTTTTAGCTAGTTCTTAAGTACCCTTGTTTAGGGTTTACCTGTGGCTGTGTGGTTGTTATCCGGATCGAAAGACCAAATAACATTTGTTTATTCGAAACAGTTTTTCGGTTTAAATTTTCAACTTAACCTAAGTGTACAACAACTCTATTTTTCCCATTTTTTTCTGTGCATTCGTCCATACGTGGCCGAGTATTCGTTTTGTTTGGTTTTCCGTTTATATGCGTCGTCTAATGCCGTCAGATTCCCTTCTCGTGCGTTCGTTTATTGAACAGCAATGCAGAGTTGGTCATGGTCAGCACTTTGACACTGGCCCCAACCAGCTCCCCGTGCAGTTGTAATTGGCATATCTGTGTCGGCAGCGAGCTTAATGTCTGAACCCTAGCCCCGACGTAGCTCCCTGAACTTTAAGGTGTAACAGGGACGCGGCACTTTCAACTGAATTTAGCCAGCATCTTAAACATGATTTACTTGTGTAAAACGGGTGTTAACAGGGGATTTTCGGGTATGGAAAAAGCAATCACACAGCACCGAGGCGAGGCAAAACGATGACCGCTGGTCAGGCCAAATCCTCAACTAAGCCATTTAAATTGCAAATCATGTGAGACCCCTTTTCCAGGGATCCACAGAGCTACACACACGGCATTAAAGACCGGTTCAGTGACCTTTTTATGCCAACATTTTGCCACCGCTTTTATCTTATTATTTATATATTTTTTTGTCGCTCTCTGTGTGACAGATTATCTAAAGCAACTTTCGTTTTGAAGTCCACCAGACCTATGTACAATATTTTTTATTTATTTTCCATTTGTTGCCAGTTGTCAAAGGCCTTTTAACGCGGGTTAAACTAGAATAATTCAGTGTCTGCGGGGCTTAAAAATAAATGTTATTTAAAATGTATTTGGGAGTTTATACATATTCGGGGTGTGTGAGTTTTTGATTGAATTTAGACAGTTTACCTTTTTCATATCATTTATATAGAAGCTTTGGAAAATAGTATACAAATTCTTTGAGTTTTTACTCAAAAGCTTGAAAATAAAAGCTTGAAAATAAATTTAAGTAAATTTGTTAACAAGTTCTGAAAGTCAGAATTAATCTTTAAAAAGTATAGCGAGACTTTAAAGTAATATGTAATTAGTTTTATTAAAATATTAAGGTGATCAGACACCTTTAATTATTATATATATTATTACAAACTAACACTACTTGTTTATCTATACATTATCCTCCATAACACCCGGAAAAAATATGTTAATTTCATAAACTCCACCATAATAACAAAACGAATCAAGGAATATATTATTTGTTATTGCAGAAACGACCTATGAAAACATCAAATCAATAAGACTTAGTCGAGTCCCTGAAAGGCCATGAGATTATTGACACTTTAGTTTCTTAGACAGACAGACGGAGAGACAGAACCCTTGACATGGCTCTTTGTCAACCAAAGTACCATATGGTGCTGGCGCTGCTAGAGCCCAGCCAGCGTTATTTGCGACGCTTTTTGTGGTCCTGGAAAAGGACTCATTTAAATAAACCCGAATTTATGGCGCTCACATACGCACGCACGCACTTTGAGTGATTGGGGCCGCTTAAACTTGGCTCACATGGATTCGAGCCGGCTGCTGCCGCTGCTCTGGCTGCTCCTACCGCTGCCTGGAAATTGGCTCGGTCGAGGGCTACTTCCGTTCCAACAATGGTGTGATTTATACGATGGAGGCGTATGGAAATTTCATTACATTCATGACCGTCTTTTTATGGCAGCTCGAACGGAGCAACGAACGGAAGTTTAGTTTAATCGAAGTTGTTGTCACGATCTGCCGGGACCTCTGATTGATTGCCGCTCATTGATAAGGTCTGTGGCAGTAGTCTCTGGTCTCCCCCGATATGCAAATCATCCATCTCCGAAAGAAACTTTCTCGTCTCTGCCCGTCCCGAGTTTTCTTAATTTTCAGCTGCCAAATGACATTTGGCGTTTTATTGTTTGTCGCTGCTGCTTGGCTGCTTTGCCAGCTTGAAATTAAGTTTGCCCAATTTTCCCCGTTCGCTCAGATTGCTCAGATTGCTGCTTTCCATTCAGAAAAGGCGAAATTGCACCAAATTGAAATTTGTACCATCAAGCAACAAGCCAGCAAGCGCTAGCAGCTGCGTCTTTGTGACCCCTGCTCCACGGATTTTCAATTGTTTGATTTTGGCAAGGAGCTACCAAAAAAAATCCTTTTGCAGTTTGTGGCCAAGGAGAGACTCGTAAAGCAAAGAGTGCACTTATCCGAATATTAAATTCAATAATAAAAGAGAATTCATTTCTGAATCAGTAAGCTTTTTAATTCAAAACTATTCACATCCACTTGATTGCAAATCTCCAAACCAATTTAAAATAAATTCCTGTTCACAGTGTAAGGGAATATTTGTTGAAAACTGGATTTATTTTTCCATTTCCATTATGCAAACATCGGTTTATAATACATTTCAAATTCTATGCATTAAATGGAAATCTATGGGGACAGCTGCTTTCGCAATTTCAATAAATAAATTAGTTTAATCTCGAATATTGCTATTTTTGTATGCAACAAATATGGTTTTTTGGCTACAATAAATATAAATTTGTTGCATTCAAATTTGAAATGAAATTGTTCAGCTAGAAAGAAGCTTCGAAAGAGTAAAATGTAAGAATGTAAGTCAGTTAAGGTTAGAATATTATGGAATATATTTTTTATTAAGGTAATCTAACTCACAACTTCAGGAATAGTTTAAGTATTTAACGAGAGGAAATATTTTTTCCTTAAGGATAGTCAAATAAAATAAATTTTAGAGGTATTCTCTGGCTTTAAATAAATACTTACGTTCTCTAAAAATATCTGAAATAAAAAGGGTTTCCCTTTAAGGGATTCCCATTCCTTTGACTGAGTTTAATATTAAAGCTCCTATCAAAAGCCACATCTGTGACTTCGATTCCCAATAAATAACTTAGTTTAGAGGGAAATAAGTGTAATATTATCGCTCTTTCTAGCACCCACCTCGTAAAAGTAAAACGAATTTAAATTGTCCAATTCGCCCGGGTGAGTGGATGAGGAGTTCACGCCGCCGCCGCCGGCTGCTTCTAAGTCGTGACTTGGCGCCGCTGTCGTCTGGACCATTGTGGCCGCCGCTGACGGCGTCGTCGCTGTTGTCGTTGCTGGCGCCAGCATCACGTGTGATATCGCAGGTGTGAAATATGTCAGATTAACTGCTCCCAATGTGGGCGCTACTGCCACGCCCGCGTCCAGTCCGCCGCCGTAGCCGCTGGCATTGAACGCTCGCTCCGTGGCTGCCGCTCCCGAGGACGAGGCCGTGGACTCCGAGGCGGAGGCCAGGGCGTAGTAAAGGGAGCTATCGAATAGCCTTAAGTGCAACATGCCGCAGATATAGCTGATGTAGCGCCGCCTCAGTCTGCCATTATGCCTGTAATGAGCAAATTAACAGCGAAAATTAACGTGGAAAATTGTAAAGGAAAATGAAAAGAGTATTTAAAATATAGCTCGAGATATATGACCTGAGCAGGGGAGGAAATGCTTAAAAACACATAAATCCCAAATGAAAAGCTGCGTAATAAATGCTTTAAGTACTTTGCCAGCCAGCCGCCAGCAAATGCAGAAATATTTGCTTCAGTTAACATGGCTTTTGTGTGTAAAATTCGGGACCCAGCAGGTGCAGGATTGTTGGCCTGTTATTAATATCGCGCATACGCCGCGTGCGCCACGCGTTTCGGGGGTTGATGGGCTGCGAGGAGTTGCTTAATGGAAGCGAACTTGATTCCTTTGGAATTTGTTATCGCTCGTAAGCGAACACCAACATCGAAATGATACTGATAGCAATTATCCTTGTCTTGTATTGTCGTTTCTCGACATACTGGGAATAAAAATGGCATGGAAATATTTGCTATTAATTTCGGGAGAAATAAGAAGCATTTCCTACTTTTATTTGTAATTTTATGGACTTTAATTCGGGTTAAAAAAAATCAATAGGCTTCTGAAATTCTATTTAGAAATAGAACAATAGGTCTAACTTATAAGTTTTAGTATTTCAAACGAGATACAAATGTTTTAAGTTACTAAATAAAAAATGAATAGGAAAATATATTTAATTTAATTTTCTTTGCACGAATTTTATAATTTTAAATATTTTTAGCACTTGCAAGTATTTATTGTTGATTTATAATCACTTTTCTATGAGTTCTGTTCTCTCAGTGGACTAGTAGAGCTGTTCAGTGATTTGGAATAATTTATGACACCAAACGCGTGTCAAGTAATACCCCGAAACGTGTCCTTAATTGAATTAAACAGCCACGCACATGACTTGACCCCTCTGGACAGGAATTCCAACAATTAGCAGCCAACAATAGACATTTAGAGCCCCAGATAGCACCGTCACGTCGTGTGTGTGGCAAACAAAGGACCTATGAGCTGCTGAACTTTGGTGTGGCCCCTCGGAAATTTATGCATGCATATGTGCCCCATGTCTGGCCCTCTACATCTACTTGTACAGCTGTTCGTTGCTCTGTGGCTGCAACTTTAAATTGATTAGCCGCAACTTTGCGGGCGGCTCTCTCGAACGACGTGCCCGAAATTTGCAAATAAATTTTCCTTCCTTTAAAATGCCAAAAAAGAAAAACTTTTGTTCGCTGCAGCCAGGTATTTTCGCCACTAATGCGAGCACGCAACTATTTGGCCAATGATTTATATTAAAAACACAGACGCACGCATCCGTCTGGGTCGCCTGCCTGCCAGCCTCTGCCCTCCGCCTTCATTTCTGACACATTCAATTTGGTCGAGAGCAGCAGCTGCCGCTCAGCGGGATAGTTTCCCTTTTTATTTTGCATCTACTTTGTGGGGAGGGGGGACAGGGAAGATGAGCACCACATGTCGCCGCTTTGGCTTTTGTAAAATTTATCATTAGCCCCCTTAGAGGGTGTTGTAAAATTCCATAAGCTTTTTGTTAAATTTATATTGGATTCTATGAAGTAAAAGGAAATATATTTTAACACAAAGAATAGTTTACAATAGTAAGAGTAAGGCATCATCATAGAAGAATGAATATCCTTTCTTTGGTTTGCATCAAATTTAATCCCTTTCAGGGCCATAGAAATAAAATCCACTAATTAATCTTACGCAAAACTCTCTCAAAGAAATATTACCAAGTAATTGAGGAACTAAAGAAATTCCTATCAACTTGTCGAATGCCCATGGAAAAAGCCCGTAAGCTGGGTTACTTATTTTCCATATTTACATATGTAAATGGCTCAAAGAGCTTTGAAGTATTTTTGGCCAGCGAATCAACCCATTTGAGCTTTGCATAAGTTCGTCTTGGTATTAAAGTTTTAGGCCAATGATAATGCGCATTTAATTTGCATGCAAAATAGCCAAAAAAGGCGTCTAGTCTGTGAACACCTCACAAACCTTCCTCCGAGAGAGCAAAGTGAAAAAGCAGAGTTTGATTGACATATTTTGAGTAAGCTGTCAGTTGAACCAACACTTTGTTTTTGGCATCGACTTGACTTAAGATACTGCCATTGGCATCTTTTCTACAGAATTGCCGCTAAATCCGTCGAACAGCATTGAATTTGATTGTGAAAATCACAGAAGCGTTCAAGAGGATTGCGATACAGCAGCAACAACGAGTTGATCAACAATGAAGGTGAGTCCTTAAGGCGACAGAGCGTGAAAAGTGAGCAGTCTTCAGGGTTTATTTCAAGGATGCAGGCAACTTTTTATTCAATAGAAAAGCTATAAATATATTTTTAAATCTATAAATATTATTTTTAAATAATTAATATGTATTCTAAACAAAATTTGAAAAGCTTTAAAATTGCTTTAAAAATTTTTAAAAAACAAAGAAACAGTATTCAAAACATTATATACATTTTGCTTATCCTTTTCTTAATCCCTTAAAGTCGCCGCCAAAGTTTCAGATGCAGATTTGGATCCTTCAGCTGAAATGTTATCAAAATCTCAGCTCCAAACTTGGCACAGGACTCTTTCCTTTGTCTGATGCATTTATTCTTGTACGAACTTTGTGCAACGTTGCGTATGAGTCATAAAAGTCACAAGCATCTGGCTTTTGTTCTTGCCGAGCCACTTGCTGCATATTTATGTTACGTTGTTGTTCCGTTTTCGGGGAAAGGACGACGACGACATGGCAAGTGGCATTATATAAACCATTACGCTGTCTGCCCCGGAGGAGTCGCTTTTAATGTGCTCCTCTGTGACAATTGTGGAGAGCACATATTGCTCTGGGATGGGCACAATGGCGTCGACATGCTGCCTCAAAATGAAAAATTGATTTCACAGCGGAAAATATGGCAAGGCACAAACTTTATTGGGTCAGTTCACGTCCAGTGTCCACCCAAGAGCACCATCTTTGCGTGCTTTTTCCAGTCCTTCTTGTTATGTTTATGGCCTGGACAATGCACGCGGCACGATGCAATTGCAGTTCATGGCAATCAGCGTCATAACGACCAAAGTTTAGTATTTCATTTCAGTTTTATGGAGCGTAACGCGTGCACAAAGGATAAATATAATTGGGAGCCAACTTGGGATCTCAAAGAGAATATACCAGACTGAACAGATTCATTTTCATTACGCCTGCATTTGTTTCACATTTGATACCTTGATTACGGGCGGGCCCAGACTAATTGACAATTCGAAAACCATTCGCAGCGTCTCTAAAAATCCACTCAAGACGCCTTGAGTAGCCACTAAATTTAAATCTAAATGACAGACATAGTCGCCCCCGTAAATACACACGCAAATTCGAATTGGTAGCCGAAACTGGATATCCAGGCTCGCTGGCTCGTTGGGTTGTCTCGCAGTGCTTCCCAGCCAGCCGCCGTGTTTCGTTTTGTTTTCTTAAATTGTAAATAGACGGGGCGAGCAAATTGAAAAGTTGCAGGCCCCATCCAATGGAGGAGGTGTGGCCAAAGTGGCAGGTGGCAGCCGAGCACCAGGAGAGTGTGTCTACAACTTTTGCGGCCCCTTCGGAATGGTCTCCGTTGGCCAAAAATGCCGACTCGTCTTTTCAACCGTGGTTGAGATGGTACAGTGGAGCATTCCTTGGTAAAGAATTAAAGATTTAAGCAAACTAAATATTAACTTAGTTCTAAAAACAGAAATATAAATTCTCTTTTAGTATTTTGAGGTTTACCTTGGGTTGCTTCACTGGCTACTTTCGGAAACAGGCTACAGTACTTATTGAATATATTTATTGGAATTTTTGGTCTTGTAAAACCTTAGAAAATATTTCTAGTTTATATAAAGAAAAATATTTTTATTAATATTACATTTTCTCTACAATTTTGAGTCTTGAATTAAGTTATTTTCCTGTATTTAAATGAAATATCCTTTGAAGTTTAGTTTTAATTAAATTTATACAGACAAAAAATCCATTTTCTGATATAAAAAAATTACAATGAAATTCATTTCTGACAAGCTTAGAATCTTTTTTGTTTATATTTATTTTTTATTTGCTTGTCCATATTTTTCCTAGTTTAAAAATAAAGGAAAGCCACCGTGCAACGCTTGGCAGCGGCGCCATTGAATAGCATTTTTATTTTATTATTGCACACAGCATGCTCGCTGGCTGCTTGTGTATTTATATTCAAATTTGTAGCACCTGTAAAACAGTTTGCGAAACAATGAAGACGCCGCCGCCGTCGCCGCCAGACGTCAGTGAGGGAATGTCAGCTGCTGCCCCATCAACCTTTTCGTTGGGGGAAAGTTAGACAAATGTATGTAAATGGCGGAATGTGCGGGACGAAATTGCGTCAAGACATTTGCCACACGAGATTAAGTCTTCCTCGGCCCCGGTCCATGATATGTTTAAAGTTTGACTTCTTATCGGCCAGCCAGACATTATGAATCGGGGATCTGAGGGGAAGGCCACGTGCTGGAGGTGAGCCCGAGCTAAATCCGGAGCCTTAGACATGATTTTCCTTTCGCCTAGCAATCAGACAAAGGAAAAGTTAAGAGAATTGCGTATACGACGCGTTGCCATGACACCTTGTGTGGGCAGCTGAGCACAGGAGGGGCGGCGGTGCCATTTGTCGTCTTCTCTTCTATATTTAAGCAGAAGCAGAAACAGTACCCATTTATCATGAGTTTATACAAATAATTTATAAACACTTTTAGCCCCGTCTGTCTGTCAAGTTTTCCTAATATGTGAACACACTCTTAGGCGTTTGATTGATATTTGGCAGCCAAAACCAGAGTGACAGACCATGAAAAGTGATATCTGCATAATGTTTTGGAAGTGTCTGGTTAAGTAGACTCTTCCCCCATGTCTTCACTAATACAATGTCTTTAAAAATAATCAAAATTAATATTTACCCTATGACAACATCAGTCTTTATAACTTTTTTGTTCAGTGTCTTTGTCCAGCCAAAGGTGCGAATAAAAACGCACTCATAAATTGACAGAAATAATTAATTCGAATGAAATAAATGCCAGAGTCCGAACCGGCGGGGGTTTGAGTTAAGTCTATTAAGTCAATTATAAATAAATTATGCTGCCTTGAGCTCATGCCCACCAGGAAAACCTGCTGATGCCGGCGTAAAAGTAATCGCCAAAATGGACGGAGAGAGGCTGTTAATTAGCCGGGTTGAGCGGTGGAGGAACCCCGGAATTCTGCCGGGAAATTATTATTATTTATGCGTATTCACAAGGCGGAGGCTTGCATTGCAAGTAATTGTTTCTCTTCTGGCGAATGAGTTGTGAGTGTAATAATAAATTTCCATTTTCGGTCAGCCCCCCAAGGTAGTGGAAATCCATCAGTGGCGAATCGCGAACAAAGGACTAACCTCAACGCATTCAATATTCTAAAATATTCAACAGCCAAATCACTTAGTTGGCTATCTGCTGATGGCCCGGCTCTCCTAGTTGGCTAATGAAAGTGAAAACCAAATGCCACGAACGCTTAACCGCAGCCCAGCGGCGTCTGTCTCCCTCGGCTTTTCGTCATCAGAGAAAGACAATTGTGGGAAAAATAATAGTACCAAGATAAAGGGTTATTTGATGTACATTATATTTCTTAAAATGGTTTCATACCTTCTTTGACTTAAATAAAATGTTTGAAATATCTTTAAGAGGTCTTTATAAATATTCGCCTGTCTTGGAAGGAATATAAGCTGTTATTTTTTTGGCGACTGCTATTTTTCTGGGTAATACGTCAAGAGTGGATAAATTATGCAGCACGCATACACTGCCAACTGATGTGAGAGCAACGCTTTCTGTGTTAAGCAGAATTTTGAACTTGACTTAATTAGACGCAAATGCAGAAAATAGAAAAGGCCACAACCACAGGGCTCCCTATCGAATTCGAAGGCTAGGACAGTGATGCCAACAAAGTTTATATATTCTATATTTTAACATTGAATATATTCCAAAAACACTTTAATCATTTAAATTTTTTTAAATATATTCTTTTTATCTACAGTATAACTTTTAATTGTAATTCCAAAAGCCTTAAAAAGCGAGGCAGAGTTTAAATTTTGCTTGTAATGAATTCCCATCAATTAAGAGGACTAAAAACTTCCAAAAGCTTTCTCATAAAGTGCTTCCCTTTTAAGAGTTTTTATTCAAAAATATCAGCCAAGTAAGCAGCTCCTCTCGACAGTGAGAGTCCTGCCTCTGTGGCTTCGCGAGGACTCCGAGGAAAGCGCGTGTCACGGTGCCTGGAGGTCGGCTGCTTCAATGCCTATTGCCCCCGGAGGCCGGCGCTGCTCGTTAATTAATCAAAATACTGAGGGTGGCTGTCAGCGGGCTGGGGTTTTTCCTGGTCATCGAACCGGCTGCCGCCGGGAAATCTGTCGCTTGTATGGGCAAACAATTAGAGTCACGCGCGCGCGAGTATTTAATTAAAAGCTGAATAATGCAGCGACTGCTGCGGCCAGGAAGTGTCCGAAAAGTCACAGGGTCACAAGCCAATGAAAAGCAATTATACTTTCGAAGCAAATAAAACTGGCAGTGGCGAAAATTGAAAATTCGCGAAGGCAAATCAAAGTGGGCACGGGCCCAGATGAGCAAACAAGTCAGCGGCAGACAAGTCAACAGGCGGGCCAAAATCTCTCTTTTTGGCCAAACTCACAGAGAGAGACCGAGTGATTGACACCTACAACGCGTCGATTTCAATCAGCCGCCACACGTGGGCCACCGGGCGGGCAGCCGCCACCTGTAATTATAGGAGTGCCCCTCGAGGGGCGCGGGACAAAACACGCATTTTAATTTCACAGAACGAGCAAGAAAGTTGGAAATCAGAAGGCGCCAACTTAAAGACTACTCAGAGCGTCTTTTTTGGATGCAGAGAGAAAAAGAAAATAAAATTAAATACAAATTAAAAAAAATACAACAAAATATAAATAAAATGAAATACAAATAAAATAAAATTCATATTTTATTTAATACAAATAAAATAACATAACATATAAATAAAACCGTATTCAAATAAAAATGTTGCAATATAAAGCATGATTGGGAATTAATGGAATTTTATTATTTTTATAAAGTTCGAAATTTTTAAATAACTTAAAAAATGTTTCTATTTATCAGAAAAACCATTCAGAATATAAGAAAATTCAGATATAAGAATCTATATTGATTCCCAAACTTTTCAAGAAAAAATAGGTCATACTTGTTAATATTTTTTAATCAATTTTTTATAGCTAATGTAAATTTGAAAAAATAAATTTCTGTGTATAATCTGTTTTCATTGTGGATTTCTGGAAATGCTGTCAATCACGGGTAGGCGTTAAGACGGTTAAGACGGTTGGCGGTGGGCAGGTCGCAGACATATCACAAATCGCTCGAGTGTAAAATAATTTGTCTCGATTCCCTTTCTGCCTGAACAAAATCAATAAGCGTCGCCACCGCCAACAATCGAGGCACAAGGCACAGAATGGCAGCAATGGCAAGATGCTGCAAATGCCATTTTCGGCAATCAGCGAAAATAAGAAGAAGTCCTTCCCGCTCTTTCATTAGACCGAGCACCTGGCGGTGTCAGGTGGGCCAAGCAGTAGCATCTACCTTCTCAGCCGCATAATTGCGACGACTTCTCGCTCTCGAAAATCTGTAGAATCGCACTTCTAATGCCTGGCACGTTCGCCCCTACTTACTCCTTTCAAGCAACCACACCTGAGGGGTTTGCATACAAGACCAGGTGGAAACACCTTTGATTGCAGCACTTTGTCCCACCCACACACACAATCACCAGATGTAAATACAATTGGGCGACAAATGTACATGACTTTTGCAATGTTTGCCTTAAGTGCCCCTCGAAGATGTGGGCTTGAAAGTTTTCAACAAGCTGGTACTTTCATATTTAATGCAGTGGCGGCATGTGCTTCCTGTAATAAGTTTATAATGCTTTATTCTTTATTATATTTACTTCGTAATTACTTCCTTACATTTTTAAAAAAGATGTGGAATATTTTATTAATATTTTTCATATATTTCCTTTGGTGTTCTGGGCGAAATCATTATGTTTTTCTGTATCCTAAAAAACTTCACCAAGCTAATAAACAAAGTTCATCTATCATTTCCACATAAACATCAGACGTCATTCCCTTTTTCTCTTCGATCATAAACGAAATGAATCACGTAATATGTTATATTTATGGACTATTCATGACTCAATATCTAGATTGCATAAAGGCCACCATAAAGTGAATAATAAAACCATAAAAACAAATTCGAATTCTATCTTTGAATTCCAAATTAAAATCCATGGAAAATATAGCGCAGACTTTTGTTGTTTCCAACCAAAAAAGGACAAAGGTTGTTTTGGAAAGTTCCGAGTGACGCACACTCTCTGTAGTCGGGATCCTTTCACCACGACTGTTATTCAGTCACTTATTATTCATAAGTCACTCTCTTGTCAATCTTTCCCATCGATTAGCGTCAGAGATTGAAGCTTATGCATTCAGGCAGCTGCACAAGCTTCTGCCAAAAGTGCAATCACACCCAGAAATACCCCCAAAATTTTGCCGTGAAAGTTTCTGCATTTAAATAAGTTGCTGAAAAGTTTATTTGCTGTCGATTTCACGAATATATTTGGTGTCAGAAATAGAAACAGTGCGCACGTGTGCAAATAACACCATGAATTATACGGGTGACCGAAACTTTGTTGGGGAAATGGTAAACAAATTGGGGTTTTGCATGAATTTTGCCGGAAATATTTGATTGGAAGTTGATGTGACATCCCCCCAGCTAATTAAATTATGTATCCCAATGATGGCAGGAAAAATAACACCGAAAACACCTTGCTTTTGGGTGTTGTATCTATTGTTTATTATTTTTGGCACTCTGCGTGGGCTGCAATTCTGTTTTGGAGTGTGAACGAACACCCACGCAGTAAAAAATACACACAAAGTAACACCATCTTTATGGCCGGCCAGCCAGCTGTTGTTATTGTTTGGCATTGTTGTCAAAAGCCCAGTTATTCAACCTGTTTACATGTGTCGCCCTTATCGCTTATCACACCCTCGTTCTGGCCTGACCAAAAGAGGGAGGGAGCCTAATTAGACAGCACCGATAAAAGGGCTCGATAAATTTAGCCTTGGCCCATCTCAGATTTATGGGACATTTGAACTTGAGTGTCTGCTAAATGCGGGTCAGAGGAGAAATATAATTGAAAAATTTCTAAGGATTAAGTTAATGAGAACAATATAAGGGCCTGACATATATGATTTCTATTTATATTTCAGAGTTGTCTGTTGCCAGGTTCTTACTTTATTAGTGGTATTTATTAAATAAGTTTATTTTAAACTTATTTAAATAAAACTTGTGGGCTTAGGGGTTTAAATTTCACTCCAAACAGAAAAATTAAGAACATAGAGTGGGGCAGTCATGTCACGTCCTCATGCATTTTAGTCCAGATAAATGCTATCTAATTATTATGACTAATGGACCTGATAGCGCAGCACTTTAACGGGCCTTTGCACTTGTGGCTTTCAAGTGTGGTTAAATATGCAAAATAATATAAATTATATATACTTAATATGTCGTGGGGATTATAAATGGCGGAGTAATAACAGTTAAAAATTATTGAAATGTCAGAGGCAGCGATTTATGCATAATTGCATGGCCAATAAAAGGCGTATGAAAGGCCCGTTAAAATGTCAGCGACGATTATATTGGCCTCCAGCCTCTTGGATAATTAAGCCTCCCGGCTGATGACTGACTGACTTGAATTAAAAGTAAATTGTTACGTTAAAGCCTTTTGGGAAGGGGCGGAGTGTGCCGACACATCATTAAAAATGTGGTGAGCTCGGCGAAAAAGTCCAAGGAGGAGGGAATCCTGTGGCAGACAGGCTGCCAGACAGGCGTGTATACAGCAATATTTGGACAGGCAGTCAGCACATTAAAGGTAATCACAATATTTATGTGCGTTTAACGAGACATTCGGCAGGCGAAATTGTTGAAACAAATCATTGACAGCTGGCACAGCAGCCACACACATTTGCGGTGGTCTTCATTGTGTCTTTGAAACTTTTTCTTTTATTTTTTTGCTTCTTTTTTAAGGCATTTGCTTGCTGCTTGCTGAGAGGACTTTGTCACAAAATAAATCTGATTTTTTTCTTGCAGAATTTTGCTCTAAGAAGCAATCTCCCATGAGTACAGGCGTAGCCACATTAAGTTGACAAATAATGGCAGAAATAACAAATTGAATTATTAAATACGGATTTTGGGCTTAAACATGCCTAAAATTTATTCCCTTGAATCGAGAGCCGCCTTGTTCTAATTTTTTGTACACTTTTTATTGCCCAATTTGTATTTAAATGTTGGATATTGTTACAAAAGCAATTAGCAATTAACAGGAACATGCTTTTTGTTGACGTTTTTGCTGGAAAAGTTGTTGTTATTTTTTGCTGTTCTGCAAACAAATAAAATCGAGTAAAAATGCCAGAGTTTTCTGGTGTTTAAGGGCATTTAAATCATTCCGCCTATCAACTTCCAGCCTGGGCATTGTTGTGACCCAATTTCTCAAACGATTTAACTTGAATAAATAAATTAGCTACATTTATTTAGATCCACGAGGGGAGAGAGTACAACGAGAAAGAAAGTAGAAGATTCAATTAGGCACATTAGAGTGCCAACAAATCAGCGGCAAATTCAGCTCGAGATGTTAAACTTTTCTCCGGAAGTTTCCACCAACAGTGCAGCATAAAAGGAAAACATGTTCGAGGGGAAATGGAAAATGGAAAAACTCTGGGAAACAAAGTGATAGACAGCCGAGGACCGTCTGTCTGCGTATCTTTATTGCAATCTGTATCTGTTTTGAGAGATACGTGGGCGTATAATAGACAACTTCCTCTTATTGCTGGGATGGTGGACGTGGGCCCTTCCCATTTCGAGCCCATCCCCAATTGCCGGGGCCATTGGCATGTAAAATTTGTGTGTAAGTGTAAAGTAACCCTGAAAAGTCACCAAATCAATCTTGGAGTTTCGATTTTTTCTCTATTTTGGGCTCTCTTTTATGGCTGTGACACACGTAAAGTTGCGATTAGCCATGGGGTTCAATTGTATATCACGGGGAGTTTGCCTTCGATAAGAACGTGACGGATGGTGGGTTTCTTTCTTTGGATCACGCTTAATGTTATTGCCCAGGAGCTACTTCAAAAACAGGTCAAAAAACTGGTCCCAGACCGAAAAGGCAGGGGAAATACAACCTTATAAATTAGTACAGTGCTGAAAAATTAAATCCACTTTATTTTTTGGTTAAAGAAATATTTCAAAGGTTTAATTTTATAAATTAAAAACTATTTGTTTTACATATATTAATATTACAAAGATTTCGCTCTGGTTCTCTCTAGAAATTAAATATATAAAATTCCAAACAAAGTGGTTATAATAATAATAAATTATTTAAAAATGTACGTGATAGATTTAGGTTAAAATATGAATTTATTAATCTTTTATTAAAATTTATTATGAAATATAAATATATTTTACAATCTTAATTAAAAAAAAAACTTAAGCTAATAGGAAACAGAGATATAATAAGGCTAATTTTAAGATGGTTTTTGTTACAATTTTTCCATTTTCATTCCCTCAAAAAGGATTGATTCCCAGCACTAGTCCTTAAAATCGACGTATCCAAAAATCAAATGCCATAAGCAGCTGCTAAAGCAAATATAAAACCGAGAATAACATAATGCATCAAAATGGCAGCCGTTGGAAATTGAAATAAAGCAAAGCTACAAATGCGATTTGCAATTTTACACGCACGTATCTCTGTGCAAATATGTACGAAATATGTGGGTTGCTATGGCTTGGGATGGGAAGGAGCTGGGAGATTGGGCAAATAGCACTCATACGTGATATGGCTGCCACTGCCACTGCCACTTCCATTGCATACATCTAGGCTAGCTGTCTTGAGCTCAGATCGCCCGTACTCCTCACAATCCTAATGTTTTTGACGTGAAGCGAATGGGTTGGGATGCAAGCGAGTGTGGTAGTGAGAAGCCGAAGGAGATTTCTAGTTCAATTCACAGAGTAGACTTACGGTAAGTAAGACAAGAAACTTTCAAACTTTAGCCAACAAAATTCCACATAAAGAAAAAAATACATCAAAATTAATATCTTTTCTGGTGTAGTTACTAGGGCGTTAAGTGTCAGTAAAATTAATAAACTATCTGTATGTCAGAGATCTCAATTTTAAAATATAAAAATAAAGATATTATTGAATGAATCTTGCTTGACGCTAAAATATCTTTAAAAATACAATATTCCTTCCCATTTTCTTGTTCTACAAGCTTGTTTTCTTTACTCCCATTTTCCTTTCCTTTTTTTTTTTAGATACCTGAATTTATCTGAATAATTCTGAATAATTCCCATATGTTAATCTTCTATTTCTCTCTCTGCACTAATATTTATGCGCATTTTTCAGACCCAAGACCTCCGCACAAGCACATGATTAGCCGGGCTCCAAACTTATAAGTCCCGGAAAATGTGAAAATGGAGACTCTGGCATATGCTGGCCGGATAGCATGTCAGCGCGTTGGCCAAGTCAACAACTTCATAAATATGTCGAGCATGTATATCCCGGGTGACTGCCCCCGACTCCCACCCAGCCAAAATCCCTCTCACTTCAATGGCCGGCCTCTGCCTGGCAGGAAGGACTCTCTGGCAGAGATTTGTGCCACATCATCGCTCCGAGCTGACCATTTTTACGCTTCCGTCTAACAACAAAATGGCATTAAACGCAGATCAATCACAATCAACACTGCTGCTGACCCACATATCCGCACAAAGATACACGAGTTGCGGTCGTATTCGTAGCATTCGTCGTCGTCGTCCTGGGAGGAGATTGACTTTCGACAGGAATAGAGTTGTCCTTGTAAAAACTACAAGTCGATGCACAGCGGAAAAATAGTGCACTAGGGACTTAGGGAATTAATTAATAAAGAATACTTAATGGAAAATAGGGATCTTATGATATAGATGAGGAATAAAACTAAACGTTTTTGTTTAAAAACTTTTACAAACATATACATTCTTGTAACAGATAACAGATAAAAACAGAAAATATTTCCATATTTTTTAAATATTTCAATTTCTTATTTATAATTCTCAAACAATAGTTCCTTGTATCAATTTTCTCAGTGCCCTTGATGACTTCTCATAACTGCCTTTCCACAGGTATTCATCTGCACGCATTTTCCCAATTTTTTTTCCTCCTTCAAGTTGAAAAGTTTTTCTATTTACCCGGCTTCTGTGTGCTTTGTGCCTCGCTATTTTGGCAACTTCCGTAGTTGTACTCGCTGAGAACAACAAATGAAGCTGCGGAAACTTAAGTTTTCCTTTGCCAACAAGTCCCGCTTGTTCAACTTTATTCTGCCTTAATTTCGCTATTAATTGGCAAACACCATTGGAGCCGCTGTTCTTGTTCCCATTCCCGTTTCATACTTTTCTTTTGGCCACGAACTACACTGGTTTGTCATGTTTCGCCCATGGGAATTGGTCAGAGTAACCGCCACTTTGCAACAAATTGACAACTATATACATATATTTCGAACTAAATTTAATTTTCTGGCTAGTTGGACGAGTACCCTTTGGCTTATTCATGCACAACGGTCTCTGGCTTTCACTTGATAAACTCCCAGCTGAAGTTGAGGTCTACTCAAGTTGAAGTACATTTATTTGTACAGCTTGCGGACATTCCAGGTAATCTAAATGGGCCACCACGAAACTCAAAGAATTTGTTCCCTTTTTATATTAATTTGTGTCTAGAAATATCTTTAGGTTTTATATTCTGGTTAAAAAACTTTTAGTTTCCTAGGAATTCTTTTTAATTACTAACTTGCTGAACATTCTCTATATTTATTTACTGATAAACTTTTAACAATTTTAGTTGAATAAACAAAAAAAATACTTTGGAAACTTTCTCAGTACCTATTATATGATTTATACAATTTTTCTGGCTTCTGATATATTTTGATTAAATCTAAGAAAATTGTTCATTAATTTTTATCAGGTAAATGCTTGCTCTTGTTAAGCAGCTTAATTCAATTAAATTTGTATCCGATTTCGTATTAGTTCTTTCTGCGAAATATTTGCATAAGCATCCATTAGGTCCCATTAAGTGCTTCAAAAGTACTATATAATACATGCACTTCTCTTAATTGTATCTTGGTTAACATTACTAAATATCTGTTTATTAGTAATGCCTAACTAAGCCACTATTAGTAGCTAGTTACCTTGACATTTGCTGCATTTATTTAAGCCACAGCCAAGTGACATGCATCAAGCAGTTCCAGTTAATGAAATACCTACTTGAAACTTTAATTAAATTCAATAAGCCTGACAAAGACTGACTGAACTACTTATAACCATTTATTAAGTGCAATTATATGTAACACATACTGAAACCACACGACACTTGCTATTAATTCCTAATGAAATTCCACACAAAACGCCGTTTCATTCTCTACAGAATGACAGAAAAAATGTTCCAGTAATTGCAATCCTGGTTCGGTCCCAAACATATGTGTAACATGCATAATTGAGTCGCTGCAAATTAATTTCCCAGCTAGAGCTAAGCCTTAGCATGATTTTGCATTCAAATGTTAAGATTAATCACTGTCAACTAAATGCGAACAAATATATAAATTTGAATAGATACTTAAGAGTCCAAGGCATGGCCTGGCGCTTAGTAATTGCGCAATCGCAGCCAGCGATACTCACTCAAACTACTTGCCGTGGCGTGAATTGCAATTGCAATTTCAATTGCACTCGAAATTGAAAATGGAAATTGAAAATCAAATTCAAATTGCAATTTATTTCGTAGTTGGGAAAAGTGTTAAACAAGCGCAGAGTTAATTGCCAGCGTTTTAAACTTCGACTTGCTAAATTTTTTGGCACAAACAAATTTCACTTGAGGCCAAGACTTTGATTAACAATCTTGGTATTGGTATCTTGTCTTGTCGAGTATCTCACACGCGATTATGGTTAATTTTTTAAAGAAATTTCTTTATTTTTTGAGATTTGTAATTCACTAAAAATTATTTCTTGGGAGTCCTTTATTTTGATATTTTTTAGTAGTTATAATAATTATCCTCAACACTTCTTTCACTGTTCTTAGGTGACAATTTTTACGCTTCTGCCAACACGATTGTTTTGGGCCACGCAGCGTCAAGAGTTTTCGCGTCTGTTTCAGTCAAAATTTCGCATTGAACTGAATTTCTGTGCGGATTTTCCTGTTTGGGCTGCTGCTGCTGTTGCTGCTTCTCATGTTGCTGTTGCTGTTGTTGCTGGTGTTGCTGGTGCGCCCCGACACGACGGCACACGACACGAGCCACACAGCATGCTGCCAGCATTGCCTGATTTCACTCCACAAAGCTCAGCCGGCTAAAAGAAGCCGCCAACTGAACAAGCCCAAAAAGACCAACAGCTGTTCTTTGTTTATGTTGCCGAACTAGTTTCGTGTCGTTGTTGCAGCTTGTCAACATGCTGCTGCTGCTGGGGAGGATGTTGCTGTTGAGGAGGTTGCTACTGTTGCTGCTACACTTGACCAGCTCAGATGCGGATACTGATTTCGAGTGCTTTGAGTGTTAAGTTAATATTTATAAGCCAGTTAGACAATTAATTACAGCTGGTCAACAGCCTTCGAGTTTGCAACAAAGTAGAATGTGGCAGCAACAAGTTTCTGGTGGCTAAAGAGAGCTTAATGTTGCGCAACACCAAGCAAGCCGGAAGCTTTCTTATCAGTTTAAAAAGCCTGCATATAATGCTGAATGATATGAGAAATTAATATATCTAAATAATAAAAGCAATAATATTTATTACAAAAAATATTTAAAGGCCTAGAAATTATAATTAATGCAGTTTTATTTGCATAACAAAAATGTTAAATATAGATTAATGTCATTAATAAAATTTATTATAGTTAAAAACGTAATAAAAACAAATGAAAATATATTAAAAACATTTTTAAAGCCTCCCCCCACTGCAGAACATTCCCTTTTAAATTGCACTATGTTTACGACTTTAATTGATTTAACTGAAGTGAGGCACAAAAAAAGTGTTCTGGTGACCCAAATACCAAGAAATTGTATTTTCATTTTCATTCAGTTTCCTGCGCGATGAGCTAAAACAAAAGAAGCAGAACATGAAACCCACTGATCTACAGATTGAGCAAAAAAAAAGATAAAGAAATGTCGCGTTCAGAATTCATGACAAAAAGCCATCAAAATTCTGAAAATAATCATCAACAATCAAAGTCGAGTCAGAGTCATTTTTTATTGAAAAATACGAAAACCGAAAACAAAACAAAGTGACAGCAGCTGCATTTACGCGAAGAGAGTCTCGTAACTCGATTCGAATCGCGTAATTTTTGTTGGAAACTTTGGCAGCATCGCATAAATAAGCAAATTTATTTGTATGATATCTGTAGCGGCAATTTATTTCGATGTAGCATTTATTTATTGTGAACATTTTGTCATAAAGCACACGGCCAACGACGACGACGAGAGAGAGTGAGACGCGTAGAAAATTCGCGTTGCTCATCGTCATGTTCGTCTGTCAACGGGGGAGAGTGCTTTAAAATATAAATATAAACAGCGATAAATAGCTCTTAAATTAAGCAAATAAATAGGCATAAAATTATTTACTCGTTGGGTGGCACATACGTATAAAAAAACTTGAAAACCCATCAAGTCAACGATTTTTAGATGCTCTTCTTGGAAAACATACAAGTTCTTATCAAGAAGTTGAGATTCAGAGCCAGAAATAGAAATAGAATTTTTCAAGAGACGTTTTCTGGGTGGGCAGTCGGCAAAAGTCTTGAAGAACTTGCCGACAGGCGACAAATTTATGCGATTTATTTCTGCAACGCTCACTTGCCTTTTAATTGGCCCGCAATTAAAGTAAATAAAAGAAGAAATTTCTCATTTCATGTGGCCTATAAAATACTCAACAATTTGTTGCTCGCTGAACACGTGGTCACAATTCGTTTGATTTATCTGCGCCGCGGGCTAAACTTTCTTGGGTGATAAATTTCTTGGAAGTGTCGCCTTAAGCTTGTCTAATGCTGCGGCACATCAAAATTTATGGTTCCCGAAATGCTAATGACTAATATTCATTTCGAATGGCTCACGTTTCGTGAGAATCTGCTGCTTTTATAATTTTCTTGGTTATTCTGCAGCTAATCTCTTGTCGGCAAAGCAAGGTGCCTCTTCAGAACTAGTAATAATGATGATGGTTGGGAACAAGTGTGGATATTTTGCATTGCCAATTCAGTGCCAATTCCAGGGTCATATTCATCGTGAAAGCCATTTAGCAAAGGATTCAGCAAGAAGACGCACTCTACAGCTTAGCGGCAGCTTTTCAGGGAATTTCAAGCAAATATAGCGACTATGGCCTTCCTTAATTTCCGACTGTTGAAATATATAGGCACTGAAAAAAAGAGAAAAAATAGAATAATTTTTTTAATTATTAACTATTTATTTGGAAATTTTGTAAAGATTTTTTGTTTATATTTAATTAAATATTTTTGAGTACAACATTTGTCGTTAATGTTCTTATTTCTCATAAAAGAAATAGGTTTATCATCTTCGTTAATTTTGCAGACAATTTTAAAGTCTATTTGTGACAAATTTCTATAGATTTCCTAAGAAAAAAACTTTAATCACTTTTAAATATAGAAAAAGCATATTCCATTTATTTTATTGAAATAAAAACTCAAAGACAAAAGCATTTTTAGATCCTCCCAAGTGTATTTGCAAGGCTGCAGACATCCTTGAGCAAAGGACTTTGTGGTCAACAGCAGGCATTCTCTGCCAGCCAAGACAATGAGTTATCAAAGCGTTGACTGTTGCCAGCACTTCATGGCTCGTATATTCATAACCAAAACACACACGAATGTTAAATGAGCCGTACTTGAGGTCATTTAGGGGATGAACTAGTCCCAAATTAAAATTGTCCCAACAGATCTCAACCCGATCGTAATGGGTTTGTTTGTGGCTTATCGCTTGCAACAGATTGTCAACAGAAGAATTATCTGCAATGCAGAAAGAGGATAATAGCTCCTCCTGCAGTGGCTACTGGGCCCCCAGGCACACGCGTCGTATGCGCAATTTGCATAATGAGCACATGAGGAAGGGAGTCTCCGTCGTCGTCGTCCTCGGTCTGGGTGGGGTGTCTAGGTCTCCGGGCTGAGAATATTCATGCCTTGGGTTTCCCGTTTCAAGGCAGACAGATGACCCAATTTTCAAAGGGTCCTTCAGCGCCTTATTGAGCCCGAGCTGGAGCCCTTCTTCCTTTTCGCTCTATTCCCTTTATACCCACTTTATGTCCTAAGTGTCTGTAACCTGAGGCTGAGCGGTCTATTTTGAGCAGTCCAGACATTGGACTTTTGGCTTCGGGCCTTAAAGCTAGTTGGGTACTTACTTACTTAAGGATTCAGACTGCGTGGCCTCGCAGGATACTCGCCTCTTAACACCCGTAAATGGGCGGTTCAAAGGTAAATAATCGGATAAATATTTGTAATATTTTTCAGGAGCATGCGGAGAGGGGAACCACTGACAGCCCGCAATCAAATGCAGCTCATTAGCATTTGATTTGGCGTCGGAACCAAACAAATATTTCCGGCAAAGCGAGCAAACATTGAACCGCCAAAGTCTGCGGCCTTTGGTCTGTGTCATTGCCATTTGCCCCTCTGCTCCTCTCCTCTCGTATTTGCCGTTTGCGGTAAGTTGAGCGGCAAAGTGTAAACACAAATCGGCGGGAAATCTCTCTCCAGCGATGCCACGATGGCATAAATAATGAATAATGAGCCCTGCGAATGTGAGGTGTGAAAATCAATCGCACGAATGTGTAATCAATCGAAATAAGTTTTAAGTCCATTAAGTCCATCAATGGGTAAAGCGTGTATACAATTTCTTTGAGATTTCTAGGTTGTAAATCATTTGAAAGTAGTTCATTCTGAAATGTTAAGACATTTTCTTTCATGTTCTTTATTAAGAAAAGTCTTACTGCGGCAAATTAAATAAGTAAATAAACAAAATATGTATCTTGTTTAATAACATTTGTTTACAGAGCCAAAAAAAATTGCTATTTCAGAAGTGCAAAAGTATTTAAGTTCTCATCACTCGTGCTTTATTTCCGTCTAAATTTATGCAATTTTTGCTCTAGAAATGTAGTTATGGTTAATAGAATTTAGTACTTTAAATCATTTAATTACTTATAATAATACTTATTATTACTTTACATTATTTAATAACGATGTGTGAACCTAGAAATGCAGAAAATAAGAAAAAGAATCCTATGGCAAGAAGGCTTAGGTGCAAAAAAAGCTGAATTTGTTAAAGATTACTGGGATAAAATTTAAAATGTTTTGGGATTTTTTTAAAGTTAGTTATAAATATTTTGAAATGAAAACTAGACTAGCCCGATTCTGACATAGTTTGGCATTGAATATATTCCTAATTTATTTCTGTGTAAGTAAAGGTAATACTTAATAAAAGTACCCACTTCTCTAAATTTGATTAATCTCTCTAAATCCACCTACCTTAGCCTTATAAGTACTCCCCTTTTAACCAAGTTGGCTTTGCATAATACCTCCTAACGTTTCTCTCTCTCTCGACACATTTAAGCTAAGTAATCCAAAGAACAAACATAAATAAATGTAAAATATTCCGTAAAATATATAGTTAATACAGTTTTCTGTGCATTTTGCACACAATTATTGGTTAAAGACGCGGTAGAAGAGGAAGTACCTCAAAGATTGTGATTCTCCTTAGAGAAAGTGTTCCAAGGATTCCAAACTTTCCAATGAGAATGGTGCGCCCCAGTCGACGCAAGGGGATCGAGGAGGTGTACGGCTCCAAGATGGACACCATGCATCCGGTCAAGTCCGTGGTGGTGACACACGCAGCAGGTATGACCAAGACAGCCACCATGCGGGCAGAACGGGCAGGAGCTGGAGGAGGAGGAGGTGGTGGCGGTGCTCCAGGCGGGGGAACAATTACTAACCGGCAAATGGAGTCGCGCACCCAGCGGAGTTTTGTGACCGACAACGACTACTACATCACCACCAATGTGCCCATGACGGCGACCAATTTGCGGAACGGAACCGCATCCCAGCTATTGCCCGGCCACCCTCAGCCGTCGCCCTACAACGCCATGTCCTCGCGGCGCAACAACTTAGCCATCAAGGCCAGTGCCCGTCAGCCGCAGATGACCAAGGTGCCGCACTTTAATCTGCCCGAGGTCAAGGTGAACAATAGCAGCGGCTACAATGCTATGGCCAAGCCAAAGGATAGCCACCGCCACGGCAAGGCCAACACCCAGCGGAGTGCCTATGCCATGAACGATTGCGGTGACTTCTCTGACAAGGAGCTAATGGTGCCCCACAACCGTCGCCAGCACTCCCATGTCCACCAGATGCAGACCCAGACCATGGCGATGCCGCATCCGCCGCAGCACCAGTTGCACCAGCAACAGATGATCCACCACAGTCACAGCAAAAACCAGCAGCAGCAGCATCAGCACCAGCAGCATCAGCAGCATCAGCAGCAGCACCAGAATCCACATCCACATCCGCATCCCCATCAGAAGCACTCGCGTGGACGTGGGCAGCAGATCCCGTCGAGCAAGGTGCACGTGAGTACCGCCGATGATGATGACGAGAAGGACGATGATCCCGAGGAGTTCTTTGAGCTAATACGCCAGACGGTCCAGACGGCCGTTGGGGTGAGTTAAACACCCAAGAAATCTATAAATCAAAGAAAAAAGGATATAACAAATATAAAATACATTTTATTTTTAAATTATCTCCTCAATTAAAATTTAAATTAATTTCTTCTCCTTAGAACACCATTTCGGATTCTCTGGTGAAGAACTTCCGGGATTTGGGCCACAAGATCGACAGGTTCTCTGGCGAACTGAAGCAAACCAACGACCATTTGGAGAAGCTGCAGGAGCAGGTCACCAGCAGTAGGTCTCCTTATAACTCCTTGAGAGCATCTTTAACCATTTATAAACCCCCTCCAGAGGTGATCTACTACGGCGAGGAGAACTCTCGACATTTCCGGTATCTCTGCATGAAGTCCGAGTACGACAAGATGTTCTACCAACACCAGTCCATGATGGGCAGCAATCCCACTCCGGAAATGATCAATGCCTCCAAGGCGAATCTCACAGTAGCAGCCTCGCAAGCCCCCACTCTGGGCGGCAAGCCCTCCCAGAACCTGAAGCACTCCGGCGTGAAGGTGTCCAAGAATCAATCCAAGATGGCCAATAAGAGCGATACCTTGAAGACTCAGACTTCGGCGGCCTACCGCAGCCTCCCCAAGGCTCAGCCTGCTGCCGAGCCCCGCAAGTCGTCCTCGGACCAAAGCCTCACTGTCAAGTCCTCGGAGATGGGCATGCGCGAGGTCCTAGGACAAATCCAGCGCTTCTGCAATCAGATCCAGATGAATGATATGGCTGGACAAGCGACCACCGGCGCTATACCCAGTCTCGGGGACATTATGGTTCCAAAGAAACTTTCCAGTGCCGGACTGTGTGATCCGGGAGACATGCTTCCAGCTCGCAATATTGCCGGCTGCCAGGGGGATAAGAAGGACGAGGACACTGAAGTGGATACTCCCATGGACAGCATGGACGAGTATGCCGGTATGGACGAGTTTCAGTTCTCCTCGGAGGTCTCATCCTGCAGCGACGACGACATGTGTGGCCTGAAGTATCCCCCAGGAGATGTCACCACTCGTGGTCCGCCCATAGCGATTCGCAATGCGGCCAACAAGGGAGCCGGGGATGGGCAGTAAATCAAGGATCCCTCCTATAAAGGATGTATATTCATTTCCAAATTTGTCAAGAGCCTGGAAACAAGGAGAATTTCCACTAATTTCAAGTTTAAATCTTCTTTTGGAGCGCACAAAATTGTCCCCCCCTAATGGTAAACTTTACAAAAAATTAGGCTATCCCATTTAGGCCGTATTTTTTTTTAAATTTAAAAGAACTTTGGGTATAACCCGCTCAATATGTTAACCAGAAATGTATATTTCCTCTCGGGAAACAGAATTTAAATGCGAAACAAAACAAAACCTAATGGCATGTTCCTGAAACTACAATAAATTCTCACGAATACTGTATTTAAAATTTCATTTCTGACCCTTCTTTCATTTCCTTTATATTTTGAAACCCCTTGGGAATTAGTTTTCTTTAATATCACAGAACACGCATAATAGGAAGCTGACCTATTTGGCCCCCTCGGCAGTTCCAATCCCGGCTGAGTGTCACTAATAACTGCATATTATATTGACTGCAAAAAATGACGAATAACAACCTGAGAGCTGGCACCGAAACCAGGCGGCATCCCCCTGGGCCAGCACAGGTGAGTCGAGTGGCAGCTAAGACCTAGCCACCCCCAACTAGCCAATAACCCTAACCAAGCAGCTAACTAACCCGGCCAAAAGGGGCAGCAGGCCTGCAGCTGCATTTTTATGGGCTTACACGGCAGTCGCGGTTCTGTCAGTTCTGCCGCTCGCTCAGTCGGTCGAAGCAGTTAAAAGAGTGAACGTGGCCCGGAGGCAACATACGGGTGCGTGTGTGCAGAAGTTTAAATTAAAATAAATAACCGAAAACCCAGTGCAATCAAGGTTTTCATTCAAATTTAACCAACTTGTGCAATACAACCCTGGGGACTGACTTTTGCTGGTTTTTCCAACTGCTCTGGCTGCCCCTTTTGACATTAATTAAAAGTGTTATGCAAAATGTCCGAAAACCCGGAAATACGCCCGACGAATGTCAAAGCCCAAGGCTTGAGTGTCTCTGTTTTGCTTTCAAGGATGCCCTTCTGCTGGGACTGAACTGGGAAATTGTTTAGTTCGGTTAACCCCACAGCAGTTAAGAGAGGCTAAGCTGATAGCCAATATTGTGCAATAATGCACAAAATAAAAGTTATGCCAATTTAGTGCTCGTCACCTTTGACAGTAAAAAAGAAACCCAAAACTTTTACCCAGCGAACTGGCTAATTGCAATGACCAATATTTAGAGGGGTTTCGACGAGGGTGGCAAATATTTATTTTTATAATTATGGGAAAGCCAACACTCGACCCCTTACCGAAAACCACTCAATTGCCGGAGTGACAGTTTGAGCCAATAACCATAACAACCAGCGAGTGCCCGGCCTAAGCCAAGTTAGTCAAAACAAAACGGGCCAAAAACAGGTGCAAAACATTGCCGCATTCGGTTCGGTTCAGCCTCGAGGGTGGGTTCGTTCTCCAAAGCAGCTACAAAAATAAAAACTAAATAAAAGAGACTGACAGAAAAAAACCAATAGAACATAATTGCAGGGGCATTGCAATACGGCTGCACCCGTTAATCAGGGGAGAGAGACTGGAAACTAAAAATAAAGTGTAAGCTGCGTACATCACTGGGCAAATATAAAACCAGAATCGTTTAATTGACCCTAAAGTCACTGAGGCATAACGATTTTTTTCCCAGCCATCGCTGAAACCCAAACTATTGTGGCCCGGACTGTCCGAGGGCTGAGCTGAGGTAGAGCTGCGTGAATCTGTGTAATAAGTGCGCAACATTAAATCAAAGAACTCTCGCCTTTAAATGAATTCTATTGATTTTCCCTAAAAGCGAGGAATATGAGAAACAGCACTGATAGTGAGGAAAAATCACGAAGAAATGGCGGGGCTAGAAAATGTGGAAAACTGCGAAACTGTGCCAACCCATAGTCTGTGTTAGTGTGACATTTTTTAATGCGATTAAAGTGCAACACTCTCCACGCAGGCGGCAAATGGTTGAAGTGCCAGCGAAAAATGCAAAAAAAACTAAATAAAAATAAGGCAAAAGTGTACCCATAACGATTCAAAGCCCTTCTCGCAGCCGTTCAATTGGTAATTTCCAACTCACAAGTTTCTGTGTTTCAACTCTCTTTTTGTGTTCCAGAAAATGCCACTTAATATCCGTATATGTTGAAGGAAGTCCAGCAAAGTCATTGTAATATCAACGGGCATTTCTTTTTGTTTAATTAAAAACGATTTAACTCAGCCAAAGGAAAGGAAGGTCATTATGGCTTCGAGGCAGTCTGGCCGCAGGCAGCCATTACCATTGGGTAAGTACTCAGTAAATGATGTAAGGCCAAGGGAAAATGCAGTGGCATAAGTGGGAAACTGGACAATGGAAACCACTCATAGCGAGGGATTTAATATACTTATTCAGAGAATTGTACCAGTGACGACTGCTCCTTGATTTAGTCCTTCTTCGGATGAAAGGAACGCAAGCATTAAGTGGGCAGCCTATTATAGAGATTCATTTCAAAGTCTCTGATTAAATGTCTCTAAGAAGCTTTTAGTCAGCCGGAACTGCCAATTACTGCCAATTATAATTTCCAAAAGGAAATTAAACTGGTTAAACTTCATTAAAATACTTACATTATTAAACCTATTTGAGAGAGAAAATACTTGAAGTACTGTAGATTTTATTTATATAATTATAAAATATATTATACAGCTCTAAAAATGTTTATAAAACTTTTGAGTAAACTTTTGACAAGCTATTAACGATTTCACGTCATAAATAATGTATTTAATTTGTAAATCAGATTAATTCCTTAACTAATTATGGAAACAATCCATACATACCAAATTTACAGAATATTTTGACAGCTTTTTACCTAAAAACGTAACTAAACTGACTTGTTATTTAAAATTTACCCTTTAAATTAATAAATAAAATATTCCTAAATATATTCTCTAACTTCCAGCCCTCCTATGTATCCTCCTTGCTCTTTCCTGCATTTTGGAGTCCCAGGGCATAGAGGTGACATCACCGACCAAGAAGTCGGCGCCCCTTCGCATAACCAAGCCGCAGCCCACAAGTCAGCAGGTCAAGCCCAGCAGTATTACCGCAAAACCACCAGCCACAACAGTGGCCCTGGCGCCCACCACCGATGATGGTGGAGCCTCCAGCTCCAGTGCCAGTTCCAGCTGGCACGATGGACAGCTCTCCCCGCTCATCTCGTCCACCACGGAAAGCAGCAGTGGCAGCACGGGAGCCACCGACAGCTTAGTGCCGGAGATATGTTTCAATGGCCTGCAGGTGACCGTTGAGAGTCCGGATGAGGGAACCGTGATACGAAAGCAGGATGAGTTCGTCAAGATAATAGAGGGCGATGTGATGCTCAGTGTCCTGACCAAGGATCCCATCTCCGCGTTGTTTGTTATCAATCGCCTGAATCAGGCGAATTTCTTAATGGCCGACTTTGACATTGGTTTGTAGCAAGTCCAAGGAGCTTTCAATTAAATTAAATTTAAGTAAAGAAAATTATAAATAAAATGCTATAAATAATTCCAGGGGTACGCGCCATCAACATCGACAACGACAGCCTGGCCGAGAACATACTCCTCCAGGAGGTGCAGTTCATGCAGCAGTGCACCGAGTTCTCCATGGGCATATTCATCGATCTGGAGCTGTACAAGCAACTGGAGTCGGTGATCAAGGACCTCGAGTACAATATCTGGCCCATACCCGGAACCCGAGACCACCTCTTTCCGAAGGTGGCTCACTTACTACACCAAATGCCTTGGGGCGAGAAAATTGCCTCCGTGGAGATTGCCACCGAGACGCTGGACATGTACAACGAGTTCATGGAGGCTGCCCGCCAGGAGCACATGTGCCTGATGCACTTCAAGAGCGACGAGAATGTGTACATCCTGTTTGGCAACAAGGTGGCCAGTCACTTCAAGGAGAACGGCACCCTCTTCGCCGTGCCCACCGATCGCACGGATGATGAGTTCCTGGCAGGTGAGTAAGGGTTACTTCTATCGAATACAGTATCCTTAAATTTCTTCTTCTAGATCTGCCAAACAGAGCCTTCATCCTGATGGAGAACGAGATCGATTTGAGTACCAGCACCGGACTAGACAGCTCCCCAACCACCCTGGACGAGGTGCTGATTGGGAGAAGCGTGGTCCCCTCGCGGGTGCTCAGCTTCGCTGGCTCCATCGTGGACCTCATGAACTGGCTGCGCGGCTCCCTGGCCAAGCACTGCCAGCGGGAGAAGGAGCTGTACACGCTGAAGAGCTGCTTCAACTTCCTGAACTTCATCGAGGACTGGCGCACGTCCGAGTACCGGCAGGCTCACGATACCGCTGAGATCCTTTCCCTTCTCGTGATGCGTAAGCTGGCCACGGCCATGAACTTCCAGATGTACCAGAAGAAGGTCCTCACAGTGGACAAGATCACGGGCGAGTCCCGGACGGAGCTGCGCGAGATAGCCTCCCAGAACTTTGTGACCAATGTGACCACGTACTATCACTACAACCGGGACAACCACACCAGCCTGGAGCTGAAGACCAAGTTCGGGCAGGTCTTCAACTGCCAGTACAGCGCCGGGGACAATCGTCGGTATCCCTTCCTGTTCGAGGGCGAGTCCGTGATGTTTTGGCGCATCAAGATGGACACCTGGGTGGCAGCCGGACTCACAGCCGCCATTCTTGGCCTGATTGCCACCCTGGCCATCCTGGTCTTTATCGTCGTGCGGATTTCGGTGGGCGACGTCTTCGAGGGCAACCCGGCTACCTCGATCCTGCTGCTGCTCTCGCTGATCCTGGTCTTCTGCTCCTTCGTGCCCTTCTCCATTGAGTACGTGGGCGAGCAGCGCAACTCCCACGTGACCTTCGATGATGCCCAGACTCTGAATACACTCTGCGCCGTGAGGGTCTTTGTGATGACCCTGGTCTACTGCTTCGTCTTCTCCCTGCTCCTCTGCCGGGCAGTGATGTTGGCCTCGATCGGCTCGGAGGGCGGCTTCCTGTCCCATGTCAATGGTTATATCCAGGCAGTGATCTGCGCCTTCAGCGTCGTCGTCCAGGCGGGCATGTCAGTGCAGCTGCTCGTGGTGATGCACGTGGCCTCGGAGGCGGTGTCCTGCGAGAATATCTACTATGGCAGGTGGCTGTGGGGCCTCCTGGCCTACGACTTCATTCTGCTGTGCTGTCTGGGCGCCTTGATACCGTCTTTCTATCGCTCACAGCGTAACTATCGCGAAGGCATCCTCATTGTCATCGGAGCAGTGCTCATCATGGTCATCTGGGTGGCCTGGATAGTTCTTTCGCTCTTTGGAGATGAGTGGCGCGACGCGGCGATTCCTCTGGGACTGCAGGCCTCCGGCTGGGCTGTGCTGGTGGGCATTCTGATACCCCGGACCTTCCTCATCGTGAGGGGCATAGAGCGTTCGGACATAGCCCAGGCTCTGCCCTCGCTCACCTCGCTGGCCTTTGCCCAGAACAACCAGTACTCCTCGGAACAGGTGGGTTTTGAATGCTGGAAATTATATATTTACTGAAATATTTGACTTTCAGAGTGTCTACGAGTGCGTGAATCCCGCCATGCGCCACTGCTCGCAGGAGGATGTCAACCACCAGTCGCCCAGTGAGATTCCCACGTTACCCCTGCGTGGCGGTGGCCCCCGACGCCAGCAGTTCTTTGCCAATCTCCGCCAGGCCAATGCCAATATCAATCCCCAGCGTCCACCACCGCGGCCCAAGCAGAGTCCTTCCCGCTCCTCGGTCTCCTCGCTGCCGCCCTCGCCTGAAAGCAACAAGATCACCAGGTTCTAACCTTGGAACTAACTATTTATCCTTTGCCTGCGTGTGATCAAGCGCTTCTAGTCAAAGCTCCCAGAACTCGAATTCCGCTTATTAAGTGTAACAACATTTTGAATCACTGACGAACCAAGATCTTAAGGAAGTTCAGATAAAAATAAAGCTATACCACAATTATATTATATTGAAAAATTTACCTAACAATCAGTTTTTGCTTTAAAAATCTCTGGGAAATCCAAAAGATTTCATTTATAGATTTTGAACAAGAAGAATATTTATTTAAATATAAAATTAAATACTAGTAAGTAATACCTCATAAAAGCACCCCTAATCCATTTCGAACCGCTCCTGGGACTCCCCTTATCTGGGAAAGCCTTTTCCCAGGCCTGGTTTGTGCACCAGCTACTCCAAAGCTCCCAAAGCTTCTTGACTCTCTCTCTCTTTTAGTCAGTTGCCGTCGCTGGTCTATTCCCATAACTCTAATTGGCTGGGCAAACACGTGACAGAGCAAACAACGAACAAGGCAGGACGACGGGCTGTAAGGAATTCATCTAAGGCTGAACAACAGCGACGACAATGGCAGGACTCGATATCCTTGTGCGTCACGCGACATCGGACGCCGCCCCGCCGTTTGTTTGGCCTTGGCCAGGGGCGTAGCAAGGATAAGGGGCTGTGGCTAGGTGGCTAGGTGGCTAGAGTGGAGGACGCTGACGTCAGGGTGACACTGGCTGGCGGGGCTTTCTCTCTCACGACCATTGACCGTGGTACATGGACAAATGCGCAACAAGATATGGCATCTTGGCCAAGGGGACCACAAAGGCCGGCTAAGCGCCGAGGTTGCCGCAAAACTACCGACTACACGCGACCATTTCAAATGGCGCCGATTTCGCTGACAATGCCACGCGCCAAGCATTAGGGAATATATATACTACACAAAGGAAGGAGGGTAGGAAAAACAACCTCAATAAAGTTATGCTTTGCCATGTAATCTTGCCCGAAAAGCCTCGCCGAAAATCCCCCATCTCGCCAAAATGTATGGCATGCTTTTCGGGGGGCGTGCGACGTGAAAAGCGCTTTGTTTTCCGCGCTTTTCCCTGCAGTGGGCCGGGCCTGGCCGTTGGCATAATTTGCACTTCATTTGCCGACGACAAGGAGGAGAGCGCAAACACACACAAAAAGGAAATGTCTTAGCCTGCCAAGGACACGGATAAGGAGACGCGATTGCCGGCTGGCGATAGCATTGCAAAATGGGTTCTTCCTCCGCTTTATTTGTATGACGGCCGCGTTCTGTCCTTGCGTATGTTTTGGCATAATTTTCAGCACAGTTCTCGTAATTAAATTCAGCGCTTCTGTGCGAGATTAGGGAATATTCAAATGATCCATCCACGGGGCTGAGCAACCACTTGGAACTCCTCTTGCAACTCCGCTCGTAATTGGCCCTGTTAAGCAGCGTCTAATCATGGCCATCCCCGCAGGATTTGCAGCCGGGAGTGTGTGTGACACTTGACTGTCAAAAGCTGTGCTACGTGACATTATTAGCAATGCAGTCCTGCCGCTGCCGCATGTCCTTGCCACCACGCCACGGCGTGCTGCCGGCCAGCCGTCCAACGGGGCGCATGATTTATGACTATGACAGAACTAATGATGCCACATTCGTTAGAGACGCGCCGCGCCGGTCTGTGGCGTGTGCCGGAGGCACAACCATTTATTCATATATCTAGCCCCGTCTGCCACTTAGGATATTTGTCCCTCCACCGAGATTCGCATGGGAAGTCAAACTTCGAGGCGTCACCGGCTGTGACGCTGTTCCCACGCCGCCAACATTTGGTCGAAACAAATCATAAAAGTCGCATCCACTTGTAAACTTCAACTTGTAGTTCAATCTGCCACATGAAAAGTTCCTTGTTTTGTCAGAAACATGCCATAAAAAAGCAACACCCATTCCCCGTGCGTGGGCTCTTGAATGATTCAACAGAGTATCGGTACAGTGACGACATCAACTCATCTGCCGGTAAAAATCAGGCATTATGGGTGGGAGGTTTTGCGCTGGAAAAAAACAAGGGACTTCTTAGAAATGTATGTTTTAAATAAGATGCTTCGAAAGCTATAAATCAGGGGAGTGGCTTTTTTTACATGAGCTGTACTTTCACCTTTAAGTATTAAAAAAATATTTTTTCCAACAATTCTTTAGAAATCTAATCTAAAGAACGAGTCCCCTTAAACCTTAGTTCATTTATGATTAACATAGATTTATTCAGATATATATATATAAATATTTTAAACAATTTTTTTCGAATATTATTCACAATAATTATCTTAGGAACAGAGTTGCCTTAAGCCCTTGATAATTTGTTATTCAAATATGTTATTTAAACCTAAATAAATATAGTTACTGAGAAAACTATTCAAAAAATAATTTATTTATATTAAAAATGTATTGAGTTTTCAAGATCTGAAAATATTTATTTAATAATTAGCGCTTTAAATACTTAAAAGATATTTTTCTTTTAAAATGTTAGCTCTCAACCTTTTAGTGGTAAGAAAAATACGTAATTAAATGGATAGATAATACCTTATTTAATGGTTTTTCTAAGCCATTCTTAAAGATTTTTGTTATAATTGTTTCCCTGGTTTATGTAGTGTAAGAATATATTTAAATTATTATTCTTTTTTGTATTTTATTATAAGTAATCTCTCTCCGTGCTCTTACATTTTGTTTGGAGAATGCGTATCTGCTCTGGCATGTCGCCAAATATGCGCCACATCCTGCGACGACGACTACGACGCTTGCCATTTGCCTGTATTAGTCATGCGGCCCGAAAAAGACATGTGACGCCCGGGATCCCGGGATCCCACCGCTCCGATAGAAGAGGTGCCCCCCGGCCCGGTCTCGAAGCTTTTACTATGCGGGGACGTCAGTGGATGTCGCTATTTTACAACTACAACGCCGTGCTCTTCGACTTGGGCTGAGTTTTCCTCCCATCCGCCCACTTGCTTCTCCGCGTTTCTACGCGGGCCGCAGATAGCGGCAAAGCCGAAACAAAAAGCTTTTCATTCATCAAAAATAATCGGCTGACGGGTGGGACAGAGATGGGCAATGGTAGGTAGAAGCGGGACGGCTAGCGGGTGGAGTTTGCGCCATTTGCGAAATAAAATAAAATCGGGCAGAGCTATTTTTCGCCTATTTCATGGCTCGGGCTCCTTGCTATTTTCGACTCAGTTCGGTGGCCAACTTGACGAAGCTTCTATTTCTGTGCCTCGCGCCTTCCACATGCGGTTGTTGCTTTCCCTTTTCTCAAAATGTCCTTCTGCCTCTGCCCATTTCCCTTAAGCCATTTCGTATTTTTCACTTTTCGACTTCTTCAATTGCGCTTTAGGGTTCATTCATGAAATTTGACAAGCTGCCTCGCGTCATTCGAACAATGGCGAATTTTCGGAGCTTTTTCTTATATATTTTCTTTTGTCATTTTAATTGCCTCGGGTTGGCTATTTTTAGGCAGCCCCTTGAGCTCTCAAAGGGAGTATTGTTGCAAATAAATTATAACAAAAGCAAACAACGAACTTTGGGAATAAAATTAAAGGGGTATTTGCTTTTTATTGAGAAAGTAGGACTTTTTATTGGGTTTATTATATGAACTTGTATAAAGGTAACTTGGAGATTTATTTATAGGACATAGATCTCTTAATTAGAATATCAGTAATAATATCATAAACATAATAAGACTTTCTTATAAAGTATGTAAGGAATCCGTAAAAACTTTGTTGAAATACTCAATTTAGATAAAGGCATTAAAACGTATATAAATAACCGAGAACATAAAGTTAATTAATAATAAACATAAATACCAAATAAATAAATAACAAAGTAAAATAAATATGATGATGATAAATATATTATAATAATAAATAAATATTGTTAAATATTAAAGTTCAAACTTAACAAGAAAATATTACTCTAGTAATAAAACTCATAACTTTCCAGATTTGTTAAGAACAGATAACATTTAACTAACATACCCAATCATTACTTAATTTATTAAATAATTTTCAGCCCTATTTCTTACTACTAAAAATCCATTAAAAGATCTTTTGGCGTAAGGACCTGCTACTCACACTCTTCATAACTTTCCCTCTCTGCGGCGAACAGCTGAGCGTTATTAACCCCGCTCCGCAAAGCTTTCGTTAAGTTTTCCAAGCTTTTCCGACGCGTTCCACACGCGCGGCAGAAGCAGGAGGAAAATCCTTGGGCACGAGGACTGGAGTCCAACGGTGGGCTTTCCTTCAGTCCTCCAGTTAGTTCGCGACGTTGACTCCGAGAGAACGGACACGAGGACGGCTGAAAGCAAACGGGAAATCGCCAAGATACCAACACTCTCTCAAACACAGATGTGTGTGTGTGTGTATAATTGAAGCGCCAAGTGCCAGTGTCCTAGAAATTAAACGTATATCAAAATAAGAACCGAATCGAATCGAATCGAGGCGATAATGGAAAAGTAATTGGGGGAGAGCCTCAGTTGATAAGGCAGAGCGCGGTCCCAGTCCGAGGACGGGGAGAGGCGAGGCGAGGCGAGTCCTAGTCCCGAGTTGGAGAAGAAAAGTGCAAGTGAAAAGTGGCTGTAAGAAGCAGAAAATCAAACACTCACACATACACGCGCACAAAGGAAACGTCATATGCCAGAGGCATTGACAGGAACAAGGGAGCAAGCAGTGGAGCCCAGTGGAAAAGCATTTTATGTATCCTATATTGTGTGTGCCACACAGCGGCCAGGACAGCGGCGGAGCGTGTCCTTAGCCATAGTTCCCAGCCAAAACAACAACAACCACAACAGCAATTACATCGTGTAGTTGCCATAATGATAGATTTCAAAAATAAATTGAGCAAATTATCGTATAAAACGTGCCCCGCTTCGCAAGTCTAAAAATATCCGAGCCCCAGCGTCGAGGTCCTGGCGTAGTCCCGCAACTGACTTTAAATTATGCATGCACATTGATTTTCCGACCACGGCCTGGTGGGTTGTGTCGTCCCTAAATATCGCCATCATCATCCTCATCAACAGCCAGCCGCCTCTATCCGGGCAATCGGCTTTGTCGTCGCATGTTATCAGCGGAACTGGCGTCCTCGACGGCTTTGTTGAATGCGAGTTATCAGCGCAGCAACGGCCCCGCAAAAGGTAAGCATCCTGCCAGGCAATCCTGGCCCACACGGCGTATGAGTGTTTGCGGCAGGAAAGCACTTTATTGATTAGGCCAAGCCAAACAATGTTAATGAGTGCCCATCAGGCGGAGGAGAAATCTTGGGAGCTGAATGAAAAGCTGCTGCCTAGAGGAGAGTAGACAATTTTACAAGTAAGGAGCGAGTGGGTGTTGTAAGATCAGGATAAAGGGGGTATTAAAAGCTCAAGATTAGTAATTAAATCATCTACAAATCGAGTCAGCTTGTTGTTGATTTTATTTGAGCATTATTTCATATATTTTACAATCGATAAATATCACAAAGAATGTGGAACCTATTTTAATTTTAAGGATAAGGTATTAAATAAAGAAATTCATTCATTTCTGAGACACTTGAATATAAGAGTAAACTACAACAAGGAAATAAATAATGAACATTGTTAGCTTACCTACATTTCCTACTTAATTTGAGATTTCTTGTTTCATTTTTCACAAATTTTTTTTTATTTCTATATAGATTTTAATTGAATAAAGAGATTAATTCATTTCTGAGACTCTTAAATATATAAGAATAAACTACAACAAGGAAATAAATCATGAACATTATTGGCTTACCTTAATTTCCCCCTTAATTGGAGATTTCTTACTTCATTTTTCACAACATTCTTTGATTTCTTTTAAGATTTTAATAATTATAATTCAAATTTAACTTCAACAAATCTCTTCCTCTACGAAAGACCAATTTTCTCCCGTTTCTCCGTATGTTTTCTCCATTTTCCCCCTTAACTAAGCCCTCTTTTTCCCCTCTCTCCCAACCATAAATTCAATAAAAGTGCCTTAATATACAAAATGGACATTTATAACTCATTTAGAGCACTTATTAACACATACAAACAGAGCGGACGCAAACTCATTAACACCCCGTTGGACATGACCTATCCGTGGTCCCTGGGCTTAGTCCGCCCGCTCCGTTTTCTGCGTCCTGCGTCCCGAATGCTGCGTCATTGTCGGCACTACAACTGCTTTTAATCAGATTTCAATTATAATTCCATTTAACTGCACTAATGTCGTTTGGCGCCCACTGCCGGCTGCTGTAGCTGTAGCTGTAGCTGCTGCAGAATGGCCTCAAGCCGCCCACTGCCACCGCCAACTACTATCTGGCGACGCCGCCACCCACGGAAGGACCTACTGCAAAGCCCACGCAGGGTAATTTCCCCATTGTGCAACAGCATTTTAATGCAATTTATTAGGTCTGACAATGGCCAATGCCGCGCGCCGATGGCGTTGAAATTTCCATTCGAACTGCCACCGGAAATACGGTTATAAAATGTCAACAACAATGCCAACCAAAAACAGTGTCCACACATCCGGTATGTAGCCTGGCCGAGTCTGTGTGCGAGTTTTGTGTCCGAGTTGGGTTTTTGCTAAAGCTTTTTTACCCTGTATAGCAGTTAAATGGGTTACTTGGGGGCTTAAGGTCTGGGAAATGTTCAGAGAAATGAAAATGTTTGCTACTTTTAATTTATTATAATATATATCATTTCTTTGATATCTAATCTTATTATTAATATGTTTTTCATTACTTCTGATTAAAGGACAATTATTAAAATACACTTCCCTCCAATAACAATATTCTGACTTCATTTTTGTTCAAATTTTATTACGTAAAAATAGTTTTTACGATTATTTTTTAACTCTGACTAGTAAATATACGTTACCCGAATCCGCCCCTGGCTCTCTAACGCTTTAACGACTCGATGTCATGCAGCCAAGACCAAAAGCCGACCCACTGCAATTCGTTTTATTCCTTCTTGGCTTTTTCGCAGAATTTCCAACGGCATGCAACAAGAAGTTTGGTCTGAAATTGACTTTATGGCCCGCATTCAGCGAGCCAATTGGCTTAATTATACAAATTGTTTAGCGGATTATAAATTACACTGCAGTTTGCATATCGAAGAAGGCTAGGTGGCGAATTCGGAGAACCCTAACGAATTATTCTCGAGTGGTGTGGAGGGTTTCCGGGAAACAATGAAATTAGAAGCTAGTTGACCCTGAAGAGGATACTCTCAGGAATTGCTTTTAAAGATAATTGCATTATCTGGGAAGTATTCATACCAAGAAAGAGGAATACATATTCGAATATGCAGATAACTTTTTATTTATTTTGTGGAGCCAGAAGGTCTTTTGACAAGTCAAGGGAAGTATTGTGTTTTTGACTTGTTTTGGTTTGCAACTATCGATTGCCTCTTTATTTGTTTTTTTATTTTAATAAAATTGCTTTGAGTAAGAGTGTTTGTGTCCTGTTTTTGACATGAAATTCTTTTGAAGAGCGTTTCCTGTCTCTCGTTTTTAATAAAAGCTTTTACTGAACATTGTTTAGGTTGAACTAAAATTAAATGTAGATTAATCTGAAACTAATATGTAACTTAAGACTTAGCAACTCAAAATGTAAGTGAAATCTATTATTTTCAGCAACAAAAACATACAAATCTTTCCCACAAAGTAATCTAAAACCCATTCTTTATAGTTATTTGTTTCTGACACGAAGCTCTCTCGAGGACTTGTCTGATTTCCTTGTTTTTTTCTCTCTTTTCATGTCCTGCAGATGAAGTTTGCCTCTCGACAACATATGACAAGTGCCACACAGGAGCAGCAGCAGCACCAGCAACACCGACACCAGCAACACCTAACGAGGCAGCCGCAACAATGACCAAGCAATTGACAACGGCCACGGCTACCAATGCGGCATCCAACATAACCCAAGCGGGCGACTTGGCGCCCACAGTTATATCCCCGACCTCGGCCACCACACTCGAGACAGCAGGAGCAGCGGGCTCAGAAGGAGGCGGAAGAGGAGGAGCATCTGCCACCGAGGCAACAAAGACTTTGACGCAGCCTGCAACAACGACGACTACGACGACGACGGCGAAACCCTCGAGTAGCGATGCCAGCGGCCGATCGGCAGCTCTGGAGCGTGCCTACGTGCACGATGTGTACGAGAACTGCGAGGAGCCCACGGGTCCTGTCCGTCCCAGGATGGCCCATTTCCTGGCCGGCCTGGAGCCCGGCTCGGTGGTCTGCGACGTGGGCTGCGGCAGTGGGCGATATCTAACCCAATGCAACCCGGCCATATGCACCATTGGCGTGGAGCGCTGTTACCGGCTGAGCAAGGTGGCCCATGAGAAGGGTGGCGAGGTGAGTCTGCTAGAATTAGGGGTCCTGAGTCCCAGTCCCAAGATGAGTGTGAGGGTAAAGTGTGGCTTGTTTATGGGAAAAGCTAAGGATTTCAGCTTTGATTCGTTGGCTCGATCAAGATTCATAGCTCCTGCTTAATTTATAGAAAGCTTTCCACGGAAAGGAATATTATATACAGAATAAAGCCATTTCTGTGGGTTTAAAAAAATTAAATTACGTTATAAAATTATGTTAAGTCTATAAGAGGGTCCTTAATTAATATCTTTAACTTGATTACATTTAAAAAAAACTTTTTATCTAACGAAATTCATTTTCAACTTTCTTAAATATATTTTTGTCCAAGAATGGCAATCAAATTTTTAAAATTCTTTTTATAAGAAATATCCTCTATATTCTCCCCCTTTTTAATGCCATAATTTATCTCAAAACCTCTCCTTTTTCTTGGCCAAATTCCGCTCAAAAGTTTTTCTTTAATGGAATTTGCCAAATGAACTTGGCATGAGCACATCCTTCGAGTGTGCGTTTGTTTCTAATTGCAGCCTGCTAATTGCATGTGTTCTCTCGGTGCGCTGCGGTCGTGTTCCTTGGAATTCTCTGGGCCATGCAATTGACCCATTTTCCGCTAACAAGCGGGGGCCATAAAACATCTGCTAGATTCGATTCAAATGCCACTTTTGCCCCACTTGAGTTGGCCATTAGGAGCAGCGCGAGCATAAATTATGCTTATCATTGGGTGTTCGGGAGTATTATTTGCACATGTTCCGTCCGTCCGGCAGTTTTTAATGCCCCATAATTGCAATGGTCCACAATGGAGCCGTAAAGCGAGTCGTTTGGAGAGCGGACCAACGAGCCGGATCTAATAACCTGCAGATGCGTGACCAACCAGCAGCGTTGCATAATGGCCAACGCCATTTAATGCAGTTTCGAGATTCTGCTGGTTCAATTATACCATGGGTATGTGAAGGGGATTAGCTCGCAGTTTTTAAATAGGGGATTTAAGTGGGGATAGCAAAGGAAATTATTTAAAAAGATCAATTTAATAAAATCAAAGAGGATAATAATAATATAAACTGTGATGAAATATAAATTGGGTAAAAGTTATCAATAATTACAAATATAAAGGATATTTCGGATATTATTAGAGCTTCAATTGATTAGATTTTTATGTGAGAAACTCTCTTAAAATTATCATAAAAAAATAGGTTTGAGTTAGGCTAAGACATGGCCTAGTAGAGACAGCAAGAAGCCAACTACTCAAGCTCAAAACCCCACGTAGTGCTGCACCATGATGTGGGAGACTGGCTTGCAGACTTCTGTAAAAACTGGCAGGATAAAAAGGGAACACACCTTTTCTGCTCCTGACCAGACTTCTTCAAATATAGAATAAATACCTGATAAGCGAGCATTAGGTAGAAGAGTTTATAAGGCAACAATTTACCTATAAACACAGATCAGTATCACAGATCCCAAAAAAAAATTCCCCTAGGTAACAAAAACTCCCATTTTTCCCTTCACTTCCGTGAAGTATTTGGAAATTGAAAAGTTTATGGGGCGAAAGGGCACGCTTGAAGCTCTCTTGGCCACAATTAAGTGATATACGCTCGGCTATGTCATAATGAACATGAACTACAGCGCACTTACTTTCCTCGGAACAATATTCCCCTTAACAATGACACAACACTGCTGCTGCCGCTGCTGCTGCATGGGGTTCCCCTTTTTCTATTGTGCTGCTGCTCCTGCTGCTGGCAACCGAGAACATTTCCTTTTACAAGGAACTACAATAAATTGCGAACCCCCGCGCCATATAAAGACCGTTATTCAACAACGGTGGCCGCCTGAGGTATGCAACGCTCTCTGCAATAATCTATTGCTAACGCCGGGCGTTTATTTATGGTGCCATTTCCAGGCGGTAGCGGCGGTGGAGTACCATTTCCCAGGGCACGCAAAATGCATTTTCCCCCGCATTTCCCATTTTGCGCCATAATCGACAACACGCATTCTTCGCATTTAAATTGCTTTTGCGTGGGACTGAAGGCACGGCAGCTGCAGCTGCGATTCACGATGAAAGCGATTTAATTTATTTAATATCCTGCCACATTACCGAGACCGGACAGCAGCCTACCTAGTCCTTGAGTCCTTGACATTTCATTAAATGCCCCACCGCCGATTATCCGCATGTGTCTCTAATCACCCTGCCACCGCACATTTGCATAATAAAGCGAGCCGATCCGATCCGAATCGATCCTATCCGGGGTTATTTTCGATTTGCCTAATGTGTTTAAAATAAACCCGAGACTGTAAATGCACACACAATGCGAACGTGACATGCAAGCGAATGCTAGTTTTTAGTTGCCGCATCGCAAACTTTATGCAAAACCAATTTAACTTGGCCCGGGCGCGGGCCCAAGTTGCAACTTTGATTTCTGCAGCTCTCGTGCATGGCCTGATTTTCAATAATTTTGTAAAGCAATAAAACGGGAAATGGAACATGCACATACAGAGAAATAAATAACTGAGAATGTTTCTTGATTGAAGCGGGGTTGGTTCTTAGGAATATATATTTTAAGCTGAAGTCCTCGCTTGAGGCCACTATAAAAACTTATTTCTAGCATATTTATTATACTAATTGAATGTATTCAAATCAAGAATTAGTTTATGGTTTTTTCTCTCATATAAATACAATTCTGTTGATTATATTTCCTATTATTACCATTAAATAATTGTTGTAACAAAAATAACACGAAAATGTCACTTGGGGTTAAGCTGAAACGGAACCCAGACCGATCTCAAGTTAAAGTATACCCTAATTAACCATTGTTTCATTCTTCATAATTAAATTAAATACAATAATAGAATATATTTATAAAAAGAAATATGTTTTTGAAAGTCCTAACCCTTTCTGTTACCCATAAGTTTTAACAGAAAGTTTTTAAAATTTTAGACGCTATTTTAGATGCACTTTCAATGCTTAGAGTTATTCAATCATTCTCCATTAAATTTAAGTAAAAAAAAAACACAATTTCTTTAATATAACTTAACCAAGAGGACAAATTCCTCTCAGTGCACACAAAGAGCCCCGAAATCACACTCAAACTCACAAGAACATCGTGTGGCGCTGCTCGGCAGCTCGTAAATCTTAACCCGCCCAAAATGGCGCATAAAAATGGCAACACCGCTGCCGCTGCCGCAAACATAAAAAAGTGAAACTCAATAATAGCTGCGGAAAGGCGGGAGGCAGGTGCAGAGCAGAGTTTTTTTTTCGGTTTCTGGGCCAGGTGAAACCTGCCATTTTCATCGGGCAAAGAGACAGAGAGCAAACAAACGGAGAAAAGTAAAAGAAACAGGCCTGAGGGTCTGTGCTTGGCTAAAGCGCCATTTAAATAAGCCGCAAAAGAGAAACTGCATACAGTATAAGGAGGAGGCTCCGGCGTCCTGCCTGACGTTGTATGTCTTTTCGAGACTTTTGCGTTGCACTGCGCTCTGGCCTCATTAGCGTGCAACGTGGCGTATGCGTAACATGCCGCACTTTCACCTGACACTCTCCCTCGCTTGGCAGAAGCCTGTCAGCATAAATTTCAAATTTCAAAAGCATCATGTACCCGACCCGTGTGACATTACACACGCACACCCAACCGGCCCCCCAACATGTGTGTGAAAAATGGCGACTGCTATAAATACGATTTGTAAAGCGCACAGGGAGAAACGAGGAAAATAAAGAACCCAAGAAAGGGGGAAAGAAAGCCAGCGAGCTGGATGCGCCTGAATAAAGGGGATATAGGAGACGGAGCAGATCGGATGAATGGGTCTGCAATAAGAGTTATGTTCATGAGCAGCAAACAAAGGCTTGCTTACCTAAAATGCATGGGATTCCGTTTGTTTGCTCGGGCATCTTCCACTGGGAGAAATAACTTGGCATAGGTAGACTTTTCTTATTTAATTTCGTATAATGAAAGTACTTCTAGATTTTTTAAATATTTAAATTAAAAGGAAACTAATGCTTTGTTGCTTTCCCTAAAAATTCCTTTAACTTCAGGCTCAAAGAAACAGGATTAATTTCTTAAATGCAGTTGATGCTCTCCTCTTCCTGGTATTTGCCATCTTTTAGCTCATTTTTGACTGTCAAGAGCCACATTTTCTGGCTGACTTTTCCTACTAAAACCTCATTCATGCCTTCATCTTCTAATGCGCCCAAAAATGTCTAAGCTTCCGTTCGATTGCCATCGAAAGACGACAGCCCAGGGTCCTGGAACGAACACTTATGTTAATTGATATTTGCTAAAGTCTTCTTCCTGCTGCAATGGCTCAGTTTTTTTCCGAGTTTTTGGCCAGGTGGGCACAGCCCTCGAAGCGGAAAACTCTCGGCAGGAGTGGAGCAAGGCTTGGCGGGTCAAGGATTTTCCTTTTCCTTTCTGCAGCAAGCACCCACACCCACAGCTGTGCGGGCGCAAATACACACCGACATTTGCGATATTAGAGGAGCAGGAAACGGAAATACGAGAAAATACAAAATTGCAGCAAATAAATAGCCATTTTCAGCATTTATATGCAACTCCTTCCTGCATTTAATTTAGCAGTTGATCGGGCAATGTAAATTGAATCCTAGAGCTATTGAATTTCCGAAGAAACTGTCAGGGAGTTAAACATCCCGGAATAGCCAGAATCGATACTGTTTTTCCCACATTGACTCCATTGACACGTTTGGCAGTTTGTCATCTGTGTACACGTACCTTTGTTTGGCTATTTCCATTGTCTTTTTTTTCGCTTTTGGTCCCCTGCCACGGTAATTGACACCATCAGTTCTGGCCATGACATGGAAATGAATATAAATGGCGTGTGCATCGGCCACATTGGGATAGGTCAGCTCAAGGCATCGCCATTCCCGCTGTCCGGGGTCCGCTGTTCGCCGAAACAAAGTGTTCTTTGTTCCAAAAACTACCAACGAAACCGATAACTTTATTTGCCCAGCACTGGAAAAGTTACTAATTGCAAAAAGATGTAGCCAGCCGAAAGGACACTGGATTATTCAATCAGGCAGCACAGCCTTTGATATGGAAATAAAGTTGGTGACATCCTTTTCGAAGGGTGAAGCCTTTCCTTCTCGGATGGGGAGCCTGAAATTGCATTATTGCATATTTTTGCAAGCATATCCTGGGGGAGGAATCCCTTACAAGGGGACTTCTTTGTGGTACTATCTTTGACACAGCTTAATTGAGACAGCTCCTCCGGGCATCCTTGGATGGTATGTTGCAGTGGTGTAACACTGTTGTCCTGGGAAATCAATTGCAGACTGTGTAAATTTCTCTCATAATTGGATTTAATTTAGTTTAATTTAAACTTAAATTCTGACAAACTAGAAATTAAATCTGTCTAGAATATTTATATTAAATTATATAAACTTCCTGTCCTTTTCCTATTCCTAGGTGGCCCTCTGCGATAACCTAGAGCTACCCTTCCGGGACGATAGCTTCGATGCCGTACTCTCCCTGGCCGTGGTCCACCACTTTGCCACCACTGAAAGACGAGTCCAAGCCCTCAGAGAACTGGCCAGAATCCTAAGAATAGGCGGTCGGGTGGTAATAACCGTTTGGGCCCTGGAACAACGGCATCGGCGCTTTGAATCCCAGGATGTGCTCATTCCTTGGCAGCCGCCCAAGAACCGCAACTACTCGTACTCGGACGAGGAGGACGATGACAACTTTCAGCCGCCTTACCATGCCTACACTGAGGACTCCACAAACTCCAGTCGATCGGCAGGGGATGGAGACAGCTCCAGCCTAAGCTCGTCCTCGCCGGGGGAGTCCTGCTATAGCTTCGTTAGAAGGGCCATTCAGGTATTACCGAACCTCGAAATAAATTCTTTTCAGATAATAATATCCTCAAAATTCCTTTCAGAAACTGGCCCGCGGTCGTCGCCATGCCTGGTTCATGGACTCCTGGTCGTCGAAGGACACCAAAAACGACAGCAGCCTGGATTACGAGGACGCCAAGGATCTGCCCATTGAGCTGCGTCGTCTGGAGGACTTTGAAGACTTTCCCGACCCGCCGCTGTCCGCGGGCCTCAAGTCCCGCAGCCTGGGCAGCATTTTGCAGCCGCCGCCCCGCCAAATCGTGCGCTCGCGCTCCAGTGTCCCCAGCCTGGGAGGTCCTTTGATACCCGGCGAGTCGAAGGCTAGTGCGGCAGCCCTGCTCCTGAACGCTCCCGAGGGTCAGCAGCAGCTCCAGATGAACGGGCGTCACTCGCCGCCCACGACGGCCAGTGCTGGCAACACCCTGAGCCGCCGCCCGAAGCTAATCAAGCAGAAGCAGTCTTTGTGCGAGGACGACGCCGCCACGCCCTCGGCCCCCGAGGCCTTCCAGATGGTGAGCAGCTACAATGGCTCCAATGGCGGGGTGAGCAGCAGCCTGTATACGCGGAGTGGCTGCTATGCCGGCAACTTCCATCAGCATCCCTCCTCCTCGAACTCCTCCTCGACGGTGGCCACACCGCCTTCGGGTGGAGCGGCTGGAGGATCGGCGGCCCCGACGTTCCTGCGCAAGCAGAGCTCCCTGAACGAGGAGCTGATGGCTTGCAATAGGCTAAGGGAGAAGGAGCGAGTGCGGAAGCGCATCCAGAAGCAGACTTCCCTGAACGAGGCCTTCCTCTGCCGGTCGGCCCTGTTCTCCAAGCGGCTTCAGGTGATACGCGAGGGCTTCACCACCAAGATCAAGAGCTCCACGGGCAGCCTGGAGCGGGTCACGAAGACGGGCATAAGCAAGCTGATCCAGAACATCAAGAGTGGCCCCCAGACGCCGGCGAATCCCCCACAGAGTCCCGCAGTTCCGGCGGACAAGAGTCCCACGCTGAACAACAACAACAAGCAGGGGGTGGGTCTTGTGCCTCACCAGCACCATCATCACCATCACCACCACGCCGGCCATCAGCTTCACCTGTCCCACTTGATCCCGCTGCCCGCTTCCTCTGCTCCCCCTTCGACGACGGGACCCGTGACGTACTGCAGCAGCGTGGAGTGCACTATGGCCAGCCTCTGCCACTGCAGCCAGTACCAGCAGGAGTGTCCCGCCTGCGCGGACGGCGGCCAGGGGGACAAGGCCAGGCGACACTCCCGGGAGTCCGGCTCGGACTCCTCCAAGGACAGCAGCCTGCAGTCGGACACCAGCATCGAGTCCGAGGACAGCTTCGCCTCGGTCATATTCATCCCGAAGCCGGAGCAGCACCAGCAGCAGCTGAACTACCAGCAGCAGCACCACAACTCCAACTCCAGCTCGAGCAACTCCTCGTCCAGCAACGGGCAGCGGGCCCAAGGAGCCGCCGGGCGGGAGCAGGGCGTGAATCCCGGCTCCCGGCTGCCACCCACTCACTCAGTGCCAACGTCCCCGCTGATCATGCCCTGCCCGCCCACTCCAGCCCACTCGCCGGCAGCCATCCAGGGCAATGTGACCTCGCCGCCGCAGTCCACGGCTGCCGTTTCCGCGGCCATGGCCATCCTGACTCCCCCCTCGAAGCCGGCCAGGTTCAGCTTCGACGAGGCGCACATCAAGCAGCAGAAAGAGCAGCAGCGGGAGCAGCAGAAGGAGCTTCAGAGGGAGCAGCCAAAGGAGGTAAAGGAGCCCCTAAGAGAACCCTTGAAGGAACCCCTCAAGGAGTCCCCACCCGTTCGCAGGATAACCCGCCAGGCCATCAGAGATCTGCCCCCGATTCCCAAGTTCCGCAAACAGCAATCCCTGCAACTGCAACGCCAGAGTTTCCCCATCGTCCGCAGGGCCTCGGGTTCTGGGATATCCACTTCCGCCTCCTCCACTTCGCTGGCCACCAAGCTGCTCTCCCTGGAGCTCTTCAACCCAGCCACCGATGACCTGGACAGCGACTCCAGTGAGCCCTCTTCGCCGGATTCCATAGACAGTGTGATCAGCGCCCCGAGATCGGCCAAGGTGCCCTCGGGAAGTGACGAGAACGGAGCGGCCTCGGCGGCCAACTCCAATTCCGCCTCCCAGGACGAGGGCGAGCCCAGCCTGGCGCAGATGATCAGTCGGCAGCAGGAGCAGTACCACAAGGGCGAGCTGCAGATCAACAGCTCCCGCTCCCAGGCGGAGGACGACATAATCCTGAATGCGGACAGCGCTACGCTGCTGCCCGAGAAGAGGGAGGCCATCCAGAAGCAGGACTGTGCCGAGTTTGCGGAGCAGCTGACCGCCCAGCTGCAGAGGGAACTGGAGGACAAGAGCAGCCGCACCGAGTGTCGCTACCTGGACGGCATCGGAATGGGAGATCTGTCCGAGATTTTGGGCGGCAGCAAGAAGCGCTCCAACGGCGATCTGACTTCTTTTCGCGACGAACTCCGGGAACGTCGCCTGATGCTGGCGAATCTCTCCACTCAACCGAGCCTTCAGCAGTCCCCCGTTAGCTCATCCACCTCGTCGCTATCCTCGCAAACCCGCAGTTTCACCATCCAGGAGGAAGATGGCGAGGAGGAAGAGGAGGAAAACGAGTCCAGCTATTCGCTGGGGGTCTACGAGCACTGCAAGATCTCCAAGTTCAGCTACAAGAGGAACAGGCACTATCAATTGAATCCCGAGACGGCCTACCTCCTGCAGGACGACGGGGACAGTGATGTGAGGGAGGACGAGGACGATGTCATACCCGAGGAGGAAGAGCAGGAGGAACAGGACGAGGATGCTGAGGATGCTGAGGCCCTGGAGGCCCGCGGTGGTGATCAGCTGGGCGAGGGCATGGCGGATTATGGCCAGCGCAGGCGCAACATGGCCGCCCTGAAGGTACAGCCTCCTGCCACGCAGCAGCAGCAGCACCCGCACCAACAGGAGTCCCAGCAGCAGCCCCCCAATCTGGAGCAGCGACCCTCCAACGACTCGCTGGAGCACTCGAACAGCTCCACCAACTCCCTGGACAGTCCCTCGCAGGGTGGCGCCAGTACCCACCACCGCTACTATCATGTGTTCCGCGAGGGCGAGCTGGACTCGCTGATCAACCACCACGTGGCCAGCCTGCATATCGTGAGCTCCTACTACGAGCGGGCCAGCTGGTGTGTGGTGGCCGAGAAGGTCCAGGTGTGGACCATATAAGAACCTTAATCTAACACAAGGAACTCAAAGCGAAACAAGTGAGGGGTCACATAAGAATTTCTGATGGTTTTAGAAAGATTAATAATATATATTGAATTATTTAGTTCACCAAGAAAAGTCTCCTGTCTTTCAATCCCTTAAAAATATGTCTTAAAGTATGGTATGATATCAGAAATACACATTCAAAGGCTCCCTATTCCAGGTACCTCTGGTTTAAGTATTTCCCTAGTGTAATCGCCCTTTGTTTCGTCTTGAGTTCCTGATCTGAAAAACGAAAGCCCATTCCTAGCTGTAGTCTCTGATGCCCCCAAAGGAATTGTTAAATTTAGTCTATTACTCTAGTCGGCTGGCGAATCGGAGCGGGGAAGGCCCGTCATCCGATCCAGCTCTAATTTACCGTTAGCGCAGGCCTGCTCAAGGACGAGAACGCAGGGTTGCACTGCATTGAAATTCAATTTCAAAGGGAGAACCACGTAGCTATAAGTCCGAAACGAATAAGAATACGAATCGAATGCGATAACTATAACGAATACGAAACAACGCAAGCTAAATACAAATCTTACAAATTTTACGAGTATAAACAATATATTTACAACGAGCATCAGTTTGTATCTTGCGCTATCTTCTGACTAAGTTTTGAGCACCTTACTCTATAATTTCAAGGCAAATACTTATCAGACGTCCATAAAAACCAAGCAAACAAGCTACATATAAAACTTAAGCATAAATAAATGGAAAAAATACAATATATACAGCTAGAACAAATATAGAAAAATCATATATAGACCATAAATCGCTGCAAAGTTAATAGAACTCCCCCACTAACCAATATCAATAACTGCATTTATATCTATGAGAAAACCGTACATATATCTAGTGCAAATGAAATCAAAACAATATACACGATACCAGTTTAAGAACAACTTTCTGCAAGCTAATAATATTTATTGCTAACAAACTTATAAATATATAATTTTACCTGTTTAGAGAGCACCATTTAATTTCCCTCGACTAGTAACCAAGTAACAACTCACTTCCCAAAAACGGCCAATAAACACGATTGTAAAATACACCCTATGCCTAAACTTGTATTTTTTTTCAACAAACTAAAAGTGTTATTTGAAAAATAACGCCAAAAGAATATTAATTATATACATACATATACCTATATGCGACTGTACATGTGTTTTTTAGCTAGCTAAACCAACTTTATACCGTAAAATAATAGAACAATTGAAGGAATATTAACTAACGTTGGGCGCAACATTAAATCACTAAAGATAGAATTCGATTTAAACCTACTACTGCTCGAAATGCTGAAACATTATAAATATTAAGTATTACTGGAGAATATCTATAATTTGCACAGAGTCCACCACAAAAAACCCTCACATCCAAAGGCGACACAAGAACACCGGCTACAACAAAGGAAACTATCTGAAATATCCAATATTGATAATTTGTAATGCATTAATGACGAAAATTAAATAAACTTATAATAACTACCAAGATTGAGTTGTATTTTTTTGGTGATTCCATTTTTTCAGGCTATTATTAAAATAATTTTATTTAAAAAATGATGCGATTCATATTAATGTTATTTTTCTTATTCGTAATAAAAAACCACAAAAAAATTAAAATTAAACAGAATTTTTTGAAAGCGCGCTCTAGTTTAGTGAATGGAACCAGTTCATGGAAGACGTTTGGCAGTACTGGCTGGATGGCCAGAGGAAAGCATTCCACCACGGTCACACTTCTTTTGCAGCCAACTTTTAAAAGTAGCAAATTACACTTTCCGAATTTCTCCACCTTTCTTTAAAAAGTCCTGCTTATTTCCTCTTCGTATGGATACAGTAAAAGAAGGCAAAACTTGCTGAAAATGAAGACCCTGTCAAAGAACCCCATTTGGGCGTCTCTGGCTCGCGTACTCGGATAGGCGCTATGTAAAAATATTTAGTGAAATTACTTTTTAAGATTTAAAATATACAAAAATTCGTTTTACTCAAAAATTGAACAGTGCCTATTTCCATTTTAGGTTCCAATTAAATTTTTTCGGAATATAAAGCAGACTGCGATGAACCTGTGAACAAAGCCTAAAAAGAAGACTACTGTCGTTTATAGAAATATATATTTTTTAACATATAACAACTTATTTAACTGGTTTGTTAAAAACTTCTTAAATTAATGAAAAAAAAGAGCTTCACCTAAATTTTAAAATTCCCGCGTTCCCAGAGTTGTATTTAAATATAAGCAGAGATGAAAAGAACATCGATACACCAACACATATATACACATACTGGCATTTTTAGGGGGAAATATCGACTCTTTGATATTTTTTAGGGGAAAGCTAAATGTATATCTGGCAACACTGCCGTGTTTTCTTCTCTCGAAACTGCGAAGCAAAATTATAAAATTGTAATATTTAAACGCAGTTTTGATGCCCAGAAACACCAAAAAGTGCTGCAATACACATCCACCCAAAGCCACGAGTTCGTCTTGAGACCGCAGCTAAAAGAAATAGGGGTGAAAATTGCATATGAAAGTGGAATTGTGGTGCGAAGAAAAAATTTTGCAGCAGAAAATTCCCAGGTCTGTGCTGGTGTAATTGTGTGTGTGAGAGGCGGGCCAGGGTTGCCGAGGCGCCAATGGATATTTTGTTAAAATCGTATAATGAAATTAAATGCAGTGAAATTATGTTCAATAATAAGCGAGATTGTGCAATTATTAATTTGGAATGGCCGAGCATAAGTTATGTTTAATTTTTGGTGCCTAATTTGGCCTTCGTTTTTCGGCTCTCCGACTTCGTGCGAGGCGGCAACCCTGTCCGTGGGAAGGGTACTCGAACAACAAAAACGAAGTACGGTGCGCGGCGCCACTTTGACGTTTGAATCGTCATCAGACGGTTGGGTAAATTTTCTCGCTCTCGTCGCTCTCTCGGTTGTGGTGCGGGTGTGTGCGATGTGTGTGTGTCCCCGCCTTGGCAAGTGCAAGTGTGTGTGTGAGTGAGCTGATTGCGGCCCGTGACGCATTCTTGTTTTGCATCGAAGCACCAAAGCAGAAGTCCGAGAATCAAAAAAATTAAAAAGAAAAAATCAGCCAGCAGAAGCTGTAAAAGCCGCAAGCAGAAGCAGGCGGGGAATATTTCAATCGCAGTAACAAATTCGACCCTGCATGTGCAAGTGTCTGTGTGTCTGTGTGCGTCTGTGAGTGTGAGTGGGGGGCCGTGGGGGAAGGAAGCGAACAGGCCGCCAAAAGAGAGGCAGAAAAAAGGGCGAGGGCGAAAAAAGAAAGAAACGGAACGGGAGGAAGAGAAATCATAAAAACGCCGGCAACAGCGATTCTCGAGTGCCCTCCGCTCTCCACACACACCCAAGCACAAGCGGATGACAAACAAAACGCAAAAAGAAATTCAAAACGCGCTCCCCACCAAAGTTCATTTACACGGAATTCGTAATTTGTTTTGTTTAGTTTTGTGGATTTGTTTATTGCCCCATGTGTCTGTGTGTATGTGTTAGCTGGCGACAGATGTGTGTGGGAGTGCCTCTCTCTCGTTCCCCCATTTCCCCACATCACCGTTATTCTTAATCACCGTGAAGATCTCCGGGTGTGTGTGTCCGTGTGTGTGCTTACATATATTGCCAAAAATCTTCCAGTAAAAATTCCGTGAGAAACCAAGACAATCGTTAACTGGAGTTAACTTGGCTTTAACGGAACAGATGTGTGTGTTTTCCTCGCCAGCAACAGCTGCCGCTCACTAAAGTCAACAACAAATACCGACTGGAAACCAAAATTCATACACTTTAATTAAAGAAACGAAAAAGCGCACTAAAATAGTGATTGCAAACCTTGGCTATTTTATTTTGTGAACGAACGGTCTGGTTTTACTTAATGCGCTTGGAAACGCCGAATAATTATACTGTGTGGTTGCTTTAATTCAAGAGAAACGGAAATTTTTTAATTCAAAACAGTTATCGTTTTCACCAAGTCCTACGGATTTTACATTTAAATTACAAAATGAGAAACAACGGAGCAAACCGTTTACACTATTATCGTAATAAAATTGTAATTAAATTAAGTGTTTAATAAGGAATGAATCCGTTAATTGCCGTCCGGTGAAATTATTAAGTATATTTTCTATTTTCTATTTATATTATCATTATATAATAAATGCATATGACATTATACTTGATCTACGGAGTATGTTCCCCAATGTTTATTAGTTTTCAGTTTAAATATACCTTCTGCAAGGATTTCAACTAAATAACCCGTGTCTGTCCCTGATCTCAATGAGTCATGTGTGCTTGGCTTTAATAACCTGCATAAATGTTAATTAGTTTTTGGTAACAAAAGCAAGTTCAAGAAAACTGAGACACAAAAATCTGCGAATTGTGAAACCCCAAGTGGAATTGCATGACTCATGCTCTTGCCGGGCTTGTTTGTGCCGTCTAAACAGACCGAAGAGTCTGAAATCACCCTTTTTGGCAGCTTTCCAGAGGTTTGGGTTATCCCCATAGGCAGGGTCCACTGTAGCTGGAGCTGTGGAGCCTCCACTGTGGGAAGTGGACGGGCCTACGTGCGATGCGGTGCAGAAGTGGCCAAGTGGAGCTGAGCCGAGCTGCAGATGGAACGGAGTTCGTTTGGCTTCGCTGCCTGGCTGAACAAACTGAACCGCATGTCTGGCTGTTGGCTCTCGACTCTTGGCTCCTGCCTCTTGGCTTTTACCTCCATCGCCATCTCCATCCCGAATCTCCAGCTGCCTTTGCTGCCTCCTTCCCCTATGTCGTCATTATGCGATATTGTTTTTCTCCTCTCTTTTTTTCTGCGCTTATTTTGCTTTTGCACAATTTAGCCTTCAGTTTCCGGTTATGAAGGAAGCAGCAGCAGTGGCAGCAGCAGCAAACGGGTTTGCCTTTGCCGCCGCTTTCCTGCAATGTGCATTTAAATGCAATTTCAGTTCAGTGCGTCAATGTCGACGAAAATACAGCTTGCCGTCTTTTTATTTTGGAAGCATTCTTATCGCACAGCCAAAATAAACTACAGCATAAGTCAGTGTCATCTCTATTTTTAGGCATTACTTTAGCTTACTTTACAAATTATCGTTATCTTATCAATTTGATACTTGATGCTGAATCATTTTTATATCAAATTAAATTATAAAATCAAAACATTTCGATGGGATAGAAGTGCTAACCAAATTGCTTTGCTAGTGACCAAAATGTGATGTAGATATGTCCCCAAATAGGAGTTCTCTCCTTTTATTGTTTTTATAAGTCAAATTTTATAAGTCAAATTTGGTTTACTCTATAAATAAACAGTTTAATTTCACAAGAAGCTTATTAACTTTTTAGAAAAAGAAGTTAACACTATCTCTTTGATATCTTTGAAGTACTAATAACAAGTATGACGAGGCTTAATACGGGACACGAACTCCAAAGTCACTCTTAAGGAAATAAACCCTTTATATTTATTTATTTAGGATTAGATTACACTTTGATTTGAGTTATACAAATCCTACAAAAATTTCCAAGATTTCTGTTGAAATTCTAGACCACAAATAAAAGCCTATCTAAGCCACACGGTCTAAAGTGTCAGTGATTCACCACACGAGTTCTACGAGTTCGTTGTAAATTCCCTTTTAGATATACAACGATTTGTATAAAGAAAAGCCCCTGGGGAAAGGGCGTTCTGCTGTGAAAACGAGGTGTTATGCCCCGATATGAACAAATGTGTGCTGCAAATTAATACCTGGTTTATTTTCCTCACCAGCATGTTGCAAACTGTTCGCTCAACTGGTAGTTGTATGTTTTCCAGTTCTTGTGTTTTCATGTTGCCGTAGCCTAGCCCAGCGAGCGTAACGCTGCAAACGCTTTGCTCTCGTAATTAACCTCTCGACCGGCTTTCTGCCTGCCTGCCTGCTTACCTGGCTGCTACCTGGTCGCCTACCTTACCTGGTGTAGCCATCCATCTGTCCGCAGCTCGTTTAGCCAGCGGAGCTGAAATCAGACTCAGACCTTTGAGCACGGTTTCTCGAGCCATTCAACCTTCGTGTTCCACGACATGCGTTTTCCTCGAGGCTTTTCTTCTTCGCTCTCCTCCTCGCAGCGTTCTGCTCAAAAATTTTCCATTAATGTTAGAGCAGAGACGAAGTAAGCAATCGCCTTGGAAATCCATAAACATGATCTATTATTCTATCGCTTGTGCGTTTCAAATCACGTATTCTGCCATTAGGCAAGGTGGCACTTAATTTAAAGTCTTTATAATGAAAGAATCTAAACTTAGGCATGATTCAAGTATTCTTTTATTCATTGTTTACTTTAAACTGGTTGTTTAATTTAGAATTTCGCCAACTAAACACCATTGGGGTAGCTCATTCGAAGTTTAAACTTCAAAGGAACTGCAATCAGTCACGTATACACAAATGTTTACCATAATTCATTATTAATTACTTTATCAATTATAATTCCATTTGTAATTGGCTTTTCTAGACCAATGATTGGAAACAACTTAAAGTGCTCTGGATAAGTGCTTTTCGTGGTTTCAATTGTTCCATCAATATTAAAGTACTTGTTACAAAGCGCTTCCCAGTATAGAAAATCAATAGTCATTAGCCCCGATGCCATTAGTCCATCATATATTATTCCTTCTTTGGTTCCTGCTTTTGGTGTACTCTCCATCGCCCTGCCAAATCGGTCTTATTTTTGGTTTAAAGTTGGGCCAATGGATTGGCAATTAGGTATCTGGCGATAAGATAAGATACATTGTATAATACGGCATTTAATTTCCTAATTATGTGGTAATAAAAAAGAACAATGTATTTGCCAGGGTTAAGCCTATAATATATTATTCTCTCATTACTCTGCCAAAACCAATCTTCTTTCGAGACATTTGACGGACAATTAAGTATCTGAAAGATCACTGGGCTTAGTTTCGCCATTAAATAAAAGTTTTAGCTGAATACCATTGCCAATTCTCTAAAAGGTTGCAAAAAAGCACTTGAAAATACAAATTGGCCACGGTTCTACAAGTCAATCATATATTTTACTCCGCCATCGCCGAATCAGTCTTACTTTTTTCCAAATTCAAGACATTTGATTGACAATTAGGTTTCTGGACAACAAATGGTTTCGGAAACAAAGTTGTAGCCAAATGCCATATCCAATTCTGTAAAGTGTTCCATTAATGCTGCAATAAAAAGCAATTACAAAAACAAATTTGCCATGGGCCTCAGTAGTAGTAGGTTTTATTTTTATTTAAGCTTATTTATTCCGCTTCCTAGGCGTCGCTCTTTGTTTGGTATAAAGTTTATACCATAAGAATTAAGCATCTAAAGATCACTGATCTCGGCTTCTGCTCAGCATCCAGCGAAGATTTGTATGGTTTCTACCAGCTTGTGTTTCTTTTTATTTTTTTTGTTCAGGTTCGATGGCTTGTCTTCTTGCAGCTTTGACTTCTTTTGTCTCGGCTTTTTTTGTCGGTTCTTTGGCTTTTCTTGTTTTCTCGTTTGTCTTCTTGTCTCCGCTTCTTATCATTCGAGCGTGTTTCCAAGTTGGACCAAAAAAACGAGTTAACATTTAAGACCTAAAATGGCCAAAAAGCAAAGACGACTTGCTGCGCGGAGATCGTTGGCAAGAACAACAAATACTACTATACTACAGACTGCCGCCGCAGCAACAGCAAACAATAACAAATTCCCAGCCTCGTCATTATTTGCAATTATCGACAGTTTGCTTTTGTGCGGTTTCCTCCTTGTCTTCCTCTTTCTCTCTTTGTATTTTTATTTTTAATTTTTTTTTTTATTTTGTTTGTACGCTAAGATCTTGGACTTCGTATTCGTCTGTGAGCTTAGGATCAAAAACCTTTACTTCAGGTTGTTTGATTTATTTTCCATGCGTATTCCGGTACACTTGGCTAAAAGAAAGGTACCCAGCTCTAGGCATATGTAAATTATGGGAATTATTGAAATATTGATAATATTTAAGTTACTAATATCAGATGAAATAATCCACCACGGTTCCGTTTCACTGTGAGGACTTTCCACCCCAATGACTCTAAAATTCCCAGCCAGTTCTAGCATTGAGGATGAGTGTAACTTACTAATTTCATTAAAATGAGTTCTTCTGCGATTATGGAGGAAATTCTCAAAGTCTTTTCTATGAACCAGACTAAGCAAAAGATATTGTAAATGAATACCCATATAAATAGTAGTTTCAAGACCCTTATTTCTCAAGGTGCAGGCTTTAACCTTAAAGATATTCAATGTCTCCCCTTCGTTCGACGGATGAATGAGTAAAAATAAAAATCATAAACAAAAGTGTCACGTACACTGCTGCACTCACACGTACGCGCCAGGAGTCGTCTTGAATGCGTTAGTGGATGCGGAAAAGTGCGGGAAAATGGGGAGGGGGCCAGGCAAGTCAAGGAAAATGAGGAAACTGTAGAAGCTAGCGGGCGTGGGGCGGAAAGAAGAGGGCGGCACTGTTTGTGCGGCGAAGGGAACTTGCAAATGCTTTCAAAGTCATTTCCTTCTTTCTCGGAAAACGTAAAGAAATCATAAACAAACAAAGAGGCATTCTCCACTCCACTCTCGGCAGCGATAAGTTGGATAACTTGCTCCCTTCCCCGGCTTTACCATATTGGATGGTTGGAAATGGAAATCAATATGTGCGAAACTAATCAAAAGCTGTAAAGCGAATGAAAACAATGAGCACACACGGAACGGAAATGTGTTTTCCCCCCTTTTCTCCTTTTCTCTGATGTTTTCCCCCATCGCCGCCTGTTGTGTGCAAATTGTACCGAATCATTCCTCTAGAATTTCTCCATTTCTTCGGAGATTCGCTCGGAAAGTCCAGCAATTCGGCCCCGTTTTGCGCTTATCGTTGCTGTTTCTTCGTTCTTTCCCCGCTCTCCTTTTTTCCCCTCTTTCTTTTAGCTTTGTCTGCCCCAATAATTGCTGTTTCGCTAAGTTCAATAAGATTATAGTATTCCTACGCAGTTGATTTTGTTTGTGTGCACACAAACGTGATTCTTTGATTTACTTAGCATGCAAATTTGTGCGAACTTTTTTCGTGCCGCTTGGTCAGCAACAGCAACAGCTGCGGGCAGAATAATAGCTCTGAGATCGATTTTTATGAATTTAGGGTAATTGTTGTTGTTTGAGTGCTAGAATCAAGTTCAAAATATTTGTGTGCAGGCAAATTAGCTTGTAACTACATTTTTTCAAAGGGGAAAAAAAAAGTCCAGGCTTATGAATTATTTAAATGTCAGAAAGGTCAAAAAGTTGAAAATAAACTGATTAAAAAGCGTAAAACCCGTTTTTATACAATACTATTAGTAATACTAATAACATAAGATTAAGATTGTGGAGAGCTTATTGAATTGAACGATATGACTTAAATATTGAAGACATTACAGCTGTTTTTAGCTTGAAACTTTAATAAACTGGAGTCAGATTAAAAGAATAAGTTAAACATTAAATTAATAGATGTATAAATTGTAAAAATTGAAACAAAACAATATATGGTATAATTTAAGCCACAAATATTAGTCGTTTAATATTACGAAATACCAGTAATAATGTCACCTATCCTATGGATTTTAATGCTTTATTTTTACTGCAATAAATTAAAGCTAATATCAAAAATTCCACAATAAATTTGAGTTTATCTATAAATTCGGTCGCAACTGTGTGTGTTTTTTTCAGGCGATTGTGTGTCTCGGTTTATTATTTTTAATAATTGCCATTTTGCTGCGCTATCAGCATTTGTTATTAACGGCGGCGGTGCCAAGCGCAAAGCAGAAAAGAAATGAAATCAGCAGTGGCTAGGGGAGGGGTGGGGAGGTGACAGAAGAAAGAGGAAAGAGACGAAGCAGAAAGAAAGCAACGAACGATTCACTTGAACTGGTTTCGGCGAGCAGATTTATTTATTTTGATTGTAGTTTGTTTTTATTATCGCATTCGTTGTGTGCCAGAGTGAGAGAGTAAATGTGAGAGCAAGACTGCGAGTGTGTCTGTCTGTGTGTGAGTGTGCGAATGCATTTTGGCAGAGAGCACGTGACAACGCCCATTTATGACGTCTGTCTCCCTTGTGAACTTTAAATTTATCGATTTTCCCCCTTAAATTGCAGATTAAATACGAGAAGAAGAGCAACAGCAGCAGCAGCAACATCAACAACTACAGCAGCAACAGGAACAGCAACAAAAGCAGGCAAAAAGCAAAAGCGGCAACGGCAACGGCTTCACATTGGACATGTCATGTCAGCCAGCCTCCAGATTCCACGCAGCCACCACAGCAGCCACATTAGCTAAGAGCACAGCAGCCAGCAGGAGAATCGCCACCGCAGCAGCAGCAGCAGCAACAGTAACAGCCGCCACTGCGATAACCGCAGCAGCAGTCGCAACACTGACGCCGGTGGAGAGCATTGCCGCCGCCAAGACGACGTCCGAGGACACGGATCCCTATGCCTTCACAGAGACCGTGGCCGTTGCACCGCCCATTTTATTCAATGCACAGGTAAGGAGATATTCTGTAATCCTTTTCTGTTTCTCAGTGTCCGGTTAAACTAAGTAACCTTCAGGTTAACCAGGTCGGAACCAAGCAATTGCCATTTTTCATATTGTAGGGCTAAGACTAACCTGCAGTTTAAACCTCCGGTTAAGGCTTACATTCAGTTTAATCTAAATAACCTTCACTATATAATCATCGGATTGGCAAGCTGCTAGCAATGAAAGCCCAACACTATTTAAGTTCATGCATTTGTACAATTTTCTATTATTATTATTATTATTACTATGGCCTTATTGCACCGCGACCAGATGTTAGGTCTTTTGTGCCGGCCTGTAGGATTAAGGTAGAGCCTCTATTCCTAGGCTTCTGATAAAGGAGAGCACTTTGGCGAGGTCTATCTCTTCCCAAATCCTGTAGGGGGGGATAAGTTCACCTCCTAGTTGTTGAAGTCGACGTCTGATTAGTGAGGGGCATTCACATAGAACATGTTCTGATGTTTCTGGCTCCAGCTCACAGAATCTACATGTGTCGATTTCTGAAAGTTTTAATTTCTTAAGGTGATACCTTAGGTTGCAATGACCTGTTAGGTAGCCTGTTAGAGTGCGAATCTCACTCTTTTTAGATTGATGATGCGTTTGGATCGCGACATCTGGGGGACGAGGAATTGTTTGGCTTGTCTCAGCCCTGCACTGTCGGTCCAGTGACGACTTATCTCCTTTTCCTCCCATTTCCTGACCAGTTCCCTTTTGTGTCCTTTCGAAAGTCCACAGAATGGTTCAGGGCCGATTAGTGGTGTCATCGCCCCGCGTTTTGCTAGGGAGTCTGCCACCTCGTTTCCTATATGGCCTTCATGCCCTGGCACCCAGCCCACCGTTAAGGTGTTTTTGGAGGCAAGGGCGTTCAGCTGCTGGAAACAGTTTTCTACTAGTCTGGAGGTGATCGTAAAAGATCTCAGCGCTATGAGCGCCGCCTGACTGTCAGAGAAGATGTAAATCCGTGCGCCTTGCATATTCCTGCGAAGGCATTCACGAGCACAGATTTCTATGGCGTGTATCTCTGCTTGGAAGATGGTTGGGGACTTTCCCACAATTTTCTAATTATATATTTCAACAAAAAAGCGTTTATAAATATGTATCTACAACAGGGTATTGAATAATAGAGAGAAAACACAAGTCATGGTACAAACTACATGTGCACAGTTAGGCTAAAGTCTAATTTATAGGGACCTATTAAGCTGGGTTTTCACTAGCTCTGATAAAGTAATTAATAATAACAAAGTGATAAATTAAACAACAAAAAAAGACAAAGTCAAAGCAAAAGCAATATAATTGATGTGTGATAAGAGAGGTTATTATATTTATTTGGTGAGATAAATCTATATCAAAATGAATGCTGAATATATGAATTTGAAATATGTGCTAAAAATTACGATTTGCTTTTATTCTAAAACTCAAAAGTATAGTATCAATAAGAAAACCGGAACCTGCTTTAAAACAGGTATAAAGCCTGTTAGATGAGGTTGCATTTACATGCAACAATGAATGCATAATGAGCCCTTTTTAACCGATTCCCTTTCCCCTTTTTGCAGAAATCGCGAGCCCGCCTAAGCGACACCAGCCGAAGCAACAGCAGCAGCAGCAACAAGAGGCAGACAGCGGCAGCAGCTGCGGCCAGCCGGAAGGCGAATCTGGTGGCCCAACTGAATGCCACAGCAGCGACAGCAGCAGCCACCGCAAAGGCGCAGGCGTCTTTGGCGACAACCACAACCACAACGAATTTCCATCATGTCACGCAATCTCAGAGACAGTCCGCTTTGTCGCCCGTGTTGCAGTTGCAGTTGCCGCTTCAAACGCAGCAGTCACAGTCGCAGGCGTCGCCGAAGCGGGCCACTAACGTGTGCATAGTCCGCCCGCAGCAGCAGCAGCAGGAGAAGTTAGCAGCCGCCGCCAGTCCGGAGACCTGCCAGCCTTCGGTTGCTCCACCACCGCCGCCGCTCTATTCCCATACACCGTCGCTGTGGCAGACGCCCTTGCTGCTGGACAATGGCCAGAAGCAACACAAGCCTCAGCAGCAGAAGCAGCCACAGCAATTGCAACAGAAGCAGCAGCAGCAGCAACAGCACCTCCCGCAGCAACAGCAAATTGTCCAGCAGCAGCAGCAACAGCAAAAGCAGCATCTTCTACACCAACAGCACCTCCAGCAGCAGCAACAGCAGCAGCAGCATCTCCTTCAGCAGCAACAGCTCCACCTGCAGCAGCAACAGCTAACTCTCCAGCAGCAACAACAGCAGTCGATTGCCATTTCGCTGGTCAGTCCGCCCACATCGCCCGCCTCGTTAACCTCGCCCACATTGCCACCAGCCACCGCTGCTGTGACCGCGATGGTGGCGCCGATCTCTGTGTCGCCTAAGGAAGGACTGCCCTTGCCGCCGTCGAAATTCCATCATACTACGTTGGCGCAACACCTGCAGAAGGTGGAGTGTTTGAAGAAGAAGAAATCCTTGCCGCTGGCCAGCCAAAACAACAACAACAACATCAAGATGCAGAACAACAACAACAATATGGTGGAGCCTCTAAACAAACCGATGGTGCAGGGCACCAACTACAACCAGACGCAGCCGCCACCACTGACGGTGTTCAATACGTCACCAGTGGCAACTCCACCGCCACAGAAACATTCCGCCGGCAAGAGCGTGGATGACAATGGCGATCTCAACGAGATTCCCGTCAACGTTATTTTCCGAATGCCGCCAGTGGCGACCGCCGGAGGTAATGCAGCGCAGGCCACAGGTGGAGCTGCTCCCCTGGCCCCGGGCGTTAAGCTGGTGACGCCTCTAACGCCGCCGACACCACCAGAGATGTCCGCTCCCCCATTGCTGGCTCACATGCAATCGCCCACAGCTTGTGTTCCGGTTCTGGCTGTGCCCAGCCTCAAGGTGGCTTCGCCAACTGCTCCCAGCTCCGAAGTGGTTCTGTCCCAGGAGGCCCCGTCTCCCAGCGCACTGCAATCCTCATCAATCACAGCACCCGCATCATCAGCAGCCAAGAAAATTGAACAAATGTCTTCCAAAGTGGCCAACCCTACGAGTGCCGCCAAACGTCAAGGTTCAACAGCTCCCAGCTCGGGCAGCGGCCGAAGAGGTAACCACAATACTGCAGCTAAGAAATTGCCAACCACTGCGGCGATGCCACCGCCGCCGCCCCAGGAACCGCCCATTAAGTCGGAGCCCGCTGCGCACCGCCAGCGTCGTCGCAAGGCGGCAAGCTCCAAGCGCTGCTGCTCGGTGACTTTGAATGAGAACGAGACCTTTCCGCTGGACTCGCCCTACTGTTTGCAGCAGCACTGGCTGCACACCAGCTCTGTCCGGGATCTGTCGCTGGACTCGCCGCTATCGCCGAGCAACAGGCGCGAGGAACGCATCGCTGTGCGGAAAGGACTCTTGCGGCGACAGGCCCTGCAGTTGCTATCCACGCGTTCGCTGCAGGACATGCCCATGCGGGCGGCCAGACAGCGGTTGCAGTGCGTCCAAAACATGCTGCTCAAGTACCAGGATCATGCCGGTCAGCAGCAGGGAATGTGAGTTGAACTCTATTACTTTTTAAAGTAAACTAAACTAATTTTTGGCTTCTGTTTCAGTGGAATTGGCAACAGGTGCCTGGTGGAAAACTGCAAATTGCCAACGCTGAGCATGGCGGCCCACTGCGACCGCCACATTGTGAACAACAGCACCCAGCAGCTGTTCCAGCCGTGCGTGGCCTGGCGAATGGATGGCACCGCCTGCCAAGCACCCGTCTTCGATGTGCTGCACACGCTGGCCCTGTGCACTGTGCACAGTCACCTGCGTTCCGGACTGGATGCTGCCCGTCCGCCGCCGAAGCAAGCACCTCCCGTCAGCTTACCCGTCGTCGCTGGAGTTGCCACGAAGACTTCTGTGACGATGTGTGTGCCCGTGAAGCAGCGCAAGCGCAAGGCCAATCCCAATCCGGTGGCGCGTCCACAGAAACGGGGCAGAAAGCCAGCCACTGAGCAGATCGCCGTTCAGCAGTTCAGCAGCAGTGTGATGACCAACCTGCCGCTCATTCCGACGGCGGGCATGGGTATGCAGCGCAAGAGCAGCACCACCTCGCTGGAGTCCATTGCCAGCAACTCGCACTCCTCGGCCGCCTCGCACTCCCAGGTGTTGCCCTACACGCCCGCCAACGTAGCCGCTGCAGGATTGGCTGCTGCCATGCCGCAATTGTCCATACCGCCGGCACTGGCTCCGCTCAGCGTGGATTATCAACCGAAGCAGCAACACCAACCGCTCTTGGTGCCCAAATTGGAGGCAGGGGAACTGCCACTGTTCACTGGTGCTGACCACCAGCAGCAGCAGCATCTGGACATCAAGGCCGAAGAGATTAGCCAAATTGTGGCACAACTGGCAGCCGCAGGTGGTGATTTGCACCCCCAAAACAACAACAACAATAGTAGCAACCACAATCATAATACCAACAACAATAGCGTGCACTTCAACAACAATAACAATAACAATATTAACTATAGCAACAATAATAACCAGCACAGTTTCCCCTCGTTCAACACGGCCTTTGGCAATGCCATGGCTCAGCCAATGGCTACAACAATCACGCACAATGGTCACAATGGCCATGCAGCTCCAGCTCCTGCTTCTGCTCCGGCTATCCTGGCCAACACGGCGGATCTGCTCGGCCAGGATGTGTTTGGCATCTGCGAGAACAGCTCGGCGTATGCCAGTTCCGAGGACACGGGCCTTGGTGGAATCAGCGAGTCGGAGCTGATGGCGGGTGCTCACGATGCTGGTGAGTTTGGATCTTAGTTTTGTCCTTATTTTCTTGTCTTATCCTTGATTTTTCCCTGCAGATGATATAGCATTGAACGGTGCCCACTTGCTGGAGGAGCACGATCTGGTCAATGTGTTCGACACGCTGCCGGACGATGCCTTCAACGAGCTATTCCAATCCGGTGTGTATTTCTTAACCACAATTTTACTTGTTCAGCTTTTCATTGTACTAATCCATGTGTGCCTCCGCCTCCGCTGCCGCTGTCATCCCCTCCATTACCCTCGCCAGTGCAACAAGCCGAGTGCGAGGCCATGGACCGGGCGCTGGAGATTGCCGATAAGAACCTCAAGTGTCTGCAGCAGACGATCGGCGGCTCGGCGGACAGTGCCGATTTCCTTAACGATTTCCTGGACGTGGGCGATGATCTGCTGGCGGATGCCGTAATGCACTCGCCGAACACGTCCGGCATCGATGCGGCCACGCTGTTCGTGGACAGTAGCAGCGGCGGCGGCAACAGCAGCAGCAACGGCGCCTCCTCCGACATCCGGGGCCTGGTGCTGCAGACCTAATTCGCGCCTCGTGTCGGATTAAGAAACTTTCAAGAGAGATTTTCCAAGCTAAACTTCGCACTTCCACTTCTGAGCAGCAGCAGCTTTTGCAAAGATATTTTCTATATTTCTTTCATTACAAATTTCGGACAATTTTCTGCGATTTCAAATCGAATTCTGTTTCGGCACACTCTTCTATATGCTGCTTAAATATAGCATTCAGAAATTCACATAGATATGCGTTATTGTAAAAATCTAAACAAATACAGAAAAAAAATACACAAAACTTTAAAAAAATCTGAAAAAAATGTCCAAAAATATATATATTATATTAATTCAACTTAAAAGCGAGACAAGGAGAAGAATGGATTGTGGAAGAAACATAATTATGTAAATTCGCGGGAAACTGTAGCCTTACATAACACTCTTAAAGTAATTTAATTTGTTAGTGAACCAACAACAGAGGATTGTGTAGAGAGCAGCTTTATTAAACCTATAAATAAACGAGAAAAAGTATATGTAAAAGAGCAGCAAACAGAAAACAGAATACGAAATACGAAATAGTAGGAAATCTAGCAACAAATTTGAATTTCTGAATTAAAAGTAAAAGCACACGAACGCGAAACATTGAAGGGAGTTCGTTAAAAGCCTAAAAGTAAGCCTAGAATTTGTTTAAACAATTTGTGAGCGCGCATTTACAACAACAACAACAATAACACACACTGTACACAGCATCAAAACGAGAATCGCAATTTAGGAAACTAAAGGAAAAGCTGGGAAACGAGCAAAGCAGCAGAAGAGTTTTAGTTTTGGTTAATTTCTTGATTTGCACAATACACCAACACACACCACACACTACAACAACGACACCAACACTCACCGAACGGACACCACCATAAAACACTCCAACACTACACACGACATTAAACACTCCAACACCATACACAACAATACACCAACACACACCAACATACAACGTACAAGGGACTAGTTTGAAACCGCGAATCGTATTACTAAATATATATACAACTTATATATATGAAATATAACTATATATATACATAATACTACCTATATATATATATATCTGTACACATACTTTAAAGAGTAAGCTTTAATTTAAACCAACCCACAAACACAAGGAAAGAAAAGAAATCGCCAACAAAAGAAAGAAAAAAATCAAAAACAAGCTAATTGTAAAAGTGTAAAACTTGATTTTATATTTAAGTTCTCTAATTTAACGATAGAATGCAAACTTTGTTCGATTTTAATTTAGCCTAACGAAATTTTAAAAGCAAAATTAGGCTGAGCGACCATTTTTAGTTTTGAGTTTTTACCGTTTTGCGTTTGATTCTGTAAATTAACAAATATATAAATATATTAAAAATAGAACTTACAATGAAATGTAATTTTGGTTAGTCTAGTGACGAATCAACCATACATATATATATATAAAACGAGATACTATATATACACAAAAAACAACATGCAAGAAAACTGTTACGCTTTAAAATACGATATATATATATATACCAACAACCACTCTCAACCCGACCCCAAGCCCAACCAACACCATTCCATCCCTCCATTTGAACCCAGAAAAACCATTGTAAGTTTTCATTTCTCATCCGTCTCACCATTCGGCATCTAAGCAAGTATTAAATGAATGAAAAAAACGTTTAATAACTGAGATAACTAGATAATCTATGTGTATTTGTATAATGCATCGACTTTTGGCATTAAGTTGAAGCACGCACCCCCATCGCGCACCAGCATCTGTCACGGGAGCGGCAGCGGGAAGAACTACTTTAACCATTAATGGAACTCTGTAATATATGATATACGATTAACAACTCCCTCACACTCTCACTCTCTATCTCTAAAGCCTAGACCTAGACTTAACTGTATGTATTTGTTCTTGAGTTAGTTACCGATTACTCTGATCTGAACGCGAACAAAATTTGTGTTGTTTTTTATTACTTAGCGAAACTATGGAACCATGTATTTGATTATATGCTTTAATCCCCCTTTTTATACATTACTGTAAGAGAACTGTAGAGACGATCCCTCCAGTAGTAGCCTCCTCCGCCTCGTTTCGACCACTTTTGACAAAGAAGAATGTGTTCTGTCTATTCGTTCTTTTTCGGTATGAGGTACAATTTCATTTTTGTAATTTACGTGCATTTTTGTGATCTAATTTGTGTAACTATTATTATAAATGAAAAAACAAAAAAATCAACAAAATACATTTAAGAAAACGAAACAAAAAAATAAAAACAACAAACGAAGAAAAAGATGAAATGAATTGATTGATTTTATGGCAAAAACTGATACTGAAACTGAATATTTTACCCTGAAAAAATATAATACGATATTTTTAGTAAAAAAAAAAAAAACAAAAACAAACCAAAGCACACCCGGCCTTGTCATTGCTCTTATGGGAAATTTTAAGCGACTCTGGGACCTGGATCTCGGCAGGCGGTGTCTACAAGCTCAGAGCCTCACCGAAGCTTCATTTAACTACATAATTTTCTCCTAGGAAACAGTTTGTTTGCACTGACACTAACTCGTAGCAACTCCCGAAAACATTATAAACAAAATAGAGCCGCGGCCCAAGATCGCCGATCAAGAAACCAACGACAAGAGCACAAGTTGTCCCGGTTTCGTTCAGTGCGTTCCGTCGACTTGCGGTCGCGCCTTAAATTCCCAGAGGTTACCTTGCAAATTATTGTTCTTAGTTTCTATTGCTTGCTTGCGCCGACCTTCAAGCGTATCCCAGAGTCTCTGCACCAAATCGAAATCGGAATATACACGCATCCAGCCGAGCGCCGTTCGATCACCCACCGCATCGGAACCACATTGCCGGAGGTGAGTCGGTGAGTAGAGTTGCCCATTCCCGTTCTTCGGAGAGCAGGGTGCCACATCGACCCGATTTCCACATCGTATTTCTAGGATCTCAGCAGGCCTGTCGTCAGACCTCGGTTGTGATGCACACAAATGTCTATCAGAGCTCCAGTCTCCCCGATTAGTCACATTTTTTGTACGTTTTTAAGCGGCCGCCGCCAGTTTTGAAGAGGCGGCGTCTCGGGGATACCAAAGCGTGGTAAGTGGAGTGCCCTCTGTCGTGGATATACTAGATGAGCTCTAATCGTATCCCTCCTTCGTTTACCCCCCAGTTGTGCTGTATAAGTATATTTTTTATATTATCATTCCCGAACAACAAGCCTATCCACTATTTTCTAACCAAGAACCTGAATCCCAGGTAAGTCCTAGCTTTAATTACAGGGGGAGTAATCTTTTACGACAAAAAAAAGGAGCATAACTCTGGCGTTTATATTTATATTATATGTATATCTCGTTTATATGAAGAGAGTATCTTGTAGACTCCGTATACCCTAAGCCCTAACTCTTGAGTCAGCAAGTTTCTCTGCCTGGCCTCTGCCAGCGCACGAATAGGATACACAGCATGTAAACAACTCGCACTAGTGAGTTAAAATTGTAACTTTGTGGCTAAATCACCCTTTTACAAATTCAATAGCTTTTATTTTAGTCATAACTATTTTTCTTGCAATGTTACACAATAGTCAAGCTATTTTTTCTCATATCTAGCCACTTTGCTCTATTTCTTACTCTCACAAAATCAATTCTAGCCTGTATTACTATTGATTTAAAAGAACAAAATTTTGCCACTTAAACAAATTAATATTTATATATTCTTCGAATACAAATGGAAGAGTTACCGACCTCCAAAACTAATAAATTTTTTAATCCGTTTGAATATTCAGATAACATACATTTTTAAGGGTACAGATTAAAAATCTACTATGTAGACTTCCCATAATTCGAGGTTATGTTAAATTTCAGATAAAATAGGAATTTCTGGGATATAAATAATATATTTCCTGAAACCTATTTCCAAACTAGAAATATTTCTAAACACAACCTAAAACTCCAGTTTCAGCTTAATACACTTCGATTTATTTACACATGGTTCTTAAAAACTCTGATCCTAACCTAAGCTTAGTCTAATTACAATAAATAATGTGGACTGTTTGTGCTATAATTCCGTGGTTTCCAGTTTTCGGGCCAGGATCTGAGCATTATTTGTGAGCTTGTCGATTTGGTTGTACAGATTAAAGTGGCGGTTCAGGTCGTTGCTGTTGTTGAAGAGCTTGGCAGTGCCCTTGAGGGTTTCATGCATATCCTGGGTGGCCACCACCGCCAGGAAGTTGTCATCCAGGGAGTCAGGGCCACCAGTGCTAAGGATTAAAAATTAAGATTAGTTTCTTTTAAGATTTAAAAGTTATTTGAGCTAAGTCCCACCTGCCCTCTTCGGCTTTGAACCATTCATTCTCGTAGCCCTTTAACCAGATGGGGTTTGATCCCTGAACACTATGTTTGTTGGTGTTTGGCACACGAGTGGCGGGCTCCTGGGTGTGTTGCAAGGACATTGAAGAATGACCACCTGGTTAGGATTAGGAAAGAGATTAATATATATTTTACGGGTAAATGATCTTTAAATACTTACGGAATATGTTGACTTTGGCGGCCCTCAGCTGCCTCCGATAGCCATTCCTTTGAGAGGCACACAGTGCCATTGTGACCACCAGTAGAGTGGCCAGGAACAGGTTGGTGAACACCAGCCACACGAAAAGAGGACCCCGGGTGGGTCCGGCGGTGAGAAGCTGAGCCTCCGCCGGCTGCGTGTCCAGCACGTTGAGGTCCTTGAACAGCCCGTCCAGGCTCTCGATGTGCGAGTCAATCAGCTTGAGCACCTCCGACACCTCGTAGATGGAGTTGTCCTCCCGCTCGACTAGATGCATATACAGATCCGTTTTCGTTTTGTCCACCGAACCGTCCTTATTCTCGTGCACCTTAATCTCATCAATGTTGACTATTGATTCTGTGATGTTGCCCAGGGTGCTGAGAGGGAGTTAGGGAGGATAATATTCCAGAAAAAATTCCTAAAGGAAGGATTAATTACTCACTCTCTAAAAGTGTCCACCCTGGATCGCAGTTCATCCGGCTGCAGGCGGAAGACAAAGCGCACCTTCTGGTCCTCCCTCAATAGGTAAATAAACACATGAGCCACATCCCTCATGCCCAGGGTGTCGTTGGCCAGAACCATGAAATCAAAGTAACCCTTCATTCCCTTCTGTGGGTCAAAGTTGAGCTGGACTTCTCCTGTCTCTGAATCGAGCAGGAAAGGGGCCTTGCGAACATTCTCCAGTCCCTCGGAGAGAGTCTGCCGGATATCGCCCACCTGGTAGTAACCGATCTTGCCATTCTCCCCCTCATCCGCATCTGTGGCCTCCACCCGCATGAACTTCAAACCAAAGTCAGCATTGGTCGTGATGCCACCCGTAAAGATCTTCGAGCGGAAGCGCGGAGGATTATCGTTTATGTCCAGCACTCGCACCTTGACCTTTACTACAGTACTGTCTCCTTCTGGTGCGGGATGGGTGGGAGATGATGCTACAAGGTGATGATCTACCTCCTGACTGCCCTCGTAGTTCTCATAGGACACCAACTCGCCACCTCCCTCCTCCTGGTCGTACTCCTTGCTGTCCACCTCTCTCAGTTGCCGGGAGTGCTTGAAGCGATCGTAGTTATTGTGCAGAAAACCTCCCAATCTATTATTAATCTCAATCCCCATTCGACGCCGCTTTCCACCTCCTGAAAGGGAATCATTTCCACAGCTCTCGGTGGCCCTCACATAGAGTGTAAAGTTGGCCACCACCTCGCGATCCAGTTCCCGATCAACGGTCAGTATGTGAGTTTCCGGATCGAGATGGAAGTAGCCAGCTTCGTTTCCACCCACTATAAAGTAGCACACCTGGCTGGGTGACTCATTGGGATCATCCAGATCCAGCTGATCCTTGTCTACGGTATCTGGCAGCTTGATCCTCTCAGCCCCAGGATCCGAGTGCTCTGTGAAGTTCACGGCTATCTCGTTGACTATAAACTGAGGTTCGTAGTCGTTGACATTGCGGACATAGATAGTCAAGTCCAAATCGGAGCTCAGAGAGGTGGGTAAGCCCTGATCATAGGCCTCTATGCGAATCTAGAAAGTGGATTAAAATATATTACATAAAACCTTTTTAGTGAGTTAAATGTCGAATTACCTCGTGAATCTTCTGCCTGTCACGGTTCAAAGGTTCCTTCAAAATCAGTTCTCCCGTATTGGCATTCACCTCGAACATCTTGTAGCTACCCAAGGGATCAGGCTTGAGGCGATACCTCACCAAGGCATTCTGGCCCATGTCCGCATCACTGGCATAAGCCTGGAGGATCAATGTACCCACCGTGGCATTCTCCGGAATCCGGACAGTGGTATTATGCAAAGGCCTCACAAAAACCGGAGCATGATCATTAAAGTCCGAGACACAAATGTCCAGAGTGCTGTGTAAAATGTTCGATGGTAGACCCAAATCCCTGGTGGTTATGGTTAAACTGTAGTTGCCAAACCTATTGCGCAGGCTTTTGCTGGCAAAGATTTGGGCATTCCAAGGGTCCAGCTGGCGTAGTTCAAACAAGCCTGAACAATATGGTTGTTATGAGTTTGAGAACCTTTGAGTTTGGAGTTATGTTCAAAGATTTACCATCTTTATTGCCCTGAGTGATGGCAAAGTCCAGCCTTCCGTTTGGGGTAGACGGATCATCGGCATCCTTTCCCACTATGCTGGCCACTCGCTCATGCAGCTCGTGATACTCCGTGATAAGGACACAACTCCTGGGCAGGCTTACCTCTGGTGCATTGTCATTCTCATCCAAGATGGAAATGCTAAAGAAAATTAATGAATTTTTAATATTTCTTTAAGGTAAACCAAAGAATTCAAATACTTACAAGACCTGCTTAAAAGCATTCCGACTCTCGCCGGCCAAGAAACCAAACTGATAGTTGTCCCAGGCCTCGATCACCAGGTTATACGAGTCCTTGGACTCCCTGTCCAGGCGATCGGCCACCGTTAAGACTCCGGTATCCGCATCTATGGTGAACTTGCCCTGCGAACTAATGCGATCCATCAGGAAGGTGATCTTGCCAAAGTCCCCGGAATCCGCATCCGCCGCCTGCAAGGTGGCTACTCTGGTGCCTGGAGCCGCTTTCTCGCTGATTGTGTAGTTTTTGCTGCCACCCACAAAGTACGGATTGTTGTCGTTCTCATCTAGAACAGTTACATACACATCCACCAGGGAGGATCTGGGTGGTATTCCCGAGTCCGTGGCCCTCACACTAAAGTTCAGCCACTGATGCTGCTCGTGATCAATCTTGCTGGCCACCACAATCTCCCCTGTCTGGGAGTCCAGGTGCATCAGGGATCTATAGGTGGGATTGCCTTCCAGAGCATAGGTAATGGTGCGATTTTTGTCCACATCCGAGGCCAGGACATTCACAATCATGGCTCCGTTGATGCTGTTCTCGGTGATGGATTGCCTATAAAAGGGCTGACGGAACTTGGGGTTGTTGTCGTTCTCATCCATCACTTGGATGCTAAGGAAGCCTGGAATGGGTATACTTTTATAGTTATTATCTTTAGGGAAGTAACCAACTTACCTTCAACGACCTGCCTGCCCTTGGCCGCTGCCAGATCCTCCACAGTAATGGCCAGCTTGATGTGCTCCACGCGTTCGCGATCGAGTAGCTTCACTACCTTGAGAGAGCCCTCAATGGGATCTACCTCAAAGGCTCCCAAGAAGTCATACTCGCCACTCTTTACGAGGGCTCCCTCCTCAGTGCGACCTTCGCTGTGCTCCGAGTTGAGTTTGTAACGCAGGATGGCCTTCTGGTCCAAGTCAGTGGCTCGGATGTGGTAAACCATTGTTCCCACTGGCGTGTTCTCCACAATCTTCAGAGCTGGCATTTCTCCCAGCACTGGAGCCTTGTTGTTCACATCCTGAATGCTAATGTTTACCGTGCAAGTGGTCATTAGCTGGGAGTTGCCCAGGCCGCCATCCAGAGCGAGCTGAGGAGATGATTTTTGAGTTTAACTAGAAGATCTCTAAAGAAAATCCCTCCTTAAACTCACCACTGTCATGGTGTAAAGCGATCGCTTGCTGTCCGTAAGATCTGGATCAAGATTGGCTCCCTGAGCCACCGAAATGACGCCCGTTTCCGAGTTGATGATGAACTTGTCGCTGGCCCCAGTCTGGATGCGATAGACCACCGCATTGTTAGGTGAGGACCCGTCGCGATCTACGGCCGTGACCTGGAGCACTGAGCTGCCGCCTGGCAAATCCTCGGGCACCGTTTTCGCATAGAAGCTGCGCTGGAAGATCGGAACATTGTCGTTCACATCCTGGACGTAAATAAGTACAGGAACCACGGTGGAGAGCATGGGAATCCCGGAATCCCGAGCTCGCACCAGCAAATCAATCTCTCGAATGCTGGGGGAGCCTCCCGCCTGAGAGTCACTTCTCCTACTGCTTCGTTCCACCAACTCCTCGAAGTCAAAGCGATGCACGGGACGCAGGAGACCACTTTGCGGATCTATGGTGAAGTTGGAGCGGTACATTCCCTCCACTATTTCATAGGTCACCTGGCTGTTCTCCGTGCCATTGAGATCCGCATCCCTAGCCTCCAGCTGCAGGGGAGTCTCGAACTCTGATTGGTTCTCCAGAAGCTTCGTCTCGTATTGTCGCTGGGGAAAGGTGGGAGCATTGTCGTTCACATCCTGGATATCTATGATTATCTGGGCCGTGTTCCGATTGCCCTGCCCAGCGCTGTCTATGGCCTCCACGGTGAGGTAGTGACGGGAAATGATCTCGCGATCAAAGGCAGCTCCTCCAGCCTGTTTAATGGTTATTACGCCGGTAATGGGGTTGAGATGGAGTCTGAAAGAGAAGGTGATTAAGGGTTTTTTTTTTAATATTTAGAGAGAGTGTCTTACAAGTGGGCAATACCCCCCCTGAGGTTCGTGTAACGTATACCCATGGTGCCATAATCCCCGGAATCCACATCCACTGCCTGCACCTGGGTGATGAGCGTGCCCTGATCGCTGTTCTCCAAGACACTGGCATTGTAGATGGCCTGGCTGAACTCCGGGAAGTTGTCGTTCTGATCTCGAATAAATATCTGAACGTGAGCGGAACTGAAAGAAAAAATGAGATATAAGAATAGTCTCCAAAGGATAACACATAAAAAAAAAAACCCACCTCCAACGACTCGGCTCATCGATCTCCCTGGCGAATATCGTAAAGTTCACCTCCGTAAACTGCTCAAAATCCAGGGACTTGGAATTCTTAACCCTCAGCATAAAGTTGGCCTCGTTGACCGCCAGTTCAGGCACAATCTCAAAGAGATCGTTGGGTGGATCCAAAAACAACCGAAAGGTGCCATTGTTGCCCTCGTCGTGATCAAAGACCACATTCTGCACTTCCTCATCTATGAAATTGAGAGGAGTATTGGTCTGGGCATTCTCGTTGACCTCACAGCGATATACGGTCTCCCCAAAGGTCGGGATCTCATCGTTTACGTCGCTCACAATGATGGTCACTTCAGTACGGACTGTCATGGGCGCCACTTGGGTATTGGTCTTGGACAACTCAGTGGCCGTGATCCGTAGGATGTGGGCCCCATTGACCTGATCGCTCTGCTCCTCGCGATCTAGCTTCGTGAGGGTATGGACTATTCCAGTGTGCGGGTTTATATCGAAGAGATCATTGGCCTCCAGGGCATACGCTATGGGATTGTTGATCCCCCGATCTCCATCGATGGCCCGTACCCTCAGCACTTTCGTGCCCACCGGGGCATCTTCGGCGATCCTCGCCACAGCCTGCACCTCCACAAACTCTGGAGGCTGATCCTCTAGATCCTTGACCTTCACCAAAATGGCTGCCGTTCCCGTGTTCACCGGCCCCTGATTCGCCCGATCGATGGCCAAAACCCTCAGCTGATACAGACTCTTCCGCTCATAGTCCAGCTCCCTCTCCAGCCTCAGGATGCCCTTGCCCTGGTGCGTGGCTATGGAGAAGACTTCGTTGTCTCCATCCAGCTCTTGCAGATAGTAAACCACCTGACCGTAAGCTCCCTCGTCCGCGTCCGTGGCCTCCAAAGTGCTGACCACACCCGGCGAACTGCCCTCTGGGATCTCTATGGCATTCTGGTAGGGCAGGAAAGTGGGCACATTGTCGTTGATGTCCTCCACCAGGAGCAGGAAGCTCTGCGTCACATAGTTAGGGTCGCTGTATTGGCTGTCGGTCAGGGTCAGCACAATGGCGTACTCGTCCTGCACCTCCCGGTCCAGCTCCTTGGCCAGAAAGACCTTGGCCTCGTTGCCGCCGGTGTTCTCTATCCGAATTATCTCGCTGTCGTGCGAGTTGCGCTTGCCAAAGGTCAAGGGATCGTTGTCGGGATCGAAGCCTTTTAAAGTGTATATAAGGGTTCCTGGAGAAAAAAAATAAGAACGAGATTTAGAAAATCCATTTAATATATAAGTAAAAATAATGTAGATTTAATTTAAAGATATATAATCTTAGGATAAACGATAAGCTCACATTTGAAAACCATGACACATTAGATGAGAGTTTCGTTGTTCGTTTTTTGCTGATTCTTAAATATTCTTTAAACATGTGTTGGCTCAGTAAAATATTGATATAAACACGGAATTAAATGTGTATCATGAAGTCGATAAGAAAAGTAATAAAAATAACTAAGCACTCTGTTGAAAATGTGTCATCCATGCTCGAGCTAGATTTTTTTGGCACATCGTAGAGATAATACCAGGTGTGCTATAGTTTAAATTTTAAAAGAATTTACGTTGAGTCATTGCTGAATTGTTGTATTAATAATAAATTGATTATTCAGTGGATTTAATACTAATATTTTAAAATGTTTTAATGAGATCCAATTATATTTTATTCCTATGCTTGACTCACCCACTTTCGTTTCAGGACTCTCCTTCAAACGCAGTACAATCTCTGACTGCCCGTCAATAGCGAACCGCGGCGGGCGATTTGAGGCAACCAAACTGATTAGTGCGGTGAGTATTATGACTTGGATGTGTATGGAGATGGAGATGGGGATGCGGCTTATGTCTCTAGGGGATTGGAGATGAAGAGGGCGCCTTTTTAAGCGCACCTTCTTGTAGTCCACGGACGACGTCGTCTGTGCTTCGTTGTACATTGTGTTGTGAGGAGGAGGTTGGGTTGGCTTTGGGTTGTGAGCACCTTCGGGTTAATTTCTACACCACATCCACATGACAGGTAGAAACGTCTGGCAGAGTAGTCTGGTAGAACGCCACCTAGAAAATAGGCAGAGTGTTACGACAGAATAAAAGTGTTAACCCATTTTCTCCGTGTGTTTTGTCGCACGTTTTACGGGCCGTGATCTTTGAACCTCGGGGAGTTTCGCTTGAGAAGTTTGTGCAGAGAAAAGAAAATATATGTGTGCGTTTTAAGTGATATTTTCCTATTATTTATAATAAATACGAGTTTTTTAGTTCCTAATTAATGTAATTGAAGTTCCAGAAGATCCTTTTTAGAATCTAAATGATTTTAAAATCTTTAAAAATATATTAGATTGTACCATCTTATATCTTCTTAACCTCTTGCTTTAAAATTTCTCCCTGTGTACCTCCTCCCAAAAATGGAAACTCCACAGGTGGAGTTCTGGTTTCGGTCTGCGTCTGGCTGTTGCCACATTCTGGCCAAAGAGAGAACTCAATTAGGTCGCCCATTAGGAAACCTCAATGGGACTGGACTCGCAAACCGCCTGCTGCACTTGTCCGTTTGTCCGTTGTCCGCTGTCCGCGGGTTCTGTGTCCGCGAGTTCTGCGTGAGAGTGTCGAGCAGACAAGCAGATCTTTGCGAAAGTTTTATGCGCAAATTAATTAAGCGTCCGCTTTTTATATTGGCTTTGCCTCAGATTTTCAGTTTTGCAGTTCACTTTAATGCTGGCTCAGCGCCAGCCTGGAATTCCGCTGAAGAAATTTTATGGGTTTCGCGGTTGCCGGCTGCTTTAGTTTTAGGTTGTTGTTATTTTTTTCGGTTGTTTTTCTTTCGTGGCTTAACGACCGTAACGTTTTCTAAACTGCCCGGCAATTATTACTACTTCGGGTTGTTCATGTGCCAGATTTGTCTCATGGCGAATTGCAAACAAATTGCAGATAAGTTCTTGCTCGGATAAAGTGAAAATTGAAAGTAACGATGGATTTTATGAGCTGAGAAGTGGGATTTGGCCTAAGAGGTACTTTAGGAAATCTTAGGAGGTTTCCATTGAATCTTAGAAGTATATTTAGAAACATTTATTGCATTATAAAATGTATTTATGAAATAAGACATAATATTTAATTAATTTAGTTAAGAAACAAATATGTTCGAGTCTTCAAAACCATTTAAAACATTTACTTAAACTATCTTTTAAAGATCCTTAAAAGGATAAAGCATTGCTCTATTATTTTGTATTTTTTTAACACGAAAATCTAAACATTTACCAACATATATCATTGTTTGAAGGAAAACCCCTGCTCAAAGTGTGATGGAAGACAGAAAAAGTCGCAAAAATTTAATGACGTTGCTTCACTTTCGGAAAACCTTATCTTTTCACAGAGGGTGCGTGTGAAAAATGCATTTGTAGCGCGATGAGTGCATCTGTCAGATGCAGATACATACGAGTAATATGCATTATTAATGCCAGCGCCATTCATTGCCATTGTTCGCGGGTTCAACTCGGTTTGGCTCATTTGCAATCGGAGCAATCTCCAAACGAGATACAGCCATTCATTCCCATTCCAAGTGTGGTTCATTGATTTCGCAATTACCTGGCTATTTCTTGATTGCCCCAGCAATCGCCGTAATCGTAATCGTCTTTGATTTCGAGTAGCTCTGAGATGGCTTATTACCGGGGCTCTGGCCTAGCTGGCAGTTGCATCAACCCCGCGGGGACAATCATCTTTATCAACTTAATCTCGGCGGGAAAATCTGGCAGCAGGTAGACAAGGTCGTTAGAGAGTAGCCCCTGAGCTGATCACGGTTAAGTGATTCAAAAGTAATCACAATCCGCGCCTGATTTCGCTTTCAACACGCGCCTCATGCAACTATGTATGGTTTTTGCACTTAGAAAAAAAGTCGAAGGCTGAGATTTAAAATAAGGAAAAGGAAACTAAGTTAGTTTACTGTTAAATAATTTATGCTTGCCAAGAACCCCCAGAAGAATCTGTTTATTAATTGTTTCTTTAGTGAGAAATGTATTTTTGAGCTAGAAATACATATATATTCGAAGGGTCTGGAACCTTTAATCTTGAATCCTAAATAATGGTGAATTTATTAATTTAGAGCCCTATTTTTTGCCTAGTGTACTTAAGGCATCTTCTCTTCTTGGGCGGTGGCTTCTCTCGAATCCCATGGATAATTATCCATGCATCCGTGGCCAGCGGAGCAATTGGGTTGTTTGGTCAGTTGGGCGATGATGTACTATACGTATTTCCAAATGGAGATGGGGGTTGTGGATGCTCCGCTGGCCAGGCAATTTCATGCTGCACTGCCTCCCGAATCGGGGTTATCAAAGCTGTCGATTATTTTCGATTTTTATTTTTTTGATGTAGAGGGGAAAATCCATCAGAATGGAATGCCATTCTAAAAGAGAATTTATTTGTATAAATAAATAGAATCTACGAAACCAAAGCTCAATGCTTTAACACCTTTTTTAGGCATTTATTAATTATTAATTTTATTATCCTAATACAAAAATTATTTTAAAGGCAGAGGCTAATTCCTGAAGAATTTTTTTATTTCCCAAAAAAATAATCTTCTCTTGAAAAACCATTCTTTAAGAAATAACTAACCAGCTTAAACTTTACTCGGTTTTCCCCCTAATGTAAATCCCATTTACCTTACCGGAAATCCGAGCTGAAGTAATTCGAGCATTTCTTTAAATTTACCTAATATCCGAGGAGCTATCACTTCTTTTACAAATTGGCCCATTCAAAATGGCATTTAGTTTTAATTAACTCCATTAGTGGGAGATACGCGCAGTTCCACCCACAGCCAGCCTGCCTGCCAATTTTCCACACAGCAAAACCCACTGAATTAAGGCAAATTAATAAGTTACGCCTTCTCTCTGCGAGATCGACAAAGCCAAAGTCTGCATATGCCATTTCCCCTGGATTTTTACGTAAGTGGAAAGTGGCAGAAGCGGCTGAAGAGTCGCCGAAAAGCCAACTAAAACACTTGGCCCAGTCACCATGACGGCGCCTTTCCGCAGCTCAGATACAGATACGTTTGCCACACATCTCCGACCTGGAGATACACATGTTTCTGAATCCGACTGCGACTTCGAGCGAATTCGGTGCTAATGACTCCCGACCACGTCTCCGGTTGCAGGTTCAGGTTCACGCTTGGCAGGTTCTGACCTGGCCAAAAGTGAAATCCTGACCGAAAAGTGTCGTCCGCGGTGCGTCTGGTGGGGCATCTCGTATCCATTGGCTACTGCCGCCAACCACTCTTCTGGTTAACCACAGAAATAAACAGGCGTCTCCGGCTCGGCTTCCAAGGTAATCGCCGCACAGCAATGGAAATCCCAATAAACAATTTGGATTTTGATTTGTTTGCCACTGCGACAACGTTTCCCAGGCTCAGGCTCTCTTTCTCCTCGGATACCACACGTCACCAGCCACAATAATCGCCGGTTCATGACTTTCCAAGCCTGGCTTGGGGTTCACTTAATTATATTAAATATGTTAAGCCCGGCTGAGAGTGGCAGGCACATATGTACACTCGAGAAATATTTATAAAAAAAAATAGGTTTCAAAGTAAACATAAAACTTGCTAAGTGAACAAAAATATTAATTTTAAAATGTATTTCTCATCAAGAAAATGTATATTATTTTCACAGCCATCTTTTTAAAGTTTTTTTTTATTGTTTACCTTAAAAAAATCTTTAAAATAAATCTCTTTGTTGTCTACAAACTAGACAAACTTTTTCCACGTTCAAAGGCCATTTTTTTCGAGTGCACCGAGAAACGTTTGCGATGCAGATTGAGATTGCGGCGGATCGTGTTGTGACCAATGTTGCCTCCAGTTTCCGGCCCCGCGAGCAAACAATCAGCTTTTTGGCCTGAACCCGAGCTGAGCCGCGGGGCCCCTGGCTTTTGGAGTACTCCAATTTGAACACTTCCTCCCCCGTATTAGGGCCCTTTTGTCATGCCCATCGATTCCGATATATGTAGTCGACAGTCAACAGTCAAGTTCAAAGCAAGCAGCCAACAATTGTGTTTGTTCGCTGCCTGGCAGACAAAAGAGTGTACAGGAAAAAAAATAGGGGGAAAGCTTAGGTTGATATGATACAAATAATTGGGAATATATTTAGGATAGATTTACAAACAATATTTAAGATATGTTCTTTAATTTATATACCCCTTTATCTGTTTTAAAATATAATTCTTTTGAATAGAGCGGTAATTACGATTAATTTGAGCAAAAACCAATCATTTAATAAATGCTTAATTGTTTCCTGTAATTCATCATAAATTTTTGATCCTAAAACAGATTATTCAACATGATTATTAGCGATTTCCTTTATTGATATTATTTAAATTTTTTAAATTTTATATCAAATCAGATAAATTTCTATGTAAAATAAAAAAGACCCTTATCTTATGGCAATATTTTTCCCAGTGCAGTAGTGAAGCAGAGACCTGGCTCCGTTGCGGTAGCTGGGTTTTTGACTCACAACTCACAACCCGTGGACGTGGACCACCGGGTTCAAGCGACGCCCGCATCCGTCTCACTTAGCCAGCCGAGCTCTGGATCTTGGCTCAAATGGAGCTGCTGGTCTGGCCTGGCCTGGTCTGGTGTCGTTAGCAATTTGTCCGTTACACTCGGGCTCCTTTTCTGGCTCGATTTTCGCATTTTTCTATTTCGAATCTGCTTTGCAAGTATTTCTACATTTCGAGCAATTAAACAATTCATTTTGGAAGAGCTGGCAGCTGGCGGCAACATGTCCTTGGGCTAAACTCTGACCTTAGTCGCGGTGTTGCAATAGCAGCAGCCCTTCGAGGCTGAACTTCAGGCTTCCGTGCACAGAACGAAATAGGTAATAAGTTTATCTAGGTGCGAATAAGCCCGTTGAGTTTATGCAAAAAAATAATAATACGATTTGACTACTAAAGAGCCAAATACTATTACTAGTTGCGGTCAGCAGAAATGGCAACATTTATTTTATTTTTGGAGATCATTAATTTCAGTGAGATAATTAATTTGACATGAATTTTGATTAGTTTTGCAATTGAAATTAAACAGATTTCGTAGGGCATTTGTAGTCTAATTAATTTATATTCATTAAATATATTAACCAGTTAAATTAGCAAACAGGATTAGAAGAGATCATGGCTATTTAATTTCGTTTATATTTTAGCTTTAGCAGTTGTAATTTTTTTTGTGTAGAGCTTCCTTAGAGTCACCCTTAAGGACCCTCGCGACAAAGAAACCTCCCAAGTATCTTCCCCCTATTAAAGGCCTGCCACTTGCCAAAACAGGAATGCAGGCTGGTACCGAACTTACCCCCTATTACATAGGTATTCCTGCCGATAGAGTATCCTTTTTTGTGGGGTATCTCCCTATGAGTTCTTTATCCTTCGTCACTCACTTTATGCTGTGTCAAGTAATTAGGGGAAGCCAACTTCTGGTGTCACACTCGAGTGTTTCTCAACTACTAGCCAGAGAGAACTACTTCAGGGAAATTTCGTGGCTGACACATTTTTGAAAGGCTTCGACTTCGACGTCACTGGTAATTAGGCATGAGTCAAGAACCCCGCGGAACACACATATGGAGTACGCAATATAGAATACAGAATGGAAATGGAGCCGCATTAAATAAACGTGTCGCACGCTTCCAAATTGGGCAATGCACGAACCGGAACTCGACTTCTAAAAAGTGTTTAAAAAGAGGGTACGTACATAGAATGGTACTAAGTACGCAGAGATCACTTTAACGATGGAACGTGCCGAAAGACACGCAGGGTTTTTTAAGTTCTACCTATGTACATTCGTGAATGAATTTCACGAAAAAGAAGCGTTTTTAGCACTTTCGAAATCGTTGGCCGGGAAACCGTTACACTCGCGAACCCGAAACCCGAAGTGTTTACCTCGACAGCCGCTAAAAGACTGAAGTTGGAGGCCAAAAAGCCAGCTAACGAGACTTCAGCGCGCGCGCTGCATGGAAATCATAGAGAGCCATGGCAACCCTGCACACACTGTGCGACAGGGAGAGACTGAGTGCAGGCACGCGAGTAATTGGCCAAGCGTAAATTCCGCCGGCAAATAAACAATAAATAATGAGTAACTCGAACGCGCCGCAAGCTTTTGTTTGTTTACCATTTGCAAGCTCGTGGATCGAGCGGCTGGAATACTGGAAGGGCTTTCTTGCAACGCTAGCTGTCAGTGGCCAGTGGTAACCGGAAGTGCTTATGCAATTTTTGAAGGTTAACGGTCAAACAGGGGTGTTAATACAATAGAATTACAACTCTGTTTGCGCTTAGAGATGACTTTTATATTTTTATGATAACATATAGGTACAGTTTCTGATAGAATTTGGTTCTAGGCGGATTTTCTATTCCATTTTTTTATTTTTCGAAAAAGTTTTCTAAAAAATTTCTATAAAAATGTATATTTTAAAATTTTTTCTGACAAATGTAATATTACCTTGATTTTTCAGTCAATTACATAAAACTTATTACTCCACTAAACTTTTTTTTGTAAGGATACATCAGCTTAGCCCGAAATTAAAATTATCACTCCCCATCCATTGCAGATCCCTGCGAAAATGTCCGTGGCTCGAGTTGTGCTGCCGAAAGGCAATACCAACGAAATGGCAAGAAAGCCCGTGCTGGTGCAGCTGCCACCGGTGGTGAAGAAATCGAGCAAGAGCCGGTCGTTCCACTTTCGATACCTGGAGCTGTGCCGGGCCAAGAACATAACACCGGTGCCGGAAATCCGCAGCAAGTCCAATGCGACCACCACCTTCCTGGAGCTGTGCGGCGACAAGCTGGCGGTCAGCGATTGGCTGCTCCTCACCGAGGCCCTGCACCACGACCTGGTGCTCCAGCAGCTGGTGGTGCGCCTGCGTCGCAGCTATCCGCAATGTGAGTTTATCTGAGAGCGAGGAGGATCTTATCTTAATTTATTGTATTTTTTCGACAGCCAACATCGACCCCATTGACACGGAAAAGCGCGCCAGACTCTTCCGGCAGCGACCCGTGATCTTTACGCGATTCATCTTTGGCAGCTTGGTCCAGGCGATTGCCAACTGCGTTTCAAGCAACAAAAATCTGAGTGTGCTGAAGCTGGAGGGACTGCCCCTGCAAGACGGCTACATAGAGACCATTGCCAAGGTGGGAGGGAGTATTTCTCCGATTGAGGAACATTCTCTAAAGATCATTCTCCATTTCTCAGTCACTGGCCGACAATGAATGTCTGGAGACGGTGAGCTTTCGCAAGTCCAACATCGGAGACAGGGGATGCGAGGTGGTCTGCAACACGGCCAAGTACCTCAATCGCATTGAGACCTTTGACCTGTCCGAGTGCGGATTGACCTCCAAAGGGGCTGAACATGTGGCTGATATGATGAAGGTAAGGTACTCCTTGTTTTGAGATTATATGTAATATTTTTTACCCACATCCTTAGATGCAAAAGATCACCCGCTTCACCGAGGGCTGGGAAAAGTCCCTGCGATATCGCAGTGTGGACGTGAACACGATCGGTGGTCTACGCAACATATTGCTGGCCAATAATCCGGAGCTGGGCGATGACGGCGTCCGGCTGATAGCCGAGGTCCTCAAGGAGGATGCCTGGATAAAGAGTAAATAGGAGTTAAATAATGCTAGTCCAGGCCTATAACTGCCATATAAATCCACAGAAATCGACATGGAGGGCTGCGGCCTGACGGACGTCGGCGCCAATCTGATCCTGGACTGCCTCGACCTTAACACGGCCATCACTGAGTTCAATGTGCGGAACAACGACGGCATCAGCAAGTTCCTGCAGCGCAGCATCCGCGACCATCTGGGCGAGCCTGCTGAGGAGAAGCAGGAGCCGGAGTACGACCTCAGCTGTGTCAACGGACTGCAGAGTTTGCCCAAGAACAAGAAGGTAACCGTGTCCCAGCTGCTGGGCCACATCAAGACGCTGGAGGAGCAGCTCTCATTCGAGCGAACGCTGCGCAAGAAGGCCGAGAAGCTCAACGAGAAGCTGAGCCACCAGCTGATGAACACCAATTCCCATAGCGTAATCCACGAGAAGGGCATGGAGGCTGCCGGCCATCCGCACATGGCCAACGAATATGTGCGCGTTGAGACCACGCAGGAGGTGATCAAGGAGTGAGTCTATGAGTCCTTACAAAGCTCAGAAATCAAATTACCTTTGGTTTCTCCCTAGTTCCCAGAGCTACCGCCAGTCGCACTTCAACCGACTGGTGAACAGTACCGTCACCAGTCCGGAGGTATCGCCCCGCAGCGAGATCGCCACGCTACGCAAGGAGCAGCAGCTGCAACAGCTGCACCTGCAGCAGCTCAAGCAGCCATCCCCTCACATGCAGATGCAGCATCCTTCCTTGGATCAGCAGTTGAGAACCCTGCACGAGGTGGAGGAGCTGGAGCCGCCGGAGGAAAGCCTATCGGAGACGGAGGAGGAGCAATACCAGGAGGAGCAGCAGCAATACCAGGAAGAGCAGCAGCAATACCAGCAGCATTCGCATCGTCGGCAGCTCCAGGTGCGCAAGGTGCGCAGCGAGATGAAGTATGTGGAGACCAACGCCAAGGATGCAAAGGCCAAGAACCACGAGTCCAAGTCGGATCACGAGTTTGCCAACGAGCGCGATGTGAGTGTCCGAACTTTATCTTAAATGATTTCAAACCTACAAGGACCTCAACATCCTTCCCTTCCCCAGTTCAAGCTCAATCCTACCGTGCAGTTTGAGACGGACATCGGCGACAGTGCCACGGTGAGTCCTAGCAAGCGTTACGATGGCGCTGGAGATGGCGGCTACGACTATGCCTACGAGAGGGAGCAGCATTCGGTGAAGCGGGGCTACGAGAACGGTTACGGTATGCCGAAGCCCTCCGGACTAGTGGAAGCCCTGACCCAGAAGCGAGCAGGTGGCGGTGGCGGTGGTGATGGCCATGTGGCCCAGTTTGTCAACAGTTTGGAGCGCAAGGCCAACGCTAACGCCAAGACGGGCAAAAAGCGCCACAAAGCCAAGGCAGAGGAGTCGTTGCTGCAGGTACAGGTCAGCGAAATGCACATGGAGAGCTACATGTCCAACTACGAAGAGTATTCCTCCACCGATGCCACGCTGGACCATTCGGACAACTCGGAGGCGGAGACCACGGACACCACGTTACGCGGCGGCTCCGAATCTGGGTCCGGAAAGTTCACCCCCATGCAAGTCTTTACGCGACGCAAACACACCGAGTCTGTGTCCGTGCCACCGGCGGATGGCGGCGGCGACGGCGATGCAGGTGGCGGGGATAAGCAACTGTCACCGCGCGCCGCCTACCTGGCGATGCAGCACCAGAAGCGGGAGCAGAGCTCGTAGGAGCGCTCCTCCACCACACAGCAAGAGCAGAAACAGTAGCGGGCAGCGGAAACACCTCTGCACCGGCCATGTACCACCCACCAACTCGATTCGACGGGGAGTCGCCCGCTGGGAGGGCTAAATTTGCAGTTGTCGTACCCCCAGGACTTCCACTTTGCACGTGTCCGTTCCGTTCCGCCTTCTGCAAAGCTGTGCCAAATAAAAATGTACAAAAACATAAATTTTGGGCACTCCCGATTGCCATTAAAGTTTTACCATATTTGTGTGCTCTACGCGAGGCCATTTTTTATTTATTTTTGTGGGATTATCTTTGTGGAATACATAATATGCTGAGTCTGATTAAGTTTTTAGTTACTGATTACTGGTTAAAGTTCAATTCGATCAAGTAATTAGATTTATGGGATATATTTATGTCCGAAGTAAGTGAAAGAGCAACACCTTAGCCGCCGAAGCCGTACAGAGTGCGTCCCTGGCGCTTGAGGGCATAGACCACATCCATGGCGGTAACGGTCTTGCGCTTAGCGTGCTCGGTGTAGGTGACAGCATCGCGGATAACGTTCTCAAGGAAGACCTGTGGATCGGTGGCTTTACTAACTGGTACTTTCTAGATTTCCCCTATTACTCACCTTGAGCACACCGCGAGTCTCCTCATAAATCAAGCCGGAGATACGCTTCACGCCGCCGCGACGGGCCAAGCGGCGAATAGCGGGCTTGGTGATGCCCTGGATGTTATCACGGAGCACCTTGCGATGACGCTTGGCGCCCCCCTTTCCCAATCCTTTGCCTCCCTTGCCGCGTCCAGTCATTTTTTAAGAGTCAAGAAAATTTGCTGAAGAAGATACCTGCAGAAAAGGTAGAGACGCAATTAACTGTAAAGCGACGCCATGTTTGCGGGGGCGAAAAAGAGAGTTTGCTACTTTAAACTCCCTTTTAAGCCCATATTTTAGTAGAAACCTAATGCATAAGTATTGTTAGCTATATGCCAATAATTTCATTTGCCATCCCTGCATTTGTTTATTGTTATTTACTTGTTTTTCGGCAGCAACAAAAACTCACCTTTAGAAAATTCCAGTTGTTGTTTTTTTAATGAGACCAGGCTTTGGAGTCATTACAATCCTAATCTAAGACACATAAAATTCCAACTTTGGTATTTTCTAGTCTGGAATTTCTTATCGTTTCGGTTTAATCACACTAGCTTTTTTACGTCGCAAATCTTCACGTTTTTGTTCACTTACGTGGTTTGGTTACGTCTTTTTATTTAGTGTGACCAGGTGTCGTGAAAGAGAAGGCCCGCCATTTTTCTGACGATTTTCAGCTAAATAAAAGCAAAACCGGACGGGCACACTGTTCGCCCAACAAAAAAAACCGAAAGACGTGCTCGCGTAAAAAACGCTCGAAAAGCAGGCCCGAATACCTGTAAAAACAAGCAAAGTGCAGTGCGGCAGTGCTTTTTAGTTGTGCGCCGAGGAAAAGTTATTAAATCGCGCGGAAAACGCTTAGAAAATCGGTGAAAAATGCGCATGCAAGCAGCGTGTGGCCAGCAAATCCGCTGCGTACCCACACACTCACACCCACACACATAGTATACACGAAAAGAGTGCAGTGCATCGAGCGAGGGGGAGAGGGGAAGTGCGAACACAACAAATCCCAACCAGAACCGTGTGCCAAAAGAATAAATACATAAAAAATAGTGATATACTCACTACTCCGCAATTATATCTGAGCATCAAGGCGTATACGTAATACGCAGTGGTGTAAACAAGTTAGAGCGATAACTCATAACAATGTCCAACAAATACGATCTGCTGCTTTATCTAACGGCGCAGCTATTGCTGGGTATGTATAGTGTGTGTGTGACCCTTATTGGCGCCTTAATTCCGGGGCGTGTTGTCAATAACATATAGTATATCCCCATTAGAATTCTGTAATACTATCTGCTTTCGCTGTTCTGTACAAATATTTTAGACGCGTGCGTGATTTCATAAGCATGCCCGCTATTACTTTATTAATATCACATGGCTCCGGGAATAGACAAAAGTGGGGTATATTCTTTTGGTGTTCAGTTTGCTACCCTTATTGGCATTATATCTCTACATAAAATAGATACAAGATAAAAGATTCAAAAAATTAAAGATACTTTTAGGTCAAACAGGATTTAATTATTATTTCTTACATTAATTATTATTTCTTCATGATATTTAATAGTTTTTCAAACTCAGAGTTACCTCTTTAAATTATTAATTATGCCCAAGGAATGACTGACCATTTAAAATTAGAATTAAATACCTAAATCACTTATTTATAGGGTATTTAGTGGGTCGGATATCCAGGTATCCCGATCCATATCCATGTATGAGTGTGTGTGTGTGTGTACGCTGAGCATTTCTTTGAATGGATTGTGCTGCATTAGAAACTTGTTGTTGGATGGCGGATTCTGGTTTCTCTCTCCTCCTTCCAGGCCCCACTCTCTCTCTTGGCCACCATCTCCAATCTCACTCTCTCTTACTGTGGCGCAATGCGCTCTCTTCCCTGTTGCCGTTGTTGTTGTTTCGGCTCCTGCTGCTGTTTCCTTTTTCCCCACAAGCGCCACTTTAAACCCATCCCTTTCTGTGTGCATAATGTGCCTGCTTATGTATCTACTTTACTATAAAGCATGTGCACGCTTACGAACCCCAATACACACACAGGCAAACACACAGAGCCAGCGATCCGATTACCCCAAAAGGACAGTGGAGCAATTTAGTATTGTTGCCGATAAAGTAAATGATAAAATCTTACCTTTTCCGGTTTCCGTTGTTTAAATATATTTTTTAAATTTGTTTAATGTCTGAATCCCAATTTCTTAAATAATAAATAATTACATAAAATTATTTGGCACAATTATATAAGAAATCTTTAAAAAGAGCCTCTTCACAGTATAATTCCCAACGAGTAAAGAGTAAAGACTCTTAATGTCCCTAATTTTCCTCTTTTCTCTTCCTCTTCCTCTTCATTTTCCTTTTCCTTTCCTCTTCATCTCTTCTCTGCAAGGGAAGGGAGCTCCACAGTATGGGCGCACTTACCGCTTTCGTTGCACTATAATTCACAACGAGTTCTAGCTGTCGGCAAGTGGTAAGCACGCTAAATACTAATGAGGGGCACATCTCTCTTCTTCTCCCCTTCCCTTCTATTTAAATAAAATGTATCGCTAGTGCTTATTAATGTAGAAAACCTTTAAATTAGTAAACTCCGTGTTTTGACTGTCACAAAATTAGGAACTCTGATTATAATGGGGAGTGACCCAGATGAACTCGTTAGCACGGGATTGGGCCCATCGTGCAGGCAGTGCATATCCGTGCATTGGGGCCATGCCCACTCAAAGGCTGGTGTGTGGCCAGTGGGGCTAATTCCGTGCCCGGATGGGGTGGCTTTCAATGGCAGAGGGTCCCCAGCTTAGGAGCCTACTCCCCTCCTTGTGGGCATGCGATATGTGTACAAAGGATAGCGCCCGCAAAGAGTACTCCTCATCCCTGCTCTCCTAGAAGGGAGGGACCCCATTCCCCAAATATACTCGGCTTTATGTTCACCCCTCCCTTTGAGCGCTTCTAACCGATAATTCCATTAACTTTGAATCTTTAATCGGGCTTTTGCCAAGGCGTTACCGAGTAGTATTCAATCATATTTAATATATTTTTACAAAATAACTTAATAATAATAACAATAATTTTGATAAAATTTCAGCCTGCTGCCTGATCGGGATCCAGGGATCCATCCTGCCCGAGGGACACCACAACATCGCCTGCGAGCACTTTGACGAGAAGATGTGCAACACATCCCAGGACTGTGAAACGAGGATCGAGCACTGCCAGCTGGAGCCGGACAAGTTTCCCAGCTGCTATGTGCTATGGAGCACCAACGAGACGACGGGTGAGTCTAGTGGCATATTGACTTTTTTGCCGGAATACTGATTGCATTCTCATTTCCTTCGTTCCCCTCTAGGCGCCATGCGAATCAAGATGAAGGGCTGCTTCACATACATGCACGAGTGCAATCAGACGGAGTGCGTGACCGGGGAGCCGCGACAGGAGAACATCTTCTTCTGCTGCTGCAAGGGATCGCGCTGCAATTCCGACCACAAATATATTAAAACCACAACAGAGGCAACCACGCAAGGTGAGTTCCGGTTGGGGATTTGGTTTCGGATTTGTCTTGGCCGTGTTTACCCCAATTTTGTTATTTTTCCGTTTGCATATTTATTTATTTTTTTGTTTGTTTTTGTTACTCGCTTTTTATTGCATCTTCAAGTTGCAAAAGGGGGAGGCCTTTACTTTTCCCATAAACTCCCTAGCCTGCCCATCCGAGGCAACGTTTTTCGTGTTAACGAACTCTCGACGCGAAGTGGCGCCCATTCCCCCATTTTTTTTTATATTCCTTTTTTTATTTTGCTGCTACAGCACCCCAGCAACCCCTTTTGGAGCAGCATGTGTTGCAATTTCTGCCCTCCTGTGCACGTTCGCTGGTTCGTTTTTATTTTTATAGTTAGGTACGAGTGTTGAGTTGAGGGGAATCATATTGGGTATATTCGAATATAAGGAATATATAAGTTGATAATATAAGTTGATAAATAACCTAAAGATCTCGTTTAAAATGATATTATGTTTAAATTTGGTCCAGATCAAAGTCTTATAAGTTAATATTTCCTAGTTTCACATGCAGACATATTTAGATTTTTAATAAAGATCAAATAATAAGAGCTACTTCTTATCAAATAAAAATTTAATATGTTTAGAGAAACAAGGTTATTTTCCACATCGTCAATGCAATGCGGCTTTAAGAAATCTTATCTAATGAGAACCCCAGGTATTCCATAGTCTAATGACTCCCTGACTTGTTTTTATTTTTGGGGTGTTGCTGCCTTTGCCTTTGACTTCGGAAGCTTCCGAACCCTGTGCTGGTGCTACTGCTGCTGCCTGCCAGAGCGTCTTTTGTGCCCTGCGCTTTGTTGTTTTGTTCTTGGGCCTTAGCTTGCTTTTATCTCGAAACAAAATGAGGGGAAAAAGAGATGCGAAATTGGGGGCGAACTTTCGTTTTTTGGTTTTCGTTTTGCCTTTTATATGGCCACCCCAGTGCACAGGCAGTTGCAGTTCCTACTGCTGCCACTCGAGATGTTGTTCACCTGTGGCAAGCCAGCGATTAAAGCCCTCTTTAATGTTCTCGCTCCCGTGTGTGTCCTTGCAGTGCCCAAAGAGAAGACGCAGGATGACAGCAATTTGATGTACATTTACATTGGCACCTCCATCTTCACCGTCCTCATGGTCATTGTGGGCATGGGACTGATTCTCTACCGACGCCGCAAGCAGGCGCACTTTAACGAGATACCCACGGTGAGTAGAATGTCCTGCTATTAATTACAATGACGCTAGTCTTTCAATCAACTGATTACCTTTTCCCTTTCCAGCATGAGGCGGAGATCACCAACGCCTCGCCACTGCTGTGCAACCGTCCCATTACTCTGCTGGAGCAAAAGGCCAGCGGACGCTTCGGCGATGTGTGGCAGGCCAAGCTGCATGGCCAGGATGTGGCCGTCAAGATCTTTCGCATGCAGGAGAAGGAGTCGTGGACCGCAGAGAATGACATCTACAAGCTGCCGCGCATGCGACACCCAAATATCCTCGAGTTCCTGGGCGTGGAGAAGCATATGGATAAGCCGGAATACTGGCTGATCTCCACGTACCAGCACAATGGATCGCTGTGCGACTACCTCAAGTCGCACACCATCACCTGGCCGGAGCTGTGCCGCATTGCCGAGTCCATGGCCAATGGTCTGGCCCATTTGCACGAGGAGATCCCTGGCTCAAAAGCAGAAGGACTTAAGCCATCGATAGCTCACCGGGACTTCAAGTCCAAGAACGTGCTGCTCAAAGGCGATCTTACGGCCTGCATAGCGGACTTTGGACTGGCCATGATCTTCCAGCCGGGCAAGTCGTGCGGCGACACCCACGGCCAGGTGGGCACCCGTCGCTACATGGCGCCAGAGGTGCTCGAGGGTGCCATTAACTTCAATCGAGATGCGTTCTTACGCATCGACGTCTACGCCTGCGGCTTGGTGCTCTGGGAGATGGTCTCGCGGTGCGACATTGCCGGGCCTGTGGGCGAGTTCCAGCTGCCCTTCGAGGCGGAGCTGGGCCAACGACCCACGCTGGACGAGGTCCAGGAGAGCGTGGTGATGAAGAAGCTGCGCCCGCGCCTGCTCACCGCCTGGCGCGCCCATCAGGTGAGTTATAAGTTTTTAATTAAACTCTTAACAATTTGTTTATAATATTTCTTTATTTGTACAGGGTCTAAACGTGTTCTGCGACACCATGGAGGAGTGCTGGGACCACGACGCCGAGGCCCGTCTCAGCTCGTCATGCGTGATGGAGCGCTTTGCGCAGCTCAACAAGTATCCGTCGGCCCAGCTGCTGATCAAGAACATAACCAACATTGACGATGCCAAGGAGTCGACGAACTGCTTATAGAAGCGGTACTAAGCCACAGGTCATCTCTAGCGATGTCTGTGGCTCGCCAACAAATCCATGAGAAGCCCTTCTCGCTTGGCAGTCGATCGATAGTTTGATAATTAAGCGCGGATCGTCATCAGCAGCACGTAGAGTGCGATCCTTGGCAAGCCAGATAATGTCTTTAAGATAAATATTTTGTTCATCGAAATAAGTCGACATACAGCCATGATCTTGCATCCGTTGGACGTGAGTTGGGACATACATATACACTGAGCAAAACAGAACAAAGAGTGTTGGAGCGTGGCGCTATGTGCATAGTGGTGTGTTGGTAACTCATCCCACATTGACTTCATTGACTGATAACCATACATAGTTCTATAAAGTAACGATGCATATAACGTACAATTTGTTTGAAGCCCTTTTAACTATAGCTATTATTTCCTTTATGCGTAATGGAACGCCGTCACCATGTAGTCATAAGTTTAATATTAATTTCTATATAGTCATTTTAATTTCTTTACATTTTAAATTGTAATATTACTTTTACTTTGTAGCTGTCGTAACGTTTTAATTTCTGTGTTTAATGTTGTATTTTGAATAAAAGAAAATACTTTAAACTCCTTCCTAATCCGCCTGTTTTAGGTTTTGTATTTATTTCTTTATTTTCAAACGTAGTGCCAACGACCCTCAGAAATCACTTAGGCATAATAAATGTGTAATTATTGTAATTGTATTCTAATTCTACTGGACAGTACAAGCAAACACCTGAAGTTTTCAAAGGAAAGTTTCTTTTTAACGAGAATCTAACTTAAGTGCGTATTACATTTAGATATAAACGATATACTCTTTATAAACACACACTCGTACACACAACAGCAACAGCATAGGCACATGAAACACACACGCAGTCTTAGCAGGTTTATACGAAGCACACATCTTAAATCTTAAAGTCTTATTGAATATTCAGCTCTTAAGAATAACCAGGAGTAAGTATGTTAAATATTGTTACACAGGATATCTATAAGAACTGTACGAGATTCTTTCGAGTTCATTTCAAGCTTGTTTTGCGCAGCATCTGAAACATACTTCTCAATTCACACTTAAGATATCGACTAAAGCAAAGTATACACAACACAACACGAAACGAAAAGAAACAAAGCTTCATTACCTGATTTTTTTGAGCAACTTACAAGAAAAATAGTTTACAAACAAAACACATTAATCTAACTAATAGAACAAATTTTGTTATGCTGTATTTAATTTGTATAATTTCAACTTGGTGCTGGAACAGATCATGACAACATCAAAAACATATAAAGATAATAAGAAGAGAGTTAAAGAACACGAAACAGTATTCGGAGAGCGAGGAAAATATTAAATATATATATTTAATCAAAGTAGTTTGTTACACATATCAAAATGCTACATTGGATCGATAGAGGAAGAAAAGTAAATGATAGACAAAAGAGCTCATTCATAGGACGGATGGCAGAGGACTTTTTATAATATTATACAAGACAACGGCAATTTTTGTATATTTTTTATGCATTTCACAAAACATCTCAAGAAGGAGGAAGCGAATGTTTTTAAAACATCCCATTTTTGAATATCATCCAGCAAAGTTTTATAAAAACCCCGTAAGTGACAACATATATACGAAATGATTGCAAGTCATGTTAATAACAATAACATTTACGAATAACAATGAGATCTTTGATAATAATGGATTTAAAATAAATAAGCAAATGTTTGATTAACAACCCGAGCTGCCTTTTCCTTTCAATAAAAACGCAACTTCTCTTCCAGCTTTCTTGCCACATTTTATTATTACAATTTGTGTCTTTCGTAAACATGCAGACCATTCGGATTATAATGTAATTCAACAATATAGTTGGGAAAACTTATCGAATACAAATATATTTGGTGAATTATAAGTGTTAAGTGGGAGTTTTTAGAGTTACATCCTCGTTAACTTATAGAACCTAAACCAATTCGAAGGAATACAGAGAGTACTAGGGCTTAATCGATACAAAATATATCTATATACACTCATCTACGTAGTTTTGTGACTTTGGACCATTTCAGTTGTAGTTCTACATTCATTCGTTCGTTCCACCTGTGTCAGACTTATCCTTACTCCTTGCTCTCCCATCTCTAGTTCTCTGTTCTCTGTTTGGGAAAAATCGATCTCTATCAAATGCAAATATGTAAAGCAGCATTCCGAGTCCTGTGCGTTCTGAATGGGTGTCTCTTACTAAAAAATATACGTGTAAATCTATGTAAATCTATATATTGATTCTGTTTCGCGATTTCCGTCCTCCGGGCCTTACGGTATCGAGTATATCTTTATTGGGCTCTGCGGCTATATATCTAGGATAAACATGTACAGTATATATTATGTATATATGTGGTATAAATAGGTATTTATGTATATATATAAGTACTTATTGAGTTTGTACGATATGTTTGTCCTAGGGAGACTCGCGTTCGAAAAAACTTAGCTATCGGAGATACAAGATACAAGATACAGAGTACGAATTACAAGTTACAAGTTACGAGATACGAGAGTATGCTGTCAGGGACGGTTTCTAGGTTCGTAAAGCGATCGCACTAGTGGAGAGACTAGTCGGGCAAGGGCTGGTGGAGTTGGGTGTCTTTATAGAGTTATACAAGAATATATAAATATAAATATGTGGAGATGTGGATGCCACTGTGCGGCAGGTAGAAAATCAAACTCTTTTTCCGGAAATTATCGTTGTTCTCTCCATTCAGCAAGCGTGTCGCAATCCAAAGATAATTCCCGCACAGTGTTGGATTAAATATATGTGTTTAATAGTTCTCATCGGTCCCGCCGCCGGATACGCCGCACTTGGAGCGCAGGATGGCCGCCAGGCGCTGGGTCAGCGGCTCTGTTGGGGATTCCGAATCGCTGCACGAGGCGGAGGGCACTTTGTTGCCTGGAATTTAAAGGTAACTATAAATGCCAGTCTTCTGTAAAGTAGAAACCCACTTACCATTGCTTACATCCAGGGCTGCAGCCGCATTATCCTTCAGGCCAAAGTGGAGGCTGACCGGCACAATGTCGTCCTCCTCCTCCAGCAGCAAACTGGAGTAAGAGTGTGTGGTGTTGTCGCTGCGTCCCCCGCCGCCACTGGACGAATTTCTCGAGGATCCTGAATCGTTGTGGGAATGAGAGTGGGAATGGGTGAGCGAGTGGGGAGTGTGGACGGCCAGGGCAACCGGGTCCTGGCCTGCATCGTCTATGGGCAGCTCGAAGTCGTCGCCGCTGCTGCTGCTTTCCTCCTCGCCATCCATCACATCCACGTTGTCAATTTCGTCATCGCCCCATCCATTATCCTCCTCGGAGCAGTTGTTGCTGCTCTCGCTGTCGCCATCTGCATCAGCATCCGCATCCGCATCTCTATCTGCATCTCCACCGTCATCACCATCCACATCCGCTTCCACGTCGGAGGCATGCAGGTCCAGAGCCAGGTCCGGCGATGAAGATTTATTATAGTTCTCATCGCTGTCGCTGGATGTGGCCACTGTGGGTGAGCGGGTGGAAATGCAATTAATTAATTGTCGTCACCTTTCACCAGAATTAACTACTTACCGGCCCTCAGCTTGTCCAGGATGAGCGGATAGAACTCCTTGGCCGTGGCATTGTCGGGTTCGTATTGGAGAACTGTGTATGAGGAGGTTAAATTAATATATTTATTAGATTAAAAAGCGTAAACGTGCCAAGTTAGTAACTTAAAATTACTAAAAATATTTAAAAAAGTAAATCTTTAATAAAGTAAAAATGTGGTGAAGGTAGGTGGTGATGTCTGTGCATATTGCATGTGTTAAAATCGGTACATTTTTATGTGATAATATCTGTGCATATTGCTTGTGTTAAATTAGGGGACAGCCTCTGAGCTTTCTACTTTAAAAAGTCAAGTAAAGATAAAAAGGACATTTATAATCCTCTCAAAACAATATAGAAAAGGTAAATAAAGCCCTCGACAATATTGCGACATACTTTGGCAAGGAGATTCTTATAATACTCACTCAATTTGCAGTATTTCAATGCCTTTTTGTAGTCCTTCAGCATCACGGCGGACAGGAACTGCAGGATAAAAATATATAAAGAACGCACAATACAGTACAGGACCGAGCTCAGAGCACGGAGCACGAAGCACACGAGGCACTCGAGCCTCGCACAATACACGTTTAAGGGAATGCCATCAAATCCTTTTGAATTTTCTCATAACATCTGAGCAACAAAGGCTTATATGTACAAGCATATACCCGCCCGCTCCTGGTCCACTGGCCCACATTGCGGCAGGAGGACATAAAAGTTGACTCTGCTAAAAGTTGAATGCGCTCGAAAGCAATTTATTAGCAATCAATAAGCTGGCCAAGTGCGCTCGGTGGCGTAATTCCGCCGAAAGGACTTTAACTTAAATCCGCAATCTGCTCTGGCAGCGCAGCAATTTGCATTTGCATAAGTTCTGTTTCGCCTTTGTGCTCCTGCCAAGGACCCTTCTTGTTGTGGGGGCTCAGCGAAAAAAGCGAGAAGTGTGCCACGCTTAGATAATGAGTGCCACATAATGGAGGTTATTTATGGAAGCGACCAGCTGGTGAGGAATTTAATAAAGGAGATCATAAACCTCGCAAACTCAAACCTAATTCCTGTCCGCTTTCACGTTAATTTTAGTTATTGTTCTTCTGATTTGGATTTATTTCACAAAGAAATCCTCCAACACCTGTCTGAGGTACAGCCATATTTTTAACTTTCCTAAACCCCTAGTGCCAAGCAACAACAAACTTAAATCCGAGCTATTTTTATGACCCATTTAGTGGCTTTCAAGTTAGTTTCTATGTAAGCCCTTACCTCGGCCAGAAACTCTGTGGGCGCGGATATGCTCTCGTCGGCGTCCGTGTACTCGGACAGGCTCTGGCTGAGGTCCTCGCTGGAGGCGGAAGTGGGCAGGCCGGAAGCGGAAGCTGCGGCAGCGGCAGCAGCTCCGTTCATTATGTTGATGTTGTTTGCCGTGGCTGCACCTGCTCCAGCTGCTGTCATGGTTGTGGTGGCTGCTGAGGGAGCACCTGCTCCCATTAGGGCATTATCGTTGTCCATGTTCGGCTTGACCGCATAGACGCCATTGCCATTCGATTTGTCCATGTAGAGGAGCTGCAAAATAATGGCTGATTTAAGTGCCATTCCCCCAGGTAATGTGCTTTCGTCCCATACTCACATTTGACATGATTTCTGCCGGCGATAAAAGTGTCCAATTTCGCAAGTGTTTTATCTTCAATTTAGCATTTTCATTGGCTTGTCTCTGCAATGGCAATTAGAGAGGGGAAATAAATTTAAATTTCAATCGATGTAGACTGCTGCAACATTGAGTACTTTCGCAGTGCCGCAACGGCATCGATTCCGATGCTTATCCCTAATTGGATTGCCCCACCTTTGACCTTGCGAGCCCAGGAAATAGACCAAGCTCAGCCACAAAGAGCGCTGGATATTCGTTAAATGTTAAATGCCAAATGCTAATTCCACTTCCACCTCCGCGGGCTGGATGAGTGCAGACAGTCGGTTTTCCAGCTAACCGCGTGAATATTTTAAGCCTGATTCGACACTGCAGGGATTTTGGGTAGCAAATGTCAGATTTTAACCTTTTAAAAACTAGGATCTTTAAATAAGATAAGTTTTTGCTTAGCAAAAATTAAAAAACTAGCTAAAACAAAACTCCTATCAACAGAAATAAATTATTCTGGTGTATGTGTGCTACAAAATATCAAAAACACATTTAGGATGTAAAATATAATCAAAAATATATGTCAGAGATTAACAAACCCATTCATTTCAGAAAACCATATCCCAAATAGGCGCCACAAGAGTTCACACTCTTTTTAGAGATTTATTTTCCTCAAAATATGCCAATTTTGGACTGAAATTTCCCAAGTGCGCCCCACAAAAAGCGAAATTCAATGATGTGGCCAAGGGGCGCGTGAATTGGGGGAATGGAAATAAAGAATGGATATGGAAATGCGATGGTTGAAGGGCTGAGGAAGCTTTCCTTTAGCCAACTAGTTGAATGGGCCAACACGACATGCGAACATACGAGAATTTGCCGGTTGCAAATGAGCAGAATTGTTGGCGTTCTCTCGTTTAATTGGCGAGCGACATGCACCACGCCTCGAGGTATGCTATGAATTTTTCGGCTCGGTGCCGGGTTATTTATGCAGCATTTGCAGACAGACAAGTGAGGAGAGTGTGTGTGTCTGTTCCTTTCAATAACCGAAAGCACTTCGGAGTCAAGGACTCGAGGGCCGTCATTAAAAACAATAAATTTGCTTTACTGACTCGACAGGCGAATGATTTACTTAATGGGCTCCAAGCCCCAGCTTTCTGGCTTGCAAAATCAATATCAATAATTGCACATCTCGCCGCGAGCTGAAGTCATAACTGACATGGCAGGATGTACACAGGAAAATATTGGTATATCAAGATTAATTGGGTGTTTTCGTAGCATTATAATATTTATGTCAAAGATTTAACAAGAGCATTTATGGGTAACTGTTTTTAAAGCCAATAATTTGCTGACATTCAAGGAATTACGACTAATAACTCCTTAAAAGGAGTGTATTTTTCTTATTAATTAGTGGAATTTTAGTAAACAAAACCCAAAATGTTGTTTTGGGAGCTGAGAGTAGTATTTCTCGTAATATCCTCATATTTTTGTCCGGTGCACTGCTTGTTTACTTGTGCAAAATGGCCCTTAATTGTATTTTATACTGACTGCATTGAATTCTAATTGCCGGCTGCCCGTCTATGTCATTCGGTCCCCGTTCCCTCTCTGTCTCTGTGGGGCCTTTGTCTCTGCAAACAACACGTCAGTCAGTCAATTGTCTGCGATTTGTTTACTCGTCGCCTGATCCTAGCCATCCTTTCGTTTCGTTTTGTTTCTGGCATTTCCAAATGTCAGACATGTCTGGCCCATCCTGTCACGCAACTTTATCGCAGGACCTGCAGCTCCAGCTGCTTATTTCCATTCGAATATCTGTATTTGTTGCTAATTTTGGCCAGACGACACTTGCAAGACTCGCATTTTCCCGGAGAAAGCTTTCACACGTACTGAGAACCTCCAGCATGTGCCAGCGTTCTCATGACAGCTTTAGTTGCCTTTTTACGGGCTAAAGAACTAACTCGTTCAGCTGAGCTCAATTAACACGAGTGGGAAAACTAATTTAAAAATAAGTTGAAATACGTTTTCTTCCCTCCGATACAAAAGTTTGCCAAGTTGCTAAAGCAGTTATAAAACAAAAGTTTCTTGTTTTGCCATACGAAAAGCTTTCAAACTGCACAAGAAGATGTGGGAACAATGCCGCTTAAACATGTATTAAAAACATTTTCCCGGGTTTTTTGTTTTGGCTAATCGCTGGTTTTTGTTTGGAGATAAGTAAACAGCTTTTTTGGGGAGAAACTTATAAAAATATTTAAGCTTTAAGTCTTATATGAGTAGGATTTATAAATTAGACACTCTTCAAAGCAAAAGTAATCACAATAAGTGGGAAAATACAACTACTTCTAAGCTCTCTATTTAATAGCTTATTTTCCTAACAACAGCTGCACATTTTCCCCTTTCATTCCAGGAAAGTAATAGGAAAACTTTGCCTACGATGAGACCGCAAACACGTGCTGGCAAACGAAGCTAAATCATTTTCGTTTTTGCATAATTAAAGTGTCTCCTGGCAAATTGAATTTCCATCCCAGAACCTGGCAACTCAGCTCAGCTCAGCTCACCTTTCCCTACCTGCAGAGTCAGCCAGTGGCTGCGCCGCCTGCGTGCAATTCCAGTTGTCCAGTTTGGCAAAATGCGACGAATAATTTATAACAAAACACTTAAATGCGACTGCGACTGGCGATACCAATCCACGACTAGGCCCATTCGAATGTTTGCCAAATTGCCGGCCAGTTGGGGCTTATTTGAGCCAAAACAACATGCAATATGTAGTCCCGTGGTCCCGTCGCCTGCCAACAACTACTATTACTCTATACAAACTAGACGAAGAAGGAGCAGCAGGAGCGAGAGCAGAAGCTACCGATCCGAAGGTCCTTGCCATCGGCCAGTCACAACACGAGCCGTTAATGAGTTTGCCATTTAATATATTTTTTAGCCCACAAACATTGGCTGGGCGAGCCCATCTGGCCAGGCCCATTGCTGCAGAGGGAAAATTGCGGTATGAGATGGAATCCTGCTTTTATTATTATTAAATCTAATTTTTAAATAGGTCTAAACTATACAATTATTATTAGAAGAGTCAAAAAAGAAGAAATAATTTAAAAATTATCAAGAAAATAATTCCACTAAACTAACTAAACATTTAGAACATTAAACATCATCATCAAGACTACAAATCATAACAATTTAATATAGGAATGTTTTATTAAAAGCATTTACATAATATTATTTTGCAACAACTTTAAATTAGGTCAACTTTTGACGATATTAAATAAATAACTTAAGTATCAATTTATTATTAAGTAACATTATTATAAACATTAATTTAAATTTTAACGCAATAAAGACAGAGCAATCTTTAAGAGCATTAAATAATATTATTACCTCAAAAAATAAATCTTTCACATGTGTGTTTCTGCTAAGGAATTTTGATAGTCAAAAACGTTCCAAAATTATGACCAATTTCGTAGAATATTTTTTTCTCCGTGGTGTCACATGGCGTAATGTTGTCAATAAAAGCCGAATTTATGATAGACTATGTTGGTATATATGTTAGTGTATATGCAAGTACATTTGTGTGTAAATGTGGCCCTGCAGCCAAACGACTTTGCAAACTGTAATAACAATTCGTAGTATATATGCTCGGGCTGCCTTTGGCTACGAAGAGAGAGAGAGAGTCCAGTCCTTGGAAAGGACGTAGACGTCGTGGGCCAAATTGCCCGATTATAATGATCGCCCCAGAAATGTTGTTATCGTTTTCTTTGCCGCTGCAATTACGGTTGCACTTTGAGCGGCTGCCAATTGTTGGCCATTTAACTGCTGCCTCTCGTTGCACAAATTTAATGGTAAAAGTGTGCGCAAAAAAGTGGATATAACACAATTCCCTCGGGCCGAGGATTCGATTTCTATGACTGCCGGAAATCGCAGTGAAAAAATTCAATTCAAAGTCAATAGGCTTCAGGCGGAAAAGCCACAGAAATTCCTGGAAATTGCCATAAAAAAATAATACAAATACCCTTTTGTATTTTCAATAAGCCCCGGTTATTTGCGGAATTATTCTCATGAAATTCCAGTCAACTAATAACAGAAAATATTCCAAAACTTTGCAACAGCTTTCAATTTCTGCTAACCTTTAAGGCTACAAAAACTTCTTCAATATGAGCCATTGAATGATTTTATGGCCAGAGCCGGCTTTAAGTTTATTCGGATAAAACACGAACCATACTCAGGCAAAGCCTTTTAAAGCAGCCGTAGCCAGGCTCATATTTTATTGCTCTCTTGGTATTAGAATATTCAAAAGAAAAACTTTCGTCAGACCGAAAAAACTTTACCGAGGAAAGTTTAATTTGCTAGCACCACCTCGCACCCCTTCTAGACATAAAAAAGCACCCCTAACCCCTTTCCAAGGACGGGTTCGTTGTGGTCAATGGCTTTGTATGAATTACAATCGATATTCGGCGGATGGGGGATGGATATCTATTCGCTTGCGGCTTAGATGGCCAGCCAAGCGGCAAATAAGCAATTATGCTCTGTGTGTTACATATGCATACCTCATACTCGTACATACACACACACATTTGGCATTCCTTTCAAAAGGCTGCACTACGCGTCGTATGCGCAATATTGCTTTTAATACCACAGAGCAGCGCCTTGACTGTGCTCCCAGACAATGCGGCTCTGCTGTGGTAATTGTTCGCATTGTATTGCCTGGCTTTGTTTGTCGTCCACATATAATACCTAAATAGGAATATATATACACGCGAGTAGGGTTAAATATGGTACGCTCTTCATCACTGGTTTTTGTGGCGACTTGATGCTTTTTCCCCGCATTCACTTAGGGCACAAAAGTCGCTGAGTCGCCCAAGTGCTAATTAAAATTATACCAACAATGGGCTAAGAAAAAGCTGGGCTAGGGATAAGAATGAATAAGGAGGCCATCCCCAGTCCCAGAAGCGGAAGCCGCCGGCTGACACAGAAAGCGAAGCGGAAACACCTGAGTGTCTGCTGGGAAGGAATGGTGTTTGTGAGGTGCACACACGCTAACAAGTTGCGGCAAAAAAAGATGTATATACATCTGTATATATGTATAAAAAAGAAACGTTAAAGTGTCATAAAATACCCTGCTTTCATTGGGTGAAAATTCAGGATACAGTTACCTGACCCTTCAAAAGGGACTTGTTGGATAATTAACTTAATGACATACGGCTTATTTTATTAACCCTAAAATTAACAAATCTTTTATCTGATTTATGTTTTAGCCTGGTGCGTTTTGAATTAACTTTATCAAATATTTATAAAAGCATGTACAGGGTCTTCCTAGAACTCTCTGCATCAAAAACGATGTCTCCAGTTTAAAAATACCATTTAATTTCTATATAATTCTAGTAAGGTCCTCCTTCCCTCTTATTTTTACAGTTTCACACAGCAAATATACCCTAAACATCTACTACTACTGAGTATGGAGGACACACACTCTTACGAGTGTAGGCCAGCTTTGACAACTTGAAATATTTATGAGTGCCCGCCAACTCGACCCAAAGACGCTGGTGACAAGCCAAGAAGAGCTTAAACAAAAACCAGAGCAGCAATTGTTAAACACAAAAAAGTACTATGCATGGTACAAACATTAAATTGCATAAAAACAGACTGGGGGGCTTAAAGAAGAAACGTCTCAAAGACTTTTTTGTTTGCCTTTAAAAATGCTTTTATGAAACAACATACTTTATAAATGTGAAAGTGTCTTGAGAAGACTTTAGAAAATTAGTATTATTGTATAATCACTCTTTGTAGAACTTGAATAATTTCTTTCTTTTACCTTCCCTGAGAAGTGATCATATCTTATACATTTAGATACAATTTAAGCAAGTATATTTCATTAAACATAAAGTTCAGAACAATTTATACTTTCTATTACGAACAAATTACTTTTGATTGTTTTATTCAAACTGATTTAAAATTCAAAAACATTTTGATTTATTTCTAACTGTTCGCTCTATGATAATCTTTTTTTAATTGTGTCATTAAATGGGATATTTTATCCTATCAGCGCACGCCGCTTGACACGTTTTCTTGGATGTGTACATGTTCCAGCCTGTGACAAAGGACTTGAATATGCCCCTGGTGCACCTTCTAGCTTTCGTATCGTAGTAATAAACGACGCTCCGCAGTGCGCTGTCGCCAACTGAAACTGGCATAAAGCGACACTCCTTTTCAATCCGTGGGGATCTGAGCTTTACCGTCATCCCATTGGGGATCAGGAGGAGCAGCACGATCAACGTCAACATCATTTTCAACTTAGTATGAAAGCAAAGTCTTTGATTAGTGTTGGTCACGGGAGATCTTAAAAGAGGGGAACTAATACTTAATTTTCTGGGTTCCTTAACCCAGATGCAAGATTTGGGTAGACCTATAATAAGACTTATTTTACTTAAAATCTGTTACTAATAACTTTTACGTTTAATTTATATTTTATATTTGGAATTTGAGTTGGCATTTACGATTGCGACATATTAATAAAAATATATGTATATCCAACTGTGTTTCATCTGTGATTATCAAAGACTTGACTCTGCACTTTATATACATAAATTATGCCTCTTAATTTTAATAAATATAATGTGTTTCTTGCACCCCTACTGCTTGCTTGCAACATTTCAAATAAATCGCTTGGGAATTGAGAGGGTTAAGCCCACCGCGTTGGCGAGGTGCGAATGTGAAGGGGCCTCGTTTAGTACATCATTAAAAATGGCCCGCTCTGGTGAAAGTTTCGAGTACTCGGCGGCACTGTGCGAGTGTGGCAACGGTTGCCGCTCTCGAGTTGTGCAAATAAATAATTAAAATTTGAACAAATCACGGTCGGAGGAGCACACACAAGCCGTGCAAAGGACGAAGGTTAATGCGTGGCGGCTGAGCAGGTGGAAAATCTGCCATAAATTGCATGGGCCTGCTGACAGGCAGCAGGACTTGGCCTACCTTCAATTATTTACGAGCGGCGTCGTCTCTCGTCCACCTGGTTAATGCATCTCCTCGGGCTTCTCCAGGACTTTTGGTTTTCCGTTTTCGTTTCCGAGCTGCGGTGCCCAGCCAGTCCCAGGATTAATTAGCGTCTGGTCCCCGCACTTTCGCCGAATCAAAGATTCAGTGGCCTTTTTAGGGGGGCAGGAGAAACTAATTAAATGTGGGCGCGTGTGTGTTTTCCCCGGGCTTCTTCTACGCAGTGGAAGCTGGAAAAATGCTTGCAAGAGTGTCCTTTTTTTTGTTGCTGGCTGCACACAACAACACTGCGTCACAGGTCCTTCGACTAAGGTTACACGGCAATTTGCAAAATTTTCAGATGAACAATTTGTGTATTTATTGGCGGATATTTAACTTGAACAACTTTGAATACTTTGTTTTTGCGGTGCGTAAAGTGGAAACGTTTTTTTCCTTTCAAAGAAGTGAATTCGTTCCGCCTTTTTGCGTCGCAGTTTCGCTTAATTAACAGAGTCGACGACTGAACGAAATGTCCTTTTTATACACACTTGTTCGCTTTTACCTTGTCCAAGCGGGAGCTTTCGCCTCTCTTTCGCCAATTTGCTCTCCCTGTTGGCTCGGTTCTCTCGGCTTTCGCTCTCTGAATATGGTGGTTATACCCTGTTTTTTCCGACTGAAGGTATGCTGTATATTCAGTAATTATTTAACTTTAATATAATAATTATTTTACTTTATAATTTATTTTAATCCTCGGAAAATGCTTTTGAAATAATTCAATATTAATATTTTAATTCAGGCAGGCTCCGGTTTTCACTTTCGTTTCCGTATCATGGCCAAAAAGCAAGTGATTGCCAAATGTTATATATTTCCCGGTTCAGCATTAAAATCTTAATTAGTTTCTAAAAAAATTTTGAAAAAAATCAAAAAAAAAAATTGGCCAATTTTTAAAAATTTAGAAAGGGGTTACATCATCTAAATTCTCAAAAATTGAAACAAATTAATTTTTTAAAATTTCTAATCCCAATACTAAGATTAATTACCCAATAAAGAACTAACATAGAAACGCTTTCCGAATTGAATTTAAGGCTGTTTTGGCTTAGTTATGATGGTTTTAAGCCCAAAAAATTCGAGTTTCTGGGAGTTTCTCCAGTTTCAGGCGAGGATCCGGCTCTGCCGGCTGCAAATGCTCAGTTTCAGGAGAGGATCAGGGCCTGCCGGCTGGAAATGGTCAGTTTCTGGAGAGGATCAGGCCCTGCCGGCTTACAGCCGAGCGTAAATATCAGCAGGAAGCTCTTCTCGCATCACTAATTCCTAAAATTGCAAGTATTTTGAGTTTAACTCAAAGTATTCCGCGCCTCTCTCAAAGTAATGGTTTTTTGAGTTTAACACAAAATTTGTGAGTCTCCGAATATTTGCAGAGCTGCCTACTGTTATTTCTGTTCGCCTAGTTTGTTTTTTTTGTTGTTGTTGGTGTAGTAGTAGTAGTAGTAGTAGTAGTAGTAGTAGTAGTAGTAGTAGTAGTAGTAGTAGTAGTAGTAGCAGTAGTAGTAGCAGTAGTAGTAGTAGTAGTAGTAGTTGTTGTTGTTGTTGTTGTTGTTGTTGTTGTGTTGTTGTTGTCTTTGTTGTTGTTGTTGAGCTTGTTGTTGTTGTTGTTATTGTTTTGTTTTGAAAAATAGTGTAGCAAACAGGGTCAAATTAGGGCTATATTTGACCCTAATAGGGTCAAAAATAGACCCAATTTGACCCTTTTTGGGCTTGTAACAAGCCTAACAGTATGCTACGAAAAATTTTAAAAAATTGTGTAGCATACTTTTAGGCTTGTTAATATATGTAGCCCAAATTTGACCATATTTAGGCTTGTAACAAGCCTAAAAGTATGCTACAAAAAATTATAAAAATAGTGTAGCACACTTTTAGGCTTGTTTACATATGTAGCCCAAATTTGACCCTATTTTGGCTTGTAACAAGCCTAAAAGTATGCTACAAAAATTTTTTCAAAATAGTGTAGCATACTTTTAGGCTTGTTAATATATGTACATATGTAGTCCAAATTTGATCCTATTTAGGCTTGTAACAAGCCTAAAGGTATGCTACGAAAATTTTTTAAAAATTGTGTAGCATACTTTTAGGCTTGTTAATATATGTAGCCCAAATTTGACCCTATTTGGGCTTGTAACAAGCCTAAAAGTATGCTACAAAAAATTAAAAAAAAAATAGTGTAGCATTCTTTTAGGCTTGTTAACATATGTAGCCCAAATTTGACCCTATTTAGGCTTGTAACAAGCCTAAAAGTATGCTACGAAAAATTTAAAAAATAGTGTAGCATACTTTTAGGCTTGTTACAAGGCAAATAGGGTCAAATTGGGTCTATTTTTGACCCTATTTGGGCTTGTAACAAGCCTAAAAGTATGCTACAAAAATTTAAAGAAATGGTTTAGCATACTTTTAGGCTTGTTGATATATGTAGCCCAAATTTGAACCTATTTAGTCTTGTAACAAGCCTAAAAGTATGCTACAAATTTATTTTTTAAAAAGTGTAGCATACTTTTAGGCTTGTTACAATGCAAATAGGGTCAAATTGGGGATATTTTTGACCCTATTTGGGCTTGAAACAAGCCTAAAAGTATGCTACAAAAATTTTGAAAAATGGTGTAGCATACTTTTAGGCTTGTTAATATATGTAGCCCAAATTTGAACCTATTAAGGCTTGTAACAAGCCTAAAAGTATGCTACAAAATTTGTTTAAAAAAAGTGTAGCATACTTTTAGGCTTGTTACAAGGCAAATAGGTTCAAATTGGGTATATTTTTGACCCTATTTGGGCTTGTAACAAGCCTAAAAGTATGCTACAAAAAATTAAAAAAATAGTGTAGCATACTTTTAGGCTTGTTAATATATGTAGCCCAAATTTGACCCTATTTGGGCTTGTAACAAGCCTAAAAGTATGCTACAAAAAATTAAAAATAAAAAATTGTAGCATACTTTTAGGCTTGTTGCAATGCAAATAGGGTCAAATTGGGAATATTTTTGACCCTATTTGGGCTTGTAACAAGCCTAAAAGTATGCTACAAAAAATTAAAAAAATAGGGTAGCATACTTTTAGGCTTGTTAACATATGTAGCCCAAATTTGACCCTATTTCGGCTTGTAACATGCCTAAAAGTATGCTACGAAAAATTTTTAAAAATAGTGTATCATACTTTTAGGCTTGTTACAAGGCAAATAGGCCTAAAAGTATGCTACAAAAATTAAAAAAAGTTGTGTAGCATACTTTTAGGCTTGTTAATATATGTAGCCCAAATTTGAACCTATTAAGGCTTGTAACAAGCCTAAAAATATGCTACAAAATTTTTTTAAAATAAGTGTAGCATACTTTTAGGCTTGTTACAATGCAAATAGTGTCAAATTGGGTATATTTTTGACCCTATTTGGGCTTGTAACAAGCCTAAAAGTATGCTACAAAAAATTAAAAAAAATAGGGTAGCATACTTTTAGGCTTGTTAACATATGTAGCCCAAATTTGACCCTATTTAGGCTTGTAACAAGCCTAAAAGTGTGCTAAAAAAAATTTAAAAAATAGTGTAGCATACTTTTAGGCTTGTTACAAGGCAAATAGGGTCAAATTGGGGCTATTTGGGCTTGTAACAAGCCTACAAGTATGCTACAATATATTTTGAAAAATAGTGTAGCGTACTTTTAGGCTTGTTACAAGGCAAACAGTGTCAAATTTTGGCTATTTTTGACACTATTTACAAGCCTAAAAGTATGCTACACAAAATGTTTGAAAAAAAGTGTAGCATAATTTTAGGCTTGTTAATATAGCCCAAATTAAACCCTATTCACAAGCCGGAAGAGTCTGATCCTCTCCAGAAACTGGCCATTTACAGCCGGCAGTGCCTGATCCTCTCCAGAAACTCAGGAATTCAGGATCCTCGCCTGAAACTGGAGAAACTCCCAGAAACTCAAATTTTTTGGGCTAAAAACCATCATACAGCCTTAAATTCAATTCGGAAAGCGTTCCTATGTTAGTTTTTTGTTGGGTAATTAATCTTAGTATTGGGTTTGGAAATTAAAAAAATTAATTTTTTGTCAATTTTTGAGAATTTAGATGATGTAACCCCTTTCTAAATTTTGAAAAATTGGCCAAAATTTTTTTTTTTATTTTTTTCTACATTTTTCTAGAAACTAATTAAGATTTTAATGCTGAACCGGGAAATATATAACATTTGGCAATCACTTGCTTTTTGGCCACGATATGCTCCCAGAAAGACCTGAAATATTGGTAATCTTTATATTTTAATTGAGTTTAATCAGAAACACTAATGGCAGTCTTTTAGCCGAAAAGTAGAAAACAATTGCATACATTTAGGCATATTATAATTAATGTGCAACTTTTGGGGCGCACCCCCACCGGCAGGGCCTAATCTTCTCCAGAAACTGGCCACTTTCAGCCGGCAGTGTCTAATCCTCTCCAGAAACTGGCCATTTCCGGCCGGCAGGGCCTGATCCTCTCCAGCAAGTGGCCATTACCAGCTGGCAGAGCCTGATCCTCTACAGAAACTGGCCATTTACAGCCGGCAGAGCCTGTTCTTGTCCGGAAACTTGTCATTTACAGCCGGTTGAACCTTGATCCTCTCCAGAAACTTTTCATTTCTAGCCGAAAGAGCCTGTTCCTGTCCGGAAACTTGTCATTTACAGCCGGCAGAGCCTGACCCTCTCCAGCAACTGGCCATTTCCAGCAGGCAGGGCCTGACTCTTTCCAGAAACTGGCCATTTCCAGCCGGCAGGGCCTGATCCTCTCCAGAAACTGACCTTTTACTGCCGTCTGGGCTTGATCCTCTCTACAAACTGGATATTTAAAGCCAGCAGAGCCTGATCCTGTCCGGAAACTGGCCATTTACAGCCGGCAGTTCCTGATCCTCTCCAAAAACTGGCAATTGACAGTCGGAAATGGCAACTGGTAGACGCTAAACTCTTCGCTTAACTTTTTAGAACAGTTTTGGGATCTCTATGGCTCTCTCTCTCTCTTTTTGGGGTCTATCAGGCTTAAAAATTTGTTTGTAGTTTCTAAACTTAATATGCAGATTTATGGTCCCAATAAAAACAAGCACGGAAGAGCTTTCCAAACTGAACTAACTGATATATTAGCTAAGTTATGTCATTTTTAAACATTGATTTCTCCAAAAAAGTTATCATATTTTTCAAAATTATTTTCGTAATCCAAAAATGCGTGAATTTAAGTTATTTGGACTGCCAAAAGTTAATATTAATTTACTACTCAATTTGGATTCATAATTTCATAATATCTTTTTCTCAAAATGAAGATATTGAAATGTTTTTTTGACTTCCCACACATTATCGTTTGCACCTGCGTAAAAGTTAGGCTTCCTCTCCCAAAGCTTTGCTCTCTTATAAGCTCTCGTTCGCTCTCTCCCTTGGTTACAGCATTTACAGCTCTAGGGAAGCAAAACAAACACAAGAGAGAGTGACAAAAGGGGAGCAGAGAGGAGTCGGAAATGGTGCAGGCCAGAGACTGATGGCCGACTGCTTGTGGCCATGTTGTCTGCCATGCGCATGTATGGGTGTCCATGTCCATGTATCGGAGCAGATGGCAAATGGCCGCCGAAAGGATAAAGCGACAAAAGCAGCGAGTCAGCTGGGAAAAATACTACGCATCGGACATCGGGAGCTGAGCGGAGCAGAGCAGAGCGAGATATATTTTTGCGGTCCATTGAGTGTGAATTAAGAGATGCCGGCTTAGTGCGAATCCTTGCTTGATGTGTCTGTATGTGGGTGTGAATCTGATGCACCCTGCATGTTCGCCCTCAAGCGCCGGATGTCGGTGGCCCAGCGAGAGGATGAATATGAATGCTGGATGGGATACTCTCGAACGATACGAGGCTTTTGCATTTCACATTTCACATTTTGCATTTCAGCATTTTTATGGCTCACAAACAGCAATCCCCTCGTATTGGTGGGAGGAAGTCAACAGAGAAATGCTCTTTTAATCCGAATATTAAATATGGCGACGAGCCATTCAAGGGCTTGGGCGGGTGGTTTCAAGGATTTAAGGGGGGTTAGCAAGGAGTCGCGGAATAAACAAATCGTTAACTGCGATTTTATGTCAATGCAGGAATATTGAATTCAGTTTTTTACGGGATTATTAATGTTGGGTTGCTTTGTTTATATTAAACCAATCCATCCACCGTTATCTACTAACATATCTCATAAATTTACACATTAGTTACATCAATTTCTGGCAAACCAATATACTTACTTTAAATAATAATTCATTATTCAATATTTCCACTGAAAAGTTTTTCCTTTAAGCAAACATTAAGAGCTTTGAAAAAATAAGTCTTTCTCAACGTTCACTTATAGTTTCAGCTTTCAGCTTTCATAAGCGTTTTTAATTTAAACATAAATTTTTTCTCGTTGAGCTATTAATCCTTCTGGGGGCCATTACATCGCCAGCACAAAAGTATGCTACGAACAGGACACTTTTTTCCATATTTTCACTTTTTCCATTTCCCTTTGCTATCATTTAAAGAGCAGAGCAGCGTAGCGCGGAAAGTCGCTCCAGTCAGCGGCTCTTCATGAATGCAAACTTGCATTTGTTTCCCATTGAAGGAAAAAGGGAAATTTACGTTGGCAGTTGCAATCCCATTTTGCGTGTTGCCGGGGATTCCGCACGATTTCCTGTTTGCCACGGACACGGGCACTCTCCCGCACCTTCCACAATTTTCCGCACCCACTTTCCGCACATTTTGCCTCGCCAACACCGCGACCCTTGCACGTGCCAAATGAAAACAAGTTTCGACTCTGCTTATATGTCAAAAATTTATTGCATTTAACTGTTTCAGGGGCTTGGGAGGGTAAAGAATGAATGAATGAACGAGTTTTACATGCTTAGCGGCATGCCAAAGGTGTGGGTGTGGGGGCTCTTAGCACTAAACGGGGTCATGTATCCTAGATGATGTATCCTTAGATGAATCGCGTTTGATATGTCAGCGCTGCTTGGTATCGCTCGTTGGTATCGACTTAGGACCTAGGCTTATCAGCTAACGATATGTTTGATTTGGTTGCTTGCAATCGTTTCATAAAATGTACATTTAGATGCTGAAACCGCAGACTACAGATACAGATAATACAAATTACTCCGAGGTGAGCTTGAAATTGCTAAAGAGAATTAAAAAACCACGTTTTTAAATCTCCAAAAACCTCGAAAACCTAGGACTAAATATTAGAATAGCAATAACTAGTTCATACTCATTTCATCCTTCCAAAGGGATGAGCTTACATACTAGACAATGTTCAGGGGCTTTCGTTTTCGATTTCGATCAAAATAGGGAGGCATTAAAATTCCCAACTGGTTCCCCCAATACTTAATCGAAATTTAACTCGAAAAAGGTCTTAAAAACTATGCGAATCTCCTTTCGAATCTTTCGATTTCGATTTCTGTGTCGTTTTGTGGATGGTGACCTTAGCAGTTCATGTAGTTGGGTGCCTCCGTATCCGCCTCCGCCTTGGAGGCATCCTTCTCCGGCGCTATGTCGCCCACGTTCTGGTAGACCTCCGCCTGGACCTCGATGCTACCGACCTGGGGACACGGCACTGGGATCTGCTTGGGCTTAAAGGAGCTGCAGCCGTTGGCGGAGTGGCTCTTGGTCAGCTTGCCATAAATAATATTCGAGCGCTCGTTCAGCTTGATGGGCTGCAGGGTGACTCCGTTCTGGTTCTGGTAGTGCTGCTGCTGCTGCTGCGTCTCCGCCTGCTCCTTGGCCTCCATGATGGTGTTCAGGTAGTTGCTGCTCTGGGAGCTGGCCAAGGGTTGACTGCCGTACACGGGGATGTTTGAGGGGAACATCTGGTAGTGCTCCGATCCCGTGGGACTGGTGGGCGTGTTCAAGCGCTGGCAGCTGGACATCGGAGAGGGGAACACGATCTGGTGACGCTCGTCGCCGGGCGTCGAGCTCGGCGTGAACACGGGCCTGGGTGGCGGCGGCACCAGATAGTTGTCCATCATACGGCAGTGCGGCGGGAATCCTCGCCGCTCCTCGTGATCAGAGTGGGTGCCGGAATCTCCAAGAGAGGCGCCGCTGCAGTTGCTGCCGGTGCTCAGCCTGCCCGAGGACGAACTCGAACTGGACACGCTCTGCAGGCTCAGCGAGCTGATGGGCCTACCCGCTCCCACGCCCGAGGATACCCCGCCTCCGGACTTGAAGCTGCAGCTGGTGGCTATCGAGGACTTGGTCTCGTCCAGCAGGCTGTCGTTGCCTTGCGCCTGGTGGGGCTTGCCGCGCGAGAAGAACTTCTTGATCCGCTCGAAGGGCGTCTCCCGCTTCAGGTGCGTCCTGACCTGCTCCTGGATCCGCTCGTACTCCCTGCGCAGCTGGTCGATCTGGTCCTGCTTCTCGCGGAAGCTCTGCTGCACGTCGTTGCGGTGCTTCCAGCGCTCCACCAGCAGCTCCACATCCCTGATGGACAGGACATTGTTCTTGAAGTCGTGCATGATCTCGGCCAGCTCGTCGTCGGCGTTGGAACGGCTGTTGCTGGCGGCCGAGGCATCGCTGGCACTCCTCTTCAGGGTGCCATAGCCGGGCTGCTTGGTGGCGCAGCGGCTCAGCCGCAGGGGCTCCTCCACAGGTCGGTTCGAGGGCTGGAACAGGTAGTTGCCGTCATCCTGAGCAACCGGGACATTCGAGGGCTGCAGCACGTAGTCGTTGCCCAGCTGGTTCTCCAGGAGCTGTGAGCATTCCTGGCTGAATTTGTCTGTTTGGTACAAGGGAATCGCAGCGTCCACCTCGTCCAGGGATCTGGCCTGGTCCTTGCTCAGCTGGTTCTGCTCCTTGGATTGGTAGTAGGGCGGCTCATTGATCCTCAGCTCGTTGGTGGTCTGCTCGGGTCCCGGCTGGGAGTCTCCAGCCTCCGGGAGCTTCTTCTCCGACTCCACCTTCTTCTCGGCAACGGAAGCCTGCAGGTTCTCGTCCTCCGTCTCCACGCTGATGTAGTTGAGATTCGAAATGGCCATGGTCTCCGTCTTGGGCCTCACCTCCGGCGTGTTCTCCCGCTCCGATCCGCTGGACATCTCCATGTACTCCGCCGAGGGGAGTTGCTTCGGTGGCTTTTGCGCTTTACCCTTTCCCGGCTGGGCCTCGATCACCACATTGGGGCTGGAACTGGGCTTCGGGCTGATCTCCCCTTGGCCGGGATTCACGCCTTTGAAGTAGTGGTACATGGTGGTCAGTTCGTGGAACTCCGCGAAGCTCACGATGTTCTGGGCCAGCTTGTGGTGGCCCTCCTGCTCGGCCAGCTCCGCCGGAGTGCGTCCGGCGCAGTTCCTGACGCCGCAGGCGGTATCTCCGCCCGGACACTCCATCAGCTGGATGCAGAGCCGGTTGAGGCCCCATCTGGCAGCAAAGTGAAGCAGCGTGGGGTACTCTTCCGGACTGGACTCCAGGCGGCTGAAGAAGTGATGCTGGCGCTCGCTGTTCCCTCCACTCAGTAGGTGGAAGTTGGGCGGCATGTTCCGCTGGAAGCACTGCAGCAGATGCTGGTCTAAAGCGTCCCGCTCCACGGGTCCTATGCCCAAAGCATGGCACATGAACTCAATGGGCGAATCCTCGATCCGCAGCAGCTGCTCCAGCTCCCGCAGGCGACTCTCGCACTTGATGGGCCTCGCTCCGAGGCTCTTGCCGTTCTTCTCGATCCGGATCTCGATCATCGTGGAGATCTCCATGCAGGCCTCCGGAATGGAGAACTGCAGGGTGTACGGATTGCGGCACTTGAAGTTTCGCAGCTCGATCAGCTCGCCGGACTTCTCTACCAGCAGCTTGAGGGTGTCGTTCTTCTCCAGCGGCTCCGCCAGCAGGGCCACCACCTTGTTCTGGCCCAGCTTCACCTTCTTGGGCAGCACAGTGAATCCCTCCGTGCAGCTGGAAAAGCTGCGCGACAGGCCACCGCCGCCGGATGAGGCTCCCGAAGAGCTGTCCTGGCACGGCGGTCGCTGGCACAGAGCCCGTCCAAGGATGTCGGTGGCGATGCCCAGTATGTTGCTGATCTGCACCTGATCGTTGTCCCTCACCACGCAGCGCCGCCACTTGTAGTAGCTGGGCAGCGCCGACTTGTGCATCTCCTTCACCTTGTCCTCACCCACGTCCAGCAGGATGGCCAGCACCTTCTCCACGCGTATGATCGCCGAGAGCTGGGTCATCAGGAAGCTGTGCGGCAAGGCCAGCAGAGCAGGGCACAGAATCACGATCTGCAACGCCGTGCTCTGGTACTTCTGGGCGATCTCCTCGCTGAAGGGACCATCGTCAATTTTGATGTGCAGAAAACTGGAAGGGGAGAAGGGATAAATTTTATTAATATAAATATTTAGGGTATTTATTTATTATATTTAATAATTTATTGATATTATTCACAACTTGGTTATCTCTATATTCGCTAAGCTAAGGGTTTAGGTGCTTGAAACTAACAATATAATTGATATACGGATTGTGACCTAAGAAAGCAACTAAATTTAATTATATTTAAAATGTATAATTGTATTTTAATTGTATTTTTTGTATAATAAATTCGATTTGTAACTAAGATTGTAACGTTGTAAAGTATTTGTTAAAATACACATAAAATGTAGCACACTTTTAACGGAAATGGAAAGTGCAATTCTTGCAATGCAATCTCATTTGTATGCAGTAAGAAATTACATTGAATAAATAAATCATATACAAAATGAATACTTGAGATTCTACGTAAGTCAAGCTGATTACGTCTTCTTTTTTTTGCATATTTGCAATGGTTTTTGAATTTAAATAAGTAACTTTAATGGCTTGCACGCTCTCTAAATGTATCGTCTGCCTTTTTAATGAAGAAGAAACTCATTGTTAGGTCAGCCATCCGGTAATTAAATTATGCACAATTCACTAGTAGAATTAAGTTTTTATTACTATATCACTACTTAAAACCTAGTTAACTTGTTAAACTTTAATAAATCTCATAAAACTTATTAAAATCTAGTCATTTTTCGTAGACTCACTTGAATGGCTTCCGTCCGCGCTGCTTGGTGATCTTGTCGAAGTGGTTCTTCAGGAAGGTGGCCCTTAGATAGGCCCGCTCGCTGTGCTTGGCAGTGATGATCAGGATGTCGTCCATGTTATAGCCCAATCCCATACACCCGGATGCACTCGCTCCACTGGCGTTGTTCACGTTGCCGCAGTTGTCTGCAAAATGAAAGAAACAAACGGAGCGACGATCAGCGAAAATGCCACAAAAACTCCGACTTCGGAGGAGTTGCTGATAAGCAGCAGGCACTGGCCCAAGGCGACCCCCGTGTAATCTCTCCTCCAGAGTCCTATATATATAGTATTTCAGTATTCCAGTGTTCCGTATTCCGTATTCAGTGTGTGTCTGCGATAAATAATGTGTTTACTTAGGATTTGACCTGCGTGATTTGTGGCCTCTTCAAATAGTTCCTACTCTTGTTTGACTTTCCTGCGGGGAATTTGACTTTTAGGGATCTTTAAGCGCCGCATTGAAAAATGTGCGATAATTGTAATCAAGGACTTGTGTCACCTGAATCAAAGAGAATGATCTCTTATCTTTATTTAAAGTCAGGTCTGAGAAAATAGATTTAATTGATAAAAAGTGTGGGAGAGGTAGAAAAGGTTTGTGTTTGAAGAAAACAGTTTTTTACTGATGGTATTCAGCCTTTAGGATTCGTAATCTTTTTAAAAACATTTCCTATGAGATTTTAATATACTCTTCTTCCTCTTGAACTCTGTTTTATATTATATTTTTATAAGAAAAGATAATACCTTTTATATTTTAAAGAAAGTTTCTTGAAAATCACCTCTATAACAATGATATTTGATGATAACTCATTGAGATCTTTGGTATTTCTCAACTTTTCCACATATTTCACACTAACTCACAGGCTTTAATCCCCAAATGTAATATTTGTATAATGGTGTCGTAAGACCTTCCGATTACTTTGCTCAACACTTTAGGAATTCAGAGATAATGCCAGGAATCCCTTGCACTTTCCACACACGCCCACATTCCGCAGTGACACTCACTTGGCGACTGTCCGAAGATTCATAGTTGGATTTGGATTTTAGTGGAACGAAAACAAAAGATCTCAAAATTTAAACCAAATAAAACAACATAAATTTCCGGTGGAAAACTCATTGTTAGGAGGGTGTTCTCCCGTTTTAGCCAAATAAATTAGGCCGGACTAATCAGTTCCCATTTTCCGTGGCAGCCGCCTCAGGTTGCCTCATAAATTCAGTCACGTTTAGCGCATTTAAATAAATCTCTCGCTGGAGCAAAAACATACAGATACTCGCACGTCAGATACAGATACAGATACACACAGTGAGTAGAAGAAGCTGCGATGGGAAGTGGAGACGAAGCGATGCTATCTCCTGGCCAAACCGAAATCCACTGTTGCATTTGCCAGAATCTGAACTTCTTGACACCCACAAATGGCGGCGACGTCAGCAGAAGTACACTGGGAAAATCCTGTAGTAACTCTTACTGCTTATATAACTTTACAAAAATTTTGTTTAGAATAGAAAAAAAGAACATGTAGACTAAAAACTGTTGAAATCAGGCATATTACTCCTTGTCATTGAGTTTAGAAGGATTATTCTTGGATTTATATCGATTTTAGGTTGAAAAGTTGTCGAGAAACCATTCTTCTTGATTTATTTTAGACTAAATATAAACTTTAATTAAAGAGGCTTGATATATTTAAAATAAAACAAAATTAAGAGATTACCAAAGAATACATTAAACCAGAAAAGCTTAATTTAAGTATTTTCACAAGAAAAAATCATTCTAAAATTAAATTAAATGAAAACAGGATTTATTTATAAGTATTTCTTCCTTTAATATATTTTTCCAAGTGTCTTTCTATCTTGGGGCTGCCTTATTTTTGCTCTCTTCTTCCTGTCGCCTGTTACGCTTCGCGCTTCTTTCTGTCTTTCCCTCATAATAAGGCAGCAGCTATAAGGAACTCAACTTCTTCTCGATGCCTACTATATAATGTGAAAATATAAACATATTATAAGAGGGGAAGCCCTCGCTTTGTTCCATTTCTGCCATTTATTTTCATATTCTGTGCATGCAAAAAATAATTGTCAAATTTTATTTGATGCATTCGAAAACAGACCCCTGACAACATAATTAAGTGGAACTTTGGGTAGTTTCTGAAAGCTTTGCTTTGGCCTTCTTTTCAATGATTAATTACTGTGACCGAAAAAAGTTAATCCTGTTCTTAAACACGAAGAGAAATAAAGGTTCGTTGAAGGCTTCTCAGAAATTTACACTTTAGTTAGCAAAGGAATCCGTTCCACATGTTATTTATTCAAAAATGTCAAAGTGTTAGGATTCATTCAAGAAATTATAGAATCCAGATATAATGAACAAATATTTAGAAATTGGAAACTAATTTAAAACCACTCAAAATATTTTCTCTGTTGTTTTAAGAAGAATATTGAACTAGTTCCCTATCATTTTACCTAGAAGCACTTGTTGTACAAATTCTGTGTCAAGCTTATAACTTTATAAAAACCTCAAACATTTTTAATCCATAAATAAATAAATTTATTTTCTTGATGTGCACTCTCCACATTTTGGGGTAACTTTTCTGATCCTGCACGGCGACCTCTCTCTTCTTTTCGACCGACTTTTGCCTTAATGGCTTTTGTTTCGTTTCAGTTTTGCAAACTTTGATTTTGTGACGGAGGCTGGAGTTGGCTGTCGTTGCGGCTGCATTGAAATTTATTTCTCAATTACATGGCAGACGACAGTTTTGCGACAGCGAAGCGGCTGTTGAGAAGTTCGCAGAGAAATATCAAGAGCAGGGAGTAAAAGTAAGGCAGCACGAAAGGGGAAAAAGCGCAGTTTGACATTGAGTTGCATATATGCCTTATATATTTTAGCTGGCTGAGTGCTGGAACATCTGGTAATTGTTAAATACTCCTTCGGCGAAAGACAAAATGCCTGCCTTTGTTCGGGAATATCTTTGTCTGTCTGTCTTTTTGCAAGCGCAATGCCTCTGCTTTTCGGCTGTGATCGATCACAATTTAATGGACCTCGTATCTCTGAATCTCCTCGACTGCAACTCACTCATCTCCATGTCCACATAGTCCTCCTCCTGCACACCATCTCTGGTACCAGAAACGCAGCTAAAAAGTCGCATTTTCACTTGCACTTCGATTCGGTTTTGGTTTGCCTTTGTTTTTGTATGAAATTCCGCATGAAATTTCTCAAAAAAAAGGGCACACAATGTTTTAATTGTTACGCGCCGCGAACAGACTCGAACATTGCGCTAATTGTCGTCGCAGCATCCACATTTCGAATGGAACTGAACCGAGTCCACAGATTGACCCACCGCAAATCCGCAGCTGCCTAGGACTACGACTTAATTAATTGATTAAAACTAACGCGTCTGAGAGAGTGGGCAGCTCTCGCTGGAATCTAATCTGGTTTGAATCGGTTGGGAAAGAGTTGGAAGAGGTTTGGTGGCTAATTAGGTTGCCTCAAAATGGCAGAGGACTTTTATTAATTTTGTAAAGATAATCTTTGGTATTAATTTAGTGAGAATTTGGTGGCTTTGTTGAGACTTATTAATGGGATATGATTCTATATTAATTATAAAAGCTTTCTAGGGGTTTTGAACTTCAAATAAATAAATAAAATACTAAATTCATTAATTCAGCTTAGAAAAGTCACTTCCTCTCTTCCCTTTTATTATTTTCACAGTAAAAGCTAGGAAGATAATTAACTTAAAGCTAATTTAGAGGTTTTTAAGAATCTCTAAGAATCGTGAAACTTTTTCTGAACCATCAAACCATTAAGATAAACATTTCTACCATTCCACGAAGCCCCATCTACTCAGTTTCGTAGTAAACAAGCATAAAAGAAGAGCCCCCATATATAAATATTCCCAAATAATTCATCGAAAATGTTCTTATAAGTGAATTTAGCTTATGGTCGCTTGATTTTTATGACAATGTGTGGAGAGTGGTAAAATGCAGAGGGGATATTGGGCTGGCTTTTGGGGAGAGACAATTTGAATAAATGCCAACCGCTGATGGTGACATTTTCTGTATTTTTTGTATTTTAGCAAGAGACATAAATCAACGAAAGGCGAACACAAAAATATAAATGCGGGATTAAATGGACTGCGGCGGCCACGAGAGGCAAAACGCCAGCGGGGTTAAGGGAGCGGACCGGACGACACACAAATTAACCCTCCTCCTACCCCAAAAAAAGCAACAAACAAGTCGGTATATATATGTACATATAGCGACGTACAGAATGTGCGTGTGTGCACAACAATTATCATTTAATTATGTCAACTGTAACTTAATTATGCGCATATATCTTTTAATTTGAATTCTTATGGATTTGGTTAATTGTCGACTTCCTTGTGAGATTGCAGCATCGCCGCAGAATGAGAATTCCATTCAATTCGGGACTAAAATTCTCTGATAAATCCTTTCTCACACGCAAAACTCTGGGAACGGGAACTCTCAGCTCTGCGAGTAACCTAAATTCTGGATTTCCCAAGAGTCACAGAGATTTGTATTAATTTAGATTTAGTTTGCACTAGGCATAAATCATAAATGATTTAAATTGTTTTAGTTCTAGTTTCCAGCCCCCAGGTTCGTTAAATGGAAATTGCTGTTCCCATTGTCTCTCCGAATCTCTGTGCGCGAGAATGTGTGAGAATCCCTGACAGCTGGACACCAGAGGGGAAAACCATGCTAGATGGGAATGGAAATGGAATGGGACTGGGACTGGGGATGGTCAGTCACAACGATTATAAATGACATTGCATTTGATTTGGCTCTCTGGCTGTGAATACGCCTGCATTCTGGGTTTTTGCGTTTCGAGTTCGTGAGAGGTCATGGAATTATTGGGCTGGCTGTGAGTGTTCGGAATAATGACTGCCCCGAGCATCTCTCGGCTAATTGAAAGATGTGATGAACACTCAAGTTTCAGCCGTGTTCCATTGACACATTTGCACTCTGAATATATGCACATGAGACAGGTATTCCTGGCAAATTATAAGAGGGTTTCAGTGTTCCGTTCATGGTATGAAAGAATCAGTGAAAATATCCTCTTTTAAATTAAAAAATCAAGTGAATTTGAGACTGAAAATAATGTAAATCTTTAAAAAACACCCTTATATAAATATAAGCCTAAGATAGCTGTCATTATCAGTCTATAGACCTAAGGGCCCCCATGAACTTAGCTCCCAAAACTCTTTCCACACCATTTCTCCATGACTTTCCGAGAACAGCACTCCATAAAGTACTACCCGATGACCTAGTAAATGAAGAAATTTATTTTCTCATTGAAACGTCTAATAATGAAAACATTTAAAAACACATCATAAAATGCTGCATCGAGAGCTGTTTTTCCCCAAAGCTAAGGCCTAGCTCCCTTCGTGGAATTTCCCGCTAAAAGCAAACATAAACAACGTTTTGAAATTTCACTTTCAGCCCTAAATAGCGAAAGAGCAAAAACTACACAACTCCGCCGACTAACATACAAGAAAAATGAGGCATCGAACCATCGTTTTCCAAGCCATAAACATAAGGAAAACAAATACTAAAGAAGGCTGCGGAGTGGGAGTGTTTTCAGCATTTTCACGCTGCGTGCCGCGTCATGGAAAATGAAGCAAAGGCATTCAGAATCTCCAGCCCCCGAGAATATAGATTTTCAGGCAGAGTTTGGGAGGGGAAATGCAATCAAATGCAGCGAACAAGTGAAATAAACCGAAGGGAAGTTCATAAAATGCAAGCAAGTATGCATAAAATGCATTTAGTTGGATTCTTAGACGGCGGGCCTTGACATAAGCCAAGTTCAGAATAATGCATAATGCATTTTAATGCAGTTTTTACTGAATTGTAAACAACTAAGGAGGTCCCAGCGGCAGCGGCAGAAGGAGTTCCTACGCTCCGCTCCTCTCTGATGTTATTTTTGACGGTTTTGACATTAATGTTTTGTTATTTCTCCGCCGTCGCTGTCATAAAAGGGACACACACCCACCCACACATGTGCGTCTATAAAAACACAACTCTTTTTTACCCATCTATAAATATATAGTATATCGTATATAGCTTCTAGAGGGAATTCGTAGTATTAGGGCATTGAGTAATTGTGCAGCAGGTGTCAAATGTCTCTGCTCATCCGTCAAGATCAACCCGAAACTGTAATTTCTCAACGAAAATATTAAAATTCGTGTTAAAGTCGGCATTTGTGGTCTTATAAAGGGGGGAATTCCCCGCCCCCGACTCTGGCAAAGTTGATTAATGCCCGCCCCAGTTGGAAAAGCGACAACTTTGTCAAACACTCCATCAAACACACATCTCCAATGGCTCTCTCGCTGAGGTGTGTGATGGGTGTGTGTTATTTTTTACGTTTCTAATTTATTCGTTGCATTTTCGGGGGGAGTCCCTCCCTCTCCAGTGGTATTTATGTCACTCTAGCAGCTATTCCCACTGATCTATGCATTCTGTGTGCCAATAAATGTCGCCATAAATTTCAGCCCCAACATTTCACGCATCACAAGGCGGCTCCTAATATAGTCATAAATATTTTGTTGGCCAATTTAAAACAATGCACACATCGTTGGTTTTGTTTTCAACTCTTTGCAGCGTGTAGAAATCTGGGAAATATAGTATATGTTTATGGGGAAAATCTTTCAAGGAAAAGGCTTAGGGAAATGAGTTGTTTTTAGGGGTTTTGGGAATTATGTAATTATTTTTAGGGATTAGGATTATGAGATATAGAGGTTAATTTATAGATTAAGGAATTTAACAAGCAAGATCTTTAAGGCAATAGTATTTATCTTGAATTTTGGTTTAAGTATTATTATTTTGATATTTTCACATTATATTTTGACATAGTTTTAGTTGAAATACATGTAGTCCCAATTGATAAAGGCCTCATAACTTATTAAAAAATTCTTTTTACTCATTTCTTTCGAGGGGAAAAATATATAAATTGTTTTTTACTAGCTCTTGTTAGTTTAAAGACCATAAAACTCTAAAAAGATCACCAAAAAAACCATTTTTACAATTCAATTACGAAAAGAAACATCAAGGTTAATAGGCGTGAGTAAAACCCTCCAGTAAATCAATCCAATAAACATAAAAACACTACAGAGCCCGCATTTTGTTCGCTAGTGTAGCGTAAAACACTTCTTCTTCGTTATTTTTTTATGGCAAACATACAAAAATCAAGCGAAAATAGCGAGGAAAGTACAACGACGATGATAACTTGACAATAATCAAGTCAAATTTTTCGTTTCCGTTTAATAAACAAGAGCGCGGGAGTGAGCCAGAGGGGCGGAGAAGTGGGGCAGTGGCCAGCGAGTAAAAAAGAGAGGGCAAGCGCCTCCATATGTGTTGTTGTTTCCTGCATGCAATTTATGCTGCAAGCGTCGACCGCGCAGCGCGCACGCACACTCGGGCAACCTTCTATGAGGGATTTCCGGTGCGTGTGTTGCTGTCAGCGTCGCTGTTGACGGCGCAGTTGCAGTCGCTGTCGGCGTCAATTGCACTGAGAAAAAGTATTGGAAAGTTTTACTTATTTTTCACTGACAAGGCAAGGTTTAAATATGAAAATATTTCACTGAAAAATATTTAAACCAAATCTAGTCACCATAAAATACTTGACTCTTAGTTAGTAGCAATTATTGCATATTTCTAGGCGGTTTTCCATATATATGCGGGAAAATGTTATTAGAAAAACCAGGAGTTAAGCCTTAGCGATATAATAAAACCATCATATCTATGTTTAATAATCAGAAATATTTGAAATAAATTCCTTTAAAAATATAAAAGATTTTTTGGGATAATAACAATGTTTTCCCTGACTGTTTGTTGTTTTATCGTCTGCGCCTGCGCATTGTTTTTGCAGCGCCAACTGCCAATTGTACGTTACTTTCTGCGAAAGTCTGTTGTTATTGTTATTATTGTCTGAAGCGGACATGTGTGTGGTTGTATTGTATTTATGCTGCTGCTGCCACTGCACAAGCGGCACCTGCTGCCCTTTAGCGCCCCCGCTACCCTTCTCTCCCCCACCAGCGAACGAACGCCGCCCCTTTGGTAGCGATCCGCGACTGTTGCTCAGCATTAACATCACGCACAGCCCTTTTCAATTCGGTTTATAATTGCTGTTTGCTTTTTTGCTATTTTTAAATGCACAGCCCAGCGAAGGAAGAGAGGTACACCGAGCACGAGCACGATTACGAGTACGAGTTCGAGTACATCCAGTAATATGAGTATTTTTGAAGCCTAGCAGGGCACGCGCTATCCCCTCTTTATGCTTTATGCTCTTTGTGCATCTGTGTTTTTCATTTTGGGGTAGCTGCCCCAGCTGCCCCTTGGTTTTCCCCCTTAATTTCCCGCTTTTTGTGTCTGGCTTTGCATTTTTCCTTCCCTGGTTTTTTGTGTGTTTAATTAGAAAAGAAAAAGTAGGGGAGCGGAGAGAGAATCCGGAGTCTAGACGGTTTTAAGCGGAAACTCAATCTGTGCTCTATTTTCGAAGCCGCGTACCTCATCTTTAACCAAACACGTGCTGCTGTCTGAGTTGGGTTTTTATAAAAAAAAATTAAATATAAAGGAAATTGGAAAATACGAGCGAAATTAGGGAAATTGCTTATAAATTACCCTTTGAAACGGGAGGGAAATTGCTTATTTGAAAGCTTAATTCCTTTATCCTTTATTTATACTAGAAAGGCAGTTGAATAACTCCCTTTGAACAAAACACAACAGCCAGTCACGTACAGGAAAAATAGACACTTTCCCAAATATCCTTCAATTACCATATTTAGGGGGTTTTTCTTTTTTATGGCACACCCCCACTTGAGGAACCCTTTCTCTTTTCTCAATCTCTTTTTTTCAATTCAGTTCATTGTCTGCATTTTAAGTGCTGTCACTTTGAAGATTCCGCTCCTCGGGAGTTTTCTTTTTTCTTTTCCAAATTTTCCTGCCTGAGTTTTGTAATTGATTTTCAGTGTCACGGGAGGTAGATATTTTCTTGAAGTATCCAAGAGATAAACTGCTACTCACCGCAGCAGAACGTCTCCATCTCGATGTCTTCCACTTTCAGCAACATGTTGTTATTAATTCCCAAACACGGCACACAAAATTCAGATCATTATCTATTTTGGTTTTGTTTTTTGGTACTTTTTATTTGTTTAATGGCGTTCTAAGTTTGTTTTTTTTCCACTGCGCATGCGCAACGCTGGGAGCGTCAAGTTGCCACAGTCCTTCAACTTCGACTGGCAAAAGCTCGGGTCTTAACTTGGCTTCTACCGATTTTTCACCGAGTGCCAAGAATATCAATTAGTTGGCTCCCTCTCTCACTCTCTCTCTCTCTCTTGCTACCTCTCTCTCCCTCTCTTGGTGCACTGGGAGATTATAAAATAATAAAAGTCAACGTTTTGTTTTTGTACGTGCCCGTGACGTTTAATCAACGCATTGTCCATTTTAAATGAGCTCTCTCCCCTGATCGCCTCCCTCGGGAGACTATAAACGGAGTTATGGCATTTTAAGCGATCAACAGATCTCCAATTGTCTTTAACAACTCTCCCGTCCACCCTCGATATGGGGTTCCCTAACAGTTGGGAGCCAAGCGAAGCTTGTAAACAAATAAAAATTATATTTTTATTTACTGCCATTTAAATGGCAGCAGCAGAAACTCCAGACAAGGGCCAGCCGCAATAACAGCAATAAAATATGAAATAATCATTAAATTTAATGCGGCGAGAAATATTTTTGTAAATTGCAAAGCTAAGCACAGAGATGGCCAGCTGAGATTGCAGTCTGGCAGGTTAATGGTAGATAAATCTTAAGAGGGAATAAGGTATAGTTAAAGAAAATAATAAAATATATATTATACTCTCAAGAAACTTTGTTGAAATTGATTTCTTAACTATCAAAATTGAGCCCTTACAATTTCTGATTTAGAGTCTAAGGTTGGGCTTCATATTTCGTACTTTATACACAAAAGAATAAAGGTTTAAAATTTATATTCTATCAGAAATAAATGCTTAGTTATAATCTTGATTTTAAAATACAAAAATGAATTATATCTTTGGGAATTAATTTTGTTATCTTCCCAGGATCCAGCATAATATTCTCTCCATCAAAAACTTAACATATTATACACATTATCCCTGCTTTTTTCCAAATAGTCACGGATACAAAATCAGCCAAGCCAGAAAATAAAAAAAGGAAACCTCTACAAAATCCGAACGTGAGCAAAATTTAAGTAATGTTACTTTTTCGGGTAGAGGAGACATTGTTATTATCCTACCAAAAATTATGTTAATTAAGCCGGCTCTCTGCTCAAAATCTGTGCTTAGTATTTATGAATGCAACAGGTGTTGGGGCAAGGAAGACACTTGAGTTCCTCGATAGGATTTTTTCGGGTCTCCCTCGGCGTTTTTTTTCGGATCTGCTTGATATGCGCAGACGGAGGCTAGAAGTGTGTTGAACCCCAAGTGGAGATGTAAGATGGAAAAGATGGCAGATGTGGCGGCGGCATCGGCGTCGGCACACTCTCCAGATGTTCCGGGGAATTGAAAACAGAAGTCAGTACGAGCTGGGGGAAAACTCTTCTCTTTTTCTTATTTTTTTCTGGGTAAACAAGTGCACTGGAAAATGGCCCGCTTCTGTATTCCGTTCTGACCCCAAATCACCTGCTACATTCCGCAGCTAGCGAGCGAGGAGGAGCGCGCAATTAAAACTGTGTAAAATTGATAAATGGCATATTGCTGGGTCTTCGTTTTTTACAGGCCAAATCAAAAAGAGGAAGCCCGGCCAAAGTAAACACAGGTTCCAAGCGCTTTGATGTATTCACTGCTGCCTCTGGTAGCCAATTTCTGAATACCAATTTGTGGGAGGGCCAAATTTGGCCAATCGCTTGCCCGGCACGCGCCATATGCAGTTGGCCAGCAAGCTCCCCTTCTTTTTTCCATCCTCGCTTCCTCGCTTCCGTGCTATTAACACGTTTCGTTGGCCACGCAGCTGAAAGGGCTGGAAAAAGCCGAGAAACCAAAGACCGAACCGGAGTCCGTCCATCAATTATGCAAAGTTCCGTTCCCCCGGGCCAAAAACGATGTGCAGTTCTTCAATTTATGCCTGTCATTCGTTTATTGACTCCACCCGACGTATGGCTGGTGGACTCCATATTGCCCATCCGCCATGTGGCCAGCAAACATAATAACAAACTGCAATGGCCATCCCATAGCTATTGTTGTTTTCGTTTCGAAAAGCGGAAATGTACATAACTCCTCGCGCCCTTCTTTTTCTGTTTGAAATATTAGGAAAATGCACTGGGACAACGCTGGCAAATATGGCAAACTTTGCGCTTCCACTTGTTTTTCACTCTGCCATAAATTTAAGGTGTTAAGACCGAGCTGAGTTGCTGGTGGGCGTTGTGGGTTAATTGCCGATTGAATGGAATTGCCTAGTTTCCTGCATAAGGCGAGAAATTAGAATGGATTGCAAGCGGACCATAAAATCGTGATGGAGGCGAAAAGTGGGACGAATATAGAAGGGGTAAATATCTAGGAAAAAGCGCTTTATAGGGAAGTATTCAACAGTTATCATAATACTCAATAATAATGGCAATAACTATAAGGCAAAAGGAACAACGGAAATGTGGGATATTGCTTGGGTGTTCCTTGCTATAATGGCTGGCAATAATATGTGGGAAAAGGAGCTATAAAGTGGAATGCCAACAGTTATTACAGTGGCAAAGGAAAAACAAGATATTTATAGATCCTTTAAGTACTTATTCTATATGAATATTGAGTATTTGAATACCACCCACTTTGAAAGCTCTTTTAAGTACTTCTCTCTGAGCTCTTGAGACTCAAACTTTGTCTGGGTTTTATCCCTCACTGAAAGTGTTTTAAATCAACTCCAGATTGTCCATCATATCTCAGTGTCATGAAAGCGAAACCTTGAAAACGTTTTGATGAATACCCAACGATCGTGCAAAGAAGTCCTGAGCGAATCATAAACCATAAACCTGTGACTTTTGATTACACAGGAAAAAATTAGACAAGAATCTATAGAAATACTAAATGAAACTGTTTTAAAATCCAGGAATCTTGTCTTGAACTTCAACCCTTAATTGGTTTGTAATGTTACTCTTGGTAAATTATATAAAAATACTATTTTTTCTTTAATTATTTAAAGATTTTAAGTAAATTTTTCCCTTGGTGTAGGCTTTGTGTATGTCTAAAAAACCAGAAGGTATTTGTGGAGGCATCTGGCATGCAGCTACCCGCTTTGGGGGCATCCATCACGCGTGATGGAGGACTGTCAATGTCAGGCCAGTCGCAAAATGTCAGTCAGCCAGGAAGGCGCGCTGCCAGCTATCAGGTATACTATATAGCATATATAGATACACACGATCGCCTCATTACGCCACTGGATCGAGCAAAGAGGGGAAAAAACAATTCCAAAACAAAGATTGGCGACGCTGTGGCGGCAAAACGCGATTACAATTATCACTTGCGTAAACATTGCAATGCTGTTAACTTGGCTCAAGCGAGGGACACAGGGAGTGGGTTCGGATCCGTGGCGCCTGTCAGAGGAGCATTTCAGTAGCGCTTAATATGCAAACGTGATGCTAAGAGCTTCGAGGTAAAGGTTGTTATAGCAGGAGTTCGGCGGAAAAGCCAAGGGAGTGCAGGGAAATCCCCCCTTGACAGCCGCCAAAGTGCAAAAATGCGAACGCGAAAACGAGGGCAGGGAATGCAATTTGCCAAACACTTTGTCTCTGTCATGGCTGTGGTGCAGCTTGAAGGGTAAATTAAATAAGTTTCTGGGGTATATTAGACACCAGAAAATTCAATAAAATGTGTCGATATAGGTTAGGAAACTTTGGGATTTTAATTTCTATAAAAAAGTTTTAATAAAACTATCTTAGAGAGTTTAAAAACTTTTAGAACTCAATTTAAAATCTCATAAGCAAAAGCATTTCTAATAATTTGTTAATCTTACAACAGTTAGGGAATTAAGGATCAAATAGTTTAGTTTTGCTAAAATTACATTGTTTATAAAGTTGTCTTTAAGCTAAGTTTTAAGCTTTACTCATTGACTCATCATTTAAGCCACACTCTAACGATCTAACTCAACTGCATAATCAACTACACTTTATTTATTTATTACCCAAGCAATTCCCATTGTATTTATTGACCCCCGATTAGCATAGGAATTCGCAGCACACAGAGATTGCCTGCCTACCCGGCAAACTAATATAGAAAGTGTCAAGTAAACTCACCTCTTCGCCGGTGCGAATTGCCACGAAATTTGTTTGGGGACAAAAGTGGCGGACGGGGAGCCATCATGCTGGGCACCTCGTCCGGAGATCCCAATCCCATCGCTCCCGATGACGAGCCCGATGAGTTGTGCTGGTGCTGGGCCCAGTTTCCAAAGGAATGACGGCGTGCTCCGCCACTGGGTAGAGTGTGATGCCTGTGGGATTTGCTACTGCAATAAGGGCAAAAATAAGAAAACGGAAAGTCCAACGATTAGCAGGGGGCGGAAAAGGCGGTACAAACTGTCAACAGCTGCAATTGCATCCTGTCACCGCCCAAATCCCAGAATCCCTCACACTTGCAAGTTCGATTCATAAGATCAGAGATGCCAGGAACATTTTTGGAAAAGAAGATTGTTGCAAAAATAGCGACAAAATAGATAGTGTTCTTTAAAATTATAAATAGCAGAATTTTTATGTTAAAGTAGTGTCAAATTTCTGATTTTCTCATGATAAATATTTAATTTAAAATGATATAAAGAGTTTTTCGTTTGCTCAAAGCAATGGTTGCTTTCTAGAAAAAAATGTCTCTTAATTGGAAATGTTTTTATGTAATATATTTAATTTTGTAATTTAAAAAAGACCATTTTCTGGGTATTTTCCCTTAAATCTCTAAGTAAATATATTTAATAAGTTACATCAATCTCAAAAAAAGTCAAATTCCCAACACTGTCACAAAAACCCCCAGCCCCAATTCAATTCTTCGAATGTCTCACCTTGTTGGCGATGTCAGCGGATTGAAGACCTCGTCGTGATCTCCTCCTGCTCCTCCTCCATGTCCTCCTCCCCCGGGACATTGGGAGCTGTGTGTCTCATTGCAGGAGCCAAGACGTTCCCGGAACTCCGAGTGCGAATTGGCGGATCTCTGGCGGTACATGTGTTGCATCGGTTGCATCTCGAACGAGTGCTGCAAATAATAAGCGAAAAAGCGGAAGAGGGCGGTGCATTAGAAGCGAACAGGAAGTGCCAGATTCAGCAGATAAATCAGAATAACATATTGGACTCGGAGGAATCATAATCAGAAATCCGGAATCGGAGGAAGCTACGCTCCATTAACCATCAGATAATACTCACTTGCGAGAAGCCGCCGAGGGAGTTGAAGCTGCCGCGCGGACTGCCAAAAGCCATGGTGGCCGTGGTGTCCAGATTGGCGGATGTGATCAGACGCATCTGCTCCGGATTGGTCACCACCACCGGACGCGGGCTGCTGGCGCCCTTTGAGTTACGGCGCTTGAAAAGCGAGAAGCCACGGCTGGAGGACTGCGAGTCCGGGGTGCGCGGTGACTTGGTGTCATTACAGAAATAATAGGGGTTATCTGTGGAATAATAGAAATGAACAGTAAAGTTAGTTTAGGGATTTAAGGTAATTAGGAGCTAAAAATATAAAATTTGTATGTAAACAATTTTTAAAGAAATATAAATTTAATAATTAAATAACTTATTTAAGGCTTAAGTAACTAGAAATCTGACATGTTTTAATAAAATATTTTCAACGGAAAATAGCTTGAAAAAACGTAGTACCATGACAGATTACAATTTAACTCAGCTGTTAATTTATTTTTAAATAATACAACATTTTCTATCCTACTAAAAATGTATATCGAATTATATTATTTACATTTTCTCTAGTAAATTAAAATGTTAACTAACGAGTTATTCGTATCGCCTTGAAACTAATTTTTCTTATTCAGAAATATTTAATATAAACATTATTTGATCTACTATTAAATTACTTGATAATTATTTTATTTGGAAGTTAAAAATTTAATTCATATATTTTTAGTAGCCAGTCTTAACTAAGTTTTAAATCCCAGGCCTGTTTCCGTCCAAAAATATACCTGAGAAGAATGTGTTTGTGTTATCCACAGTGACAAACATCTTGAGATCCTTTTTTTGTTTCTCTTTTCTTCGTAGAGTCTTTGTAGAGTCTCTCACAAATCAGAGCTCACTGATTTGCGATGCATTTGCACTTTCACTTGCAAATTTACACTTGCAATTCCACGTCCAGTTCCAATTAAAATAACACTTCCACTGCGCATGCGCACGCGCCAAAAAAGTGCGCGAAGGCGCGAAAACGGCAAAAACACACAGCGGCGAGTGCCAAAAATGGCAGGCGAAAAGAAAACAAATGTTAAATGATTGTGTGAGCGCGGCAAATACCATAAATTCAAATATCAATTCAAATTCAGGCGGCTAACTGTGAGTTTCACTTGGCTTCCACTTCAGTTCAGTTCAATTCTCTTTAGTTCGCGCAGCGCGTGCGTCTGCATTGACATCCCGAAACGGAATAAATTCTAAAACTCCAACGAGAACAAAACACTCTTCAGCGCTCCTCTGCGTTCTCCGATGTCGCCGCCGCCGTGGCCGCCTGTGTCTCTGCCTCAGCCAGCGTCTCTGCCGGCGCAGAGAATCCCTCCTCGGTTTTGGTTTTTATTTACATTTTACCAAGCGCTCGCTTCTTCATTCCATCATCCATTCCATCAACGTGCAGAGCACACAGAGAACAATTTTGGGATAATATGAAGGGAATTTGAGATGGTATTTTAAGATCAAAATTAAATGAAATGAAAGAGGAAAAGTATGAGGAAGAGAAAGAGAAAAAAAGAGGGGTCCCTCGTCAATATTCAGCGTGGTTACCACTAGTTGATAGCCAGAACTCGTTGGGAATTATAGTGCAACGCAAGCGGTAGGTGCGCAAATTCTGGAGACCCTTCTTAGCTTTTTCTATCTCCGTTCTCAGAGAGACGTTAGGAAGTAATTTTTTTTTGTTTGAGTCGCATTTTAAAGGAAGTTAAAACCAAAATCAACCCATACAGAAAACTGAAATATTAAAATCAAATTTATTTTAAGCTAATAAATAAATTTCAGCAAGACTGAATAATTATTTTTCACTAAAATTTAATATTTCTCTCAGTGCAGACAACATCAGCAGCAGCATGAAAACATTGTTCTTTCTCCCTTGCACTCGCCCTCTCTGTCTCTCTCCGTCTCCCTTGCTCCCTCCCGCGCACGCACACACGCATACGGGATCAGTGTTTAAATATGGTTGCCATATTGCAGGCACCCACACACGCACCAACCGCTCACCCCTCGCAATTCAGAGCTCAGAACTCACTGCTCACCCCTCGCTCGCTCCCTCCACAAGGGAAAACTCACTTTTCCTGAACGACAACAACTTTGTTGTTGTGATTGTTGTACCTGCGCATGTTTTTCTTTTGCGTGCGCTTTTCGCATGATCAAATATAATCGCTGCATCGCAGTATCGTCCACGATTCCGAATCGAATCCCTTTCCTAACTGACCATTTTCCACTTAGCATTTTCCATCCGTGAGCCAGCCTTATGTCTTGTGCCCGTCGTGCATATTTGATGAGTTCCGATAGCATACGTTACTATATATATCTGAGGTGAACTCCCGGTTTAGTATTCCCCGTGTCCTATCAGTGTCAAAGTTTGAGTTTGTCCGCCGCCTGCTGTTGTCTGTGGTTGGGTTCCTCAAATATTCGATGATGTTCTCTGTCATTTGTTGAAGGAAGCATTTATGAGACGGTTTTTGAGGGACCCTGAGAACTGACACATTCGCTTAGGCGGTGGGAGAATTATTCCTTTGAATCAGCCATGGGAAAAAATCAAAACAAATTGGTAATTCCAGAGAAGATTATAGGAGAACTTTGTAATAAAAAGAAAAATGGGGATCCTCTCATTAACTTAAGTAATCTGTTTGAAAGAAGAACAATACATATTGTCAATGCTTTCTGGATGCTTATTTCTTTTCCCTCTATTATTTATTGTTCTATTTTTCTAGCTCTTTCCTCCTTACCTAACCGTTCCATTTCCCTCCTTTGTCTCAAAAATATTTGCAACATTTCCCTTTTCGGCTCCGCTGCCAACAAAAAAATTGTCATCAATGATGGGCCAAAAATAGAAGGCCATAATAAGGCTACAAGGCGACATATTCGCGGCACATTAAGGGGAAACACAGGAACTGCAACTCGAGAGCATCAAAGGCCGACACACACACACCCGAGGGTATAGAAAATGCACATTAAAAATTGCAGCTAGATCTCGGCAACAATTGTGCTAAGGGAACACATTTTCACTTTTTTTCCTCCAGGGGCAGCTAGGAAAACTAAAGACGGAAAAGTGAAGTGGCAAAAGGCGAGAGCGACTCCAGAGCGACTCCATGTGGTCTGTCCGTGGAATTCCTAAGTGGACTGGGTCTGGCATCGTACACTGGGTATATTGGGCCAAGTAACTCTCTGGCCAGACAGACAGATGCCTGGCACATTGGAACCTATGGAAAACTCGTAAAAACTCGATGTGGACCCGAGCAGAAATTGCACATTTCGGAGTCCATAAAGGCGAGAGGCTGCGGAACGATCGAGGGTCGATCTTCGAGTGGAAGAACTCTCTTGGTCTTGCCAGAGCAAGTGACACTGTACACTGGGGAATACAACTTACTGTAAAATTAAGAATTATCTTTCCTAGTTCTTAATTTAAATGAGATCAGCATTAAAAGTAATATACATTCTTTTTAAAATTAAAAAAAAAAGTCTTTCTAAAACTGCGAGCTAATTCAGTAATTTATTGCCTTGACCTACAATAAATTCCTTCTCAGGATTTCCTGGACATTCTTTTTATTATTTTTAAAGCCTTATTTTTCCAAGTGCCTATGTATTTTTCTTTAGCTGCTGGTGAATGCAAATGATCTTGAACCGCAGCACTCGGGCAGTACTTGCCTCCGCCGATTGCCTTGTTCGAGTACTCCGGGAAATGCATTTGCCTGCACATAAATGTCAAATGCTTGTCTTCGCCAGCACGCTCCACGTGCTCTATTTGCTTCGACGGCGGATTCGGAGGGTAAGTTAGTACCCTTGGTGAGAGTCGTAAATCTGTAGACACATTTCTGCCACGTAGCCTGGTCTAGTTAGTCACAGAGAGAGACAGTCAGAGCAGAGCCACAGACACCCATAGAGGAGCAACCCAGCCTGGCTTTGTCTTCCAATGCCGGCACTCTCGCTGATTGTTCTCCGGCGCTGACAGGTTAATTACTCCCCCGGATTGTCTATATATTTCATATATAGTTCCCTGTCTAGGGTCAGTTTTGGCATGGTCCAAGGAAATGGCAAGGGGTTCAAATATTACAAATTAAACACTATTCTACTATCAAGCCAACACTTTACACTTTTAAATAGTTTCTTAGATCATTTACAAGATTATAAACATTTACACAGCATTTTCCGGGAAGTTTAATCTCTGCGCAAGTAAGCTCTAAATTTATTTTCTTAATCTCAATTCCCTGTAAGTTCCTTCTTGATCAAAGACAATATTAAACAAGTCATTATAAAGCGATAAAGCTATAAATTGGTAAGACAACCCTAAATGGCCTGAACAAATACACAACCATATAATAGTGGCAATCAAACTGGGAATCCGACCAGGAAAAGTCTTTGGCCCAAACAGGAAGGCAGAAAGTGGCGGAAAAGCGTGGGCTGGGGAAATGCGTAATTGTGAATTTTTGATTTGTTATATTGTTGTCGTAAATTGTCTGTCCATCGATCGGCCAGACAAGACCTTCCTCACTGCCACTCCCGGGTTTATGCAGATATCTATCTATATATAATTATATGTGTTGTTTGGCCTGCAGCAGTTGCCTGCCACTTGCTTCGAGAATATTGCGTGCACTGGCTTTTGTTTTATTTATTTTGTTGAATTTATTTCGCTGGCACAGGCCAGGCTGTGCTCCTATTTACTCAGACATTTTCATACGAATTCCGAGCTCTACCCTCTCGCATGGAACACAAATTTTGAATCATTTATGTGCACTACGAGTTTTCCTTCACGTTCAATTGAAATGTTTTGTTTATTATTTTCCAGTTTTTATGATTTAACCCCAAAGGGGCACAGAGGCGACGCAGGCACAAAGAAAACCTGAGGGGAAATCAGGGAAATGCCAGGGGCTCCGAGGGAATGTCTGCCCGGAAGTTTGGCAACATGGAGCATGGCGACGTGGAGCCTGCAGGGGGGCCCACGACGATTATTATTGTTAAAATTATGTTTTGAAAAAATTATTCATGCCCGCTTGTGGCAGGTGCTCACGAGCCAGTTCTCGGAAATGCATTTCCACAGCTCTTTTTATTTGGGAATTTTTAGGGAAATATTTTTCTTAGCATATTGAGGCATTAATTATTATTAGGAAAATATTCCGCGAGAATTTTTAATTTCCCAAATATTTTATTTAAACAAAACATATTAAAGAATTGGATGTAGCAATTATTACTAATTTGATAGACTTCTCTTAAACCTTTTTGCCTTTTTAAGTTTATTTATTTTTTTGTAGCAATTGTAGAAATTGTTTAATATTTTAGTTTGGGGAAAAGAAATGTTTACAATGTTTAAAATACATTTTTAAATGAATATGATTTACTTATATTTCTCTCAACAAATTTACAAGGCTTTAAACAATTGTTTTAAGACCATTTTCTGGATGTCTTTGCATATTTTCTTAGCCCAAGGAAGTTTCAAGTACATTTTCCTTTAATTATGTTATTTTCAGAAGGATTTTCCGGTGCCTTGATTTATTTTTGTAGAGATCATAAAAGGGGCTCTGGCCCAAGTCGCCTGCTTTAAAAATCAATAAAACTCATATCCCAAAGTGTTATTTTAGTTTTTTCACCCTCTCCAGCTACCGAGCAGCACAAGAAAAACAAAAGTCCATAAAATAGTTGAGAAGAGTTCCGCCCACGGGCTCAGATCGAAGGCCCGGCGGAAGTAAAGTGGCCTGTAATTCAAGAAGACGCCCTCGAAAGGGACAAACAACTTGCGAAAAGAAGGATGCGCCCAAGGATTAGTAATTAAAAATTCCAAAACAAAATTCGAAGGCTCAGGATTCGGACTCTGACTCGGGGGGATTCGGGGCACGTGCACTCCATGCTAATGGCCACTCGAGAAAAATCCACAACGGAAATGCCAAAGACAAAGGGAGACATTACCAAAACACACGGAGTGGCAAGAAAGGGATGTGATCAGGAAGTGAAAGCAGGGCTGAGGACGACTGCCTCCGAAAATGTATCTACCTGCGGAAAAATATATAGAAAGGGAGGGAGAGCCTCTGGAGGTGTCGGAGATGCAATCAGAAATCAAATAAACACTTTTATGATCTCGGTTTTATGGCCTGTTGTGTGTGTTGTCTTGTATTTGTCGTTCTTGCGGTTGACATGATCGAAGAAATGCTGCCAGAGAGGGCGTTGGACGTCTTAACCCATTGTTGCCAAATACCAAAAATGCTATTTATAAGCCGCGTCCCGAAAGGTGTTTGGAAATGCATAAAATGCGCCTCATTCCTCGTTCATAAATCCCCGGAGCTGCGGCCATAGCCACAGCTATAGCCGACATCTGTTCAACAGATTTCAATTCGATGCCAAACTCGGGACCCGTCAGTCTTCCCAAACTTCTTTGGCTCTGGACAACGGCACAAATGTTTAATTATTTTCTTAATGGAAACTCGCACCGAGCACATGACAACGTTGTCTTCCGTGAAAAACAAAAAACTCGCGGGACCTAAAAAAGAAAAGTCGGAGTCAACACTGGGGAAAATTATTTTCCAGTTATTGTAGCATTCCCTTTGCCTTTACAGTAGTATCTTCCACATTAACGAGCTGATTTTTCTCCGTGCACCATCCCCGTGCCAAGTCCCCGATGCATTTGCATCCCCTGCTCCCCCGTGGAGCGCGTGTCTTCTCAGTTTTTTACCTACTTGCATGCAAGGAAGGCATAAATTTAGCCAGGGAATCTTTCTGCGCAGTTGCTCCAAGCCATCCAAGTCATCCAAAGTCGGGGTGAATGATTCTCTCGGAGATTACACAACCTTATGGGGTCCATTTTGTGGTGGCGCAGGCGGCGAAGCTAGCCACAGGTTGATGTTAAATGTCAATTGGCATTCTCTAGAGGATCAGTGGCGCATTAATTACGCCATCGCATTCCACTTCAGCTCTAGATCCCCTAAATTCGGTTCGTCTTCTTTCCAGAGAGTATCTCCGATGACGTTTATAATGATGTTGTTGATCTTGTAACGCTTTGCACTTAGGTTCGTTTTATTTTCTTTCTTTTTAGGCAGCCCCAAGAAAATCAAATTTTGATTTATTTCGCTGAGACTGCACTTGTAATAGGAGATGTTCGAGGGGACTACGACACTCACTTGAGGGGTTTTGGTTGAGGAGAGTCAGAGAGTTGGGTAGCAGCTTAGGGATTTACTTTAAAGTGTAAAGCGAATTTCGTACAACTCCAGTAACACTAAATTTAAAAGTAATATTTTTGTAACCTTCTATAGAAGACTTTTGCATATTTAAACTTTCTAAATTGTTTACAAAACCTCTTTCTCAAATCCTTTAAGCATTAACACTTCCTCAAACCTGTCGACATTAATTTTCATTGTTAAGTTATGGAATTAGAAGATATTCCTCAGCAGACACAATCCAACTTTCGACCCACACACACATTCTGCACAACAGACTCGTCACGCATCTTTGGCTCTCCCCTTACGGAATTTTTGATCAAGATTCCGTATACCCAGCCAACCGGAGGACTACTTATGAATGTTCCCTAAGATATATGCCCTATTCCTCCTCCTAGACCAACTCCCACTCATCTCGGCTCCAGTGCACTCAGCGCTCCTGTTTCTGGTATGATTATGAGGTGTGTAATTAAAATTTTTACGCTCTTGTCTCGGGGCATGTAATTCAATTATGAAGAATCATTTGTAGCAGATGAATGTCTGGCGACATCTAATGTCTAATGTGTTCTCTGTTGTATTTTTAGCAGAGTAATATAGGAGTCTGGACGCATTTTTTCTCCTCTTTTTTCTTGGCTGACGAACTGGTTCCGATAAGTGATTCGCAGAAGAAATTGAGCCGTAAAATAATCAACAACTGCCGCTGCTGCTGGTATTCACAATTAAGCACATGACATGGGAATTTGCGTAAACAATTCACTACATCTTTATATATATACACAGATAGCTGTGCCAATGTGACGTCGTCTCTGGCAATGAGAGACACTATGGAGCGTCCAATTGTATCCCTGGTCCACTTTTCCCGATCTTTATCTGAACATCTCAAGTTGTCGATGGCGCATCGCCAGACAAGACAAGAGCGGAATGTTGGCGAAACAAAAGGCAATTCCCCAGACAAGTGAAAATTAATTTGCGTAAATATTTACAGAGAGTATAATTGGTATTTTAGGAGCGCCTGCTTTACAGCAGAACAAGGTATGGATCATCGATTGAACGGACTGACTCATTATTATTGTAAATTAAGCGAAACACTAAGTGCATATGAATTTTCAATTGCTTGCGTCAAGGACTATGACGTAGGAGAACTGATCAGTTTATGAGATATATATTATAGCTGTCGGGGGCTAAGTGAGGTGGTAAAAAGCATAATTTATTTTAAATATTTCAAGGCGTAATGAAAAGTGAATAGATAATAATACTATCTGGTTTGTAGATATTTAGCGGTGGAGAGTTAGTTATGATTATTATCCCAAATCCACTTTTTAAGTTCCTCAATAGCCAATGAACTGCTCTGCCTGTCAATACTGAATGAATGAATGGGGAATTCTGAAGAGGAGTGATCATAAAAATCGCCCTAAACAGAATGTAAACAGCCCCAGCCCAGCACTCCGCTCTCCACTCGCAATGATTGCAATTAAAAAGTGCAAATAAGCCAGCGAATGGATGAATGAATGAATGGACCAAATTCAATGCAGATTTAATGAATGATTTACATAGACAGCGGCGACAAAAACTATTTATAAGAAGAGTGAGTGCTTCTCTCTATAGATGCGGGCAGCAGACCGCGAAGGGAAGGCAGGGGGGCACCCGACTTTGTTTACTCTGTATCTCTCTTTCTCTCTCGCTGTGTCTTTTTGGGATGCTGGGAGTTTGTGTTTTGTATTTTAATTGCGCCATTTCCCATATCAGCTGCCCGATTATTTGTTCTAGTCAACAGACATGGACATAAATAAAACTAACAAAAAGAAAAGATAGAAAGAAAAACCCTGGAAAATGGAGGGTTGAGTTAGAGACCACAAAAGCTGACTAATTAGACAATTGATTTGTTATTAGTTGAGATCTCTAAGGGCTATGAAATATCGGTATATTATAGTAGTAGAAATATAGAAAATTAAATGTAGGTGATATACTTATGATAGCTTTGATTATCTGGATCGATAATATCAAAGCAATGGTCTTTAGAAATTATTGATTTAAGACTAACTATATAACTATAAAGACAGTCTCTTTTTAAAAAACCTTGGCACAATATTTTTCTTTACTTTCCCATCATCTCCATTATTTTAATGCCTCAACTCACAAATTGACTGATGACCTGACCGCCACCCTCGCTGAATATCTAATGGATACACAGATATTCCCAGACGAGTCCCTGGGAACAGATCGCACTTTGCCGATTTTAGGTGGGCCATGGAGTCGAAGTCTCTAGCCCCCGGACTTACACGATCTTGGCCCCGCCCCAAACGACCGACCGACCGATTGTTTGTTTGGATTCGGTGTCTTTGGAGACAACCTTAAGTGGATTGCTCCAGTTCAGTGCTGGCCCCCGTACTAATCGTTCAATCCGTAAGATAAATGCGTTGGCGTTCTGGGAAATTGCCAATGCGTGATGGTGTGTGCGCGAGCACCGAACTGAAATGTATCTCTCGCACTCGAGTGCAACTCGGTCCACTTTCACAGTAGTTTCGTGGGCCGATCATGATCATTAGGAATGCCAGTGTAGAACTCCTCCTCCTACTGCGTACTAACCGATCCCAATGCGACTTGATTCGGTGTCAAGTGAGCGCGGGGCGTGAACGAGTTTGTCATGTTTATGTCGTGTTCTGGACATGCAACCCTGTAAAGGGGGATGCAACGCAATCGATCTACCGAAACCCTTGTCGCTTGGGAGCGTGGACAACCAGATTTTGGTGATAATTACTTGGGGAGTCTCAGAGAAAATACAAAGGAATAGTAAGGGTTCTACCAGTGTAAAATAATCTTAAAGGAGATCCTTAAAAGGAGCTTAATCTTCAGAAGATTTCAAGATCACATTCTTATTTCCATAGTTTCTCTTTAATATTCAAGATAATTTCCATATAAAAAAGGTAATACAAACAATTCCCAGAACGTAAATCTTCGATGACATTTTTTACGAGCTTCCAATTATTGTTGTTTACTCACCCACAGACATATTGGTTTTCCTTCCTTTCGATAATTGCCGGGGAAACTCTTGACTTGTCCAGTGGTAACTCGCTTTTCTGGGGGTTCCTCACTCTACAGACCCCTCTTCGATTTTTGGGGGAGTTACTTCACCTGCTGGCCGATGGCTTTGCACTTGTTATGGCCCGTAAAGGCGCTTCCGGCGGATACGTCAAAGTTTTTGGACACATATATAGGAACGAGACCTGCGGACCATAGAAGATAGATAGGGAGGCACACAACGATTAATATTAAACAAATTTATTTAATTAAATATGCGCATGGCAAAGCACGCAAAGCAGCAGAAACCATAAATACGGATGGGGCAAGGGGCTGGGGAAAATTAAAACTAAAGTACAGAATGGAAAACCAAAGAACGGTTTCCCAGCGGAAGCAGCAAGTTTTCCGATTTCCCCCAAAAAAATCACGCCCGGAAATGCAGTCCTCCCTCCCCGAATATTTTTCAGAGATGCACTGGCAGAGTTTCGGGCTTTGTTTAGGGTTTTAGTGCTGCCATTTAACAACTTCCTTTCGGCCCAGTTTAAAGTGCGACAGGCAGCCATAGGCGGTGGTGGTGACCACAAACCGCAATTAGTCCATTAAATTATTAAGTACAAGGGCCATAAAAGCCAGCCACAAACTCAGGCATGCAGGCAATTTGTACTTGGCTCCTTAGTTGGGAACCGTCGCTCCGAAATGCCAGAGATATTTTTTTATTGGCATATTTTTTATTTATAAGTCAATTCACATTCGCGCTGCATATTGATTTCGATTCTGGTTTCTGATTTGGTGCGAGAAACTCGGCCCCAGTCCCTGTCCCTGCCGCTGCGGCCCCCTTAAATCAATACATCAACACTCGACCATTTTACGCGTCTCTTCGGCTTTATACATATAAAAGTGTGTATTCGAATCGAATTTGTGTCGAAACCTTGATGAAAAAGATTTGATTTTATGGCCAGGCAATTGTATTAAAGAATTTCGTTCGTTGTTTCTCTTGATTTGTGCCAAATAGAATTCGTATTACTTGGCGGTTGTGATTGCGCAAAGAAATATCCGTTGATATCATGTCCATTTACACATAGTCCATAAATTATGTTTTCTCTTTATTCACAGACTTTTATTTTTCTAGCAGTTTATAATGTTTTTGTGGCCTACAAGCTGGTGACGGGAGAATTTCGAGATTTGGAATATTTAGAGAAATATTTCATTTATTGCAACATTTTATTGGTTGAATAAAATTAATTGCTTAGGTAAATAACTTATTTATTTAGTTTATTTGCCTCTAGGAATCTAACTAAATATATTTTCATTATATAAGAAGAAAACCGCAGAACTAGAAGTGTGCTTTTGGTATATATATATCCCACACTGTATTGTTTACAACAATGTAACCCAATTGAATTTCTTGGAAGTGTTCATCGAGCCAGAAAATAGTTTCTAAAGTTTTCGTTTTTGTTTACCCACGAATATCTAAATATAGTGAATAATATCGGGGGGAGTATAATTTGTAAAATTTGTACGTTAGGCAGATGACATTGAAAATACCATGGAATATATTAGATGCGTTTTACACGCTATTAAGAACGGAATTATTAAGTAAATAAGTCGTTAAAAAAAGCTCGTAAAAGGTTGGGAAGCAGAGTCCGGGAATTGAGAATCGAGAAAAGCAATTAAAGCTACGAGGAGGGAATGGGGTTGGGATCGCGATTGAGGCAGCTGCTGCTGCTGCTCTTCTGCCTTCGTTTAAGACGATTATTTCATTTAAGATGGTGACATTCATTTGCATATCAATGTGCGAGTGCGAGTGCCATTCCCCTCGGGGGCATCCCCCACTTTTATTCCGCCTGTGCCTGTATGTGTTTTCGGCTTGATTGCTACGATTTTCATTACGTTTTACCGGATATTCCAATTTAGGTAAATGCGACGTTGCCAGCAGAAGCCGAAGCAGAAGCAGCATCAGCGGCAGCAACATCGACATCAGTCCGAGCATGAAGCGGGATTAATGTGCCCCTGGCGACATCCATCATCCCAAAAAAAAAAGAAATAATATAAATAAAATACCCAAGATCAAGTGGAGCACAGTCATCCAGGCATCCAGGGGATCGCTCTGGTCCAGACACCCCATTAAAATCCGACCCCATATTGCTGCTTGTATCACCTGTCTGCGAATTCACGTGAACTTTCTATTGTTCGTATTCACATTTTGTGGTTAATTAATAGCAATGCCAGGGAGTAAACAAAGAATTAAGTGAATTTCGGCTGGCAAAATCATGTTGCAAGTTTCTATTTATAGTGAACGGGGTTCTATAAATAGTAGGTCTATGATTTTAGTCTAAAGAATGTTTGGAATACCCTATTGAAGATTATCTAGGGGCTTTTAATCAAAGGAAAGGGTTCTTTGAACTAATATTACATTTAATTATTTTGTAGTCTCTTAAAATAGATTTCTAGCACTTTAAGGGACCATAAAAATAAGGAAATTGTTGATAAGATAGAATAATATTATATATTCATTAAATAGGAAACTAAACCGATAAGAAAAGATAAATCTTTAGAGATTTTAACATTGCGGTGTTCACAGCCTGAAAAAAAATTTAATTATTTATTATACACTGATTAGGAATTACTGATATCCACTTAAATTGATCCATTAAATTATTACAAAGGCTGAAGTGATTCGATAATTTTACAAGCCTTAATGGGTTGTTCCCGTGTTTCACATTTCCTTACACAAATAAATATCAATTAACTTTAACCTCTGTGTGGTCGTTTCATTCCAAATTAATACATTTAATGGCCAATTTGCTGATTTATTGAAATTGTATTTTATATAAAATTCAGCACGTATGATTCGCATCGAAAAGCGCACTTACAGCTCGAAAAACACGGAGGAAAACAACGCGACAACCGACAACCCACAACCGACGTTGGGCGATTCGGAAGATTGACGATATGCCAGCGGGCAATTTACAAGATCGTTTGAAAAGAGTTTTGCAATTGGGCGCCGCACGATGCCGAATTCAATCGCAATCGAATAAATCAATTGAAGCGTCGCCGCTCGCTTTGGCTCTTCGAATTTGTCAAACGGCCAATAAAGGAATACAAAAAAATTAAGTTATTCAAAAATTGAAATCGCTGGCCATCGCCTCGCTGTTCGCTTCCCAGCGATGCCAATAAAATTTATAATAAATATGCCCCTGCGTCAGAGAGGCAAAGAGAGAAGGCAATTTATTTGCGCAACAACAACGAGATCGTTTGTAAACAATTAAAATAATTAGCTGGACGACCAAACAAAAAATATTTCAATTAGAGAAGAGAGAGAGAAAGCAGCGAAAGAGCGGCGATAGATATTCAAAGAGCTGGCAAAGAGCACCCCAACAAGAGAGGCGGAAAAAGCTCACTCAATTCTATTTAATTTATTTATAAAAAAAAAGAGCAAATTCTTCAAGTGAATTCTTCACATCGCCCGACTTTAAATATGTATTTACAAAAAACTAGAGCAAAATTCAAGACAAGGAGAGCGCAGCTGGGGAAAATGTAGCACAGCAAACAGCTGATGCGAAAGCGGGAGACAAAGTGACACAGCGATAAAGACAGAGAGAGCGGGATGTGGAGGAAAGAAAAACACGCATACGCAATGTTGTACGGCAAAAACATTTTCATTTTCCACCCACACATTGCATTTTTAACAGGAAAATGGACTTGTTTGGTCTATTTTTTGGGAACAACTCATTTTCGCTAAAATAAATATTAATCATGTTTGCAGTGCTAGTAGACTTATTGGACAATGAGTCGTGACTTTTTAGGTGAATTTATAAAGAAATTTATTAAATTATTTACTAATTGTATTTATTATTTTATGAGACATAATAAGAAAATATTGAAAATAATTTGGTATGTCTTTATATAGTTTTACTAATATTAAATAAAATAAAATTCTAGGTATTAAATTAATATGTTCTATAAATAAACAGTTACAATGGGAAGAAGGTAAAATTATTGTAGCTAAAATTATTGCATAATTGTAATATAAGTAAATTTATTTTTAACGAGAAAGAAAACTAACTTTGGTAAACCGAAGTTTATATACCCTTGCAGTCAGCAATTGGATCATTGAAAATCGATCCAAAATCGATCGTAATGTAAAAAAAAATGTCAAATTATGTAAATTTTGTAAATTTTACATTTTATATGTAGAATTTTACATTTTACATGTAGAATTTTACATTTTCATATAAATCGACCGATCCCTTCTATGGCAGCTATATGATATAATTGTCCGATCTTAATGAAATAAAACCGTAATTCTAGAACTATAAAAAATGACTATATCTCGAAATTTATAGAAATTCGTTGAAAAACAGAGAAATTAAAAATTTTTGATCATCAATTTCGCCATCATTCCTATGGCAGCTATAGGATATAGTGGTCCGATTTCGACCGTTCCAACATATATACTGCGTGCTAAAGAAATAAGACTATGCTGAAAATTTCAGCCCGATAGCTCAAAAACTGAGAGACTAGTTCGCGTAGAAACCGACAGACAGACGGACAGACAGACGGACAGACAGACGGACAGACAGACGGACAGACAGACGGACAGACAGACGGACAGACAGACGGACAGACAGACGGACAGACAGACGGACAGACAGACGGACAGACAGACGGACAGACAGACGGACAGACAGACGGACAGACAGACGGACAGACAGACAGACGGACATGACTAGATCGACTCGGCTGGTGATGCTGATCAAGAATATATATCCTTTATGGGGTCTGAGATGCCTCCTTCACTGCGTTGCAAATATCATGGCAAAATTATAATACCCTCTGCAAGGGTATAAAAACAAACCAATCCTAACTTTTTTCCTGTGCACCGTAAAAAACCTGTTCAAAAATCGTATAAGCTTTCGCTGCCTTAAAATTCTGAAACGTGCTGTATATTTTCGCAAAATTCCCAGGAATCTTGTGCGCTGTCTGCCATTTTGATGGATTTCACTCTGACATTTCTCGTGCTCGCAATGTTCGATGCGCTTTTTTTGCCCCCTCTTCATTTTTAGCATTTCGCGACGGGTCTTTTATTTCATGCGGTTTTGTGCTTATCGCGATCAGCCAAGCGAGCGAATTTGTGCCAAAAAAATATGCGATATGTGGGTGCACCACTGAATCCCACAGAAGCCACCAGGAGCCACCAAAGCCACCACCGAAACCGCCAGAAAATGCGACTCGACGGCGCTGGCACGCACGTTTTACGAGCTTCGCCTTTTTGGCCACTTACATGAATAAAATAAATACAAAGTTGTTGACAGGCGCATAAAGACCTCGATGAGATCGTTAAATTGATTACATTTTATGACAATGAATATGGCCAACAATTAAAATTTAGTTCAATTGCTTTTCATTTGTCAGTGGTCTGTCGTCGGCACATCACTCGCAACCTGTTGATAGTGCACTCTGCTGTCTCATTTGCATTCGGCAAGCGCAAGTTCGCCAACTATTTTCCCCAACATATTTTCCCCTCGACCGATTTCGATTTTCACGTTAGCCTTCCACCAGCAATCGAAACATCTGGGCCTGGTTTGTGATTGTGGCATGTGTGTTCTGCTCCTCAGGTGCTGGCGAACAGTCAAATTAATGGCATTTGCCTGGGAGGAATGCAAACAGATGGCACAAATGGGCAATGCAAATGAGCCAATGGGCCAATGATAAGCGTAAGCAGGGTAAGAATTTGGCACAGAGAAAGTCAGGTGGCGAAGATGGATAAATAGTTTCAATACTCTTTGATTTAATGGTAATCTAATGAGCTACTTAGTTTCTTCTTCTTAAAAATAACTTAAAAGGGATGGACACCGCATTTTAAGCTCGAACTGAACAATAAAACCACTATTAAAGTCAAGAACGAGATAGGGGAGCAAAGCAAACAAAAGGCCATAGCGCCAGTTCCCGACGATGAGTAGGTTCTGTTCTGTTGTTCTTATGTATTGTAGATCTTTCAGAAAAGATTTTCTAAATTATAAATTAGTTCTTTGAGAATAAAGTTCACTATTTCAGCACTTTCAAAAAATTAACTCTCCAGTCACATAAGATCGTAAGAAACTCCAATTGATTTTGCATAAATTCCTTTCAAAAAAAGCTTGAAATTCATCCACGTACAGTGTTCACACCGAGATGACGGATTATCTCACGGATAGTGCTACCAATATAAAATGCGGCTTTATATCCCAGCGAGTCGTGTGCCAAGCAGATACAATAATCCGATCCAATAACTTATGCGATCGATACCGAAACACAGAGTGAGCAGCAACGAAATAAAAGCAGTGAAATGCAATAAAATTAAATCTATGCAGCAACAATTGTTGTTTGGGCGCACAAAAACAACACTGTGCGAGGTATTTCTAGAGTGTGTATGCAGCGTGTGTGTGCGAGTATCTGTGGGGGAGTGTGTGCGGAATATTAATTAAAGTTTCGAGCTTTGATTTCTTCAAAACGACTGGGAGGCAGGCGGACAAGTGTTTTGCGTTGTAAAAACAAGCGAAAGCAAAACACCAGACCCTCGCCGAGAAGAATAATCTTACACTGAGGAAAATTGTGATCTTAGAACGAACATAAAATATACAGTAAGGCATGCAAGTCTTATTTGTAATCCCTTTTCCAAGTTACGATAGGTTCTGCTTGAAACATTTCAGTAACATAACTGTAAAATATAATACTATAGCTTATAAATATTATAGGTTTGTATTTTCATATTGAAATTATTCTATAAGTCCTACGACGTAGAGCAAATTATGTTCAGTGCTCGATTAGAACCGATTTCCAAATGAGAAGAACAATACACTTTCATTTATTAAAATGTTCCTACATTTTTTAAATGAAAGTTAAACAGTAACCCAAATTATTTTCTCTCTGTGCCTGGAACATAAGTGATGAAAACAGAAATTCAAATTCGAATTAAACGCATTCCATTCCAGGGAAGAGCGGGAATGCAAAGAGATCAGCAGCGAGATTAACATGGGCGCTGGAAGTGGGGAAAGTGGAAGGGGACTGGGACTGGGAGATTGCATAAATGGCAACCATTTGCAACAGCATTTAGCACTGCGCAAGTGTGCGGGAGCCCTCTTTTGCATTTAAGACACGCATCTTGCATATTTCGCCTTGATGTTGATCGACAGTTTGACATTTTATGTCGTCGCCGCCTGTCAAAAGAACGGCGGTTACTTTTTTGTGTTCCTTGCTTTTTGACTTTTTTTTCCTGCATTTTTTGCACTGTTTTATTTATTTTGCTTTTTTTATTCTCTTATTTTTCCGCATCCAAAACTCACCCACTGTGACCGCTAGATGGCGCACTGTTTGAGTTGATTGTTTTCCTTTTGTCCACAGCCCCAAAACACACGGACATAGACACACAAACACACGCGCGCAGAGAAACACAACGGTAAACAAATACAGAATTCCAGTCCGGGGCGAACTTTTTCGATTTTTCCGCCGTATTTTGGGGCAAGCTATAGCCAACCGATCCGTGCCACGATCCGAATCCGATCCACGCCAAAACGAAAATTAAATAGCCGCCGTTGCCGTTCGTTGCTCGTTTGCTGCTTCGCTGCGCGCTGCCCAGCGGCGAACACCGAGCGAAAGAGAGGAGGAGCGGATCCAAAGCCAAAGCGTACAGAGCAATAAAAATAAAAGCAGAGCAACGCCGCAGCCAAAACAACAACAAATGTTTGGCGCGCTTTGGCGCTCGTTTGCATATGCCTGCGTGTGTGCGTGCTCTTAGGCGAAAGAGAAAAAGCCAAATAAAAGAGAGCCAAGTGCGTGAGTGCGTGCGTGAGTGTGAGTCTGGGGGTAGGCTGACTTTCTCTTGAGGTGAAAAAGAAAAGATCAGAGCTTGAGTACCGATATCGAAAGGAGCACTGTTAGCCGTTAACGTATACTTGTTACGGTTAAGATTGGCATTACGTATACGTAACAATATTTGGCAAAAGTAAAAAACACAAATAATTGATTAAAAATAATATATACTGTAGTGTAAAGGGTACAATTTAATAATTTTTCATAAAATAAAAAAGAGAAAATATAAAATTCTTGTAATACCCCTTTTAAAGGAATTTCTAAATAAATTTTTACCCAATAACCACTGTATACTTTACGAACTTTTAAGCACCTAAGATTCTGAAAGTCAATACTCTCTCCCAAAAACAACTGAGTAAACATTGATCTTAAGTTTGGTTTCTTCTAACCATTTTTTGTGGACTTATAAGACTATGATTTAGTCACATGTGCTCAGTCTTCTGGATAGTGAACGTCCACGATGGTGTCTCCGAAATATATCCTGCTGTTCCTGACTTTATATTTTTCCTTCCTGGATGGCGTTTCGGCGGTTACCTGTGATGTGGAACCCACAAATACCGCCTGCATCGATTGCCGAATATATCCTACGCATATTGAGTGTTTGCACAAGCTTCTCATGCCAATAACAACTACGGCTCCGCTGACGGTGGCCACAACCAGGAGATCCCGCATTGGCCGCATTCGGGGCTTTTTCGGCAACTTCATCACTCGAATGAGGAATAAAAATTGGTTTTAAGAAAAGAAACAAATATACCATCACTTTCAACATGATTTAAATAAATAAGAGGTATTCATTTATTATGAGAAAAAGGGTTACGGAATGGATAAATATTTGGCTTATAATACGCATTAAAACTCCCGACTTTAGTCGAATTTTTTATGTACCGATAACCATCTGAACAAACATTTTTCAACAATACCCGATTTTCCTACGAAATTGAATTAAAGATAGTTCCTTGGTTGTTTAAAATATTCGTTGGGAGCGCTGCATTAAGCCCAACAAAAAATAGCCCATAAGTATGCAATGATTTTTTTTGTCTACGGGTTTTAAGTTGCTAAATGAATTCTATGGATTTCATTGACATTTATAAACTTTAGGTAAAATAAAATTATCGAAATATATTTTATTATATATTTTTTTATCACTGTGCAAACTTACGGAAATATTTTTTAAAATATTAAATAGTCAATAAAACCGCATACCAGGTCGCAAAAAGAGAACCATAATTTAAGTACCATTCATGGTTCGAGCTTCCATAATCAATTATAAACTAAGATAAATCAATACATCACATTTTGGTTTAAGTTTGTATTTATTTTTCTTCCTGTTAAATTCCTGGCTTAAGGTTAACCCGAATTCCTGTTGACCTTAATCGTTCGCTTGACCTTAAACTTCAAATTCGTGACCCTAACTTTCTTGGTGTTGCCCGCTTTCTTTGTGGTGGCGGCAGCAACGGGGGCCACTGTGGTGGAGGTGGTGGGAGCCACCGTGGAGGTGGTCGTCGTGGTAGTGCACTCTACAGAATCCGTAGTGTCCGTGGCGCAGTCGATGCAAGTGGGGTCGTCGGGGTCCTCTGCGCAGGTTACAGCCAGGACGCCACTAAGACAGCAGGAAATGGCCGCGATCAGGATAAGATACTTGGATGCCAGCATTATGATCTCTGAGTTTTCAATCTACAATTTGACTCCCTCTTTTATCGCGTGCCTTATTTATACCAATTCTCAGGCCCAACGGATATTCAAATTGTTTTATCAGTTGTTACGATTTTTGCGAGTGCGAATATTGGCAATAGACGCTGATCAAATTGTTGACTGACTTTGCTGCTTGTTTAATTAATAACGAATCATAATTGTTTGCAAAACATACGCAGATGTCGCCAAAAAAATGTTGAAATAAAAACTAAACGAAATATTAAGTCCAATAATGAAATAAGTAAGCAGCACTTTGGTGATTTTTATTATTATATTCTTTTTTCTTATTTTGTCAAGCTTTGCTAATTTGTTTATCAAAAAACGAAAACGTTACGTAAATACACGTTGGTTGATCGCTCAGAGATGGTAAATAGCATTAGATTAGTAAAAATTCCGAATATAAAAAAAATCGTACAATACTTAACAGCAAAAAATCAGGAGTATGTAGGTAAAACTTGTGGTGCTTATCACAAACATCTGAGGTCGAAAAGTCTTCGCTAATTTCCACGAATACCCCCCAATCTTAAAGTATTCAAATACCGGGAATATGCAGCCTTTGAACTTTTAATTTAAAAAAGAATTTCTCGTTATCTGTGCTAAATAGCGAGAAAAAATTGGTATGTATTGTTTTTAAAAGTGAACTTCGACTTCTTGAAAAGACCCCTGAGTGTATAAACTGGCGATGCAGCACCACGTCTTCTTTAATCACTTCAAGATTTTCTGCTCAGCAAATAATGGCACGACTGTGGATCATTACTGGATACCTTCTAATGGTTTGCATCCTTGTTGCCTGCCGCCCGCCAAAACGCTTGGTTGCTGGGCGTCTCGACAGATAGGAATCAGAATATGCTTAACTACGCATAAATGGAACCAGCTTCGATACGAAAGAATTTCCGCCAAATGTGCCAGAAGAATGGAAGTCTTTACACAAACCGAGCTCCTTCCAGCACAATACTAATGATTCAATCGTGTTAGTATCACGCGTTCATTACTGAGTTTATATACAGAAGCTATTGGTTTCGTTTTTGCCTTGATTAAAATCCTCTACTGTTTTTTGATGAATAATAAAATATATAAAAGAAACAATAAATTTAAAATTGTTAAAAACATTTTCAAAACTTCTTAATATGCACGCACTTTACAACACTATTTGCCGTTAACATCGAACTATTTCCGCCGATATGGCAACATTCGGTCTAGTGAAAGGTGGCAACCCTAGCAACACCCCTGCGAATAGCAGCGTGAAGAAGAGCAAGAAGAACCGAGCAACGCAATGGCAATTCCTCTTTCTCCGGTCGTTCGTGGGCATTTTGCGAGAAAACTTTTCGCCGCATTTAAAAACGGACGCATCAAAATATGCAATCAGCGTAAAGTTTGGATATAAGGTAAACGAACGCACCGCCGGCCGCTGGTGATGTTTAAACATGTTTAACCTCAAAATGACACCGACAACCTTGTCGGAAATTTAAAATAAAATAATTTTACTTGGTCGTGCGAAACTTTCGAGCGTGAGGTGTGTGTGATGTAATCGTGTGGTCAGAATGGCGGCGCCTGACCGTGGCTTTTTTGGCCGCAAACCGAATTGCCAAGGCTTTGTTTACGTCTACGCCAAGCTTGCGGTCTGGAATATAAATAAAAAGGCCGACTTAACCTCATTTATGGACCCAAATTGGTGTTTATAAGTTGGAATATTTTGTGTGCAAAAAAAGCTTGAACACCACCAAAGTCATGCTAGGTGGGCGAACACCGTGGGTGCGAGTGGGACAACCAGTGTGTGTGCGACGGTTGGAAGTCAGTGTTGCCAACATTTAAAGCTAAAAAAGCTAAAACTGTATGGGATATAGTATATATTATTTGCTAGATAATATGAATGTATGTATATTCATATGAATAATTGTAAAGATTAGAATTCCGGGAAAATACCTGTGATAGGTTTTGAAATTTAAATTAAAATTCTGTACGAAATGTTTATAAAGTACTTAAGTATTTGTGTTCATGAAAATTAAAACAAACAGATTAGATACTACGTCAAAAATATGAATAAATTTTAATATAAGTTTAATATTAAAGAAATATTACACCATAATCTAGCTACGGAATTTATAAATGCCATCTCTATTGGAATCTGGTGAGGTGCTGCCACCCCCTAAAAACCAACAAAAACAATGGTTTTTGTATGAAAAAGTAACTAATATCTTGTAATTTAAAACTGTATCTTATTCCTCAATAATAATATGTGTGTTAATATCTAATGCAAGCACTTAAGTTGAAATTTAAGGAGCTAAACACCCACAACCAAGATGTGGCAACGCCACTAGTCGCACTCTCCCTCTCCCACGGTCTTCGGCCTCTGAGCACATGTTGAGCGGCGGAGACATTTGTTGCTCATTTTTCGTGCAATTTTCGGCTTTTGTTTATGTGTTTACGTACGATCTCTCCTTCTGCCAGGTCCAGTGAGTGATGAACAACCAGGGCTATGGCGGCATCCAGTGGATACAGCACCACCCCGCCGCGGGCGACTCTTCCGAGACGGACATCCTGGAGCACGATGACGCCGACGGCGACGATATGGTGAGCGGAGCGGACGCTGACCCTGATGGCGATGGGGATGCTGACCTGGACCATATGGCCGCCGAGAACCTGATCTTTATGGCGCGCGACGGCCAGCTGGGAGAGATTATCGCCGCCAACGAAGGAACTGTCCTGGTGACCGCCGATGGCACTACGGTGGCCTATGCAGAGTCCTTTGACGACGACGCCCAGGTGGTCACCGAGGAGGTTATCACCGACGACTGGGTGCAGCACCAAGGAGCCGAGCGGTAAGTAAAGGTTCTGGACCTTGTCTGACTTGGATTACTTTACTTATTCCTGCGCATTTTACAGCGTGGAAATCGCCGCCGAGCAGATAGCTGGCATCAGCAGCTCTCAGGAACTACTGGACATGGAGCAGGATGAGTACACGGCCCTGCGACCCTATCCCTGCGACTTTTGCAGCCGACGCTTTCGGAAGAAGGCCAGCTTGAACAACCATATGCTGGCCCACCAGAACGACAGACCTCATCTCTGCAAGCTGTGCGGGGCGCGCTTCTCACGCCGGGCGGAGCTCATTAGCCACTTTAAGGCCCACGCCGAGGCCCAGGATGCTGCGGATGCCGAGGAAGCAGCTGCCGCCGCCGCTGTTTCGGCCTCTTCCTCCATTAAATTCGAGCACCAGGGCCAGAGGCAGATGGATGATCATTACTACGAGCAGGAGTGGCCGCTGTATCAGCAGCAGCAGCAGCAGCAGCAGCAGGAACAGGAGCAAGTGCAGCATGAGCAGATGCTGCAACAGCACCAGCAGCAGCATCAGCAACTAGTCTGCAACAGCGAGGTTCAGTTTGTGGCCAGCTATACAGCAGCAGTGGCTCCTCCCCCTGCTCCATCGCGCGGGAGAATTAGCAGGCTGAAGCCCAAGGAGGAGAGCAGCCAGTTCATCGTGATTACCGATAAGCCGGGCTCCAACGAGCTGCAGGACTACATAAACAGCGAGCCGGCGGCTCAAACAGTGGTGCCAACATCGCAGCCAATGGCCATCGATCCTCCGCCTCCGCCGCAGCCAAACTTCCCGGTGCTGGACGACAGCAAGCCCTTTGTGTGTCAGCAGTGCGGACTGGCTTTTGCACGGGAAAAGGCTCTAGTCTCACACACTAAGGTAATAAGGGAGGACAAGGCCTTAAAATCTATGCTTTTCTACCTGAAACATGTTCTCGCTTCAAGCTTAACCAGTTTACCCAAAAAATCAACCACTAATTGTTGCTATTCGGTTTGTAGAACCATCGCGTGGATTCCCCCTTCGAGTGCAACCAGTGTCAGGAGATGTTCTGGGACAACAGCAGCCTGCAGGACCACCAAAAGACGCACCAGTTTGAGGAGAGCAACTCGGAGTATGATCCCGCCTCCGGCGATGATAGCGCAAGCGAAACGACGGAGCCGGAGGAGCAGCTCTACGGGGAGTTCTACTGCAACGAGTGCGGCATTTCCTTCCATCGCCAGGATCTGCTACGTCGCCATGCCAAGCAGCATTTTAAGCAGCAGGATCATCAGACGGCGGCAGGAGATGGGAGCTGCTCGGATATCACTGCTAGCGGGGATCATGCGGCGCATGCCAAAGATGGCAACGGCGGCCACTGTTGTCATACGTGCGGTAAATCATTTCCCAGCGCTTCGGAGATGCTTTCCCATGCCGAAATCCATGCAAGGTTTCCCCCCTTCAAGTGAGTCTCAGAGTTGGCTCTGCCCAGCGATGCCTGCTAAATAGAAATCCTCTTGCAGATGCGTCCTTTGCGGCATAAGTTTCTACGAGGAGCAGGCCATCAAGCGACACCTGCACACCCGCCATCCCAACGAACTGAAGGCCAACTCTTGCGTGCTCTGCGGCAAGGAGTGTCGCGACCGCAAGGCCCTGATCAAGCACGCCTGGGACCACTCGCGCGAGAAGTGCCACTCGTGCTCCAAGTGCGGCAAGAACTTCCACAACAAGGCTCGTCTGAAGAGGCACATGGCCTCCCACCGGGACAAGTCGGTGGTGTGCGAGGTGTGCCAGGAGGAGTTCCCCGACGGACGGACCTTGTCCAACCACCGGCACTCGCACAGCACCACGTCGCCGGGCAAGCTCTTTCCCTGCCATGAGTGCGGCAAGACATTCGGATCGCGCAGCTCCCAGCAGATCCATGTGCGCATCCACACGGGCGAACGGCCCTACGGCTGTCGCTACTGCTGGAAGGCCTTCGCTGATGGCGGGACGTTGCGCAAGCACGAGCGGATCCATACGGGCGAGAAGCCCTACGCCTGCTCCGTCTGTCCGCGTGCCTTCAATCAGCGGGTGGTGCTGCGCGAGCACATCCGCTCCCACCACTCGGGGCTGGATGCGGTGCGGAATACGTACCACTGCACGGTCTGCTCCGAGGATCTGGCCTCTTCCAACGACCTCATACAGCACCTCATCCAGCACAGTGACTCAAACACCGCCAAGCAGCGTCAACCGGTCGTAAGTACACCTTTGACCTTTACTTGCTCCAAGTATCTAATTTCGACACCTCTTTCCAGACGGGACCGCGAAAGTACAAGCGTCGGCGCAAGCTGCAGCCTCACGAGATTGCGCACATGCGGGCGGAGCACAAGGATGCCAACGGCGACGAGGAGGAGGAGATCCTCGGCGGCGAAGGGGAAGGCGAGGGAGATGAGTACGCCAGCGATTTGGACATCTGCGACTTTGACGTAGAGAATGTGGACGACATTTTTGAAATGGCCGAGTCGTCGCCCAGAAAGGAGAAGCGCAAGCGAGCATCGGCGGCAACCACGAAGACAGAACCCAAACCTGTTGCCAACGGCGGCGGATCGGTGGTGAAGCCTGTCCAGGAACAGAAGATCAAAGCCAAGCTGCGCTATGACTCCACCAGCAGTCAGCAGTCGGATCGCATCTGGGAGGAGAAGTTCCTGCAGGACAGTCAGGCGGCGCTCTTCCAAATCGATTCGCTGGTGGTGGTCAACGATACCCATCTGCAGCCCGCGAGCTCAGCGGCCATGTCCAAGACGAGAGGTGGAGCCAAGCAGCAGCAGGGAAAAGCAGGGCAGGCCAAGCAGCCCGTTGAAAGAGCAGGAAACTCCAATCCCTCTGCTGCAACCTCGGTTACTACATCTTCAGCCTCCACCTCCGCCTACACTTCCACTTCCAGCAGTCGCAGCAGGAAGAAGACGGCCGCCAACAAAGCACCCCCTGCCAGCAGCAGCTCCTCGCGACCCCGGATGATTCACACGGAGAAGGCCAAGGTGCCGACCAGGGGAGTAGCTGGCGGAGAGTTGGCCAAGAAGACACGCTCCAAGACCTACATCACCCGCACGGAGACGACCAATCTCACCAGTCTGGACAAGTCGCGCAGCAGCAGAGCCTCCAACATCGTGGACGACTACGAAATCATTTCGCCAGCCACCCATCCACCGAACCAGATCAGCTCCAGTCCCCTGCACATCAAGCAGGAGCAGGAGCAGCAGCACCGTGTCCAGATGGTGTACGACGACAATCTCCTGATAGACGCTGCTCTGCTGCGGGAGAAGACATACGAGAAGTTCAACCCGAGCATTGTAAACGATCTGGAGGAGATCCTCCGCTCGCCGCTCAAGCACGAGCGAAATTCCCGCCTGCGATTCACCAGCGAATCCTCGAACACGCCACAGTTCCTGCCCGAGGAAGAACAGAATCTGATCAAGATCGAACCCACGTCTCCGGACTTGCGGGAGATGGTGGAGAGTCAAAGTCAAAGGGTCAGAGTGCCAAGTGGAAACACACCGTCGCCCTCTTCTTCCTCCGCCGCCAGAACTTCGCGTCATCGTCCGATCACTGCCAATGGACCAAGGGCAGGGAGCAAGAGGTCCGGCGGAGGCATAAGTGGCGGCGCTAGCAAGTCCTCACCTGCCTCCGGAGTGGCGGCCAAGAAAGTGAGCACTGCTGCCAGTAAGGTCAGCGGCAGCAGCTCGTCCTCGTACCTCAATTACGGGGTGGATGCCTACAATGTGAACGTACCTGCCAGCGCCAGCACTGCCGATGTGGGCAGCGGATTCTTCTCCATCTCAGAGGTCGTATCCGCCGCCGATGCCGCTGATGCGGCGGCAAAGGCGGCGGCGGCCGGGAAACCGGAGCGGAAAACGCGCAGTTTCGAGTGTGAAATGTGCTCGGCAATCTTTTATGACCGAGCCCAGCTACTGGACCATGTGCACATCCACATCTAGTTGAATGGAAAAAGCTACCTAAACCACTCGCCCTTGAAGCAACCGAAGGCGTTTTGGGTTTCATACACAATTCCCCAAGGGAAGCAGCCGCCTTGTATTTTTGAAACCGCTTATCCTAAAATATACACAAAACAATTTCGATAGGAAGTTGCCCTGGATGTTACCTCAGCCTCACGGTATCGTCGTGCATCGAAAAGCAGATATAGATCGTTGATTTATGCGTTATTTAAAATTGAACATACATAAACCTATTGTAGAAAGAGAGCTAGTTCGTAAGGCTTTTAAGTTTGTACCTCAGAGCTTTTGTTTTGAAGAATTGATTGGTATGCTGGAAATAAATACATCATTAAATGGTTTTCATTGCCTTAAACATGGGCTTGTTCCCTGTAATGGATCTCATCTTAGATTGGGTGTTGTTTTGACAAACTGCCCTGATAGGGTGCGAAATTATGTGATGTTTGTTGGAGATTGCTTCGAAATCAGTCTCTGGAAATCTTTCACTTGAAGTTACAGTGGAAAATTAAATTTTTCTGTATTTTCTAAATACATTTCTATGTTTATGCCATGAAATACAGGCGCTCAGAACTTCCTGAACAAAACCTACACATCATGGGGAACAATTTTGCCTCGCTCGGATAATCTTTCTGGCTCCGATCTGCATCGTTGGTGCCAGACCCTGCCTTGGACACTTAAAAAAGGTAACTTGGAAGCAGTTTTTAAGATGTAACAAATCTTAAAAAAGGATGGTATTTTATCTATTTCATTAAGATCAAATTCTTAAAACTTTTTTTCCAAGAAAAGAAATAGAATTGCAAATTCAACTTAAAGATATTAATAAATATCTTAAAACTTAAAGCAAATAATTGTAATCAAGTTGATTTATAATGCTTCTCTCTGCTTTAAAAAAAGATATGATCTATTAGCTTGCACATAGGAAAGTAAAGTCATAGATCATATCAAACAGTTACCATCCAACACGCTCTAAGAGACACTGATAAGAGGTGAAATCACCCCAGAGCCAGATGTGTTTGTTTGTGCTTGCTTTGAAGCCATGATTATATATTTATAAACATAATATATAGTACATACATGACTGAGATCGGAAAGTGTGGTTTGCTTCACTGTTTGGACAGCTTTTCTATGGAAAACCGCAAGTGCTCTGTCAACTTGAAAAGATCAAAATGTCCTACGCAGAGAGTAACACCCTTGAGTACGCTTTCTACCTTTAACAAATCAATTAATTAGCGTGTCCGGGTTTTGTGACCCGAAATAGAATATTCCTTCAAATGGCTTTGTTTGTTCGAAATATTGAATACGCATACGATGTAAATGGATGCTAATTTAAGCGGGCGACCTTTTTTTAATAAAAAGTAAACATATTAAGATGGAAACTAATCTCTGAAAAGTGGTGGACTTGTTGTTACCCAGCATAAAGTGGGTGTAACTTATATATTCCCCCAAGGGTTTAGCAAGCGGTACTACGCCTTTATTTCTAAAGTTCACATGGAAGTAGCAACTTGCTAAATGAGTCATAAAAACTATTATTGATTGGTGCACTTTTTACAGAGAGCGAGAGTTTCTAGTACTTTTACTGGGTATGCCCAATATACCCCGTTTGGTGCTGACATTTGCTTATCGTACTTTTCCATCGTCTCTCTCCCACTGAGATGCCAGGTAGGTGTATGTATATAATGGCTCCCATCAGCGGGTGTTCAAATCAGTTCTCTCACAGTCGTCGAGTAAGCAACATGAACGGAGTAAAGTCGTTGTACCTTCTGGGCCTGGTGCTCCTCAGCTTGGCTGCCTTTGTTGCAGCTGCCGATCAGATTGTCGGAGGAGAGTCACAGTTGGAGGGAACGGACAGGAAGGACGCTGTTGACCTCTTGGACGCCTCTCTCGCCACGCTGGCCACCGGCGATGGTCCCAGCTACAAGTAAGTAGAAGTGCGAACCTCTCTCAGAATATCATAACTAATATGGGATTCCCCCATCCAGGGCCATCAATGTAAAGTCTGTGAAGGGTCAGACTGTGGCTGGACGCCTCTATACCTACGAGGTAGAGCTGAAGAATGGAGACGACAAGAAGGACTGCACCGTGAAGATCTGGTCTCGGCCGTGGCTGCAGAAGGACGGCACCAACATCAAGATCAAGTGCGGTGACGAAGGTGAACTGGACCGCACCTGGTAACTTGGAAATTCTCTAAGCCGGCAAACGAAACATTAGGAAGTGTCTCTTCCAATCACAGTTTTAATAAAAAAAAAAGCTTCTGAAAAAACAATTCCAAGCTCTAGACGTCTTTAATTTTATGACATATTCCAGCTGTTTACTAATGATGCTTATTGTAAGTGTGAAAAGTAAAATAAGTATACTCTCTGTAGAGTCATGAGTCATGGGAGGTACACCGTAGAAACCAGTACCTATTACTTTACCAATGAAGAGTTTATAAGAATTATCTACCTCTAAATATTGTTGGTAAATATACCGAATTCTTCTCAGGTTAAAACATATTGATAACAGGTCAGGTAAAGACTGTTCTTAAAAGAGGAGGCGCGTCGCCAGTTCTAAACTTATTACAAATAACATAAAATAACTATAATACGCCGCGAATTCGCTATATACCAGTTTCATTAACAAACCAGTTTGCTTCTATATCTGGGATGGCAAATAGGCTGCTCTCACTCTCTCACAGCTATTGTGCGAATTCAATTTGTCAATGTTGACGTCGACATCATCAGAGAACGCAGTGGAAGTTACAAAATAAAATCCCTTTGTGCCAATTATATTATTTTTTGCTCTTGAATTCTCTTTGTTCTCTTCGAATAAGTTGTCGAAATTATTTTGTTTGGAACGCTTTCGGTTTTGATGAATATTCATTTAAATTTGTAGATCTTATAAGACAACTTGCGTTGCAAAGTATTTATTTTTTAGAATTAAAATCTAATATTTAATATTATATTTATAACTAATAACATGCGCAATATAAGTACATACATACATACACCTACCTTATATTTCCAAGTTATTAAAGGTTTTACCAAGAAAACGGCATATCAGTTCCTGTGAAAATATTGAAAATGCTTAGAATTGATAACAGCTTGTAAATGAATTGTAATTAATTAAAGTATACCAGAGACTATTTAATAAACAGATAAGTCTCGAAACGGGGTTTCGAAACGGGGCGATCCATATTGATACTTTTTGCATATTTTAATTTTTACGTTGTTTCTAGAACATATATTATTAAAATTGGTCGTAGCTTTCTTACATTTTTTTTTGTGTTTTTTTCGTTTCTTTTTTACATTAAAAAAAAAATGTTTTTTCAAAATTGTTTTGATTAACAAGCACTTGCTTCGCTTAGGGTCCCACAAGCAAGAAAAGACTCTGTGCGTCGACAGCAAAATACCCTACAGGGCGTTTATACATATCGGCGAGTTTTGTTCATGTTCTCTGCAATTTCTTAATGTCTTGCTTTCTTGTCCCTGAACTATGATTTATTATTTAAACTTAATTATATAAATAATGCCCTACAAACTAGGTTTACCCTTCTAAATATAATAGTTTGTCGTGTATTCATTTTAAGATTTTGATGTGTCAAGTGCACGCCCGCATCAAACAGCTTGAAACGAAAAATAATGCAATATCTTTTATCTAGTCTTTGATTATACTTTAAGCCAATTGAAATGAAACTATAATATATACAAAGTATAGTCGTATTATCACTGCTTCCTATAAAAGCGGGATCTAGGCATTGTGTCTAGTTAGTTTAAAGAAAAAGTTCAGGAAAAATGCACTCAATGAAGGTAATCTTGGTTTTAAGCCTGATTCTGGCCGTTGCCTTTGCTGGGGTGAGTTTATTCTACATATTTAATAATTTATCAGCATAATATCTATGATGGCTTCTCTAGGATTACGTTGAAGTAACAAGATTAGAGGGAGATGATTTAAAGGATGCAAAGGAGCTTTTGACCGGAGCCCTCGACAAAATGCCGGGTCCCAAGTATCAGTACGTATTTAATAGACTTTAAACTACAAAAAGTTTAATTGCGAGTTTTTGAGGACTTGTAAAGCCTAAAAAATTGTTTAAATTTAAATTGTTGTCCCATAATGTCTTATTTTACTTGATTCAGAGTCGTGAATTGGCTTTCTACAAAACTTCGCACTCTCCACAAATATGTTGTGGATGTTAACAATGGATCCGGCCAAAATGAGTGCACCTTTAATATCTGGCAAAGTCTCCCCGTAACGGAAAATGACACCGAGGTCAACATGAGCTGCCAAGGAGGCTTTGAAGTGAGCCACACCTGGTAATTGGCAATCGCTTTGGTCTGTCATTTTGAAATTATATCCAATCATGGTAAAAAATATGCTTTATTGGAGTGTTTAACAAATAAACTAATCTTCTTGAAAAAGAATTTCTATGTGTTTTATTACTTATAGCTATAAATAAATATTTAAAAGCGCTAGTTAATTTTAAAAAGTAGAAAAAAGGTCAAGCTGACATACAAAATATTATTGAACCGAATTGAGAATCGATTCGGAATTCAATATTAAATGCTACATTATGTACTTATTTGTTTACTGTATATCACGCTCCCTGTATGCATATTTATAGAATATATATACATATATCTTACTTATAAAGTGGTTACCCCATCCGAACTTTAATCAGTTTGTTCACGAACGTCGAACGAGTTACTGAATTCGTTTTACCTTCTTTGTTTCCTTCATTTATTTTACCTTCCACTCCTTTAATCATGAGTGACGTAGAAGTTTTACCTGGAGAAATCAACAAGCTGGAGGGTGAGAAGAGGCAGAAGGCGCTCGATCTCCTGGATGCCAGTCTCGCCCACTTGGCGGCTAAAGATGGCCCCAGCTACAAGTAAGTTGAATCAAAAAAATATTTTACTGAATATTAAAACCAAAATGGTCTTGCCTTTCCTCAGAGTCATTAAAGTGACCTCTGTGACGGGTCAGGTAGTGGCTGGAACTCTGTACAGGTACAAGGTGGAGCTGGACAATGGCTCCGACAAGAAACAGTCCTCAATAGAGATCTGGACTCAGCCTTGGCTGAAGGAGAACGGCACCAATATCAAGATCAAGTGTGATGGAGAAGATAAAGAGCTAGATCGTACTTGGTAACAATTTATTTATTTTACTTAAAACTCTTTTTTTTACTTATTAAGCTTCTATTTATATATAAGTAAGTTTTTGTGTTGAATAAAAATAATTATACACTTATAATGGAGCATGTACTGATCAATGATATGCTATTTAAAATAAATAATAAGTAAGAAGTTGGGTATTTTTATGTACCCAAGGAACACTCATCTATAAACTCCTACGCGAGTTCCTGAAAAGTTCTTCAAAAGTATCTTCAAAGGCATTTAGGTAGAAATTGTACCTTTCCTTTGAATAATGTAAAGTTATCTCAGTTTATCTGCTTGTAAACATCGTGAACCCTACCCAGGTAAAACAACTATTGATATCTTATCAGGTAAACATTGCTTCCACCAGAACAGTGGGTCGCGAGTGGAACCTCATCAAATGTAATATAAAATATCTATAACTCACTCTCTCTCTTTCTCCTTATTTTTCGAATTTAAATATGTCAATGTTGACGTCAGTAAGCTCTGTGGAACGTAAAAACAATCCCTCATAATTATATTATTTTCGGATGCTGAATAGGCTTTGTTCTTTTCACACCAACAAGTGAATTATTTCACAACAATATGGGTGATTCTATATATTCAGACGTTGTATTGCCATATTTTGCTTATCGTATATAAACGAACAATGCAATTGTTACTGAACTGATAAGGCAAATCTGAGCAATACATTTAGCTTAAGTTAAGTGTTTGCCGATATCTGAAACGCATTCGCATTCCATCCACCAGTCGGGGAAGTCCGCGGAATATATTCACTAGAAATAACTTCGGTTTTGCTTTCGAGGTTCGTTTGTGAATTCGGTATCGAAAAATTATCTGCGGCATTTTCGCTTTGCTGCGCTCTCATTTTCCAAACTCATCTAGTCGGTGTTCTGCTCTTGAAAAGTGAAAATGTCTCAGGTAAATGGAACCTTTTACGGATTATATTAAAGGGTGTTAAGAAGAATTACCACTTCATATTAATAATACAACAAGATAAAAAAAAAATATTTAAAATATTGTTTTTGTAAAATCTAAATGTTTTCATAATGACAAAGAAAAATCGACAAATATTAATCACCGCTTATTATTTATGTCAAGCCTCTAATGAGTAATAAAACTACCATTTGCCTTATCAACTAGTTCCAGCAGAATTCCATTTAGCTGATAACACTTTGTAGAAAATCAAAACAAATATTAAATGAGGTAAATTAAGGCAATTAATCAGGCAAACGGTGTGGTCCGGATGCTGATTATTTGTTAATTCGTTTCCGCCAAAATATTAATAAAAAAAACAACAATTTAAAATCATATTTCTTTTCATTGTGCTGTATTTTCTATTTATATACGTTACAAAAATATTTAACAACATAATTTGTGAGATCAAAGTACTTTCCTAAAAGAATAAAGTGAAGAACCTTTAGGCAGATAAACCTATATAAACATTAGGAACAGTAAAACGAAAAAATATACATATATTTATGAGCTTAAGTGTCTATTTATTTATTTCTTTGTTCCCTTGTGTTTATTGTCACAAGTATATATACTTAATTAAAGATTTGCTTGTACCAATGCTAATGAACTAAAAGTAAGGTAATTAGAAATCAAATCAGAGTTCAAGAGATCGACGACCGGCCGGATGGCGGTAATCTTGGGTTCATAAATATATGTACTATAAAGCCTCCCCGAAACGTAATCCATATCAGTCTTCTATAAAAGAGGGATCTTGGGCACTCTGTGTACTCAGTTTGAAACGAGAATTCGGGAAAAATACACGCCATGAAAGTGATCATTGTTCTGAGCCTGATTGTGGCTGTCGCCTATGCTGGCGTGAGTTGGGACTACATTTTATTTTTAATTTTTTAAATATTAAATGCGTTTACATTTCTGATTACAGGTTCCCGGTGCCCCAAGGTCCTTAGAGGGAGACGATCTGAAGACTGCTAAGGATCTTTTGACCACCACATTCGCCAAACTGAACACAGGAGATGGCCCCCACTATCAGTAAGATTTCATTTGATTCTTATTCCTTTCCTTAAGAATTTGTTGCTCCAGAAAGTTTGCTTAAGATAAGGAAATTCTACGAACATGTATGCTTATTAAATAATATTTCCTCATATATTCCAGAGTTGTGAACGTGAAATCTGCATCTAAGCAGGTAGTCGCTGGCACTCTTCACAAATATGTTGTGGACGTTTCCGATGGATCTGTTACTGAGGAGTGCATTGTCGAGATCTGGGAACAGCCTTGGCTGGATAACGGCACCAAAGTCACGATCAAGAGCAATGATGTCGTCAAACTCGAGCGCACCTGGTAGACACCGTGTAAACTAAACAATTTTCGTCTTGTTACCTCGAATAAAATGTGATTTTACCAAAAATTTGAGTTTGAGAATTTTGTATTGCGGATATATATGGTTGAGTCAAAAGGATAAAGTTATCCTTTTGAGAAATATTTAATCCATAATCAAGCAGTTTAATGTTGAACTGTAAAATGTTATTGTGAGCTTTGTGTATTAAGGGGCCAATATTTCTTCTTTTATTGTTAAGAATTTCTGTGTTTTTGGAGAAGGCAATTCTTTTTGCTTTTATATATAAATATACTGGATCTTTCTGGCTGAACAAAATCCAAAGGCGACAACGTTTGTATAATGAAACGGCGGTTTCTCGAAACACATATAAATACTCTTTGTTCTTTGTCCCTTTGTTTTGAAACAACTGCCGATGAATCAATACATTTTTGCAACTCCTGACCTGCGCAATCCAGTTAAGTTAAGTAATCTATAAAATCGCTAACAAGTCCGAAAATAAATTAACTTAAAATTTAATAAAGATGCCAGATGAACGAAAAGCTTCAGTGTCGTTGGGTTCAGGTTTGAGTGCACGATTTCCTCTCTTTCTCTAGCGATCGGATTGTTTTAAGCTTGCGTAAACAGATTATACATATTCTATCCGAACACTCGGACATCGTCAGAGTTTGCTATAAAAGAGAGACACTCGGCACTCAGTTTGTTCAGTTTAAAACAGGTGTTTGTGAAAAATGCAGTCTATGAAAGTGATCTTTGTGCTGGCCCTGACTCTAGCAGTGGCATCCGCTCTTGTAAGAAGTGATGGATATTCGTTAAATAAAATTGGGCAACATTTTTTTTAAATATAAAGCAAATATTAATAAAATATAATAATTAATTTCAGCGTAATCTGCGACTCGGCGCCCCCAAGGCACTGGAGGGAGATGAGCTGGAGACAGCCCAGGCTCTATTGACAAGCACCCTCGAAGAACTGGCCGCCGGAGAGGGTCCCAAATACGAGTACGAATTTAATTGATATTAAAGATATAAATTATTATATTACAATAACTATTTCCTTTTATTCCAGAGTTGTCAAGGTAATCTCTGCAACTAAGAAAGTGGTTGCCGGATCACTCCACACTTTCGTTGTGGAACTTTCTAATGGAACCGAAAACAAGGACTGCAAAGTGGAGATCTGGAGCCAGCCCTGGCTGAAGATACAGGGAACCTCAACCAACGTCAAGATCTATTGCCAGGATGATGAAGTTCTAGAACGTACCTGGTAGATTCATTTGAAAGAGTACTTCTACCAATCATTAATAAATTGTGATTATATACAAAAAGTGACTTAAAAACTTGTTATTGCGAAAAAAAGCATATATACTTGTGTGAATCCCTGAAGAGATCGTGCTAATATAATTCAAACTGACTTTGCTCTGTGATAACTAAACTCGGACAGTGGAGTAACCAGTTTAAAAGTTAAACGAGAATATTCGCGGTTTATAATTTTGCATAGGTCACCGCTGCGATCGAAAGAAGTAAAGTTCTCTCGTTTTCATATTGAAAGCATTAACCAAACTTTGTAATAACTTATTACTAGTGAGCAAATAGAAAATTCAAATCGTAAATAGTAAATATTTTTTTACCTGTTAGAGTTCATTTTACAATTCGTAACCTTCTTTGTTAAATGCTTTGATAAATATATGGTTGTGTTAAAAGAGACTTTGTAAATAATAAATAAAGATAAAACCCCCAAATGCTAACACTAGATATTAATACATTTTTTTGACGCCTGTGTGAATTAGCTTGTGTTTGTAGTTTTCATGATTTATTGAAGACTGATTGAAATGTATTTTGGGTACAGTACAGCTTTGTACTTCTACCTACATGGGCAGAATATTTATTTCAAAATGTAAAGCTAGCTATGGAAAAGAAATATATATTTGTGTTTAGCACGAAACATGCTCTCTTTGAATGCTCTTTTTATATCTAATACATATTGTGGGGTTTCGTTGCCAATGGTAATTAGTTCTGACCTTTTTTTTTTAGCTTTTCTGGCTAAATATTGGCAGCATCATTCGGCTCTGACGGGGCAAAGTTCTGCCTCAACAACTGGAAATATATTTGTCACAAACAGAAAGCTGATTGCCAGGAAACCCAGAATATGAATTCCTAATTTTTATTGCCTGATTTTAGGCGTTATTGAAAACTAAACCACCAACGTCTCATCTTATTTTAATAAATAAATAAATTAAACAAAAATATTTGAGGTAAGTTTTTGAGCTTCCTTTACTTTTTCTTGTTATTGTGGAATAAAAGAGCAAGTAAAGGGCTTGAAAAAACATAAATTCCTTGAATTCTAAGCAAAATATATTATGATATATCTTATAAACAAACATTATGTGGGTTCATTATACCTTATAAATATAGTAATAAAAAACTGGAGAAATAATGCGGAAATAATTTCATAAGAAAAAGTTTACTAAAGAAACAACTTATCCACATAATTTTTCTCATGCCATTGACTACTTCTAACCCCTATAAATCCCATCTCTCGTCTTAAATAAATACTAACAGATGTATTTTTCTAACCGATCTTTGCCCGAATTCTTCGCAAACAAAATTCTAACCAATCTATGTGCAAATTCTCCGCAAACAATTCAAGAATATAAAGCAAAACTCTTAATAAACAGCTGCGTAAATTTGCAAATAATTTGTGGATCCGAAATGGCGCGTGGAATCGAAGGGGTATAAAAAGCTCTCCAGGAACGGAAAGCCCACTCGATTCCGAGCTCCCGAAAGCACCATGAGAGCAGCCACCATCTTCTCCGTAATCTTCGTACTGGCATCCTGCCTCCTAAGGAGCAGCGAGGCGGTGACCTGTACCGCTGATCCCAACGTCGCAGGTTGCATTGACTGTACGCAAGCCGCCAACGCGCAGGATGCGGAATGTCTCGCAGAGGCGGCAGCCACCACGACCACGCTGGCTCCCACAACAACAGCGGCTTCAACAGTGGCTCCCACCTCAGCCACGGTCACCAGTGCGACCGCCACCGGCGGCAGACGCAGGATCGTCCGTTTCACCAACTTACGGTTCTCCGTCACCCGTCGCGTTCGGATCAACCGGAACAGGAGCAGCACTTCGCGGACCACGATCAGGAATCGCAGGAATCGCCAGAGGCGAGTTAATGTGAGGAACCGCAGAGGCAATGGCAATGTTCGCGTCATAGTCGGCTAGGCAGAAGGAACCTAATAAACTACTAAAGAACTTTGAGAGAAAAGAAATAAGGGGTTTTCTTTTGGGGAATATTTTGGATACACACAAAAAATATATATTATGTATATTTAAAAATGTTAGTTATATTGCAATGTATTAATATTAATTAGATATTTTAAGAAATATTCATTTAATTCCATTTATACCAAGAAAATGGTATCGAAAGATGAGTTCAAAATAAAATTTTTTAAGAATTTAATTATAGAAGGTTGCTTTTTCAAAAGATTAAAAGGATGACTAGCTGTTTCATTTTCTCAATTCCTTAAAATATATTACATTGGTAATCAGTATGAAAACCTCTTAAAAAGAAATAAAAGCAGTAGCTGTATTAAATTTTACTTTTAAGGACCGACAACTTCTTTCAATAAATATTAACTACCGCATAGTGGAAAAATTCGCGAAATATGTTGCTATATTTGCTAATAAAAAATAACTATATTTGTATAATATATATAATATAATATATGTGTATAATATATTCCAATATGGATGTTATTTCTTTGCGAATGCCTTCATAATTTGCGCAATATTTAAGGCACATGGAAAAATGGCGATCTTCTATGCCTTACTCCCTTGCCATATTAAAGATGCGTACTCATATCTCTCTTCTAATTATTATCTCTTTTCAGCGAATATTTTCTAAGCCGATCGTTGGCGAATTCTCTGCAAACAATTAAAATTCCCAAATTTAAATAAAAACAGCTGTGTCAACTATCCGCGAGAATCGAACCACTATAAATGCCATGCCCACAGCCGATATAACATTTAATCAACCATCTTCATTTGTGGCACGATGAGGGCAGGAGCAATCATCTCAGTCGCAGTCTTTGTCCTGGCAACCTGTCTCCTAAGGAGCAGCGAGGCGGTGACCTGTACCGTTGATCCCAACGTCGCAGGTTGCGTGGACTGTACGCAAGCCGCCAACGCAGCGGATGCGGGATGCGTAGCCGAAGCTTTGGCCATAAAGCCCCCCAGCGCACATTGGGGCCAATCTTCCTTTCCTTGGCATAAAGTCAAGAATATGATGCTAATGTTTTAATCAATTGTAAAGTTTATCTGTAAAATAAATAGTCATGCTGCTGACCCTTTTATTTTTACCACTTTTTGGAAGGAAAAGATAATCTTCCCTCAATGTCCTAAAAAAAGTTGCTCCGATTTTCTCGCAATGTCCGATGATGGAAAATTTATTTAACCTAATGATTATTTTTTTCTGAATAACAAAATATAAACTCTCTTAAACAACAACACAGATATGTATGTATAATTGTTAATTAACTTATTACTCGATCATACGCAAATTCTAAGCAAACAATAGAAGAAAATACAACAAAATATGCTACAAGCAGCTGTGCCAATACTTAAAGCGTGTCGAACCCCTATAAAAACCATTCAGACATTCAAGATTACCTTCAATCAAGAACGATGAGGCCAGAAGCAATCATTTTATTCGCAGTTCTCGTCCTGACAGCCTGCAGCCTTAGGATCAGCGAGGCTGTGACCTGCTCCGCCGATCCCACTATTACTAGCTGCATCGACTGCACAAAGAATCCCTCCAGTTCCGAGTGCGTTTCCGAGCTTGCAGATGCCACATTAGGTAATACCAACGCGCCATGGGGCAATTCCCCTTTCCCGTGGCATAAAGTCAAAAGAGTTTTATTGATGTTCTAAGTAGTTTAAATAAATGTTTGAGCAGCGATAAATATTATATAAATAACTCCCCAAAATGTTTTAAATGTTTATCATTTAGGTTGTGAGGAAGGAGGAACTTGCATTAGTTCTTTATTAAAGAAACGCCGGCGGGAAAAATGTTAATTTCAAGGCTATAAATTTATTTAAGGATAATGATTAATAAGCAGAAGCTAGCTTCCTTGAAAGCTTTTTGCTTTATGGTACTGACATCATATATTTAGGGTTTATTAGTGTTTAGATACATTTTTTTAACCTTACCTACAGAACTACAGTTTGTAAAAAGGACTTAAAAATATAGATGTGTCATAGGAATGTCTTAATTTTGAAATTCTTTTTATCCATAAATCCCAGTCGAGAACGAAAAAATCTCTTAAATATGTTATATTTTTGTAGCTATCATTTTTTGTTTTTGATAAAAGGTTTTCTCCAAAACTTTAAAATGTATTCTTGCTCAGCATTAAACTTTAATTATTTAAATTCGAGACGATCTTTTTTATTTTTAAAAATTTTATAATAAAACAAGTGGGTCAAACATTTTGATGGATGATCTTAGCCAACAAGGACGCGGACGTTGCCATTTCGTCCTCGGACATTGCCGCGCCTGGCATTGTTGCCGTTCCTCCTGTTAACGTTCCTTCGGTTGCGATTCATGTTGGTGGAGCGACTGTTGGTGGATCTGCTGCGGGTTGTGGAGCGGGTGGTGGAGCTTCCGATGCGGACGGTCCTCCTGGCCGTGAACGTCAGGTTGCTGACGCGCACGTTCTTCCGGTTGACGGTTGACGAGGCCGAAGTGGTCGTGGCGGAGGTGCTAGCCACTGTTGTAGCCGTGGTCGTAGTGGGAGCCACCGTTGTCGTGGTGGCTGCCGCCTCTGCGAGACATTCCGCATTCTGCGCGTTGGCGGCTTGCGTACAGTCAATGCAACCTGCGACGTTGGGATCAGCGGTACAGGTCACCGCCTCGCTGCTCCTCAAGAGGCAGGCTGCCAGGACGAAGATTACGGAGAAGATGGTGGCTGGTTTCATTTTTGGTTTTGGTTTGCTGATTGGAAGCTTGTTGATTGATGCTGGTTTCGGATGCCCGAGAGGCTTTTATAGTGCTTCGATCCGTGCCAAATTTACGCAGCTGTTTTTTTTAATTTTGGTTTATTCTTCTCAATTGTTTGCCTAGAATTCGCAAACTATCGGCTTGGGAAGATAGTAGGCGTGCACTTAACGAAAAATGTCAGAAATGACATTGTAAGACTAAGAATTGGTACTTAGTAAACGGAATTCTAAAGTAACAAGCAACTTCGGAATGCCGAAGTTTACAGACCCTTGCAGTTTGCAAAATTTAGAAAAGGCATAACTAAGCCAAAATTGTATAATTTCAATTTGGACAGCTTTTCTGTGCTAGTTTTTATTAGAGTTATAAATAATAAATAAATATATAATAAATCTTGCTTTTTGGCCATAAGAGGCTCCCAAGATGACCTGAAATTCGCGCATTTTTGGTTTACGAAAATAATTCGAAAAGCATGATACTTTTCTTGGAAAAATTAGAGCTTAAATACGACATAACTACCCTCTGCAAGGGTATAATAATATTGGTATGTTTTTACTAAGTGTAATGGTACTTTCATAAGGCCTTAAAGTTTAGGAAATAATATGAAATTAAAGACTCATATTGAATTTTAGTCATGAAAGTAAACAACAAAATCAGTAAAAAACAATTTTCTTATATTAACACTTACTTAAAATAAAGTATACTTTGTTTATATATAAATAACTATTTTAAGGTCGCCAAGTTTTTTTTATTATAATAAACGGTCCTTGTTTTCCTTAGTGTATTTGTGTTGTATAGAGATTTTAGTCATAGACTATCGAATTGAAAAGCTTTCTTTATTAGTCGCCTTGTACCCTGTTTATTGTTGACTGTGAATCCACAAAGATGCTCAATGCCGTCCGCTACTATTATTTGAACCTTCAACCTGGGAGTTGAAGGCTTTATTATTAAACTTGTCAATGCCATTAGGCTTGGGATAATTTGAATCAATATTAGCACCATTTGGAAATTGTGAGAGATTTTCTTTTCATAAGAAGTTTCTTTGTTTTTATGCAGCTAGGCTTATGGTATATTTTAATATACCCTTGGCAGGGGTATTATAATTTTGTCCAGAAGTTTGCAACGCAGTGAAGGAAGCATATCCGACCCCATAAAGTGCATATATTCTTGATCAGCATCACCAGCCGAGTCGGTCTAGCTATGTCCGTCTGTCCGTCTGTCCGTCTGTCCGTTGCTACGCAAACTAGTTTCTCAGTTTTTGAGCTATCTGAATGAAACTTTGCAGATAGTTTTCTTCCTAAAGATCGGACAACTATATCATATAGCTGCCGTAGAAGGGATCGGTCGATTTTTTATGAAAATGAAAAAATTCTACATGTAAAATGTATAATTGACAAAATTTACAAAATTTGACGTTTGCAAACTGCACGGCTTCGGCTTACAACTTCGGCTTACCGAAGTTAGCTTCCTTTCTTGTTATATAATTTCTAATTTTATTTCGCTTAATGTTACACACAACATAAACTCAACATTATTCGATCTTCATCTCCTTTCTACAATCATTTGTGAAAATTTCAAGTCCACACAAAGGCCATCCGGAAATTGGTTGACCTTACGGTTGGGTTTGCTGATCGTCTGAAGTCTATAGCATGAACTCGGCGTAATCTCTGGTCAAAGGACTTATTAGCTGTTAACCATCGACAGGGGACTCCATTGTAATTCCTTGTCTGGTACACATCATGCTGGCTTCGAGGCGGAAGAAGGCAACATGCCAAGTCTTCAGGTCTCGGTCACAAACCCTGGCCTCCCCAACACCTTCAATAAAGGCACTCCAGTTCCTACGGCAATGCAGCGATTAAGGTAAATATTTTCAATTGAAGTAACTATCGCCAGATTGATGGGACCCATATTATAGTGGCTTTTGCTTATGTCCGTTATGTCCTTGTTGTCATGAGGAACATTTATCAAAGGAGACCAAGAGCAGACACAAGATCCGGGAACAAGATATTTCCAAAATTTTGTTTGGTTTTTTTTTTTTGCAATGCATTGTAAAAAAGTATACAAAATGTATTTTCAGTAATCGAATAAGCGTAATTCAACCGGTTTGCCATCAACATGGGAGTGGAACTAGTCCCTAACCGGAACGGTTATTTCTCCTCCGCCTTTGCGCCCTCCTTCTGGCCGCGCGCCTCCTCTGAGCGCGCCTCCTCCGAGCAGCCCTCCTTCTGGCAGCCCTCCGTCTGGCCGCTGCGTTGCTGCTGGTTCCTGTTGAACCTGTTGATCCCGAGGATGAGGTATTGGTTGTGGGGGAAGCCGGAGTCACGCCAGACGGTGTGTCCGTTGCGGTGGTTTCTCCTCCGGGCGGAGCCGCAGTTGGTGTCTCGCCTGCGGGGGCAGCGGTGGTGGTGGTCGCTGCTGCCTCTGCGACGCATTCAGCATTCGCGGCGTTGGTGGTACAGTCAATGCAACCTGTGGCGGTGGGATCAGCGGTACAGGTCACCGCTTCGCTGCTCCTCAGGAGACAGGCTACCACGAGGAGGAGTCCACTCAAGATGCTAACGACTTTCATGGCTAGATTGATGATACTATCGGCAGTTGGATCGGGCTTTTATAGTACCCGTTTCGGGCGGCAAAAATGGTTAGCGTGTTTACCCAACTGGTGCCATCGGAATAACTATTTGCCCCTGATCATTGTGACGCCAGAATTTGGCTTATAAAGTCACTTGCGAAGATGTCTTCAATTGTTGTCTTTGAATTCTGAGTTGGAGTTCGGTGTTATTCGACAGGTGCTACCATATTATAGGTAGTAATATACCGAGGTACACAAGTTTAAGCCATCTACAAATTATGGGCAAGTATACGCAGCTGTTTCTATCGAATTTTGGTTTATTTGTCTCGATTATTTACAGAGCCTTTACTGTGATCGGTTGGGGTAAGGTAACCCCCACACGTGCGGGGATTAGGTGTACTTTTATGCTTAAAACTAGTTCAAAATATTTGTACTTATGTCAAATGATTATAAGTGTTGTCTTTTAGGGACTTTTATAATAGTTAAAAAGACTTTTCTTTGAAATACTCCCGAAAAGTATGCTGTGATAAATTGAACTTTGTGATGCTAAAAATAGGTGTTTTGCTGCATACTCTTAGGCAAATTTTCTTAATTAATCATTAAGTAGAGGTACATTGTGTTAATGGTAGAAATTATTGTACTCCAGACCTCCTGAATGATTCTCTTGAATGCAATAAAAGCCCTTTGAGATCCAAATAAACCGTAGATTTTTCTCGAAGACTTTCAGTGGTCTTTGCATCTTGTTCCTACTAAATTTGCTTTATCAAAAAACTTTTTACCCATTAAAACTCTATGTTATTTGGAATGCTATTATCAGAGTTTACTGAATTAAGTTTACAAAAGGATTTAATTCAATAAAAACCAGTGTGTCATCTCTAGACCTTGGAAGAGTGAGAGAACCTGGGGAAGTGTCATGTGTTCTTTAGCCGAATCGTCGATTTCTCCTCCTCTGAGCTCGTTTTAGCGCCCTTCTTCGCTTCGCCTGTCTAATCGCGGCTAGAAAAGCCCTTCTCTTCTCTTGCTTGGCTCCCTGATTTCTGGCCGCCGCCAAATCTGCAGCAGTGTATCCCGACGCGGATGCAGTGTTGCTAGTTGCTTCGGTAGGTGAGGCCACAGTGGAGCTAGAGCTCGAGATGGCACTCGCCGCGGTAGAGGATGAGACTGCGGTAGAGGACGTGGAACTCGAATCGGTGGTGGTGCTCGACCCAGAGCCATCTGCCCAGGACACAAGGCCGAGGAAGCCCAGCAGTAACCAGCTCCACAAAAACACAGTTCTCATCTTCAGAAGAATGCTTATTCCGTACAATAATCCATAATTTCAAATGCAGCGCTTTTTATAGCTCCAAGAGCTGTGTTTGCACTCAAACCATCTCTAATTAGCCCCGAATTTATGCAGCTTGACTTTTTGTTAGCCACATAATGCATTTTATTTGTTATTTGCAGACGAATTTAAGACCAGACTCTACAGCAAATAAATGTTTTTTTGTTAATAGAATTTAATTTGTTGAACTCGCATTTGAGTTGTACAAGAAAACATTTTGAGTGGTTTTTTGCGAGTATTAGTAATAGCTAGCTTCGCGTGAGAGTTTAGCCCATTTTTATTACTGCTAATGTATGCTGTTTTTTCTGTTTTTTATAATTATTATGACGTCACATCTTACACCGAAGCGAAGCGAGAACAATGAGCGAGGCGAGGGAGTATTTTTGATATTCACATTTTGCTGCTATTATATTCATTTTGAATCCGCTGACCAGGCCCGACTTTGACTGGATTCAGTTTGCGTCGATCAGCGATCTGATTGAGCCATGGATTTATCAAGCTGTCTGCTGCTGAGCCTTTTATTTTTTTCAATTGCTGAAAATGCGGTGAGTTTTTTATGAAAATGAAATATAAACGTGATTTTATACATTTTCTTTACAGTTTTCAATATGTATTCCGCCGAATCACTGCATAGAAGAAGTGAGTATGCTTTCAGCTTAATTTTGTCTACAAAATATAATATATTTCAAAAATTTATTTATATCTTATTTAAACACATTTTAAATTATAAACATTTTATTAAGAGAAAATTAAATATGCAGTTTTAATGAATTCTCTACCTTCTCATTATTTTTCCAACATCTTAACGTAATCAAATATCTTTGTTTCTTTACAGATGGCGGAGAGCGATGCCCAGGAGCGTTTCGACTATGTCCTGGGGAAATATGAGGAGCTCGATATGAAAGTTACCGGCAAGCCAGTTGGGTGAGATCTGATTTTCGTCCAACTCCAGCTTTGGTGTTTCCACTAATTGGCTTTTCATTTGCATTTTTATTTTTCGTTTTCCATTTTCCATTTTCACCCCGCCGGCAGTTTGCACGGCAAGGTGGTTACGCACGGCGAGGCGGAGGAGCAGCACTTGGTGTTCCAGTACGTGGACAACACGCTCCATGACATCATCCAGACCTGTGCGTTTGTGGTGGCCACCGCTCCAGGCGAGTGCGAGGGCATTCGCACCTACTGTTCCGGATTCCTGGGCCGCACGCCACGCCCCTTACTAGAGCGCCAGCCCATTGCCGTCTGCGAGGATGGAGTTCGGGTGGCGGAGGAGGAACCAGAAACGCAAACGGAGGCAGATGCGGAGGAGGTACCGGAAGGAGATCCTAGCGCAAATGGGCCAGCGAATACTGATACTCAGAAGGCACCTGATGAGGCACCCTCGGAGTCGGAGAAGCCCAGCTCCAAATTTAGGAAGTTAGATTTTTTAAAGTCTTGAGAAGAGAGCTCTACTCAATTTATTATTTATGATATTTGTTTATAATATTTTCACTGAGTTTACTGCTTACTTGTTTCATAACCACATATTACTCAAAGTAATGGTCAGCTAGCACTATTTCTCATAAATAAAATTGATATATTGTACAGGCATCTATGGTGTTGTTTAATTTCGTTTAAAATATAGGTAATAAAGCGAAATATAAAGTATTATATTATTTATTTATACATATATTGTAGGGAAAATATTTTTGTTTATACTATGATATTAATTGAGCTATTTTTCATAGGTAATCAATTCAAAATATTGAATAGTTCGTAAGTTATCGAAATTGCGTATACGACTAGTTGGCCTTCGTGGACTGTTAAGATCACCTATTATTTTTCTTTGCCTTTAAAAGAATTAACTATTATAATAAAAGTAATAAGGGGCTAATAACTAAGTATTAAATACTACAAATGGTAGTAAATACTGTTAACTTACATATTATTCTTGAATCTATTATAGTAATCTATGTTTGAACTCTAGTTGTATTGCTTTTAATTAAGCCTGAGAGTATGCTTGCTCTAATTAACTACTAACATTTCCCCTTGGCCGTTCAATGTCACGGCTTCGCAGCGATTGAGTTAGGAAGCTCTGGCAGCAACAACTATGCGGCTTTTAGCTCAACAACTGACGGCCAACTGACTAGACCTGGCCAAGTTCGGCGCCTGCGCCGAGCCCACAGTGCACAGTGGCTATGAAAATGTTGAAGAAGTCAAAATACCATTGGGCTATAAAAGAAATAATAATGCAAATAACAATTAATAATCAGATTTATGTATTTCTAACACAAATTTGCTCTAAATATTTTCCATAAATTAATTTAATCTCTAAAAATATTTATTTCTTGAATTTCAAGAACTATAAAATTATATTTTTTAAAGTTTTATGAATCACGGTCCTCCGCCGAAATGCGTGAGAATTCTCTCTGAGAGAACGGCAGCGAGCATAGCTTGCGCCAAATAACAGTAAACAAAGCCCAGCTGCTGCTGCCGGCGTCGCTGTCGGCGTCGCTGCTTATCGCCGCGGCGGCGGTAACTCGCGGCCTGAACCAGAACCGAAACTCAGTTGTTAACTGGGCGCCAAGGCGAACTGGAGCAGCGACACCAAAGCGCGGGAGCCGAAAAAAAACGCTCTGCAGCCCCCAAAATCCACCGTGAAGGGTGCTGCTCCAAGAGAGAGCGATAGCCAGACAGAGAGAGCGAGGAGAGAGCATTGAAAGAGAGCGGAAAAAGTAAGGTTCCTCATTGGGATTTGCCATTTCCCGCACACAGAACACAGAATTATCTCCGTGCGAGCGCTCACGCTCAGTGCTAAAGTTGTCGTCGTGCTGCGAAGCTCGTGTGGGCAAGGCAAGGCCGCCGTTCATTGAGATACGCCCACCCACCGCCGCCGCCCACTGTCGCCCCCACAGCCACGCCTCCCGCCCCGCCACGCAGCCAGCAGCTGTGAGAGAGAGTGAAGTGCGTGCCGTCGCCAACGCCGCCGCCGCCGGTTGTAAAAATCTCGCAGGACATCGCAGGGCCCACAATATACAAGTTTTGTACATACTTTTTGCATAATCCGCCACGAAATCGAACGGAAAAACGAAACAGTTGAGTGGCGCGTAAATATTACGAGTATTTCGAGTATTCCCAGTGTCCGCGACGACAGTGCACAGGGCACCGCAATTTGCCTTTGTTATAATTGTAGTCTCAATTCAGAATCCAAATCCAAATCCAAGTCCAAATCCAAAACCAAAACCTCCCCCCGAAAGAGTCCCTTCCCCCTGCTCTGCACCCCGCGTATCAGCGAAGCGCCAGCGCGTGTTATCAGCAAACGAAACGCGACAAAAACACAGAACCCGCAAAAACACAAAAAGCTAAAAAGAAATATAAATAACAAAAAAGTAAAGAAAGAAAAAAATACACATATAAAACAGAATGAAAAGAAAATGCTGTGAATGTGAATGCATTTGTGTGTAGGTAAGTAGTTGTACTATTGTGTCCGTGTTTGCACACAGGGAAAAATAGTGGGGAAAAAAAGAGTGTGCATAAAAAATCTAATAAAATTATGAGCCTCACAAATGGTTTTTTAGTGATTAAAAGCAGTTAAAGTCAGTTAAGAGAGCTTGAAGTTGTAATAAAATTAATTTCTTTTTAGAGTCTCTATAAATAAGGCCATCTTGAGACATTAAATCCATAATATACAGATAACGGTTTATATAAAAAGGCATTTCATTTTCCACTACAAAAAATGCTTAAAAGAGTAAAAATTGTTTAAAAATATGCTCTGTTATTTTTTTTTCTATATCAAAAATGAATTTTTAATCATTTTTGATTAAAAAACAAAAGTTTTCCTAAAAATGTATTTATATAAAATCTTTTAGGTCGAGTTTAGAGTGACTTAAAACACCTTAATTTATTAACTATTCTCTCAGTGCTGTGTGCCTCGAGCTCAGCTGAGTGCTGAGTAAACAAACCAACCAAAGCCAAACAGAGACCAAAACACAAATACTACCGCACCGCAAACACAGACGCACACACTGGCACACACACACAATTATTAGCGTTCCCCCAAAATCCCCCAGAAATGTGCGAATTATAAAATATTTTACCCTTGAATGTCATACGTATTAGTTTTTAGAGGTGGGGAACGTGGATCTATAGAGCTCTACTTTTTAGCAACTTTTGCATACCCGACGGAAGCTGAGATCAAGAGGTATACTCGAGATGTTTGACGGAGCCTCTCATAAAAGTATTGAATATAAGAATTTCCTATAAAAATTAACAGCATTTTATATTAGGAAAAAATATTATGAGAGAAAAGAAAGCTTCTAAGAGAAATAAAGAAATGTTCTACAAAATCTCAAAAAAATTCCATACAGATAAATTTAATAGAGATAGGATTAATATTATAGGATGAATACCATTATGTTGAAAAGTTTTCTAATTGTTAAATTTTACAAGAAGAAAAGGGAAGAATTTCCCAATTAAGAAACATAATCTCTTCGGTTAAAGTCTTATCCTATCTATTTAAAAATAATCAAAGTGGATTAAAGTCTAAGGATTTTCTACCTTTTTAATTCCCTTTAATAACAATATTCACTGAGTATCTAGAGATCGGTACAACGCTAGCAGCACTCGATTCTTGGTTGGATCGCCCCATGGGGAACCGTAAGCATGAACTCAGCATGGTCCCGAAAAAACTTTCCTGTGACGTGCGGTGCCTAACGCAAATTATTTGAGGAGAGCTGCTTCAGCGCATTTTAGCCGCTTTTCTCGCGCGCAATTTTCTTCTCGGCCGCCCTTTTGGAGACCCGCCAAAGTGTCTGTGAAATCCATTAAGTTTTGTTTTCGTTTTTTTTTCCTGTATCTTTTTTTATGAACAACATTGACTTTGTCAACGGTACGTTCGCCGACATCCCCTTGGACCTCCGCTCCTGGGTCCGCCACGCACTTTTCCCAAACAGCAACTGTCTGGGCAAGTCTTTTATTTTATTTTAATGCCCTCACTTTGGCCACTCCACGGCAGCAGCTCAGCGCTCAGCTTCCCGTTTGGGGGAGATTTTTCAGAACAGAAAAAAAATTGTTGTCAAATTTATTGACTCTCTTTTGTTGCTGGCTGTATGGTATTGTATTATCCGGCTTTATCCGTCCGCTGACGTCTCTTTGTTGGCCAAATTCGTCACACCGAACGAACGTGACCACGTTGCCGCCGCCGAGACAAGTTATTTCAAATTGAACAGGAGGCTTTAAGGGTCATAAACTCGGCTCTTGACAACTTTCGAGAACTCCAATTAGGTTAATTATCGACCTGGCATAGTGATATGTGGGGGTGTATTTGGGAGTCCAATGTTGAGAGCTCTTTTTCGATTATTAAAGGGCTGTGTAAGCTTTATTATTTTGGAGACAAAGTTCGTGAAGACTTATATTAAAATAGGAATTCAAAAAACCAATTTTTGGACCTCTGTATTAGTAGTAGTATTTTTTGTAATAAAAGTCACATTTTTTTACAGCAATTAATAATTTATTCCATCATTAAGAATATTTAATAATTGTGTGTTTATGTATTTAACATTTTTCACACAAAGAAATAAAAACAAACGTCTCAACAATCCTTTAAGCCTTCCAAAATCTTGTAGTTAACATCCTATGGACTTAAAAAACCAAAAAATATTATGTAAATAAACAATGAATAACGTTTTAAGCATTTAAGGCTATTTAAAATCCTATTATCTATTCTCACAAGAATTTTTAAATAATTCTCCTAATTTAAATCCTTTAAAAAAAGTCTAGGAGTGTGGCAAATAACTTTCAATTTCTCTAAATGCTCTGTCTATCGTGAAATAATACGATTTCCTCGTTTTATCCCTTCGAATCACCGAGATCGATTTATTTTACATTTGCTTTTGCGCAACCCTCATTTCGAGATTATTAGGGATTCCGTTCGCTAAACTGTATTAGCTAAATGGTCGTGGAGCACCCAAAGTAAATGTGAACAGCGGACCCCACTAAAAGCTTTCCAAGTGCCGCCGCCACACCTGTCTTTAGTTTTCCGGCAATCTCGCAATCTCGAGGGATTCCCCTGTTGTGTTTTCTGTGTGTGTTTGCGATTTTGGGTCCACTTTCGGGAGGGTACTACGAGGTTAAGGTTAAGGTCGCGCGGATTTATAGTATAGTATAAATGAAGTCCCGATTTTTTCAAGGGGGCCGTGCATATAAATAGCCCTCGTTCTCACCGATTACCCTTCGCATGCAATTTTTCTCGGTGTTTGTTTGCTCTTCCCAGCTTCGTCCTGTTTTTCTTTCTCTTCCTCTTCGCCTGCTTCTTCTTCTTGGGTCCGGCACGTGCCTTGCTTGGAGAAAATGCGGGGAAAGTGCGGGGCGAATGGAGAGTTTTCCGTATTCGGCTATCCGAATAGCCCACAGTTTGCTTTTGGCCATGTTTATGGCGTCTGCCGCTGACTGACGTTCATTGGCTTTTGTGCGGATATTTGTTTTTGTTATTGTTCCTCGCGTCCTTCGTCCTGCGTCCTCCACGCTACGTCCGCCATCATTGGCCATAAAACGGTGTCTCCGAGCACATTTCGCTGGTCGCGTCGGCATCTGCGGCTGTGGCTATAACCTTGTCCCAATCCTGCGTGCTTCTTTGGCCATATTCTTCCCCGGCAACCTTTGCCCCATTTTCACCAGTTTATTTTGTTCCACAAATTCCTCGGCATTCTTTTCATTTCATCCTGCTTTCTAGTCGCTTTCTTCGCCTTGCCTAACTTTATTTCATCAGCAATTCATTTATTTAAACGCCGCGCCGGGCTCTTTCGAGAAATTCATTTTTGTTTATTGATTCATTTGGGGCGAGACAGAGACCGGGGGGAAATTGTAGGAAACAGCAGAAAGGACACATGCCTGAAGCTTGAACTGACACTAATTCGATTTGTTGCTTTCAAAATTAGGTCCGGTTATAAATCCAAGTCTACTTAATTACATTTGGACGCCCACTTGGGACAATTTATGCCTCACAAGTTCAATTATGATGCCACTTGTTAAATTGAGCAGAGGAAGTGGACGCCGTAAAAGTCCTTTAGTAAATTGGAAATGAATCTCAGACTTCTATTAAGATCTCATACTTCTATTACTTTCTTTAGTAGGTTTATGATGAGACAAAATATTTGAGTGTTTTATATATGACTAATAAATCTTGATAAGTAATAAACAAATAAATTGCTATAAATAGTAAATTTGAATATATGATTACTAGTGATTAGTAACTCCTTAAAAAGTATAACTTTCCACAGATAATAACTTCGAGTTAAATCCCACAACTAATTACATTTTTTTGCAATTTTCTTTACAGATTAAAAACTCTCACACATTACAAACAAGCAGAAATAGGTAAGACACGTTACGTATACGCCACGTAGACTCTTAAAATCGTTTACAAACTTTGTAAGCAAACTCGGAAAAAATAAAAAAGGAGAGACAAAGATCTATTTATACCTGCCACGCCAAATGATAGCTAAAAACTTTAGACACAGCTGCGAATTGTTGCAAAATACTATTCGTTATCGAAGACGGATGACATGAGCACGTCCCTGATTCGCGTTTATTTTTATAAATTTTATTTGAAGTTTTAAAACAAAAAATCAACCTGCACGTTGGCTGAGAATCTGGTTCCGCTGCAGCTGTCATCAGACTTTTAGCTGCCGTTTCCAGAAGGAAGCGCTACCGATGTTGATAAGAAAAAACAACCTTTATAAAACGAAATTGGGGGGAAAACTTCATCGTTAGCCGTTTTGTGCCCCGCTTATCCGTCTTAGCCACTTTGAATCGCGCTTCTGCCGGCACTCGGCGCTATTTTTTCGCAAAGTTTCTGGCCACGTTCACTTGGCCCGCTCCTCGTTTCCTCAACGGCTGCGGCTTTTTGCCGGAAATAACACACGAAGCTAGCTTGGATAAAGGGTGTGTGTGGGTGCAGTGCAAAAAAATGTTTAAAACTTTTTTGATGTAAGAGATTTACTTATTTTTGACATTCAATAAATTGGGATTGAAATGTGGGTGTTAAGACTTTCGTGCTAAAAATTGTTAACCAGATTTTTTAAACGAAAATGTTTCTTATTGTTGTCATTAATTTTTCTTGAATCTAGAATACTCATAATTTTTTACTTAGCCAAATATTTAACTATTTTGTTAGGTGGTCTTCAAAAGAATTCTCAATGGTTTTTATAAGATTCCTTGTTTAATTCAAAATGCTTAGGGACCCCATTGGAATATCTGGAGATTAAAAAAAATAAAAATTATCCAAAAAGTATGCATACCAAAATGTAGCCTAATATTTTGTAGTAAAAAAGGTTAGTGCCTACTTTTAGGCAAACTTTATATCGCCTGATTATTTTAGCCTCGTTTTTCTCACCATGTAGCTTGTCTGTGGACCTAAGCTCCGGTTTTTGCCCGCTCCCATGGCGAAAATTATTGTCTGAGGTTGTGTCGTTGTCCTTACCAACGCATAAATTTGACTGTCCCACATGTCCCGCCTTCGCCGTTCGCCTTTCGCCTTTTGCCATTCGTCCCATTTTTTCTCTACTTTTTCTTCTCTTTTATACTTTTTTCTCCTTTTCCCTATTTGCTCTCATATCCCGTTACCGCTCTATGTAATTTTTTTTGCCATTGTTTTTCCAGCTATTGTTGGGTCGCTGCCTTTTAGTTTTTGCAACGCTTTCTGGTCCTATTTTTAGCACAACACTTTTATTTTGGTTGATAATTCTTTTTCTGGTATTTGCGGGGCGGGGCAAAAGTCGACCGCTGTGGTTGTGGGCCAAACCCGAATTGTTTACAAAATACGAATTTCCAATTAAAAGCTTACGGCTTTGCTTTGCGCTCTCGAATCGGGACTCCGGTGGTATCGATTATATAATAATAAACTGGCCTGGCCACGTGGCGCCTGAACTTGCCACGTAATTACACTTTCATGTGAACACAAGTGCCACAGTCGCCCCCGAAGGCAATTACAAATAATTTTAATAACATAGATTACGCATACGCCGCGTGTGATACTCGACAGTAAGTGAAATAGGTCATGGCGTCGATAACTGGCAGAAACCTTGTGATTAGATTTGGTTCAAGTTTCAATTAATTTGAATTAATTGGATATTTAATTTAAATCGTCGAGGTATTAGCTTATTGTTGTTGTGCTTTATATACTAAGCTCTGAGTCGTTAAGAGAATACAGTTTTAGATTGAAATGATGTGGCATAAATTGGGTTTCATTGACTAAAATTTAGTACAGCTTGTTTTGTTTATTAAGAACTGGTTTTTAGCCATCAAAATAAGTCAATTGAACTTGATTAAGTATTCTAAACAATTATTTTTGGGTATATCAATTTATGAATGCATTTTATTGCTATCAAATGGCTGCTTTATTTATATATAAAAAGCTTATTTCTCTCGATTTGCTTTACAAATATTTCAAAGGTATGCAAAACGAAATGTTTGTTTACGATAAATAAAGTTATGAATGCATTTATTTGCTTTTAAAGTAAATTAAAATATATGAATATAATTTCTCATGCAAGCACACTATTTTTATCGGTAATTACCATGTACATATGAATTATTTATTCTCTTTAAAAAGCCACTATAGCTTAAATATTCTCTCTAACCTACGCTTAAAGCCATTTATCATAAATTTTAATAGTGCCAGAAACTTTACCTCCATTATCATTCCAAAACATTATAATCTCACCCCCAAAAATGCTGGAAGGCAGCGAATTTAAGCCGTTGGAAAAACAGGTTTTAATTAAACTGAGAGTTCAGTTAATCTTAAAAATTGTTCACTTTGATGCCTCGCACCCACACACACGCGTTCGAGCAGAGGCTCAATTACTTAGGCTGACTTTTGAGGGCCTCGTAGAGCTCCGTTTTTGGGACACGCCCACACAGGGACCGGGGGAGAGTTAAGTGGAGCTGGAGCTCCTTTCGGGCACCCAGTTCGCCAGTGAGCGAACAGCGTCGGCATAATTAAATTATTCCACAACAATTGCCGCTGGAACAAGAGTCGCTCGTTGAGTTAATTTGCGACAAGTCGAGGTGGCGATGCCGACGATTTCACCGAGTTTTTCACTGCCCGTTGGTCTGACTGTTGGTCATTTGCTGGGCCGCGAGGTCGGTGTGGCCTGAACTTTCCCCAGAAAAGGATTAATTAGGATTAAAAATGTGTCGAGTGGCCGACAAAAGCCCAGAACGGTTAGCCCTCTCAACTACAAAGAGACCAAGTTTTTGTGGTGGCCTCAAAAAAGCGGAAAACTCTTGAGGCAGTGATGTCAGTCTGTCCTTTTTTTGTGGGATAAGTTTTCTTATGGAATCTGCTGGGAAAATACTAATCATTTTCCCTTAGGGAATACGTTTTTTTATGATAATATAAAATTTCCCATTTATATTCCGATTAAGCAAAATTTAAATAAGGAAAAATTATAATATGTTTTGTCATAAATATCGCTTAGGTTTCATTTAAAATGTAGACCTCATAACCTTAAGTCTCTTTAAAATTAATAGAACATAAATAATTAAATTAAAATTGTTAATCAAATATTATTTTCCTGCTTTGCTGACCATTTCCCAAGTTGGTCCTTTTTCTAGACTTTTCTTTGATCGATCTGCCTTGTTATTTTTAAATTGGTTTGCTGGCATCACTGCTCGGTGGAAAAATAAAGAAAAGTACAAAAATAAAAGTGGCTCAAAGATGCTTTCCGACGGTTGGCGGTTGGTAATCGTGCGGCATAAATAAGTCAACCAGAGTTGGCCAACAACTTCAACTTGGCTGCCCAATGATGATGACTATAATGATGATGATTGCTCATTTCGTGCATTCCGCATTTAATTAACATAATTCGATTTAATTCTTGATTCCGTACACCGACGCCGGTTTTTGTTTCGCTCTTGCATTTAAATGAATTTAACATAAATTACAATTTATTTCGCAGGCTCGGTTACTTTTTGTTTTTGGCCAGAGTCGAGAGCCATAATAAATTGAATGTCAATTTCAAAATTGGCTTAACTCAACTCAGCCCAACCCCAACCCGTTCTCGTTCCGCCGGAGCCCGTCGTCCTCCCTAACCGAATTCAATTAGAACTAACAGCCTTTATTGGCCCGGCAATCGTGTTAAAGTACTTGACCTGGCTCCGAGTGTATCTGTGTAAAAATTCGAGTGCATGTCAAAGCTGAAACTGAAATTGGAATCAATTGTGTTTCGCTGAATCACACTGGAATTATTCAATGGCAATAAATAAATAAGTTAAGCTGTCAAATCCAAAGCCATCTGCCCTTTCCCATGCCCAAGTATTGATCCCTTTTGGGGGATACTATTTTCCACAAACTACAAATGTCCAACCATGCTTCATTACTAATCTAATGAAATCATTTTCATTTTCATTTTGCTGACATTAAAGTTTTTAAAGCCCCCCCGAAAAATGTCTGTCCTGGGCCAAACCCTTTTGCGTTTTCGACCTTTTTCGCCAGAACTGCCTGCGGACACTATAAACTGCCAGTGATATTAGTTAATGCCCTGCTGCGGTCGTCCATGCGGAATTGTTATTATTTAAATGGCCTATTCATTCCGGTTTTCCCCTTTTTATATTCAGGGTACAGAGGGTGTACTTGGGTTTTCAGTGAAAAGTACACTATGATTAAATGGCAGATTATTATATAGGGATTTATAAATTATATTAACTATTTTCTTCCTCAGTTGCATTAGGTTTATTAATTCTATTAATTATTAAAATAGGTAACTAATGTTTGTTATTTTCTTTAGATGTAATTTAATAATTTTAATAATGAAGATACATTCCAGCCTATATATGTATTGTATAATTTTCTGCTTACATTTTTCTCCGAACCCAAAACTTCCCCGAAAGCCATAGGGTATCAAATGTATTCAACCGGCTCTTTCTGGCCAAACTGCAGAACGCATTTGTTTGGCCAACAAACTGAGTGGAAAAAACTTTTAACTAAAATGAGAGGAGGACCAAAGTATTCGCAAACATGTTAGCCACCACACACTCGCCACACACATGCCACACACACGTTTTCAGACAGAGATGATGCTGAGCTGCAAAACGGTGGATTGTACGCGTAGTATAAAAGTTGAAAATTGTGAAATGTAAGCAAATTGTATGAGCCAAGAGATGTGAGCTGATAATAATGTCCTTAGAGCGGGGGAGACTTCATGTTCATGGGAAAATTTCCGGCTTTTTAGCCACGGTTTCGGGGCGAAAGTACCCGACTTCCAAGCAAATGCACACGAATATGTGTATGAATATTTCATTTGGCAAATGTAACTAAATACATAAGCCAGGCCGCAGGACATGTCTCTCTCATCTTCGTTCCGCCATCAAATCGGCAAAAGGACATGTGTAAAGTGTCGATGTGGGTGGTGAGCCAGTGTGAGTACTTGGCATGTGTGTGTGTTTTTGCGAGCTGCGGTTTTGCAATTGAAGAAGAGTCCTTCTCCTTTTCCAGCATTACTGGCATCCTCGTTTCCCGGTTGCTATTAGAGATGGCAATAAAAAGCGATATTTAAATATATAATCGATATCGAATGCCAGGTTCGATATGAATATTGATATTATAAAGTTGAGACATTTGTTTATCAATATTTAATTTGGGGAATTAAAATATTTTCCTCTATTTACATTTTCTGTTCTTCTACACCCTAAAAGCATTTTTCTTCAATAAAATATCGAAATAATCGATGCTTTAATTCTGGAAAGAGATATCTCAACTTCTTGATACTCGATATTTATCGAAATGTGTATGTTATTATATCGATACTTTAATATCTCGATATTTTCAGTGAAATGAATATTTTTTTCATACAAAAAAACAATGGTTCAGCGACAATTTCGATATAAGTATATTAAACGATATGTTTCCTTACCCGATAAACATCCCTAGCTTCGACTTGAGTTGAGCTGAGTCTTCTGCGCGCCTAAGTGCCTTCTCCTTGGGCTGCCATAAACGATTCCCGCTGTTTATGCTGAAAATCTATGCCACATTAGTTCGTTGCCATCCCCGTTCACGTTTGTTGTCGTTGTCGTTTTGTTTCGAGGGTCATGTTTTTGCCTTTGCCCCCGTTGTTGCGCTTTTGTTTGGCCCATGTGCTTGGCTTTTTGTGCCTTTTGCCGCTGAAGAGCGCTTGAGGTTGCCAGCCAGCCAGAGTGAACAGGAAGCCAGGCAGACAGAGAGACAGTCAGTGAGACGGTACGGGACGACATATAGCCAGAACAAGGGTAAAATAAAGGGATACACACTCACAGAAAAAGGAGTATGAATGCGACCTAAATCAGACCATTTCGTACTTAATTACTGTGTTTATGCAAAGCCCATTTGGCCAAATCGTTTCAAGAAAAGCTGTCAAAAAGAGCTTACCAAATAGTCCTTAAGCCCAAGGGCGTTTCCAGCAATTCGTTGAGTGCGAGTGTGGGCGTAATTTGTTGTTCAAGAATCTGATATTAAATGTAATTAAATCTATGGGTAAGAATATTATTGTTTGCCCGACTTTAATTATGGCTATAAGAATATAAAGGGTTTTTTATTAGTAGTAAAAGAGCTAAATGTGTTTGCTTCCTGAAGCCTATTTATGGTCGCCTTAACTAGTAGTAATAATGCCTGTACTGGGCCTTGAAAATATATATTTTTTATATAAGGACTTCTTTCTAATTGCCTAAAGGCGCTTAGTTTTTCCAAGTGCAGTCACAGTTATAAGCAGATACATTTTCGTGGACACAAATGAGACAAAAGAGCATCAGAGTAAGCGTAAGCGGCCATAAACATGTTTCCAACAACATGCAACAATGTTCATGTAATTATGCGGCCCGAGCTCGGAGTCCTTGTCGTCAGGCAGCTCATGTTGATGCTTAACTCCGCTCCGGTTTATATCCTTGTTCTGCCTCGGCCATATCTGCAGGCTGCAAGTGGCTCCAAGTTGAGTTGAGTTATTATCTCGACCGGGCGGACGAGGGCCAGGTGTGCGTGTGTTTTTCCCTGAACACCTGAACACTCCAAGCTCACATAGCAGCATAGTAGCTTGTGGCAGCAGCTTGTGAAACTTTGAGCTAATTAATAACCGTAATTAAGTTGACTTAATCTAAATTGCCAGTTTTTATATTGTTGTTTTGATAGAGAGAGATGTGCCACAATGTGCGATTAATGTCGGCCATCAGCATTAACTTTCTCCGCAGCCACACTTAACAGGTCTTAAACGCCAACTTAAAGGCGAATCCAAATGCAAATGATGAACAAAGCACACGCAGAATACAGAGAACGAATGAATATGCTCTGCGCAGCACCATAAATTTCCGATAAGTATTCAAAGCCATCGTTATTTCATTGCCGACTGCAAATCATGGGACTCCCACTCTGTCGAGGACTTGCTCTCGCAGGAGGACTGCACACGCTGCGTATGAGCAATTAAACGGAAAACCGTCCCACATCACGTATGCGCCATGTGACACTAGTTTTTCGTGTTTAATTACGGCTTTTATGGCCCCGAATGGGCCCGAGAACCGATTCGCGACCACATTAAACCAACAAAAGATGACTAACGGCCAGTTCTTCGAGGACGCGTGCCATAAAAACGAAATTAATTACTGCCGGGAGAAAACGGAAAACGGAATACGGGAACGGGAAGTTTTCTGTGGGGAAAAGGGCAAAAGGGATGGCCTACAAAAGTATTCTTGAAGTATTGGTTAAACTTTAAGGCACCGGACAAGTTCAAGGTGCGTGGCGAAGAAGGTGGGGACGATCGCGCGGGGACAAGGAATATCATAAAAGCCAAAGAAATATATTGCCTTTACTCGAGCATACATACGGAAAGTACACCCACGGCCACAGGACCAGAAGCTACAATAGCAACAGAAACAAACATAAGCAACAATAAACGTGTGCATAAATTTCGTGTCGAGCTGCGATGTGCACGCAATGCGGGGCGGGGGCCGAAAAGGGGGTCTAAAAATGGGTGGAAAACCGGAAGGGGGGCTAAAAAAAGGAATGGCGTCAGCCAACATTTGAATAGCACGCACACACGCACACGTCTCGTCGACTTCCTATACAGTGGACACTCGCCAGGGTAGCCTTTAAAAGGATATATTTCTAACAATTTTGGAATATAGAAAAGAAAGTTACAAAAGAGAGAGTTCTGGTGGGAATTCTTCAATTTAAAAAACTAATAAATCGAACTACAGAAGAAATTGAAATTATATGGGTTAAAAAGCAACTAAAAGTATATTTTTAAAGCTTTGTGTCGCAGGATAACTGTTTTGCTTAAGTAGTAAGAGAGTTGCCTATCAATAATTCAGTATCCTCACAATAAAACCAGAATCATATATCCAAACACATGATTGATTTCGGACACAATCTGCACTTTCTCGGTGCCATCTAAGAGTGCCAACTGTATCGCTCCAATAGTGGTATATTTTGTTTACGTGCTGTTTGCTTTTCCATTTTACTTTGCGCTTGTTATCGTCACTTCTGGATTCAATCAATCTTCCTTCTGCGGCAGCAACTCCAGCACGCACCGCCAGCTGAGTGCCACTCTCAGTCTGAGTCTGAAACTCGGTCGAAAGAGGCGGGGAAACGACACAAGTCAGCAAGCCTGCCACGCGGCGTATGCGTAATGTGTTGATATTTGATACACATCTTGTCACTTTAAAGGGGGAAAAGCCGCGGCAACCGGCGGCGGTAATTTCGACCTTTGGCTTGCCCCAAGCAAGGCAAACAAGAGATACTAATCTATTAGCTGCTAATCGTTTATCCATATGTAAATTGACTGCCCAAAGGCCAATCATCATCGACGGCAGCACAGGACAGGACAAGCGCAAATATTGAACTTGTGTAGGTGGAAGGAAGTCATTGCTGGGACAAGGATAAGCGTTTCCTTTTCTTCCATTTCCCGCAAATGTGTGTGCTGGGACTCTGTGTGTGAGACACAGGATTCCACATTGCCAAGAAATGTGCACGGAGAGAATATTGGATAATCTCTAAGTTTTTACCATGAAATTTGGAATAACATAATCAGAAATGTCAGAGAAGTCTCTTATTATTGAATATTAAATCTCAAAGATTTAATAATAACTTGGGTTTGAATTTTACTAGCCATAGAACTTAGTTTTAGACTAAAAAGGATTAAAAAGCAGGAGAAAGTTTCCCACATTGTTGGATCCTTCTTTTATGGGTTAAAAAAGTTCAAACGGCATGAGTTTTATTATTTAATATATTATATTTAATTTAATATTTTGTTTAACCTGTTTAAGGCTTAACAATTTTTTTTCAATTAATTCTACCTAAAATCCCTAAACATATTTTCCTCTGTGTGGTAATAGATGAAATTCCTAGAGCTCCACTGCGCCGCCTATTCATGTTGCTAGCCAATAAAATCCAATACTCCCCCAACCGCTTATAATGCCGGCGGCAATCAATCTGTGACCCGCCACAACATTATGGAACGTAAATCATAAAAATTGCACACACTCAAGGCGAATGAGCGAGCTGATTTTTCAAAGCTAAACAATTCACTAGTAGTTTTTCTTCCGCTCCCCTATGGCCAAGTTCCAGAGCCACGCACGGAGAAAATAATGAACGAAACATGGAAAAACTAAGCCACTCAACTCAACAAATGGCGGTATTTTAATATTCACTATTATGCTTTTTGAGCCATGGCATGCGAAAATGGGAATTGTGTGCGCTTTTGGAGCGTAAAAATTGAAATTCCTTTTTGTACAAAAGCCATTTTCATATCATTCATAGTTGATAATGTCATTGAGGCAGAGAGAGAGCAGCCGCCCATAAATAGTTGTCGTTGCGGTTGGCCAACGGGGCGTATGAATAATATTTCTGCGGCCATATGTACCCAGAATACGAGCCCAAGGAAGCGGAAAGGCTATTTCTGGACGCTGGCCGACCGCAACCATAAGTTTAGAGGGAAGGAAGCGTAACGCTCGGCAAGTTTTCTATAGAAGAAATATATTTTTATATTCCAAGAAAGGGATTCTTTCTGAAAAGCCCCTTTAAGTCGGCACTCTGCATGTGGCTGCATCGATGGGAAAACCGGATACGGATGCCTAGGGGAAATGCAAACAAGCGAGAGCAGCCGATTGTAACATTGTTGGCTGCCAACAATAACATTTGCGAAATGCATTCCGAAAAACAAACGTTTCAAAATTACATGGAAAATCGAGAGAGAGCAAAGTGCCTGCCGCTGGCAACTGACTGGGAAATGAAATCAATTTATGCCACAATCAATTCAGAAGTTGTGTGTATTTTGCGTACTGATTTGCGACACGTCGGGCATTTTAATTGAGTTTTCTTATCGCCACGCGAATAGAATAATTTTCAATACAAGAATAGCAGGAAAAGTGAGTGAGGGGAGTTGGAAAACGCACGATAAATATGCAAAACGCGAACGTTTCATATTTTTCAGGAGCAGGAACATCGAACACCGAACTCCTGTCAGGATTCTCGCACGCCGGCCAATGTGACAGAAGAGTGACAGCCCGGTGGCGTCTGATTGATATGCAGATGGTGCGTATACGTGTTCGCATATATGTATGTAACATTGCTCCTTCTGAAAAAAGGAAGTGTCAGCAACAACGACAGCAAAGGGACAAAACTAACATAAACGCTTGACATGACAGCGGTTGAAGATAGTGAGACGGATGTGGCAAAAGCAAAAAATAGTCCCCTTCTCAAACAAATCACATTCCGTTGAGTTGATGGGGACACTCGTGTGATTTATGCAAAATTATGTAACGACCGACAGCGACTTTATTAGCAGCACATTCCGTTTTAAATACTTTAATTGAGCCGAGTCATGCGCATCTGATGGGTAAATAGTTTGGCGCTTAAAATTAGCGACCATTTAGCACCGATTCTCGCACCTCATATGATCACAATAGAAAAAACTATAATAAAATCATGTTCAATATCACAAAGCTTATGCCCTTACATAATCGAGAATCGTGTGAAGCCAAGTGGGAAATTATTATTGCACACATTTTGCGTCATTCTCTCCTTAGTCGAGCTCGCAACGCGGCGTATGCGTAATTTGCTTGGGGCCTCTGCGACAGGTGTGAAAGATAGTTTTCCAAGAGAAAGAACATAAAGGTATTGCAGTTTGTAAATAGTTTTATTATCTGCAATATGAGCTTGGGGATTTTATCTATTGATAAACATTTAGAACAGTTATCTCTTTACCTCAAAGATTTGTATTTTAAATTTCAATTTGATGTTTCAACAAAAGCTTAAATGGAAAACCTTTCAAGACTACAATTCAGTTAGTTTAAAAGCACATCCGTAGAGCACTCTGAGTGGCAATTCATCATCAATAAACGCACAAGTTCATTTGGTGCTCTAAATTGTGAAAACACCTTTAGAAAAAGCACTCTACGACTGTCAGTTGCCTTCGAATGTCGTTAATCTCTCAGCTCTTCCACCTGCTCTCAGACAACACACAAACACACACCTCCTAAACCAAACCAGCTTATGGCTGACTGCCACACAGCTATTGTTGCACCTCAGCCAAGGATGTCTGAGAAGGAGCCAGATTGCAGCCCGTCCCGGAGTGAAATATTCGTACTTTTTATTCCGCTGACATTTGACAATTTATTTGCCCAACTTTGTTGGCACAAATTGCTCTGATGTTTTGGCAATTCGTCAAGCGAATTTGGCCCGTGTTTGCATGTTCCTTGGCTCAAGATGCACTTCGTTTCCCTGGCAGTAGTATTCGAGGGGGCATTAACACATCAGTGTTAAAATTTAACGACTTATCCCAAGAACAGGGGATGTGGAGTGCAGGGAAGGCCAGTGCGGTCGTAAAAGCGGGAATGGCGGCCGGAAGTTGTAAAATATCCGCCGCCATGTGCGAGGAAACGGAAGTACGACATTCGTATGGACAGCCGCAAGGGGGAAACGAGCCTGGGAACTGTTTGTCTGTTCGTTCGCCTGGCCTTATAAAAAATTATACGTTCGAGCATCAAAATTTTTATCGTCCTTCGGTTTCAGGCTCAAAATATAATGGAAACGTTGCAAGACGCCCACGCTCCAAGGCTTAGGTGCAGTTTATATCGGTTTCCTTGCTTTCACGTACACACCCACATGGCCGGCATCGTCATCATCATCATCTCTGGTTATCCGCAACGATGATGAGGAGTGGGTATACTTGGGTCTTACCCTCCTCCTCCTCTGCAAGTCTCTTCTGCTTATCGATTCAGTCGGTCTGCCTGCATGTTTGTCTATTTTGGCCATTCTGCAATATTTACACAAGTTGCAAAACCGAATTGTAAGTCACTTTCGGCAGACACCTGCAGGCTACGTGCTGGACATTTGAATGCGACAAATATTGGCTTTTATGGAGAGCTCTAGGAACACCAGCATTTTTTGCAGAAAATTACATTTTATATGATTAATCTTTATTTGCAGAAAAGTCTCTCAAATATGTATCTTTAATATATACAATTTAGGTCCTGGTGACACTTGTTATATTTATTTTGGAATAACAAAACGCTACCTAAACTGATTGGCAATCTTCATAAAGCCAAAGTAGCTCAAACTTAAAATATAAAAAAAACCCGCTGCTGTATTTTGTATTCAAGGCACTCAATATTATTAAATTCTTTGACTTTTGTCTCTTCAAAGCTGAATATTAAATTTATTACGCTCATTTTCTTTACAATGTACTTGCTGTCGGGTTGCAAATTCGAAATTGCTCTTCGCAAACTTGACACTCTCGCCAAAATAAATGCATAAACATAAAAGCACAACTATATATACTTGCCTGGCTGTGCATATTTACAAAGCCCCTCCCCTCGTGGGAAACTTACTCGGAATGCAATGATAATTTATACCGTGGAAGGAACTTTTGTTGCTGGGTAAAAATACCTTCGTCAGGGCTGTCAAGTCGGGGCGCTTTCTAACAAAAAAAAAGGTAACTCTGTTGCATAAATGTGCATTAATGGAACGTGAGTCTGGGAATCCTTGGCATTCCTGAAATATTCATAAGGCAAACGTCGAGTAATAAGATGGAAACCTGCATTCCAAAAGCTCTGCAGCTCTGCATCTCCGGAGCAGCCTGATGAGCTTGTCAGATGAGAAGAGTCCCACGAGCAGAAGAAGTAGGGAGAAGTATGCGCAACTCACCTGGGGAATCTGGCGGACTTGCGAACTGGCAGGAGCCAAGGAAACCGCACGGTATCCATCAACATCAACAAGTGCCGTGGAAGCTGTAGTAGTTTCTCCTTATTAAATTTCCCAGCCAGGGCAGCATGCAAAGCTGGGCAATCCGAGAACTTCTGCGCTTCCGACGGGCAAAACAAACGAAACCCGAGACTCATACGCCCCGTGGTCCATGCTTTATGGCGCTGCCCCTGTCTCCGACTTTTGTATTTTTTTTTATTCTTTTTTTTTCGATGGAACTGCGCGTGGCTTACACGGCTCTGGCTTGTTCGTGTTTCAGCCGTAACCAGCAGCTGTTGTTACTGCTCCTGGTCCTGGGTTCGGGTGGGTCCTCGATCTCATCCTTTCCGTCCTCGTCCTGTTACTCGTTTTGTTTCCGGATTGCCATTGTAAAACTTTTGCGCCAGTTGTGCAATACATAAGTTGTGCCATTTTAAAGCGAAGGTTGTTACAACTTGAACACCGAGTTGGTAATGGATAGGATGCGCCCCGCACTCCGGAAAATAAGAAATCATGTAATCAGGGGGCTGCCTTTGACTAGTGTCTGGTGGCAATTTCGAGGAAAACTTTGATGACAAAATTTTCTAATAAATTCTTTATTAAAAAAGTGAAAATATATTTATATGGAAATTGCAAGTATCTTACTTTATTTTCACTTTGAGCCATCAGTTCGGAAAGTGTTGGTAATTGGTTTCTGAGACTGTATTTTGTGGCTACAAGATTGATAAAGCGAGAGAATACTTTTTGTTTATAGTATCTTTCATATAAATCGTTACATTTTTGTGCCTTGTGTAGTCTTAAGTCTTAATAATCTTCAACGTTGCTTTGCTCCCCTTTCTTGAGGGTCTCTTTCCTCTTATTGGTTATTTTTATTGAGCTTATTCAATGCCGCTATAATATTGGCTGTCGATAACGCTCACATATCGGAGTATATGACGCGAAATAAATATATCTTTAATGGCTGTCAATACAGAACCCTCCAGCGCTGTCTACGCTTCCAGGCAATTGAGTCGCAGGGAGCCACAGTCAACATGGGCTTTGGTTGATCGGAACTCAAATACCTATGTGTGAGAGCACTGAGCATTTCTTCCTCGACCAGGATGTATAAGCCAATTCCAAAAGACTTATACCCCAGATTTTTATCACAAAAATACTACTATCTCCTTTAGCATTAAACCTTTAAAGGTTAAGCTTCCTTGTTTTAAATTCCTTAACATTTAATACCATTTTTCCCAGTGCATGTATGCGGTAAAAGTGCATTGCTCAAGGGCGTCCGAGTTGATTGCAATTAAATGGTCTGGACCGGGGCGAAGTCAGCCTCAATTAGCTCACATCAAGTGCAAATGAAAGTCAACTTGCGGTGAGCTCGGCCAAATGGATTTTTGGCTTTAAACGAAATTAATTCGCTTAGGAACTTTCGCCGCAGCGCAAGGAGAGAAGGCAACTTCGACGTGTCTGTTGTTAATATAAATTTATTTGGATTTTACGCTTTTCAAAAGTTTTCCCTTGATAAATGACCACCCAGGGCGATCTCTTGCCGCCGTCATAAACTATTCCTTTGATGAATGGCGGCGAGTGGATGGAAGGGCAGAGTCGAAGGACGTAGAACAGGGCTGGGGATGAGGACTCTGCATGCCATCAACATGCAACAGGAAATTCGAAAAAACTTTTCACTCAGCCGAAGTTTACTTCGGCTTTGTTTATGCTGCAGATTTGCTGTTCTCACTTTTTAATTTATTTATTAAAATATGTTTTGCGTTATTTGATGAAAGGCTAAAAACTCGAAAGACAGAGCCAAGTTTCGGCCTGATTTACATTTTTTTTGCTTTAGAAAACATGTGGAAAGTTTGGGATTTATTTATAATTGAGGTGAAAATTAGGAAGCTTTGTGAAGCCAGCTTATGCTAAAGCATTACGAGATTATCTATGAGAAAAATATTGAAAAATTGCACTGGAAAATACTCTCTACTTATTCTTGTATTAAATATTTTATATTTAAAAAGTTATTGGATTATTCTCCCTAAATTCCTTGGGTGACACGAAACTGTAGTTGACTTAATTACCTCAAGTCCAAAGGCAACTCGGGTTTAATTAAAGCGAATTGCGGCCATTACAATTATGCCATTGTCACGCCCCTCTGACGTTCAATTCGAGTTCACAATTAATGCTAATAAGCAGCCACTGCCGTCCGTCCTACCGACGGACTGACTGACGCATTAAAACGTGGTCAAGAGCGCATGGTAAATTATCCGCGGGACGGAGGAGCCTCCCTCGGGACGGGGACGACAACAATGCTGCTTGTTGACCCAGTTAGATGGTAAAGGCACGATAAAGTCACCAGGAAACCTGAAAACCCGGGAAACCCACGCGGATAGACAGCGGACGAAACGAGGAGGAGCCACACATAAAAAGGCGATAATAACAGTGGCAGAAGCGTGCGGGCCATGAAAACTTAAACAGAAGAATGCAAACCCACTTGACTTGATTGAAATCATAAAATGGAACACAAAATTGCCGATGCCAATGCCGAAAAGGGAAGCCGCGCACAAACTGACGACATAAAAACTAAACGCAAGAGGCGGCAAACCAGGCGGTTCTCGAATACATCAATCATAAGCGCCGCACAAGGATACAGTACAGAGAGCAATCAGCTTAGGGGCACTCAGAAAAAATCGAGTTGTTTAGCATTTTATTAAATATTTAGAATTGTTAAAGTCCTATGAGAAGACTGAATAAAATTGTTAAAAGGAAAATAACATTGAAATTGTAGGCTTTAAATTTTATATTAAAAGTTTAGCATGCTTACTATTATAATTGAAGAGTCCTGTATCCAAAATGTACTTATAACAGCTTTTAAATCCTATTTTATATACTTAAATAATATTAACTTAGCTAATTAATTATCTTAGTTTGCTAACAATTTTTCCCAGTGCCCTCTACTAGTGATACAATGCTCATACGCACTGTTGCCGCCACACATTTTTGTTGCATACTTTTCGGGTGGCAAAGTTTGTGTGCAAATGATTTTCATAAATGGAATTTATGTACGCAAAAATTGTTTCGCCGCTTGGTGCAAAGAGCATAAAGCAGCTCACTTAATGCCCTGCCAGGGAATATGGGGCATGGGATACTTATGAAGTACGGCGACGGGCGGGGCCACGCCCCCCGGGAAATGGCGAGCGGTTTGGGGACGGAGATGGGGCGTGCCAAAAAGGGGTTGGATGACAAACGTGCCAGGGCTGCATGATAAATAGCTGGACTGAGCAAACAAACTAACTGACGGCGGCACAGGACACACGTAGTTTGGAGCGCTTGGTCCTGTGGGATCCTGCGGGCAGCCACTGCTGAGCCACTGCCAGCGGAGTGACATACCGACTCCGGACTCCTGCACATTGGGGGCCGGACATAAATTCCGAATGCCAATTGGTCTGGCCCAATATGAAGTTACACAATTGTTTATTCAACACGCCACCGGCTACCGGCCACCGTCCAGAGTCCTCGGTGGGTAAGTCAATTTTGTGGAGCCCTGCGACATTTGTTGTATGGAGCGAGCCTTCCATCCCGGCTGATTTATGCTAATTAGGCCCACAATTAACTGGTCAGTGGCAGCGACAGGTCGGTAAATTATTTTACTTCAGCGAAACTGCATTATTCCGCCAAACAAGAAAATAAAATTAACACACAAATTTGGCTTTGCTTCCAACTCTGCTTGCTTGGCTCCTCTGCCCCTGCTAATGGCCAAAAGGCAGCCATAATAATCTTTGGCATTTATTTCGCTATTAATCTCAATCAAATTTAATGTCGGCCAAAACTCCCGGGTTGTTCTCTGCAGCTGGCTCATTCATTCGAATCGGCTGTGGGCCCTTTTGTTTTCTTATTCGGTTAATCTGCGGCTCCTTAGTTTTATTGGCAGCGCTTCAGTTTTACTTTGTCAGTGCCGGCGAATGCCCACAATATGGCCAATTAATATATTGCCGAGCAAACAGGTTAAATTGGCAGAGTGTGCTTAATTACTTCAAGTGATTAACTTCACTTTAACACAAGAATTGTTATTCTAAGGAGTGTACATTGTTTGTAAGTGCTTGAGTAAGGTATTTAGCAATTTTTAGTAAACAACTTACAAATAGTCAAATGGAAATATATCTTATCAGGGGTAGAATTTCCGGAAAAATTTAAAAGGCTCTTAGAAAAACTTAAAGAAATGTTTCTGAAGTTCCCTGAGTTCCCTGATTTTTTCAGGCCATCCCAGAACCACGGAGTCAACATCAAATGGCCGGAGAATCATTTGGCATTCATGCAAATTTCACTTTGAGCTTTTTCCCAGCCCAGCCCTGAGATACACGTTCTCACACATTCACCTCTCAGACTGGGAGCAGAGATACACGTGCACTGACTGCGGAAAATTCTTTCTCCTTGAAGATTGGCCAGAGGGGGATTGCTTTTTTCCTTTCGGTTCCCAGAAATGGCTGCCTCGCAGCCTGGCGAACCATTAAATTAACCTTGGGTATCGTTGTCCTTGCACGGTGGCCATGGACACCTTGCTCGCTTGATTCGCTGGCCATCAGCTGTTGGTCCATGCTGTTGAATGTCCAATTACTGTTAACATGCATAAATCACATCTGTCAATTATATTCGGTGCCCTGCCTCTATCTATTACACCACTCACACCATACACACAGATCCTGCATGTGCCACTAATGTGTTTCGCAGGCGGCAGCTGCGACACTTGGGCCTGGGAGCCCCAACTAACGTTTAATTAATTAATTCGCTTGTTATTCCAGCTACGTGCGGCACGAACAAGTTTTTGTAAAACATTTATGCCTTGTTACCTATTAGGGGAGAGTAGGGGCGAGCTCATACTGCCAGATGCTTTCAGTGGAAAAAATAAATGAAATAAAAATACAGATGAGGTTAGTACTAGGGATGTACATAAATCAAAAGGAAGTATTTGATTTGTTATAACGAACAAAAATATCGAGCTCAATATCATATCGGAAACATCGTTTAGATATATCGAAAAGAATCGAATTCGACTTTAAAATATCCATATTAATATATGTTATCGAAAAATACGGAACAAAAGAATATCGTTATAGAGACGTTAAAATATCGACTTTGTATCGACCTTCGCGGCAAATCTAGGTACAGTATCGATATATCGATATTTTCTCCCATAAATTTATAATACTCAAATATTTCTATTTATGTCTTATATTAAAGAAAATACAGAAAGTGTATTTGATACACTTTCGAATATCTGAGTTCCGAAAGAATCACTATTATTTTGACCGCAAGTGTGCTTCAATATTTATTCGAAAGCCAGCACGTTTTGTATGAGTATCTGCTCCCGCTGTTTGGATTCCTTGGCAGCAGCAAACACATGCGACACTTTTTTGCAGCTCTCATAAATTCTGCACTCGCTCTGAATGGTTGACAAAAATCATAAAAAATGGTGCCATTGCAATTCTCGTATTTTCAGACAATATTTTTCCTCTCGCAGAAAGCAATCTTCCATCTGAATTTTTCCATGTATGTAGTTTTTTTTTCAGACTTTCGATTCGTTTTCAGTCTCGATATTTGCCCTTTCTTTTGATAATACGAAGTTACATCGTCCAAGGGAATTTAATTGCATTTTTAAACATTGGTCCGCAGGGTGAATTGGATTTAACTGCCATGGAAAATGGCAGTTTTCCCATTTCTGTAGTGTGTCCAGCATGGGAAGTGTGCTAAGAGATGGGGAAAAGCATTGAATGCTATTTCATTTAAAGGGATTGGATGCCACTCCTTATTTTATTAACTGACTAACAAGAGGGGGAGTTTATAAGTAATAAATGTTACCTTAAGATAACGAAAGAAGGCAGCAATTTATTAATATAAATTTATTTAAAGAACATGATTTTAACGGAAATGAAAGAAATTTCATTTAGTTGTCTGACTTTTACTTGTTTGCAATTTAAAAAGGATATAATAAATATTTTTTATAATATTTTCCCCTGACAGAAACATTATTTTAAACGTTGCTTCACAAAGGGCTTAATAATAATCTTTTCCTTTCCCATAAAAACTATTATTGACAATGCCACAATCTGATTTAAAATATATATATTTCGTTCATTTCGCAATGGAAAATGAAGAGGAGCCAGAAATCCTTTCAGTAAATGAAAGGTTTCCGCAACTACAGCGAATCCCCAAAAGACCAAATGCATATGTGATGAGCAAGCCAGCTTGACTGCGATTCCATAAATACGAAATTATTGAGCTCTGTTGCTGTTGCCGCTGCTACCAATCGAAATCACATTAAAAATCTCCTCGATTCCGATCGAATGGCAACTGGAAACTGGCAACTGGCGGGAATTTAAATGGCCAGAAGAGCGCCAGGAAGTAATAAAAAAGTTTCATTAAATGAGTGCTCGCAGTTAATGCCAAGCGGCTTATCGGTCGCGTAATATAATTTCGTGCTCGGCAACGTATGGATGTATCTCTTCCCGCAACACAACACAATTTTTCAATGTTTAATAAGCCCTCCATTGGGTGTGTGTGTGTGTGGGGAGAAAGCAATTTACATATACATCGAGAACATTATAAACATTTTAGCGACAATTCCCAGTCATTATTGGCATAAAAATAGCCGGTTTAAGTCGCTGTTAAATGACAAATCGATAAGTGGAGCACTTCCAGTTCCACCACAACTCACGCAATCTTTGAGCCCCGAGCTTCCCGAAATCAAGCACTTAGAAATAAAAGTGCACTGCCATCGCTGCTTTTTTTTGTTGCAAATAGAGTGCAGCTGACTAAGCCGATGAAGCCATCTGCAAACAGCCAGAGAAAAGGGCAGCTGGAGAAAATGTCAGGCCAAATGGCAGTTGCAAGGCACTGGGAGAAAAATATTATTAAACATTTAAGAGAAGAAAATACTAGTCTCTATTTAAAAATAAAAACTTTTGTACAGTTGAGTAAGCAGAAGTTTGGAAGAAAACTAACCTTAACATTTTTTAAAACAATTTAAAAGGAATCTATCATCATACAAAATACTTAATACAAATTCTAAAATACTTAGTTCTCTTGGAATATTAAATTTTATAAGCTGCAAACTTAATAATCCTTAATTTCCCTTCAATATCTATAATCGACTAAATAAAACCTAGTGCCAAACCATACAATTATTGCCATGTGGCCATGTGCCAATAATGGACGACTATAACCTCTGTTTGCTAGTGACTAACTAACTAACAGGCAGCCCAAGTGTTTAATTAATGAAACACTACAGACGGCTGCCACTTAAAAGCTGCGAAAATCCCCACGAGTGAGCGTAAAGCTGAAAGTTTTCGACAGCATTTAGTGGCTGTAGCTCAGGTGGAAAAGGCTTTTAAAACTTTGCAGCTCTGACCTGACCTTTTTGGCGCAAGCAGCGAACACAATGTGGCGGGCATTTCATTATGTTGCCACCAAGGTGGCAGCCAGCTGCATAAAATTAAACATTTATGGGTGGCGCAAGTGTGCTTCGCAGTTGGACGGCGACGACGATTGCCCACCAGGCACCCCACGGCGTATGAGCAATGCCGCAAATCGCAAAAATGTTTTATTCAAATAAAGGGAGGCGGGTGGAGGAGAAGGGAAGAGGCATGTAGTAGGTGTAGATGGTGAGGCAAAGACTTTAATTAGTTTTCAGCACTGCGGTCGAACACAACAATTTCTGCGGTCCCGCTTTATCCTGCTTTGGGTCCTTTTCACGTCCTGACCGCAGTTGTTGCGGTTCCCAAGCACGGACACGCTAATGGCATTTCAATGTCCAGCGTTCCGCAGAGTTGAGTCACTGCGGCATTGATTGAATGATTGCATCGAACTGTTTGAATATGAATACCTTGCTCCATTTCCTGGCACAAGAAATGCGATATATTTGCATTTTATCGGTGAGTTACATTTTGAGGTAAAAGGAGATTAGGTTAAGAGTTTAAAACAGTTTAGGCTTTGAATTTTAAATAGGTTTTATTATGTAAAAGGATCAGAGGACACACAACTTAGAGAAGTATATATTTTCACCTAAAATTAAAGACTCAAGATTAACCTAGCTTGACCTAAAGATTATAGTTGAATAAGATCTTAGGCAAATTATCCTCGAGTCACAGACCAATTTGATTCCATTTGAATACCTCCGAAAACCGATTTAATTGCCGTCTTGGCTCTGCCAAAAGCCGTCGCCCGCTGACCACAGACAATGGCCAGGAATAGGGCTCAAGTCAGCTGTGAAAATGCAGGATAATCAGATCCCCAGGATGCACTCACACGCACTGGCGACACACACACATGCGCTTTGTTGCCTTCGGATGCACTCGACTCGGTTTAGATTTAATTTCACCTTCGACTGGGCTCTGTGATTCACATGATTCACTGTCTTTATATTTTATTTTTTGGCCATGCCAAAATTCGTATGTAGTTACCGAAAAGTAGAAGGATTTTCTGGTAAGCCTGGGCTGATGTCATTTGCAGCTTAGCTAACATGACAGTATCATTTTGTCATTTTGTCATCCATGGAAATCAGGGGAGCCCTTACTCGACTCGATTGTTTCTGCTGAGTCAGTGAGTGGCTTTGGCTTAGGGTCCTTGAATTATCTGCACAAAATTCCACATATAAAAGAGCAAAGCTCGGCCGACAAAATAAATGAACATGAGCGCCGCGTACTATATAGGATATTGGAGCGACAGAAAAAAAACCCGAGTAGTAATTCGTTTCATGTGAAAAATGACAACCGTCGGCCGGCTCTGGGCTGTGATTTGCTTTAGCAAGCGAAGGATTCAGCCGGGCTGCTATGTCCTTGCCCACCCTAGGCAAGTGAGTGTCGATATCAGGACTGCGGGTGTGGGCTGAATAGTAATGAGTCAGGGCGAATTGACATCGAGCGTTTCTTGTGTGCCTGACGGCAAGCAATTAATGTGCTTTATGTCCTGTCATATTTTCTTTGCGGGGGACAGGCCAACGGCTCCTGCCAGACAGACGTTCCTTTATTCGTTTCCAGTTGAGCTGGCTGGGTTCATCCCGTTTTTGATTTGGACATTGACATTGTCTGAGCTTACTGTATTTTTTGGGGCAAAACCGAAGCGAAACTTTTCGGTTGAACGAAAGTTTTCTGTAATATCCTTCTCTCCACACTCACTAATCGAATTTAAGTCGCATTTCCATCTCCCTTCGCCCTGGCGCGGGTGGTTCAAACTTTTAACTGCACCATAAAACAATTTATTATTCAATATTTGTTGGCCAAAAAGTTTTAATTGCAAAGTTTAGCCACCAAGCCGCAAAAATTCGGTGAGGCGAAGCCTCAACAAAAATTAAAATTCAGCTCGGAGGCGGCAACGAAAATTAGCTAATTAAAGTGGCGAGAATATCCCAATGACAGGCTATTCTCGGGGCGAACACAACAAGTGCGCTTAATCAATCAGTGCAATCAAGCATAAATTGTCTTGAAACAAAGCCCGGGCTAAATATTGTGATGCCATTAAGAGCCACCGTCAATAGAGAGGGTGCTGCGCTCGCCCAGATATCGAGGTGCTGGGCAACCGGAAGTGGATCCCGGAGCGGTGGCAGCGGAAACGGAAGCAGCTGCAGGAAGAGAGACTGAAAGAGAGACGGAGGGAGAGAGCGACTGAACTACGGAGGAGTCTCCAGGCAAGACACAAAAGCCAAAGCCAATGCCACTTAAGCTTGTGCAAACACAAATGCCTGACAGCCAGAGTGTTGGTCCTCCGCCTATGTCGCGTTCTCCGGTTTTCCATCGCTCAGTTCATCTCGCACTTCATGTGACAGTCAACAGTGAGCACTCGATACAGGTGAAGGCAAGGAAGACAAGGTTGTTTCCTCTGTTTCTGTCTGAACTTAGAATCTATTTGAAAAATAAATTCTAGTAAGCGAACTGCAGTTTTAATTAAAGTAATATAAGAATGCAGCTAGAATGCGAATAGTGTGCGCACAATATGCGCTGTTAGGGATCTCAAAGATTTTGTAGCCTCCTATTTTATTTCTCTTCTTCATGTTTTGCATTTACTTGTAAAAAGTGCATATTAAGCTCTTTTATAATGCATTATTGTCAAGTTTGGTGCTAAAAAATAACATTTTAAAATAAAACAGCAGCTATTGTGCGCACAGAATGCGCTATTAATCAACAATAGGAATTATATTCTAAAATGTTCTTAGCAATTCTTACTTTTTTAATTATAAATTTCATTATATGAAGACCTATCTTCGAAATTATTCCTTCTGTAACCTATTTTTTCGATTGGTTTTCCCTAAGTCCTGTATAGCCAGTACCCTCTGTAGAACTCATCGAGGCAAAGAGAACGAGCCCATCTTCATCGGCCTCTCATGGTGTGTTATCAAATTATGCAGGAACGTTATTATTGCGGCTTGTTTCGTAGAATATTTCGTGTGTTTTCGATGGCGAAATTGAATAACAAACACGCCGCACGAATCGCCCGCCAGGGGGCGCCAGACAAAGTGGTATTAAATTGCCACTTGAAGCTCAAAACCTCAGCGTGTGTGTTGTGTGTCTTGTTTGTGGGTGTGTGTGACGCTGCGTCTCGATGTGTGTGTGTGGGCGGTTGACACATGAGAGAAATGAAATCAATTTCACTTCAATTCCTCACATGAAACGTGGGAAATCTTATTTAAACTGCTTAAATTGGTAACGAGAGGCGGCGAGGCAGTTGAACTTTGATCTATGACTTGGACTCTACCTGAACTTGGTTGAGGATTAGCGTTTCCTTGTATAGATTTGCTATTTGACCTCTCTCTTAACCATTTGATTAGGTTTTAACCTTAACGGAAATATCTTAGATATTTCCAGAAATATTTTGTTAACAAGACATCTAAAGAATCTCCTGTTTTCGAGAGTGTATCCCCCTTACCGCTGTTCACAAAGAGAAAGCAATTTCCAGAATTAACAAATCACAACTCTCCGATGGCACTTTTGTAGAACCTCAGCCTGTTGCGGCTTTGGCATTCCCAGCGAGCCTGTGCAAAAACTCGGCGCTAAAGTGGGGTCGCTGCCAAAAGGCCAGGACACAATGCAGCCGGGAACCGAATGGTGGCAGGACGTCGCATTCACTTTGCCGGGTCTGCTGAGCGTTTGAGTCGCCGCTGCATTATCCTGTCAGCGGGTAACTATTTTCAGTCAACATTGTTGACATTTATGCGCCTTGTTGGCCTTGTTGGGAGCAGGACCAGCAGGAGCAAGAGCCGTAGCTGGCAGTCAAGAGGTCCTGTCGAGGCGGCTTACTCGGCGAGTAGCAAGAATTGCAGCGCCAAGGAGAAGAATGCTGAAAGTTAAGTGGTAAATTGGTTATTGTGTTGCATTAATGGACGGACACTGGACAAGAGCCCCAGGCCACAAAGTCCCTTGGGCGTTCACTTAGTGAAGGTTCTGGTTTTTTGGTTCTGGTTTTTTGGGCACAGCAAGAAAAGGTCATTGAAATGAATATCTCTAAAAGGTACTGCAAAATCAAGAAATCCTTGAGCTGCTTTCTATTACAAAACCTGTTTTAAGACATTACAAAATATTATTAAAACTTCTCTTACTTAAAAACGTGATTGAAAATATTTAAGAAATTGTCTTGAAGGTAAAACATCATAAAAGGTAGGACATAGTAAAACATAATATTATTTTTTGTATAATATTGAGGACAATAAAGTTTTTCGTAACTTTTGACTTTAAAGTGTGGCAGAACATAATGTATTTATTTCCCATTAAAACGCCCATTAAAAATTCATAATTTTCCTTTGTGTAAGTTGGTTTTGTCTGCGGTCCTGTCTCTGCTCCTGACTCCTTGACTTGGCCAGCATCCTCTGTTGAATCTTTTAATTAAGGCAGATGCCTGGGAGCAGCATCGCTTACTTTGTCTTCCCTCGGACTTTGTTTCGGTGCCGACGAAAGTTTTTCAATTATTTTGCTATGACTAGATTTCAGCAGCAGAAAAGATGAAGAAGAGCTGAAAAGAGTGCCGGATTTCTTTCTTTCGGATGCGACAAGTATTAATGATGCAGTCGCGGTTGGGAAAAGTTTAGTGAGAATCCAAAAGCTTTTCGATGATTTGAATTTGCTCGCTTCGCTCTCTGTCTCTCTGCTGATGATGACACATTATTTTCAAGATGCATTTCTGCGGCTTACCGCAAGCTATGCAGCTTTCATCTCGTTTTGACCAGAGAATTTTGCCCATTTGAACGAGTTCATTCATCATTTCGTACGAAATTGCATTTTAATTGAATTTCTTGGTTTTCGGTTGATGAAATGACCAACGGCAAATGAATCGACAGCATGGTATGCATGTTTGAGGTTTAAAAGGATTTAAAGTGAATTTTTCAAGAGAATAAATATTGCTTTTAATTGTAAAACAAATAACAAATAAATACGGTAAAGAATTCCAAGGATTTTGTGTTACGTGGAAGCTTCAGATTTAAGTTTCTGACTGGCTTATTCCTTTTGTGCAAATATTTGGCTACTGCAACTGACACATGCTGCCCAATCAGTCCGAAGGCAAATAGATTCCTCGTTCCTCGATTGCAGTTTACCCCCAATAAATAACAAAATTCTGACATTGGCAACATGGGGCCACTGGACAGCGTACGCCAATTTGCATGCCCAGGGCAAACATTTTCATTTTGACAGAGGCATTCCACAGAAACAGGAACAATACATATCAGCAAGGTCAGAGGTTGAGCTTGAGGTTGATGATGAGCATGGGCAGAAGCCACTCTCCTCTCCCCATGTCATGTCATTTCATTTGTGGCAGGCAGGTAAACCTTTCTACTAATACCAGGCTTCACTTAAAACCTCAACTTTGGTTGTGGGTTTACAAGTCGTATCCTCCCTCCTGTGGCATTTTGCATTTGTAATATTCATCTCCTACTCCTGTGAAATTTGCTTGAAAATCAAGTTGTAGAAGCCTTGAAATTATGCTAGAAATTTATGCAATTATATGGTAACAAGTATTGTTTGGAAATGTTTCAGGGGAATTCAAATAAGCAAAAATAGATAGAGAAAAGTTGAGGGAACTAATATTAAATATGTTAGGTTCTAAGAAATAAACTTAAAGCCAATTTCAAAAGGCATAGTAAGTAATAAGAAATTCTAAAGAAAATTATTACAAAACGAGAAAGAAAGCTAACTTCGGTAAACCGAAGTTTGTATACCCTTGCAGTCTGAAATTGGATCATTGAAATTCGATCCATTTTGGTAATGTTAAAAAAAAAGTCAAATTATGTAAATTTTACATTTTACATGTAGAATTTTACATTTTCATATAAATCGACCGATCCCTTCTATGGCAGCTATATGATATAGTTGTCCGATCTTAATGAAATTAAAACCGTAATTTGAAAACTATAAAAAACGACTATATCTCGAAGTTCGTTGAAAAACAGAGAAGTTAAAATTTTTTTTACATTAATTTCGCCATCATTCCTATGGCAGCTATAGGATATAGTTGTCCGATTTCGACCGTTCCGACATATATACTGCGTGCTAAAGAAATAAGACTATGCTGAAAATTTCAGCCCGATAGCTCAAAAACTGAGAGACTAGTTCGCGTAGAAACCGACAGACAGACAGACAGACGGACAGACAGACGGACAGACAGACGGACAGACAGACGGACAGACAGACGGACAGACAGACGGACAGACAGACAGACGGACATGGCTAGATCGACTCGGCTGGTGATGCTGATCAAGAATATATATACTTTATGGGGTCGGAGATGCCTCCTTCACTGCGTTGCAAATATCATGGCAAAATTATAATACCCTCTGCAAGGGTATAATTAATCTTGTGAAATTAGGAAGAATAAACAAAAGGAATTAAAAGGTATATAAGCCCCCAATTTTTTTTTTTTAAATCCATATTTTGTAAGTAGAGTTCCTTGAAATTCAAAAGCAGTCCCCTGCCACCACTCTCTTGAGAAATTTTCATAGAAAACTCAGCTGGAAATGTGGTTTTGCCCCCTTTAATATTCCCCGAAAGGTACACAATTATTATGCAACAAGTTTTGTCTGAGGAAATGTTTTTCGAGGCGGGAGGCAGGTCGGTAGGAGACTTGTTCATGTGGGAAATGTAAAATTTGAATTACCGCAACATCAACATGTCTTGCAAGGAAACCGAGGGGTATGAGTAATGTCAACACCAGGCTTTTCCAGCATTTCCCAGCATTACCCTAGCCAGGCCCTCCATTTCAGTTGCAATTTCGCCTTGGGCGCATTTTCCGCAGTTAAGCCAAAAAGGCAAAACGTCCTCAGGGAAGCCGTCGACATCAGCAGCAGCAGCAGCAGCAGCAGCCGTTGAAAGCTTATAAAGTGCAACAGCAATGCGGCAGTCCGTGTGTTTGCGAGTGTGTTTAGGCAGCTACGTGACTGTCCTGCCAATGGCCCCGAATGGCAGGCAGAACGGCTGGGCAGGGCGGGGCTAAAAGGGGCTAACGGCTAAGCGGTGCTGATGAAGTCGCGTCGAAAATGCAACGTTGCAATTTGCCAAATTGAAAACATGAAGCCGAAGGTGCTGACATAGCCAGCACTCGGCGGCAGGAAGGCTCCAAAGCTGCAAAGCTACAAACTAGCCGCAAAGTTAATTTAGCTCGCTCCGTGGACATCCTCCCGCCTCTCAGCTAACGCCTCCTGCATCATCATCCTTGGCAAAACGCCATTTCCATTGCACGCACGTCATGTAATAGGCACTTCCGCTGGCAAAATGGCAACAATGCGAGGGTGAGCTTCGGTGTAGCTCCACCAGGTCGGGGGTCCATCGTGTTTGTGTGCGAGTAATTCCGTAATTTCGAAACGTGCTGGCCAAGTGCACAGCCACAATGCCAACAACACTCTGAGAAACAAGATTGTAATCTTAACACAAACATTATAAAGTGTTACAATGTAAAACAATGCTTTTGTAATTGTGCTTTGAGTATTGTTCGAATACTTTCTAAATCAAAATCATTTTAGGAAACAGTGTAAGGATTACTTAAGATTTTAACAAGGTTTTGACGTTGAATAATATATAAATATTATATATTAAATATAATATTGAAAGGCTTTCCTAAATAATAAATTGCAAAGACGTTTTAAGGTCTTATTCTGTTAAAAAAATGCCTAAAGATTTTTAAGTTACAATTTCTTCAAGTGCAAAATCCCCGTTCACCTTCTATTTATGGCGCTGCAGGTGCGCTGGCCAGGTGTTTCAGTTGAGTGCAGGAAGAGAAGGGCAGCCCTCTTCCTCCTCGTTCACTGTCCATCTGTCCAAGAGGAAACCGCAAGTCCCGTCCAGTCATTTGCATGCCTCGACTTCGGCTAATGACGCGCCGCAGACTGCAGACTGCATCCTGCGTCCTTCGTCCTGTGAACTGCAACCTGCGAACGAACGGGCAGAGCTCACACGTTCGCGGCGCACTTTAATTAAAAATAACTACCGCTGATGGGCAAGAGCGCTACGACAGAGCCGAGCCAACTTACACATATTTTTTAATTAAGGGAAATATGAGTGGGGAGCTCTCCACTGCCGCTGTGTCTGCGGTGTGCATTTTGTCGATTTGCTTGCTGCAGTTTTCGAATAAATACTGGCGGGTTTAATGTGCGCATATTTCGCATGTTAGCGGAACATTACAAACGGGGTTTTAATCAAGGGGTTAGACTATGTGAGACTCGCTAATTAGTTCGGGTTCGGGTCGTGGGTTCTCGTGCCTCAACTGGTGCCACAAAGTATGCTACAAATTGCGCCACGCGCAGCAACTGGGGCGGGATCATGCGATATGCATGAGAGCTCAGGTGGGGGTTAATATTTAACGTAGTTTGTTCTATTATATATTCTACTTTATATTCCTGAAATTCTTCTGTTCAATTTCTTTCACTTTATTTTGAGATAAATATTTAAGCAAGTAAATTTATATTTTTTCTAAACTCTTTTAGCTTAAATTTGGCTGAAAAAAACCCTCCAGGAAAAGCCTTCAATTTCCCACAACACCCTTATTATTTTATCCGTAAATATATGCAGCCCACATGAGGCCAGGGCTCTAACACTTTGTATATCCTGATGCCGGCGATTTCCGCTGTTCATTTCCGGGAATAGAGTGCGTGACCCGCAGGATAATGCATCCGCATCCGCCTCGCCTCTATCTGCGCCGAAATATTCCCCTCTAATTGCTGCTGTCGAAATTAGGGAACGGACTGTCTGCCGGCTGCCTTTGGGGGGATGCTGGCAAAGCCGTCAATGCTCAATTTGAAATTATGCAAATGTTGACTTGGTTGAAGGCCAGAATGATAATGGCATTGTCGGGGCCCTGCTCCTGGAAGAGGACTGAGGCAACCGCTTTGCGGCAAACTAAACGCTTTGCCAAATGCAGAATTTGCATGGGTTTAATTACAACTAATTGTTTGCATTTTGCAGCGAACTATTTACATGCAGTTCAGGGCGAAATTTCATGTGGCACGGCATGTTCATGTAAATGTAAATGTAAATTCACTGTATATATACATTAATTAAACTTTGCTAAACGAAATGTCAAACAAGAAAATGCAGTTTTGTTTAATTAATTAAGGAAGGATTTGAAATCATGCATTAAAAATGAATTGCAAATCCCATTTTCTTCTGAAGTCAAGTACCTCACAGATCACTCTTTAATCAACTCAATATCCATTTTCCCCTCTGTATACTTTATAAACTTAATTGTACTCGAGTTCAAAACGCAAATAAGCTTATAATTTCAGCTGCTCGCCGAGTTGGTAACTTAATTTTCGATTTATGGCAAGCGAACGAAGGTCGTCGTCTGGCAAAGAAAAATTTGTTAACCGAAGTGCGCATTAAACTCTTAATCTTTAGTGTTGACATTAAATTTACAGTAGCAACTAAGCTGTGGGGGTGCCTCGGCGAGAACAAAGCAATTTCACAGGCCACCCCCAGGACAACGGCAGGACAAGGCAGGACACTCCAACGCAAACACAGCACACCATCGCCCCATCGGCAGAGTGGAGTTCAGGAATTTATTACCCAATTTGAAATTGCAAACGAGTGCGTGATAAAGTCCTGCTGGATACTGTTGTTGTGGCTCCTGGCCATGTCCTGGCTCTTGGTCCAGTGTTTTATTCAAAAACACCATTGTTTATGCCGCCGAGAAGAGGACAAACAAGTGCAGGCTGCATGCAAAGTCATTGCCGGTCAAGGTGCCTGGGTTTAGGCACTGAAAGAATTATATTTCGAGATGATTTTAACTTGGAACTGCCTAAAGTTAACAAGTATTATAACACTTATAAAATTAAAGTGAAAAGTAATATATTAATCACCAACTTTGCTTTAGAATATTTTTCATAACTAGGAATTGCCACACTTTATCCCCATTTCTTTCTGTACAAAATCCTATCTAAGGATATGGACCGAAAATAAACTGAACTCGACCATGTTAAGGGCAAAACTGTTGGCACACTTTGATGCTGCTTTATGCCGGCCAGATGAGATTGGCTTGGGCTTTATATAGTATACTATATCCGATACAAGCTGCAAGTTGCATTTTCTGCTACATCGTTGCACGTGGCAAGCGCCGAAAGTGTTTTCCATGCAAATGTCGAGAGCCATTTCAATGCAAATGCGCACAAATGGCAACGTTGTTTCATCCATCCCCTCAGAACCTTTCTACCTTTTAAATATTTTCCTTTTCTTTTTTTTTTTTTTTTTGGTTGGTGAATGCAAGCCGCCGAGTTTCGAGTCCTGGCTTTTGCATTTGACGTCAGCTAAAATTACCTTTTGCCCTCCTAACCGACGGTCATAAATTCGTGTCCCATTGAAGCATTTAAATATATTTCCATTTCGCATTTTGGGGCGAGATTTTCAAGAGATTTCCCACACCCTCGGCGTCGGCGGGGGGATCAGCGAATTTATTACCCGCAAATAAATTCCATGTGATACATTCACATTTAGGAATTGAAAAGGCAGCCGAGAAAAGGACGCTTAAGAATTGAATGAGAATCTAGATTTCGGGATTGCCGGCAGAGTGTGAAATTTATGTTTGTGGCATTTCTAAGGAATCTATTCTGGGTAAACCTATTATTATTTTCTTAGAGCTTAAAATTGGATCGATAAGTGATAGCAAAGTTCAAAGAAAGCCAGGCTAAAAATAACTAATACTAAGTAATTCTAAATACTTAAATCTCTTGAAATAAAAACCCTTAAACTCCCCTGAAAAATCCCCCATAAGAGCCATCGGAAACTTGCCGGCAACTCATTAATTTTTAAGCAACTGATAAGGAGCTATGGATGTGGAGCAGGAGTCGCTAGGACCCTCGCACTCAGGGCTAATAGGTCGGCAGGGGCCACGCCCAGCTCATCTAGAATTTCGAAAGCGATTCGCTTAATGGCAGCCAGCCATTAGCCTCGAGTGCCCGGCAATGTGGCCAAAGTCGCGTCTAAACTTTCCATTTGTTCCATTTAAGCCGCCATCAAATAGTAACTTTTACAACGTCTTTGCTTCTCTTTCCAGGCTCTCTCAATCATAGGGATAAAATCAACGGTTAACCGGCGGAGTGGACGCATTTAAAGACAAACAAAAGTGAAGCAGACGTGCATGAAGCAAAGGCGATGAGTCTGGCCCATCAATTACCTGGCCATTAAAGTTGAGGACTGCAGAGCAACAGGTACGTCGGTCAGAGATGGCGATATGTCGTTTTTCTAAAGAGGATTCTACCTAGCTTTTAACTTTTAAAGTTATATTAATAAAGATATGAGTAATTATTGCATTAAAAGAAAGAATCCCTTAGTTAAAGTTCCTTTTCTCATTCATTATTATTAAAAAAGTAATTTCCTTATTAAAAATAACCCTTTGAAACCCTCAAAAATATATTACTTGCTTTTAGCCCTTTTTTTTCATAAGTTGTTAAACTTCTGCTCAATTTTATTCAAATATTTTCAGTCTCTCTTTGAAATCAGTCTTAATTTCGGTTTTCCGCTTTGAAAACAGGTTGCTGGCAGCACTGTGGACGGGTAAATCCCCGGAATCCTGGTGACCCGGACCCATAAGTGGGCGCGTACGTGACTTAATCAGTGGACGCAGCAGGCGGGCTGAGTCCCAGCTAACGAGGCCACCGAGCCACGTCAAGGAGGAGGAGTTGGAGGAGGAGGAAGGCAGCTGGCAGAGCTGAAAGAGCTGGATCCTGGCCGCAATGATTTCAGGCACGGCACAGTGAGCAGCAGCAGCAACATGACAGATTGTGGCAGCGCCGCAGCCCCGGTGGATATATCCACCACAGCCGCCACAACGTCGGCGACGTCCTCGTCGTCGTCCTCGTCGGCATCCAAACCGCTGACCAATGGCGCCAACAAGGCGGCCACGTCAACAGCAGCCGGAGGAGGAGGACCCGGACCCACAGTCATAACCTCCAGCAGCAACAGTAGCCATCACCGGCAGAGCAATAATAATCGACCTGCGGTCAGTCCCAAGCCAGAGACCAGGCTAAGGTCTCCGGATCTGGGGACACCTGTGGCCTCCACATCCGCCTCTGCAGCGGCCTTGCCATTGCAGGCCAGCATCCAGACCCAGACCTTGGGCCAGCAGGAGAGGCTGGGCAAGACGGCATCCCAGCAGGATGTCGATGAGGTTGCCAGGCTGTTCGAGGAAAAGCCCGAGGCCTTTGAGAAGTGGCTCACGGAAAGAGCCCCACCGGAAGCACTCAGTCGCCTGCAGGAGTTCATCGAAAGCCGGAAGCCGATCAAGCGACCCTCGGTCACTTCCGATCTTTTTCAGCAATGGATGGCCGCCTCGCCCACCGTGCAGCAGGTAATTTATTATTAATTGAGATTTATTGAGAAAAATATGGGTAAACTTCTACAGAACTTAGTATACTTTTTACTTGAGTTTAATATAATTTAAAGACGTTTCTTTTTGCACTAACTTTATCTGAAATCTGAGAGGAAACACTTGACACTTGAAACGTTTTAAGCCCTAGGCAATATCGGAACCAAATACGTTTTTCTTCCAAACAATTTTACCTTAGCCCCCAAAGCCAAATAACTTTAATCAAAGTTGTTTTAGCACTTGTGTCCTGGCCCAAATTACTTTTTGTGGCCAAACCAGAGGGGCCTTATATTATGGAGACTACCACGGACTCTCCTGCCCAACCCATGCCTCCCATCTATTACGTCCTGGCCCGCAGGACAGCCGCCAAACAAAGGCGTTGGGGAAGTGGAAGTGCAAGTGCAAGTGCAAATGCAGCGCGCCAAGTGGCAGTGGCAATTGCAGTTGTTGGCGGCTTTTAGCCATCCTTTTCTGCCACTCTCGCGCACACAGACAGAGACACACAGGACACTAGTCGGGACTTTATTTGCCCAGCTCCTGCCACTGTTTGAACTACTATTTGTATTTGCGCTGCTTTGTTTCGTCCTGTTTTGTTGTACTTTTGGCACTGCTGCCGCTGCTGCTCCGCGCTGGATTTCCGCTTTTATTTAACTTTGTTCGCTTTCTCGCCGGGCGAATTAACTAAATTGATATTTTCACAAATTTCAGCTTGTCTTGTCGGGGGCTGCGTGTGATGTTCGCTAATTGGAAACACTCACACAGCCACAAGGACTCGCTTTTCGATTCCAAGTGGCACATTTTCACATTGCTGGCTTTTACGGCGCTCTGCTTATATTTAATTCAAGGCAGTAAAAATTAAATTACCCGCCGAAAATCGAAGGCTGCACATATTTTTGTTTTATATTTATCGACGAGTATTTTTCAATTAACTTTTATGTGGATATTTCGGAGAAACATAAAACCAAAAACGGTATAGTCTACGCAGTGGCTGACCTTTGACGTTTAAAAAAATTCGCAAACTGAAAGCTCATGTGTGGGATTTAATAAAGGTTGATTGGATAACGATGGCCTTTGATTTTTAGATATTTTTAGAAAGCAACTCAAGCTCAACTGCACGGAATACAAATATTTGAAGTCCTGTCTTTCAAAGAATATATAAATACGGGATTATATAAATACATCCCCTAGGATATACATTATTCTATATAATTTTCTACTCAAAACAAAAGTGTCTGCGAGCTCAATTACTGCCAAGCTCATTTATTTACTTATTTATTCGATTGCTCGTGTTAATGCCCATCAGATAGGTGCTTGAACTCGAGGACTAAATTGAACTCCTTTGACCCACTCGTTGCCCGTGCCAACAACTGCCATCGAGACAGAGTTTTTACCATGTTTACGAGTATTTCTGTGAAAAATCGAGCCAAATTATGTTAGATCACCCCGCTTACTCCCCCGCTTACGAACGACAACTTTGAGTGCTCCTTGACTGCAATTGGTTGAGCAAAAACACAGAAAAAATACCAACAAGAAGGGCTCTTCAGTGCCACATAGAAATCGGCACTCACCTGGCGCACTCTTGTGAATCAAAACTAAAAGCCAGTTGAAAGGCATGTGTGCTTTGTTTGTTTGTTCGGAGAAGGAAAAGCGGGAAAAGGGACAAACTAGGCCAAGCCGAAGTTAACGGGCAAGTGACTGACTGGCCTTTGAGGCCCTTCAGCCATTGTCTGGCTTTGTGAGTGCAATTTTGCCCACCCCCCTCGCAGGAGGTGAGCAGCAGGCAGCAGGCACCACGTGTCCCCGTCTCTCTGCGTTTCCGTTTCCGCTTCCATTTTTCGTTGTCGATATTGTCAATTTATTTAAGTGCATGTTACGCAATGCAAACTGCAGTCCCCACTCGAGGCACTGGCAGTTCTTAGTCTCAGCTGTGTATTGCCTGTAAATGTATCTGTATTTATCTGAGATGCACAGAGAAAAACTACAGGGATTTTAGGGGAAAATTTATTGGAATTTTTAGGTTTAAATTTTAAGAAAAATACCTGGGAAGGCTAGAGGTATTTAACGTAATATTTAAAGAGGTTTCTTTTAGTTTGGACCTTTTAAAAGGTTTCCAAATTTTTAAAAACAAGTTTTCCTGTTATTTTAGATACAAAAATGTTTTGGAATCAACCGATCCATTTTAGAGAGGGTAATATTGTAATTTGAACTGAATTTTATATTCATTATCTAACAAAATACCAAGAATTCTATTTTTTCTTCCCTAACTAAACTTGTAGGAGGCCTAAGATGTTTTTCGGTGTTTTTATATAGCTCCGTGATACAGTCCTTAAAATTTACATGCCATGCAGAACGCTTTTCCCATTAAGAGTCATTTCGTTCTCATGTTTTCACTTTCTTTCTGCAGAAAAAAAAACAAGAATAAAGAAAGCACCAAATAAAACAATAATAAAAACAGCACGAGTGCTCAACATCGTTTGTGGATTTTATTGTTGTTTCAGTGGGGAACACCCATCGCCACTGGCTGAAGTTCAAATTTACTTAACGCTCCGACTGACTTGGCTTTGTTTTCATTTCCATGTTCATTTCCATTTGCCAGTTTTCAGTTTCCCTTGCTTGTCTGCATTTTATTTAATGAATTTGCATTGCGCCCGCACACAAACAAAAGTGTTTTCCTAACTTTCAGCTCAATCCAAACACTGGCAGGGATTATTTAAAGCTTTCGACTTGGCTGTCCTTTTTTTGGGGTTTCTTTCCAAGAGGAGTTGTAATCACTTAATTATCAGTATAAAGTATAAAAGAAATGGGGGAAATTTACATACAAAAAAGAGCACTATTGATGACATTAATACTCCTACTGATTACAGAACTAAATGAATCTTTTGGGGATTATAAATGACAGAGGAGAGAGTTAGGTATTTAATTAAACAAATTAGCTGTATAAAATAGACAACTAAGAACCTATTTAATAAGAACAATAATGTCTTATAACCTTCTCGAATGTATTATCAAAGTTAAACACAAGAAACATGTTACATCATCACATAACAAGTAACAAGTTCTCTCTGCCAAATAAAAGGTTTTCCTTGTTAATTCGACTATCAATTATTTATTCTAGAATATTTTACACATTAGCTATAAGTACAGAAACAAAACAAACAAGATAGTTCCCTGACAAGTGAACTACTTATTTTTAAACACATAGCAATTATCGATATTCCAGGGCATGTGCCACATGAAAATGCTGATGGAGCCCAGGGCAGCACCGCCAGTAAATTGCTTTAATTTGTCAGTAAAAAATATGGGGGATTGGGAACGGTTTTGGGAATGGGCTTTGCCCTGTTTCTGGCGACCAGGATGGGGACATGGCACGCAATATTTCCAGCTCCCGGCTCGGTTAATTGGCCACTCGCACGCACACAGGATCGGGATACTGGTGTGGGACGGGGACTGGGACTGGGCCTTTTTGGTATTCAATTACCACATGGCCGCTTAAAGGCACAGCTGAACTGCCAACTGCAGCTAATAGTCACCCTTTGAGCCAGACCACGTTAACTCCCAAACGAAACTGGCAGTCGGGTTAAATGGCCAGGCCAGAAATCGAAAAACAGAAAAATAATGGGACGTGAGCCAAAGACAATGGCAGCCCCATTGCCTTAAATGCACTGTTAAATATTTAAAAGGCACTCGTGTCTCTCTAGTCCTGTGTTGTCCAATAATAATGGTGGCTAATAAAGCTATTTTTATATGGGAACTAATTAAATAGCGAAATTATTCCGCGTTTCGTGCCAAAACAAGTAAATTCAATTACTAAAAGGACACGTTCTGGCACTAAGAGAAACTTGGGACAAGAAAATAAGTAAAACGTCGTCAATATAAGTTTCTTATAGTTCGAAACTTAAAGGTTTCATCTATTTGAATTATTCCATATTAAAATATTTATCTCAATTATATTTTAGGTTTTAAAATAAGTCTGGTGGCATTATTTCTTGAATTTTGTTTCAAAAACACCACCAATATTTTCAAGTGTGTACATCCTTCGAGCTACGCCTCAATCTAAGCCTTCTATTAACGTTTATGGTCCTTCTCCGCCCCTTACTTTCGCCTGCAGAAATCACCGAGAAGCCTCTCGAACTCGTCCGCATCCTCGCTGCCCGAGTGCCGGCGGCATCTGATGGACCTGGACGAGGGCGAGCTGTTCATGGAACTGATTCGGGACGTGGCCAACGAGCTGGACATCGATGTGCTCTGCCACAAAATCCTGGTGAACGTGGGCCTGCTCACCCACGCGGATCGTGGCTCACTGTTTCTGGCCAAGGGCACGCCCACCAACAAGTACCTGGTGGCCAAGCTGTTCGATGTCACCCAAAAGACAGGTGAGTTACCAATCGAAATTCTCCTGGTGGCGTGCTCCTGGCGTGGTGGTGTCTGTGGGCGGGATCCCAGTGGCACAGGTAATCCCGCTTTAATTAAGGCCAACAATGCACAAAGCGAACTACAACACACAATGGCCGAAGGAAACAGCAGTGAATGAAGAATGAAGAATGGCGAATGTGCAAATGGAATACGGAAAAGGGACGAAGGGAAAACCTAAGCCGAGTCAAGTGCTCAGTGGTTTCGACAAGTGCTGGGAGGATGAATTGAAGGATCCTGATAGAGGCTAGAATACATGTTCGAATGACATGAAAAAGCTCTGAATAAATGGGACAAAAGTAAACACAATGGCTGTTGAATTTGCATTCGATGCATTTTAATTACGAATTGTTCTTTTCAAAATATAAAGTCGATTTTGGCTTAAAGTAATACCTAAAATAACAAGATCCAATCCCATATTAAGCCGACAAATAATCATAGTAAGGATACTCCCCACTTTAGACAAGATGAAAGGCTTTTTTTCAAAGTTGAAGCCATAATAGACTGTTAAACTCTTTCTGTCAAATAAAACTCGATTAAAATGATTAAATTGACCCTCTTTAAGGTGATTTTTGAAGGGTTTATGGCCTTGCAAAAGGCTCCAGTACAAATTGGCACTCATTAGCGGCCGGGCAAATAATTTCGAGGCCTGGCTTGGCCAGGGAAAAAGAAAAGGAGGGACTGCGAACGCATTAGCGAAATTAAGCTCAAACGGAAGCGGAAGCGGGCATTAAAAGTTTTCGGCAGTCCCCCGGCAGGCCATAAAACTGGAAAAGGTCGCTATTAAACGGTAAATAGATATAGTATGCTGGCCAGGAACGTGCTCCCTGGGTTCCGTTTCGTCCCCCACAAACAGAAATATTCATATGGAAGTGCGCTACATTCGTAATGAATCTTCGGTGCAGATCCGTGAGTAAAAGCCACCGCTTCCGCTACATAATTCAGTGGGGAAAATGCGAGAAAGATTAGAGCTGGGAAATGTTTGCAGGAGCAGCAGTGGGTGGCCCCAGCTACAGTTACAGATACGGATACGGATGCGGATGCGGCTGCGGATACATGTGAAAAGGCGCTGTGTGGGACACTGAGATTATGATTGAGGCGGGACCGGCGAGAGAGCTCATGCAAATTCACATTTGACTTCTTGCCCTCGGATTTTGGACTTCACGGGTGCCCGTTGCCATTATTTATTTATATATTATTCTCTCTCTCTCTTGCTGCTTTTTTTGGGATTTCTGCGAAGGCCCTGCGCTCTTGTGTATATCTTTTGCATGGAAGAGTGAATATTTTGCCTATAAATTTAATATTTATTCAGATGCATGACGACGGGCCCTTATCTCGGGCCTATCCTAACACGCTTTGCAACGGTTGAGCTAATTTTTGGGCAGTAATTCGTAGTGAAAGAGTGCTTTTAAATATCTTTTGTAGGGAAATTAATATTTAATGGGTTTGAAGTCAAAGTAAAAACTAGAAAAATACATATTTTATGGATAATAAAAAAGAAATTGCCACCGAATCACACTTTAAAAAGCTCTCAGACCATCCAGAAGATGTAACTGTTAGGAATGAAATTATCCTTAAAATCAATGATTTTTTATTCATGCTTTTTGATGGCGATTTTTTTCACCCTGATTGACTCGCGCGTTTGAATCTCTTTTGATTGCAGCACTCAAGGACGCGGTGACTCGGGCCAGTGCCGAGGAGATTATCATTCCCTTTGGCATCGGCATCGCCGGCATGGTGGCGCAGACAAAGCAGATGATTAACATCAAGGAGGCGTACAAGGATGCGCGCTTCAACTGCGAAATCGATCTGAAGACGGGCTACAAGACCAACGCCATCCTCTGCATGCCCATTTGCAATTACGAGGGCGACATAATAGGCGTGGCGCAAATCATTAACAAGACGAATGGTAAGGAAATCTTACAGAGTCTCTAAAGGATATATCCTTGTTAAGAAGCTTTCTATTCTTAGCACTTTTTAATTAGGAGAAAATATTGACATCAAAAGATACTCTTATTTCTATTAACTATTTATTTCTAATTAATTATTCTCCTTCTCAGGCTGCATGGAATTCGACGAACACGACGTGGAAATCTTTCGTCGTTATCTCACTTTCTGCGGCATTGGCATCCAGAATGCCCAGCTCTTCGAGATGTCCGTCCAGGAGTACAGACGCAACCAAATCCTCCTCAACCTGGCCCGCAGCATCTTCGAAGAGCAGAACAACCTCGAGTGCCTTGTCACCAAAATCATGACAGAGGCCAGAGAGCTGCTCAAGTGCGAAAGATGCTCGGTGTTTCTTGTGGACCTCGACTGCTGCGAGGCGGTGAGTTATTACACTGGGAAGAAATCTTATAAAAGGCTTAAGATTAACCGGAAGGATAATTTCCCATATTTATGACAAGTTTAAAGTCTGCTTTATAACTATAAATCAATCCTTAAGTTATTCAAACAGCTGGTAAGCCCGAAAAAATATTTATTCGTTAAATTTCTCATTTTCTGCCTGCGTTAGGGGTCCACTTTCTGCGTGTTTCGTGGTGTCCACTCCCCTTCACTCTACCGCTTCCCATCGATTGAGAAATTAAAATTAATTTACTGGCATTTTTCAGACGGTTAAAGGTCCTCGATGCAAATGATTTGGCTTGCCTTCGTGGAAGCGATCGCAAATTGTCGCCTCCATATGGCGCATGAATAAAAAAGTGACGCCCTGCGGTGACTGTGGTCACGCCTCCGCCTTGTCCCGTCCACCAATATTTCCATTTCCATTTCCGTATCCGTGTTTGAGCCGCCGCCGCCGCTGTCAGTTTCATTAAAATTGTTTAAACGCCACCGCGCGTCGGCCATTTTGTTTGTGTGTTTGTCAACTTTTCGCCGCGGCGACCCCAAGGAAATTAAAATGTGCAATTTACATTATGTTACTTCGAGTCCGGGGACACGACTGTGGCTGTGAATGTGGGCGTCGCCACGTTTTTTTTTACAAGTGTCAGGCATTCTGCCTGGAATTCTGACAGCAGCCAAGGGTAGATGTTTACGGGAATTTATGGATGGGGCAAGATTATGCCCCAGTCGGGGCAATTTTCATTACGGCTCAAGTTCCCGCTGATTGCCTGTCATTATTCGGAGGCGGCTGATTCAACTGTCGCGCTCCATTATGAAATTCTTGGCAGCAGCGGCAGCCGGGTTTCCTGTAAATTGTAAATAAATCAGCCAAATTGGAACAGGTTAGACACAAGAACTGACACTTGGCTATGGAATAAAAGGGAATAATTCATGAGGCAAAACACGTCAAAGCGTCATAACTTATTTTGATGTTTCAGTTTGTTAATGGGAAGTAGTTTAGCTTTAATCATAGCTTGATGTGTTTGTTTTTTATCAGAAGAAAGGGTTTTATAATTTAACAACAATTTCCAAAGTTTTTTCGTTTTATAAATAGCCTTCCCATAAAAAAATCTCACAATGCTTGTTCAACTGGGTTAAAGTGCGGTTCAATGCTAATTAAATACATATTTTTTGAAGAGAATAATTCGATTTTATTCATTGTTACATGCATGATTTATTTCGTTGTTAAGCAGGCCAATTATTTAATCAATTTTGGTACACTAAAAAAAAGAGATTATTCCTTTAAAATGTGTTATTATATAATTTCCATAGTATTTGCCACATTTTAAAGCAATTTATTATTTATTTATTTAGCACCTAACAAAAACCACATCATTTCATATTATTACACACAAAAACCGATTAAAAACCTCAAACATAGCCTATTTTCTCTGTAAAATAGTTCACTTTCATCCACTACAATTTATATTTACAATGAAGAAACCCATCATTGAAATAATTGAATAATATTTGCCCAACTAAATTGAAGAACACTACAAATAAGCCATTCAATTCAGTCGGAATGCAGAATGTGTGCCTACATTGTATTCGGACAATTATTTATTCGCACGAATCAGGCTTCCGGGGAAAATCCATTAGGCTCCACTTACATGTGTAAAATGCGAACAATAAATACGTGAACACGGGCAGGCAGACAGGCAGGATGACCGGGGACAATGGTGTTTTGCATATTCCACCTTGGCCAGCGGGGCGTATGAATAATGTCAAAGGATTCTCCTCTCCGCTGGGAATTCTACATTAAACTTTTAAATGAAATTGCCCACAAGAGGATGGCAGACAGATGTCCTGCCTGGCCTGGCCGCTGGCATTTGGAAAGACATTTTGCTCGGCCAATTTGATGGATGACTGCATTGCATTAAATTACCGCACGCAGCATTAACTCATCTGTAGAATCGATGGCCGTAAATATTGCACGGTGGAGCAACCTTTCTATAAATTAAACAATAGTCTTTCGCTTCGCTCAGAAATTATTATTATTAATTTGATATATGAAGTGCTCTTCTTGAGTGTTCAATTCGGTTAAATGCCATCTACTAATTAGCCAGCTGATAATGCAAATGCGTGTTCGGGTAATGGACAATTTATTAGCCCATAAAGCTGGCCCAAGGGGGCTGAAAGCGAGACTGGACTCTGAAAACTTGGCTGACGTGGCCGTCATGTGCAACATGTCAGCTTAATTATGCTCGGAAGGAGCGGCGCTGCAGCGCAATTTATCAACAAGTTGGTCGGGGAAAAGCCCGTTAGGAGTTCCATTAGTGGCAGCCACTTAATGTCGCCTCTCTCTCTGTCTCGTTCTCTATCCTCTCATCTACAGAGCCATTTGGAGAAGATAATTGAGAAGCCCAATCAGCCAGCCACCCGCGCCATCAAGTCCGCCGACAGCTTCGAGGAGAAGGTAAGTCCGCCTCGCTTCCGTTCCATTGATTTCGATTGCGGCAAGGAATCCCTGTATTTTTGGCAGAAAATGCGCAATCGATTCACGGTCCTCTTCGAGCTCGGCGGCGAGTACCAGGCGGCCAATGTCTCGCGGCCCTCAATCAGCGAGCTTAGCACCTCGACACTGGCCCAGATTGCCCAGTTCGTGGCCACCACGGGGCAGACGGTCAACATCTGCGATGTTCACGAGTGGGTCAGGGAGCACAATCAAATAAGGGCTGAGAGCGAGATTGATAGCACTCAGGCCATACTCTGTATGCCCATTGTCAATGCACAGAAGAGGGTGATTGGTGTCGCTCAGCTAATCAATAAGGTAAGTTTTGGCAGAAAATAATATTTCCTCAAATTTCGGTAACATATGGGTATGATTTCATATCAAAATAAACATCTATTTTTATGACAAATAGTTTAATTTATATTATTTTCTGTTAACAGGCCAAGGGCGTTCCCTTTACCGAATCGGATGCCTCCATATTCGAGGCCTTTGCCATATTCTGCGGTCTGGGCATACACAATACTCAGATGTATGAGAATGCCTGCAAGTTGATGGCCAAGCAGAAGGTGGCTCTCGAGTGCCTCAGTTATCATGCCACCGCCAGCCAGGATCAGACAGAAAAGCTTACGCAGGATGCAATTGCCGAGGCAGAGTCCTATAATCTGTACAGCTTTACTTTTACGGGTAAGTTGATCTTATGCTAGAAAATCTTTCTAAATAATAAATTAAATATTTTATGCCGCTCCAGACTTTGAATTGGAGGACGATGACACTTGTAAGGCAGTACTGCGTATGTTTATGCAGTGCAATTTGGTTTCTCAGTTTCAAATACCCTATGATGTGAGTCTCTACAAAGATGAAACCCTTTTTAAAATTATTTTAAAATATTTTCTGTTCTATAAACGTCACCATCAGGTCCTCTGCCGTTGGGTTTTGAGTGTCAGAAAGAACTATCGTCCTGTGAAGTATCACAACTGGCGGCATGCTCTTAATGTGGCCCAAACCATGTTTGCCATGCTAAAAACTGGCAAGATGGAGCGCTTCATGACTGATCTGGAGATACTGGGCCTGCTGGTGGCCTGTTTGTGCCACGATCTGGATCATCGTGGCACCAACAATGCCTTTCAGACCAAAACCGAATCCCCGCTGGCCATTTTGTATACCACCAGCACCATGGAGCATCATCATTTCGATCAGTGCGTGATGATCCTTAACTCGGAGGGAAATAACATATTTCAGGTAAAATACTTGTTTTTGGATTTTATTATTAGAAAAGTGTTAACAAAGTTCAGCTTAACCGCGTACAACGCGAACGCTGCGATTCTTCTTGTTGAGGTTTCGCTTGTTGGCTTTCCTGGCCTTTGCAGCCTTAACCTTCTTGGCCTTGGCCAGGCGAGCCTTGCGGGCCCTGGCACTACGAGAGCGGGTGGTGGAGGCCGTGGTGGAGCCGATCTTGATACGCCGCTGAGCTGTGTAGGTCAGATTGCTGATCCTAACGATTTTGCCAGTGCCCGAGGATGAAGACGAGGTAGAGGCAGTGGTGGACTCCGTGGTGGTGGATGCAGTGGTGGAAGTAGTGTCGCTTGATTCCGTCGTGGTGGTGGTATCGGCGGCCCAGGCTACAGCCACGAAAAGGACTGCGGACAGGACGAGGAGAGCGGTGGATGCCTTCATGTTGCTTGCTTCAATTGTAAACTGATATGCTTTCCGCTGGGCCAGTCCCACTTTTATACTATAACCACGATTGGCTAGCGACCTTCAATTAGCCAAAAAAATGTTGTATTTTCCCAAAAGATCGCTGAAAGTGGGTCCACCTTGACTCCAATATGATGTGAACTTTTGTTTGAACATTTGTCTGGTGTTAAGGTGACGTCATGGGTACAGGTGTTTCTGGGTTTTGGGATTTAAGAATAGAATTTCTATTTCTGAGAACCTAACTAAGCGCAAACCTTTTGTTTGCTTTTGCTTTTAGGCCTTGTCACCCGAGGACTATCGCTCGGTGATGAAGACCGTGGAGAGCGCCATTTTGTCCACCGATCTGGCCATGTACTTCAAGAAGCGAAACGCCTTCCTGGAGCTGGTCGAGAACGGGGAATTCGACTGGCAGGGCGAGGAGAAGAAGGATTGTGAGTGGAATTTAATTATTTGAATTGAATTTGACTTCATAATTGATATATTTTCTTTATTTTTCAGTACTTTGTGGCATGATGATGACGGCCTGCGACGTGAGTGCCATAGCCAAACCATGGGAAGTCCAGCACAAAGTGGCCAAGTTGGTGGCAGACGAATTCTTCGATCAGGGAGATCTGGAGAAGCTGCAGCTCAACACACAGCCAGTGGCCATGATGGACAGGTGAGTGTCTCTACTACTTAATAGCAGAGCTGCTCAAACAGGGCACTTAAAAACCTTAAAAAAACTTAGAAGCTTTCGCTTCGGGCAGAAAATAAATATTTTAATTAAATATATTCTTTACAGAGAGCGCAAGGACGAGCTACCCAAGATGCAGGTGGGCTTCATCGACGTGATCTGCCTGCCCCTGTACAGGGTCCTCTGCGACACCTTTCCCTGGATCACACCTCTGTACGAGGGCACCCTGGAGAATCGACGCAACTGGCAGGATCTAGCCGAAAAGGTGGAGATGGGTCTCACCTGGATCGATCACGACACCATCGACAAGCCGGTGGAGGAGTTTGCCGCCTGCGAGGACGAGGAGATCAAGGACATTGAGTTCACGGTGACCACGCTCAACTGCAATCAGCAGTCACAGTCCCAGCACGGCAGCGAGGACAGCCACACCCCAGAGCATCATCGCAGCGGCTCCAGGCTGAGCATGAAGAAGACGGGGGCCCTGGGCAAGGCGGTCCGCTCGAAGCTCTCGAAGACGCTCTACAATAGCATGGACGGCTCCAAGCCGAAGACCTCGCTTAAGCTCTTGGAGTCCCACGTCAGCGAGGATATGGACGACAAGAGTCCAACGAGTCCGTCGCAACCGCAGGCCTCCGGCAGCATGGGCCGCATGTCCGCCTCCTCATCCACCTCGTCCGCCGGCGGAGCCGCTGGACAGGTCCCGATGGGGGACAAGTCCAAGAAGCGCTCCAAGCTGTGTGCGCTCTTATGACGAAAGCCGTCCAATTAGAATATGGCGACCCCCTCCAGCACGACGGGCAGTGAGACTGACCACAAGTGCGGAGGGGGGCTGACCGAGTTCTAATTGGCGTCGATTTTTGCGAAAAATTCAAACTAAATTGTTGCTCCTACCTGTATCTATTGGCCAATGTTTACGCATTCAAATCCGATTAAGTTTGGCAGGTTTTTATTGGTAAAATGACACTTTTTCGAGGAAAAGAGGTTTTTTAATGAAATTTATTCTCATTTCTGGAAGTTATTAGAGATTTTGGGTTTTTAAACTTTTTTCTATAAGAAAAAAAATATTTTTTTAAGATTGAAAAGCAAAAGGATTTCTTCTCAAAGTTTTTTCGAAGCACAATCAAAATTGAGAACTAGAAGAAAGTGAAATTTTACCAATAAAAACTGAAGGACAGTAGAATCGGAATCGAAAATCGTGAACAGAGGGTGTATGTATATGTTTGATATATGTTTTAAGTACTATAACTATCCATATACAAGAGGGCGAGCATTAGGCAGAAGCAAATGCAGTTGCAATATTAAGCATAAGTGAATGTCAAAATATGTGATCTATTTAAGGTCCCGAAGGTGCGAAGCCCACGGGTTGAACCTTTTGTCGGATACTATCCCCTCTCTCTATCTATCCTTCTATAGCTCTATGAATACATGCTAAATACTCTATATACATATAGATGTGTCTGTCGCTTTTAGGTGATTGTAAGCCGCGAAGCAAAACTAACTAAGTAGATCCAACTAAACTAGCTAAGAGTGTACGTAGTCACCCTAACCAAATCGTGCTAGTCAAAACGTATGAAATACTATAGAAAACCAGAGAAGGAAACCCTATTTAAGGAGAACTTGTGAGAGGCTATCGGGCATCAGGAATCGACAGTGATCACCATTAGTCCTAGCCAGTGATCGGCTTGAGATCTACTTTATAGCTCTACTAATGAATAATAAACTAACGACTACTAATTAAAAACTTATATCTGTATGCACAGAGCGAGTGCTAAACGTACTGTATTTACGTAGCAAACTATAGCAATATTATATGATATTTCCCACAAGAAGCAACTCGATTGTGGGCACAGCACAAATATGGATTAATTGAACTCTGCGTAGACAGAGGAGGAATGAGAAAACATTTCGTACTATGTTTGGATTGTATAAATATAAATATTAGCCTAAAGATAGACGACAGCAGTCAATTTTTGAACTCGAACTCAAACAAAATACGAATACGAATACGATAAATATTTGGCAAATAATAATCGCACTCGGTTAAATACGATTAATCCGGTCCCACACTCTCCTAGTTGTTGCAATGAAGTTTACTTTATCTGTGTGTACGTGTACAAAGCAAACTATATACTATAGAGCATAAAAATAAACCTATACATAAACTAAATATAATATATACGGAACATATATACGGAATATTTACATGTGACTAATGTAACTATAACTGAATTGCTTAGACTTAACGTGTTTAAGGGCATCTCATTATTTTTATTACTGGTCTGCGTGTGCTAATCAAATTCTGGCTACTAAATGTCCAACAAACGATCAAGTTTTGCAACTATTTTTCTAGTTACTCTGCCGCTCGCTTGAAAATCAAAATCAAAAGATCAAGACCGATTCAAAAGTCCACACATTGATTTAGTTGTGACAATTAAGTGTGTATATTCCTTCGGAGTTTCGTTGCTTGTTTCTGTTCCCACAACGATCTAAGAGTTATTCACATTTGTTTACCTAACTATGTAAGACTTGCAATTGAATCAAAAATAAAAATCACACCATTGGGAATTACTCTAAGCTGTGTGTTTTCTTCTTTCTTTCGGGGAGAGTGCGTAAGAATTTAGCGATTAAAAATTATATTTCTTATATATTTAATGTTGATCATAATCAAACTATATATATATTTTTTAATTTTATTTGAAAGTAAAAAAACCCTTGATTTTTTCTTGTTTTATTTTCTAATTTCATAAAAAATTTAAAATTTCCGCTCACTAATATCCAGTGTTGATCAATTTACTGTTTTTGAAAACGGTTTGAGTCTGCGCTAGACCTCTATTCCAGTTCTACACCCGTAAAGCTTTAAATGCAGAAAAATATGCTTTGGTCACACTGGGTTGAATCAGCTGATTTTTCCAAAACAAACCAACACGTGAAATATTGAAAACGTAAATAAATTCTTATTTTAAAGAGATTTTAAAGAATTTGAGGCGAAAGATGTCATCAGAGGATGAACTGTCATCGGCCTCAGAGCAGGAGGAAAGCAGCAGTGAAGAAGAAACTCAGGTAGGATGGTTCTCATTAAATATATTTCCTTTAATTGGTATTTATTAAACCCCTGCTTAAATTTGCATTCTTCCAGAATGCCATTCGCCAGGACCTCAAAGGCATGTCCTTCGAGGAGATAATGAAACTAAAGGAACAACTGGGAGCCAAGGTCTACAAGGAGGCAGTGCTTGGTGGCAAAGCCTCAAGACCCAAGAAGCCCAAAGCCAAAACCGAACTGAAACGTCTTAACAAAAACCGACCTCGAGAGATGTCCTCCCGGCGGCAGGTTCCTTTTTTGGGCGCCGAGCAGCGTGTGGAGAGGAAAAAGACCGTGGAACTTCGTGACCCTCGATTCGACGAGAAATCGGGCTCATATAACGCCGAGTCCTTCAAGAAGAACTACCAGTTTGTCACTCAAATCCGTGACAAGGAAGTGGGCCAGCTGAAAAAGCAGCTGGACGAGGTGCAGGATGACGAGGAGAAGCACAAAATAAAACACACCATGCAGCGACTGATCAACAAGAATGTGGAGGACAGAAAGTGGCAAAAGAAACAAAAGCAACTTAAAAAGGAGCGCGATAACATACAGAAGAAACACAACAAAGGAGAGCTGCCGCACTATTTAACAAAGAGTGAGTCACTTGGTCTATTAATTCAATTTCCAACCATAATTTGTTCCCTTTTTAGAGGAACGTCGCGCCAAGGAGCTGGTGGCCCAATTCGAGCAGCTGAAAAACACGGGAAAACTGAACAAACACCTGGAAAAGCGCCGCAAGAAGAACGCAGCCAAGGATCGCAAACGAATTGGCATAGAATAAGTGACGTTTCTTTAAGTATAAATGTATTTTTAACAATTAAACACAGTGCTCATAGTGAACCTAGCCCGTGCGCAACATCTTGGCCTCTCGCTTCTCCTGCAGCTCGCGTCTCTGCTGCTCCACAATGATTTTTCGTTCCTCGAGAAACTCGCCATAGGCCGCAGGATCGATTTCCCTAACCACCTTGATGCCACAGGTCCTAGCAATGCTAATAAGCATCTCGCACATTTGCTAAAGATTAGAGAAAATATTATTAATTAAATAGTTCCTGAAAAGAGCTATAAAACCCCTCAAGGGCTTACCTGCATGGTAAGCAGGGCATTGGGTGGATCCTGAATCTTGATGGCGGCTATTTCGTACAAATGCTTGAGCGTAATCATGCCGGCGACTTCCTTGCCAGGCGTCATGGTGCCCCTCTGCAGGCCCGCTGCTTGCTTCAGGAAGAAGGTGGCCGGCGGATGGTGGATGACCAGGTCGTAGCTCCGATCGCTGTTCACGGAAATTCTGCAAGGCAGCGGAACGCCCTCCTTCATTTCCGCTGTCTTGGCGTTGAAGTCCTTGCAAAAGGCAGCAATGTTAATGGCGCGCTGTGGTTCAAGGGGTGCAGATAAGGTATTATTTTGCGGAATACAAAAACCGGCTCACTCACCTGACCCAACATGGGTCCTAATGGGGGACCGGCAGCGGCCATACCCGCGGGTATATTCGTTCTCAGTTTGCTCGTGTGTGTCACGCGTTCCACTGTCTTTTTCAGGGATTTTAGTTTACCCGCCGCCTTGGACATTTCAATTGAATTTAATAATAAAACAATTGTATTTAAAGTGTTATGCAAAGCGAAATGTGTTTTGTCGCAACAGCTGACCACAGTGATGCCACCCTGTCTAGCTGGAAATAGCTAGATCAGAGACCAATTTGTTTTATATTTCAAAATTTTAATTATTCACCTGTATTTTCAAGCAGGCTTTTAAATAGTTAAACTATGAAATCAACCGAAAATAACTAAGAGCCTTTTAAAACGCAATCTAAATGTTCCATAGCCAAATTGCCGTGAAAATTGCCGACGTGCCATCACTGCCGCGGCCAAAAGCTGTCTTCCCCGCGCCTATCGGTAGTTATCGATAGCGATAGGCCGTGGGTGACGCAGCAGCCAGCTCGGGCAAGTGTACAAAATTGAAATCAGCTGCCAACTGAGAAGAAGTCAGAAATTAAATAACAATAACAAGGACGACCCCTGCTCCGCTTCGCTCAGCTAGGATTTCATCACACAGAGACAGGATGACGCTGCGTGGCTCGTACCGGCTGCTGGCTCTTCTGAGACCCTGCACGACGGCCAGACCGCTGCTCCAGCGCAGTAGTCACACATCATCATCATCGGCTCGAGAAGAAGGAAGCCAGGACAATGGTCCCGACAGTGGGCGAGATCGTCAGGATGGCGAGCATAAGGACAGCGGGCAATGGACGTTTGGATGGCGCAGTCTGGTCCGCTTCTTTGTGCCCTTCTCCCTGGGAGCGGTGGCCAGCGCGCTGGTGATCAATCGCGAGGAGCTCACACCCACGATAGCCGCTGCCAGGGCGATGACCAGCCGGAGGCGCGACTACAACTTCATTGCCGACGTGGTCGCCGGCTGTGGGGACTCCGTGGTCTACATCGAGATCAAGGACACGCGCCACTTTGACTACTTCAGCGGTCAGCCCATCACGGCTTCAAACGGCTCCGGTTTCATCATCGAACAGAACGGGCTCATCCTGACCAACGCTCATGTGGTGATCAACAAGCCGCACACGATGGTGCAGGTACGGCTCTCGGACGGCAGGACCTTTCCCGCCACCATTGAGGACGTGGATCAGACCTCCGACTTGGCCACGTTGCGGATTCAGGTGAGAAAGAGCAGCTTTTTGGGAGTGCAAGCTAATCATTCATCTCTACTTTCCAGGTCAACAACCTGTCGGTAATGCGGCTGGGCAAGAGCAGCACCCTCCGATCCGGCGAGTGGGTGGTGGCCTTGGGCAGTCCCCTGGCCCTGAGCAACACGGTTACGGCGGGCGTCATAAGCTCCACGCAAAGGGCTTCCCAAGAACTTGGCCTGCGGAATAGGGACATCAACTACCTGCAAACGGATGCTGCCATTACGTTCGGTAACTCTGGCGGACCCTTGGTCAATCTGGATGGCGAGGCCATTGGCGTCAACTCGATGAAGGTGACGGCCGGCATCAGCTTCGCCATTCCCATCGACTATGTGAAGGTCTTTCTGGAGCGGGCGGCCGAGAGGCGCAAAAAGGGCTCGGCGTACAAGACGGGATATCCGGTGAAGCGGTACATGGGCATTACCATGTTGACACTCACCCCGGACATATTGTTTGAGCTAAAATCACGTAGCCAAAACATGCCCAGCAACCTCACGCATGGAGTTCTGGTGTGGAAGGTCATAGTGGGATCACCGGCGCACAGGTGGGTCACTAGCGCAGTATTTAAGGCTTCTAGAGGACAAACTTCTAATCTAAATTCCCCTTTCTATTTATTTCCAGTGGCGGCCTGCAGCCCGGAGACATAGTGACCCACATCAACAAGAAGGAGATCAAGAACTCATCAGATGTGTACGATGTCCTGGCCGACAACAGCAAAACCCTGGACGTAGTCATCCTGCGGGGCGTGAAGCAGATGCGTGTGACCATCACGCCAGAAGATCCTTAATGCTGTCTTCCCCACCAACCGTTAATCGCAACCCTCACCTGTTAGCTTAGATCTATGACCAGATTGTGTTCGCATGATTTGCAATATATATATATTTGTAACAGAAACGATCGATCGATCCTGGGAAAAATCACAGAGTCCCAATCCCAAGCCCACTCCCAGATCCAAAACGAGTAACCTGCCTATATTTGTCTCTGGCTAACGAGTAGGGAAATTTGCATAGATCGAGAGCTCGTTATCAGTGGCCAATGGCCATTATTAAGGCGACACGACCATAAGTTAATCTACGCACCGTAAGGCACCAAAATGTAAGCATCTCTCCGACTGGGTCGATTGGGTCGTCTGTCCATTTCCGAACATCATCGATTTCTCTTTCATGGAAGGCGCTGTGCGTGTCTCTCGAATCCGTCCGTCCGTTCGATTGTCGTCCCATCCAACAACGACAAAAATGTATTTACGCTAATTGAAATATCTTGCGTTGCGATCAATCGATGCCATATTTTTTATAGGCCAAACCACGGCACAGGCGGCGGCAGCAGCGGCGGCAGGCGGCAGGCAGAGAGCAACTGCAGCAAAAGCGCCGAAGACCCAAATGCAAATTTCAATAAATTTATGCAACTGTATTCCCAAGCGCTTCACTTGGACGCCAGCTGTTTATACTCTTTCTCCGGAAAGGGTGTTGTATTAAATATATTTTTTTAATGGTTTAGGAAAAAGGGATTATTATGAATTAAGTTTATTTTTAAAGTTTGATATGGAGAAGTTTTGACTTAAAGATTAGTTTTTGCGTGTAATGATAGACAGGATATTATTAGACACAAAGGTGTTGCTGAACCTGTGCAAAATAAATGTTTTGCCACCTAGAGACATTTTCTTGTACATTCTGCCATGTTAAATTTAAGTTCTTATACCCGATTTCCTCCATAAATTAAAGGATATTAAAGGATTAAGAACATGCCAGCCCCACATGAGCAGAATATTTAGTTATTGCAGAACCTTAAAATATAACTATTTATGCTGTCTAAAAAATGGCCAAAGGAATTGCTAATCCTAAGTTTTGGTATCAAATTTTATAATTAAAAAACCTTTAACACCATATTCTAAATAATTAAAAAGAGTAACCAATCTTCGACTAATATAAATCCCCTCTTATTTTGGTTTATTTGTGGGTGACAAGGCAGACGATGCCGATGATGTTGCTGCTGTGTCCGGGGAGCTGCTGCTGTTACTGCGGCGCTGCTGCTGCTGCCGTTGCTGTCGTTGCGTGAAAAGTGAAATTCTTGTGATTATTAATTTTGTTTTCGCTTTTGGCGATGCTACGCTTTTTTAGTTTCGGCATATAAATTCGCATATTGATTCCGGCCAACTGGCCAATTGTGGCCGACGCGTTGTTTATGTGACAGCGGCCTTTATGACATTGTTGGCACTAAGTTACCTTTATTGCTTATAAGCCGCACGCATAAATGCAGCTTAAAGTTAATAAATTTGCCAATATTCACTCTCGGCCACGGGGTTAAGCAAACGGACGTCGGGACCGACCTCTCCTTTTCGATCGTGTAAACACTTTTTACTTCATTCGCTGGCGCCCCACGCTTTTGTGCCTTTTGCATTTCGCATTTTGCACTTTCTTTCTGCCATTTCCATTTCATTTTCGGGTCTCTCGGGTTTTCAATCCCCGGCTGCCTCGGCGCGCCGACTAATTGAAATATTTAAAATGCATAAAAGTATCGCATTTAAACTTTGCAATTAGTTTGCGGTGATCGCCGCAGTTGCTGTCGTGGGTACGGATATGTCGTTGCCTGCCGGTTGTTTGTTTTCTGTTTTATGTTTTTTGTTTTTGTGGCGGCACTCTTAAATTACAAACCTGTGAGAAATTTAGTCGCTGTTTTGGTTTTATTATGCCTTAGTTGAGGCATACACTAGGCAAAAGGAGGAGTTCCTTGACTATCAGGGAGTTTTGAGTAAGGAGAACTTGGAAAAGCGAATTAAGTTGGTTGTGAGAGGTTTGTAGGATTAATTTTTAGTAGTTCTTCTTTTACAACGTTCAATGTTTTATTTTAAAATTTCTAGCATTAAAAATACATTTTTTATTGTACTAAAACCAAGTAATCTATAAGATCTTCTTGGTAAATCGTCGAAAGATCAGTTCTATCTAAATAAAGCAGTTAGAAAGTTTACTTATAAAGCAATACATAATGGAGTGAATGTACAAAAAACTATACTATACCTAATCTTCCGATATTTCTTGATAATTTCCGGCAGAACATTAAGAAACCCATTTATATCTTTGTTTCCAAAGAATTTGTAATGCTTAAGAACACTAATTATACCATTTAAAATTATTTACTTATTTATCTTTTACTTTCAATTAAGAATTAAATGCAATAAATATAATACCCATAAAGTTTAATCAACAGTTTATTATCCCATTATTTCTAGCAGAGCATTTAGGCCCCCATTTGAACCGTAATTATTGCCATTTGTAGATATTATATATATATTATTTTGAATTAAGATCACAAAGTTGTAGTTGCGGTGAGCAGGCAGCGCCATCAGTTTTGTGGTGGTAATCATGTTCACACGCTGCGGCAGTTAGGCAAAAAAAAAAATATATATATATAAAATAATAAAAAAAAGCGGCCCCAAGCTAAACAGCTAAAAGCGGTAGGTAAGTGTTCGTGATTTGGCTTGGCTTACACTTTCATAAAAGGCGGCAATTAATAATGGACCGGGCAAAGGGCTTCCCCATCAATCGAACACGTTTAACGAGGGTCGTTTTGCACAAATTTTTGATTGAGTTATTAAACGTGGCTTTAATTGCAGAGACTGACATTTTGGTGCAAAAATCGTCGCATTAACCCAGAAATGTCAGTCCGAATGGACGTTGCTGGCTCTTTAGGCGGCTGACCCCATCAGACACCTAAATCAAGCGACTTTCTCGGCCGAGCGCTGTTCCCATGAACTGCTCACATTTAAACATATTGGCGGACTGCATGGAGCTGCATAAAGGCAGCACAACAAACACCGACACCTACACCTACACCTACAACAACTGCAACGGCATCGTTGCACAGGCAAAAGGCAACTTTTGTAATAGCAACAACACAGCAACAAACACATGCTAAACATTAAAGTTCATGACACACAACTGTAAAATGTTTCAGCCCCGAAAAAAAACTTTTACCGCCGATAATAAATGGCTGCGACTTTGCGCCCCCAAAAGTTCAAGACATCATCGCGCCGCCATCCGTCCCGCATGTGAAAAGTTCTCCTCAAAAAGAAAGACGGACAAATGGACAACGGAGCTGGAGCTGGAGCTGGAGCTGGATCTGAAGCTGGGCAGGAAGTCGGAGGAAGGCTGGCATAGATGAAAACGAAGCCAAGAGCAAGAGATCGGGGGCTCGGGCCGTTGGCCAATGGCCAATGCCACGGGCCATAAATCACTTTAATATGCCAAAAGTTACATAATAATTCTGCCAGTTGCCAAGCAAAGCCCGTTGATCATCGCCTTGATAATTGACAACTCTCTGAGCTCAGACTTCGAGTATAACCAATAAAAAACTACGCGAAATGTGGGTCAATCTGTTCTTATTGGGTATCCGTAATCCATTAATTGAGGTATTTCGTGGGCACATCATGTATAATTAAATAGAAAAATCATTAAGCTGTAACCAAACGAAGAAGATCAAAGTCGGGTTTCATTTTTATTACGTAATCATTTAGCTTAAAGACTAGAAAATACTCAATTAAAGATATTTGGTTTAGCCTTGAATTGTTAGATATTTTATTATAAATATTTTTACAAATATGGAAGTGTGTTTTGGGTTTCACAAAGCCACATTTTAATGAATTTGTTTGTATTATTATGATCTCTAAATACCAACAAAATTTACTACATTTTAAAAGCTTAAATAAAATAAAATACAATTTATGAGAAGGTTTAGCTACTAGACTTATGGAGTTTAACGAACATAAAAAATCACAATAGCTAGAAAGAGCATCAAAAACTAATAACATTAGTAATAATATTTAAAATAATTAAAAATTAATCTATAAAACGTTACAATTAATACAAAATAAGATTAAATATTTCTCAGTGCAAGGAAATCAAAAAATAAAATAATATAGCCATTCGCCGTCATCAATCCGTTGTCTAAATTGAAATGTGTTTTAATGTGCCATTTTATGCGGCGTGCCAAATGGTATTTTTTTTCTTCTTGGCGTCTGGGGCGCAGGCTAGGCTCGATGGCATTAAATCAACAGACTCATAAAAATGAAAAACACGAAAAATTATGATGATTACGCGGAAATGTGTGGCAACTGTGTGGCTTTTTGTGGCCACTGGGCTAAAATGCTTTATGAAATTGCACAAGTGTTGGATATTGCTAAATTATGGCGCTCAGGTTTTCCTGCCGTTTCGTTGTGCATTTTTCTTTCTTTATTTTTTTTCTCTATTTTTTTATTTTTTGTAGGTCGCCGCAGGGCGCTGTGCAGTTTTCATTATAAACGTTTGGGAAACTGTGCGGTGGAGAGCGCCTTTTTTGTTTTGTGGGTCAGTTTGCGCTTACACATCTGGCTTTTGCCACTAGTACGGTTTTGTAGTGTTGGTCAAATATTTGCGCCAGCGCAAAGAGTCATCATCATTAATAACGGATGGAAATTTCACCTGCTGGAAAAGCGTTTTGCGTTTGCCGCTTGCCGCTTACCGCTCACTCAGCTAGTATTTTCTTTATTTAGGCAAATCCATCAATTACGCAGCGCAGCGTCATTTGTTGGCTCGGAAAAACGCTGTCGAGCGTGACGAAAACAAGCTTCTAATCTGAATCTGAATCTGAATTCGTATCCAATCGAGCAACTTTTCAATTCGATTCGATCTGTCCTCTGGTATTGATTGATTTGTCAGCGGCTGGTCAGTGACAATCCCACAAATCCCAAGATTTATGTCCAACTTCAATGGCTAAATGTCTTCTGACCATTTTCAGACAAATTATGCATAGGCTGTTGAGGCTCAATATCATTGGAACTGGAATGATGTCATCGACGCGATCAGTCGATTAAATACTGCGCGGAAAATAATTAAATTCATGTTCGACTTGGTTTTACAAAATTGAATAATTATGTTTAAAATATTCGGGTAAATTCTAAGCTTCAGCTTTATATAAAGTTATGTCGTAATATTATATTTTGATTAGAAACCATTTATCTATAGATCAATTCAATAAGTTAAAGGTTTAAAAGAGATAAAAAGAGCAAGCGCTAAAGAAAAACCAAATACTCCTAATTATTTGGTAAATATTTTATTAACTATAACTTAAACTTTTACCCTAAAAGCTCATGATTAAATAGTTCCCTCTAATGTTAGTTTATAAAAATAAAAAATCTCAAAAACCCCTCAAAATTTCCTCAGAAAACTCATTGCTAAGTCGGCCACAAAGATTACAGAGTAGAAATCCGGGGCACCTGAATCATTTAATTGTTGCGATTTTTCACAAAATTGAAACATCTTCCGGCATGGAGAGCCAAGACAAACGATGTGTGCACCGAAATTAGTTTTTCGCATGTTGCTTGGCCCGAGGCGTGAAAAGATTTTCGCATGCAAGGTGCGGCCACTGTCTGCCAGCAGCAAAAACAACAGCAACTATAAAACAATAAAAGCAACAACTTCAGCAGCTTATAGCAAAAAAAAAAATACAGCAAAAACAACAGCAGCCAGAGCCAGTGGCAGCGCAGCAAGTGTTGCTCTAATTTATAAAATGTTTTTTGCTACCGCAAAAGTTGGCTGCTGAAAAAGAAACAAAAATCGGGGGAGAGTGATGGAAGAGGAAGTACCCTGAAAAATGAGGGAAAGAATAAGATGTACTTTATAGGAATTAGAAGAGTTTTATGTTTATTACTTAAATAAATGAATATTAATTAATTAATTAAAAATTATTCAAGATAGAACTATTCTTTGTGCAATAAAAGTAATGGAAAATACCTTTTCCAAAGTACTAAACGTACACTTATATGTAAATTCAAGAAATATTAGTTTAATAATTGAACTAAGCAGATTTAAGGCTTTTTTATTATCTCCAAAATACCCCCAATGCAGCTTCCTCTTATTTATATCACAGTCCAGGGTACTCGCCGCAAATTAATTGCCTTGCGGTTCTCACACACTCACATTCGCTCGTCTAGGCATGGCAGAAATTTCACTTCTATAGAAATTCCGGAGCTCTGAGCCTCGGGGGCTTTTCTTTAACACTTTTTCCCAGTGCCGCTGCTGCTGCTGCTGGCTGTCACTTGCTTTAGTTGCTGCTGTGCCGCTGCTGATGTTGCTGATGTCTTTTGCCTTTGTTTATTACGCATGACACGGCACACTCACACTCGCCCACCCATCATAAATGCCGTCACATGTTTTAATTAAATGCCAGGCCTTAAAAAGTTTATATTTCTTGTCTCCATTTAATTGAAATTACAAAACAAACGCGATAATCTCCGCCGGCTGGCTGACTGTCTGTCTGCCTATTTGGTTTTGGCAATAATTTTGGTTTTTACTATTTAGCCGAAGATGTTAGCACGTTGACAATGACACAGAGACAGAGAGAGAGACTTTCACTGCCCCTTTAAAAAAATGCGAAGAGTAAGTTTATGATACGGATTTTATGTTCTATTGACGCCATAAAGAAAGGCCAGTAAAACATATTCCATGCTCCGATGGATTGCGGTATCGATGGATCGCGTTTGTTGCCTCAGTCTTTTGTTTGGGTGTGAAATGTTTGCCGGCCTTTTTTTTCGGTTTTTTTGTTTGTTTTTATTTTGCTGCGTGGGTTGCTGCTTTTTTTTTTTGGTTTTTTTGGGTCCCATCGAACCACTTTCGATGCGGCCATCAATCAATTGCCAATTGTTAATGCAAATTGAATGCTGTTTTCATAAACAACATCCAAATACATGCGAATCGTCATTAATTTCAGCGCCAGGCAGCGGCTGGCAGAAAGCTGAAGCTCTACCAAATCAAGTCGAGCATTTGTCTCATCGCTTAAACATTTCAATTTCACTCGCAGCTCGCCGCTCTCAGCTCGCAGCTCGCACAGTTCGTAGTTTCTTTTATTTATGGCTACTAAATTACGTATCCGTGCTGTGCTCCCGATGCCGATGCCGCTGCCGACCAGGCCAGACCAGGCTTTGATTAATGATCTGGCCGGGCACACTGCCACAGAAAAAGCAACGGAAATGGGGGGTAAATCGGAGGAACTGGGCCCACTAACGATACAAAATGTACCGCTATCACCGCACAGTAGTCGCTGTGACACGAAAGTTACCGGGCACACGCTAATCAGGTTAATTGTCTCTCAATTTCCTGCAACTTGCCGCAAATGCATTTCAATGAGCCGCCCAATTTGCGAGGGAGGCGTTTTGGGATGCTGAATAAAGGGTATGGCAGCACTGAGGGGAAAAATGGGTTAACTAAAAATATTTAAAAAATCTCAATATGTTTTTCGACAAGATTAAATATTTATTACCCATTTTCTAGTTCAAATTCTAGTCAGGAAACTTAGTTTAAAACTTAAATTATAAATTTATTTGAAGAAAGTGGAGGAATTATGGAAGGGTTTAGGTGGAACTCTGACGATAAATTTATTCTGAGTCGATATTCTTCTGTGAATTCATTAAGAATTAATATTTGTTGGATAAATCACAGAATAAGCATCAGGAAAATAATAGGTTTTCATTGGAAAATTCTTATTTATTGGTATTGTGATCGAAGACTCATAAAGAAACCCTTCAAAATCAATATTTTTGAACTCGAAATAAGTTTTTCTTCTAAAAAACTTTTAAAATAACCTATAAATATGTATATGAAGTTATCTCTATTATTATATTACAATTATTACCTTTACTATTTAAACTTGAAGAACCTTTAAGAATCTTATATTTTTCTGCGTGCAATTATTCTGTTATATAGGCGTTTGTAAAAAAAGGAAAGTTAACATGTGCCACCACCTATGAATTACGGCAATTTAAAAGCAACTACAACCACTTGGACTTGCCGGCAAAAAGGTGCATCAACATTAACGAGCTGTTCATATTTCAGTCGATTATCTCGCTCTCTGTCTCCCTCTAGACGCTGCACCGTCGAAAATCCTTAAAGAAAAATGCACATATTTAACTAATGATGGCCACTTAACACAAACCCCGCGACAAATCAACAAAAGCCAACAGCAACTTTCCCAGACAGACGGCGTGGGTGCCCGTGCCCGTGCCCGTGTCCGCCAAACAATATTGTATACGAGTATATAAATATATAAACATAAAAATTATTAAATGCCTGGCTGATTATGCGCAGGCGCAGATGGAGATGCCTCGTTTGGTGTGTTTGCCTCTTGGTTTGTCCGTTTGTTTGTTTGTTTGTTGGCTTGTTTGTTGCTTTGTTGTGCTTGCTGATGATGTTACCTCCCAGCAGCAAAATGTTGCTGTTGCCATTGCTGATGCTGCAGATGTTGCTGCTGCTGCCTGATGACAACAACAATAATATTGTTAATGATAATGCTTATGAGTTTTCCTTGTAACAGCCGTTGGAGTGATAAACATTGGGCATTTGCAATTAGTAAATTTGTTACGACATTCGAAAAAGTCTTTAAAAGTATAAGTTGTGAGTTTTAGGCTTTTCAAAGTATACATAAATATTTAATATATTTTTTAGGATTTTTTTTTTATTATCAACATTTTTTTTAAATTTTTCTTAGGATTTATTTTCTTTGTTTCCTTTTATTTTAGTCGGACTTTGCCATCTCAGAGCAGCCTACTTTCCATCAGTTGACAGAGGCAGCTAATGCATTGACAGTTGCAAATCAAATCGTACATTTGAGTGCATAATCTACATATAAATTATGGATATATGCATTCCCACTCTTCCCCTTTCTCTGGCCATTGCCGCGCAGCTATCCATTTCCCGCTCCAGTTTGCTGAACATGTCTTTTTCTGAGCTTGTTCAGTGAATCATGGCAAACATTTCGCGGAAATCGCAACCAGCTATACTACAACAATAACAACATGAGTAACAAGCACCTAAGAAAACAAGAAATAAAGGTTTTTGCTGAGGAGTATATGAAATTTTAGATACTCTAAGCATAAAACTAAGCATAAATTTTGAGTCAGAACTTCAAATAATTTAAATAAAAAAACATTGAAGAATAGTAAATACTTCCACATAATTTAAGTTAAATAAGGGGTTTGCTTTACGTCGGGTAAATGTACTAAAATTAAGCCTAAAGCTGTCATATTTCTTAAGAATTTGTTCGTAAAAATTGACTAAATAAATTTCTTATAAAGCCATACAGCTTATACCCTCTGAAAGGGTATCACAAAACCCAAAGAGTCGTGAACTTTCCAAATGCCTGGATACATTTCATTTCATTGCGATTCATTTCATTTAGCTAGATTTCATTCGTTGTCCGTCCCAGTTGGCTGGATAGTCAGCACTTCACCTCCGATTTGATTTGCTGTTGGGTGAGCAGGGAATTTGAACCCACAAGTAGAACAAGGCTGGGAAATAACAATCATCTTATGATTTAGATTTCTGGCTTGGCGGCGGCACGTGTTGGCCGCCACAGTCTAATAAAGACACATGGCAAATTGAAATGCCAAGAGCCCCAATCCCAATACCAATCCCAGTCCCAATCCCAGTACCAGACCCGGCAACTTGTGTGGCTCTGGCCGATTGCAATCACAGTTGGCACAGTTTGTCTTCATCAGCTGCAAAAATAAGTTAATTGCTTGGCCGAGAGACAAAGCTGTAACTGCGGAGCTATGTTAGTCGCACTCCAGTTGGCCACTTGGCCACTTGGCCACATCACGATCGCTTGGCTCCATGACAAGGTCAACAACCTTCTTTCGCCTTGATTAAGACATTTTATGTTTGTCGGTTCTGTGGATATGGGCACTGGAATCGCTTTGGGAATGGAAAGGGTAGGGATGGCAAAAATATATGATTGATATAATTATTTTATCGATATTTAACGTGTATCGTTATAATCAATATTTACCTTGTAATCGTAAGAATATTGAAAGCAATAATCCATAAGAATTTGAGGTTTAAATGTATGTTTTATTGGTAAATATTTATTTTAAGATTTAAGGGAATGAAACTCTTTATAAGAAATGCTTGAATAAGAAGGTTTCTAAGCATATCCTTCAATAAATATACAATTTCTTTATAAACATCGATACAACGATATTTTCGATGTATTACCGATACATTAAGTACGACTTTCTTATCGATATATGTCCATCCCTAAGGAGTTGGAATGGGAATGGAAATTGTGGCGGGAATGCGAATGCCAATGAATGGCTTTCTTTTGTGGGGCGGTTGTCGGGACTTTGAAATGTCGAACAAATGTTTTAAACTGCGTGAATTGGCATTATTTGTTATTTCTTCCTCATTGTGCTGCTTCTCTCTTTCTCTCTGCGATTACTCCTCCCCCCTGATATTTTTTTTTGCCCGGCTCTTAACTGGTGAGAATTTGCCTGGCTAACGGACATCAAGCGGCGGCTCAGACGGCTTTTGGCATGGCTTCGCCTGGCAACAAATTGAAATTACCTCACATAAAAATTGTTTGGTCGAAATTGTGTTTTTTGGGCACTTTGCCTGCAAATGAAGGCGAATTATGTTGTTCGAGACAATTAAGCTGGAACACGCGGAAACAATTTGCTGGCTTTCGGGCCCAAAGCTAGCCGGGCTCAATAACAACAACAGCGACAATAACAGCAATGGGCGACAAAAGCCAATGACGGTTTTTTGGCCAAAACAACAACAACAACAGCGACAATAACAACAACAAGTACGCGCAATTTCAACGCATTGCGCAACATAATTGAAATTGAAATGGAATGGAATTGAACAACAACGGGGCAACAATTTGCAAAATCGACATTTAAATGTGCATTAACCACATTGACCATGTTGCTCTTTCGGCGAGCCTTGGAAAGTGGTTGCCCCTTTACACTTGAACAAAGGGAATGTCAACTGGTAAATTGATTAAAGAATTCAATTACAATTAATAAGGATTTTAAAGTATTTTTTAGGGTATTTATTATTGGTTTAGGAGGCCTTATTATAACAGTTTCAAACGTATGTATTTAATGTAAGTTATGTAAGTTATGTCATAATTTTGAACATAAAATATTTTTTATTTTATAATATAATAGTATTAATTGTTTTAGGATATATTCTTTTAAGATAAATATATTCCGTAAGGTAGACATTTTTGACGAAGTAAAAGAGGTATGCACAAAAAAGTTTGTTGCCTGAGTCCTTTGTTTAGCAAGGATTAAAAAACCCAAGTTCCCTTGAATGCTTTTTTAAAATGTACATATTAATGAAACCGAAATAATTTATGTAGTTTTGTTATAAAACCTTTTATAAAAAAGTAGCATCATTAAATATAAATATTTAAAATTTCGCATTAAGAATCATAGACAGGAAACATAGTTTATGGCTATTAGTTTCCACCAATCGATTTCGTGTAATATCCTATTAACTAAATTGAGAACAACCTTTAATGCATATAACCCCCCCTCTTACAATCAAGTGCAGCTTGCAAAAATCGTGAATAGTTTTCTTTTAGTGTTACTTTACAGCTCTAAAAGTGAGAGTCATGTAGACACACTCGAGACCTGGGCTAAGTACTTTCGCAGACAGCCCGCGTTTGGTCCCTGTGCTAACAACCCGGCTAAGAAGCTAAGAAGCGGCGTACCAGGCACCGGAGAACCAGGACCCGGCCCCAGACCCAGCCCAGCCCTTTTCATGACTTAATCTTATCAGACAAGCACTGGCATTAAAAATGCACTTCAAGGTTCTGCCATGATTATGGCTCTGTGCCTGCGCGCTGCTCATTTCGTTAAATGGTTTCTGTTGGCCCAAGCGCATAATTCATGGTTGCGGGATTACAGGATGAAAGGGGCGACGAACCATTGTGGAAAATCAGCAACGCTTGTTTGCTTGGTTTACAAAAAATAAGAGGAAAAAATTAAGTTGTTCTGCGCGGACATCAAGGTCGAGGAGTGAGTGAGTGAGTGAGTGTACAACCTCTCGCCTTGACCTCCGCTCCAAGTTCCCCCCCGGGTTGACATTAGCTTTAACATTTTCGTTTCGTTTTCCAACTGCCCACACAGAAAGTGGGATCGGGGGATCGGGGGAGGGCATTAATGCCCAAGTTTATGGCAGCTGCCACTGCGTTTCTCCCCGAATAGAAAAGCCAACACATGCCGGCTACTGTGCCGGATTTAAGCCGCTTTGGTTCTCCGTCTCCAACAAATGCGATTTGGCCCATAAAGTTTTGTATTAGCTGCGGCCAACAACAAGTCAATTGGCCTGGCTTTGTGGCTGGCTAGCAGGCGGGCGGCATTTGCCAAAATCCCGCACAAATCACATAAATCGCCGCTCAAATCCCGCACCATATTTGGCTAAAATGCCAAACTCACGGCTAATGCTCATAAGTTTCGCCGCGAGCGCTTCAAAGCCGCCTCGCGATCGCCGATTGACAGGCATGAGAATACTTGCGGTCGACAGCAAATCCATCCACCGATCGGGCCAGCCATTAGCGACATGTGGTTTCTATAATTTTTTTCGTAATTACATAAATTGGTAAAACGGTGATGGGAAGTTCTGGAAAAACGAAACTGCAATCGCGCGGCTCACAGTTTTGCAATGTTAATTGATACACTGGGGGAAAAAAGTGGTGGGAAAACTAGCAAAAAATTATACTAAAAGAGAGAGAATGTGATATTTTAAACAAAAAAATTCACCATTTTAAAAGGACAGTATTTCCTTTAAAATCTTAAAAAAAATTCATTGAGTTAATGGATTTGATAAATACTAATAAATACTTTGCACATTTTTCTGCTCTGTAATACTGTTGGGAAAACTTTTAAATTTGCAAGCCAATGAATGTCTATTCATTTTCCGAATTACTCATCCTAAAAGCTGATGAAATAAACAAACTGGTAATTGCAATTAAACAATTAACTTAACTAAGCAAAAATAGTAAAAAATAAGTCAGAATTATCTACATACTATTTAATTTAATAACAATTATTTACAGCCCCAACAAGAATCCAATAATTGTAATTCCTAATTAAGATGACTCATTTCTCTAACTGCATAATTGCCGAGGAAAAAGCTGCTAAATATTTATGCCAGTGAATGTCTATTGCCTTTCAGAATTAGTCAGCGAAGATTTGCTGCTGATGAAATACCCAAACGGGTATCTCTCCTCAGCGATGACAATCCAATCCCATCCAATCGCATCGATCGCACTCTTCCATCGCATCCCAGGGATTTCTGGTGGTAATAAATTCGATTTAAACGAAGCTCATTCGAGGCTGCACAGTGCGCACACAACTTAATGAAAGTGAGGCTGCTCTCGGCTGCTGGGCCAACAATTTATTAACATATTACCAACAATTGTTGCAATTTGATTTGCTTTATGGCCGCGACGTGCCCGCGATGCGCCGCCAGCGATAAGCAGCATCTACACATCTGCGGAGGAGCGCCCCGCCTTTGGTGGTGGAGATGCAGATACAGATGCATGTGGGGATGGAGAGAGCTCCAGGAGCTGCAGGAGAGGGGCAAACTGCCGGGCTTCTGCCCACGATCAAAAAAACAAGAAATTTCGCGTTAACTCGCCCTGTGTCTTGTACTGTTGGGTGCACGGAGCCAAAATGAGGTCAACTTTAAAGGTTTTAATATATATATATATATAGAATTTGAATATTATTCTTAAATATATATTGTATTAGTAAACATGATGTTAGAAGTTATTATTAACATTAAGAAGGATTATTATTGAATCAAAGACCTTTAATTGAAGTTACTTCCCATCTCCATCAGCTGCTTTCTTCAGCTTCTTTCTTGCGAAAAACATAGAACAATGGGGAAGACAGTGACCCAAAAAGGAGAAGCTCATAGGTCTTCCTATTATAGTTTTGTTTATATACAGTTTTTGTAAGTTTTATCTTTTTAACCTCTATTTCCTTAGCCTCAGATCATATCCAAGTAAACCTGAATTCAGTTCATTATATCACTTAACTCTTTTCTTTCCGTGTGCCTTGAGAAGCAGTCGAGTCAGCGGAAAAGGTTACACAATTCATTTCATTTGGTGCAAGGCATAAATCAAGGCAACAACAAGCGGATAACCGGCTGGAGGCATCTTCCATCTTCCATCTTCCACATATATACCATCTTCCTGCTTACTGCCGCTGCTTGCTGGGAGGTCGCCGAGGCTGACCAACCAACCGCCCTGTGATATATGATTTTGTTAATTTAGTCCAGACGGAACGAACGAGTTCGTTGCCTAAGTCCTTTGTTTTGCATGTGCACAGAACTTTTTTTTTGGGCGGCGAACTCATGCCGCGCTCTTGCGCAATCGAACTTGAAATGAAATCACTCACCGACAGTCGAAAATAAATGCGGTTAATTGAACGCCTGATCGTCCCCGACAGATCCCGGAGATGTGTGAGATGTGCCTGGAGGCGGTTTATCTCAAGGTTGCAGTGAAAGTGTTTTTACTTTTGTTTGCATTGCATTTCTGGCCAGTGTCCACGTCCATCCGTCGTCAGGCTCTTGTGTTTTATGACCTTTTTTTCTGCCAGCTGGGGCACAGCATTTCGCAGGCTTCCAGACTACGGCGCTTGGCTGACGAATTGCATGTTATAAAAGTGGTCAGCAACGGCAAATAAAACATTGAACAGCAGAGGGTAAGATAATAAGGTTTTATAAAGGGAATTAAAGGTTTTTAAGACTTTACAAAGACTGTCCTAAATATAAGCTCTTATTCTTATTGAAACATTAAGGAAGACTATCCTTTATCGATAAATATTTTCCCCAAAAATAACACTGCTTCTCAGCGTCAAAAATTTATAATTTGTGTAATTGATAAAAATCCAAAAGAAGCAAATATTATATTCTCTGGAATGTTAGATTTCTTAGATCCTTACCATAAATCATTACATTTTTACTACAATTATTTTTCCTATATTTATAACCTCCATTGTACTTGTGCCTGTGCATATGCGAAGCCAATTAATGGGCGTGAAAGTTTATTATCATTTTGCTCAAGTTTGCCACAGCTGAGCCGAGGCTTTTCAACGGGCTACCCGGCTTTCGGAGTCGCCTTCGCCTCCTCTGGTTTTTTAGCCTTGCGAGTGGTGTTATCGCATCGCGGGGAGAGGGAGAGATACTCGCATCGATATGCCAGTATTTATCACTTTCTGTTTGCTCTGTGTGGCAGCTGCGATAATCGCTGAAATGTGCTGAAAAATTGCAGCATTTTAATTGTTTAAGGCAACACTTGGACGTTGCAACTTTGTTGTCGAGTGCGGAGACCGCCTGGGCTTTTTCTCTTTCAACTTTCAACATCGAGCGAGCGCGCGTTGCACAATGGCGCTGCAGAAACGCATCATTCAACACACATTTGAGGCATACTGCGCTCTATGGCCAATTATAAGTTCATTTACCTGACAGGCAGCAGCGGCAGCATCGATGGCAGCATGCAAAACAAAAAGCGGGAAGAAACGTGTGCAGGCATGTGAAAAACATCGCCACCGCATGATTATCAGATTTTTAACACTTTCCATTTGGTCGCCGGCACTGTTGTTGCACAGCAAAAAATGTGGATAATTATTGGAAACGATTATCGACGAAAAAAGTGTCAAAAGAAAGGGTGTTTATGGAAAGGAAAGAGTGAAGAAGGTGTGGAGAAAAAAATTATATTAAATATTAAACGCACCAAGGTGTTGGATAACCAGTTTGAATATTAAAGTGAATTTTTATGTCTCAGAAAATGGAACTATTTTCTCAGAGAAGCAACATTAAAATATAATATTTTAAAGGATTAATATCCATGTTAATTAAAAAGGATACATAAGACTTTGATCATGAGTATTTTTAGTTAAAAAGTTTTGCATTGTTTTCTTGTTCTTATGAATATAAGCTAAGCTTTCTCCTAGAACTAGCAATCTTTTCTGACACAATTTTTATTCAGCTTGCATTAAAACTTAAATATAAGGCACATTTATGTACTGTATTTTTTCCTCTGCAGCTTGCCGTCTCTTTTTGCTATTACATTACTCTGTGGCACTGCCGTGGCGTTGCATTTGATTTGATTAAAAACCGCAGTTATCTGCCTCACTTTGTCGCCGGCCTGATGTTAACATCGACACTTTGTTGCCGCTACGGTCAGCTTGGCTCTTGGCTTTCCGACTGACTTTGATGGCTCTTACGGAGGGGGGACTGTTGGTTAACTGCAATGTAAATTGTAAGCCGCTTGTCCGGCCAACATGTAATCCCCATGCATTATGCGACACTGGCATGTGTTTTATTATGGCAAGGTCAGCTCATGGCCGGGGCCACCGACAAAAAAATATTATTAATGGCCTGGCCGGCTCGCGCTTTAATTAGCATTTCAATATTGAAAATCAATTTGCTTATTCAGCGCATCGCAGCATCGAAAATTGTGCTTCAGACAATGGCTTTATACGAGCTTTTGCGACACATATCAGATCAGAAATGTATAATGTATAATCTCAGCCTTGCAGTTTACAGCCAAATTGCAGGCGCTTTTGCCCCAGAGCCAAGTCGTGAGTCAGGCGGCAATTTATTTTCGCCGAATTAAATGCAAATTGACAGTTCCAATTGCATTCTAAAGCAAAAAACACAAAAATACAACAACATACGGCAAGAAAAATCGAAAATCCAAAATCGAAATCCAAATGCAAATCGTGTTTCGTTGTTGTTTTGCAATTAATCAATTAGGCGCAGCCTCGACTTCAGATTCAGTCAGTCACAGCTCAAGCTTTAGGTCTATACACTTGAAGAATGAAATAGACTAAAATATTTAACTATTTTAAGGAATAAAGTAATTTTTAAAAATTAATTTGTCCAAGAAATGTCAGGAAAATAATACATACTTATTTTAAAATAATTATACAGTGCATTCTGACCTTTTCTGACCACAAACTTTTTATAATGTAGCTTCCAAGACCTGTAAAAATATTTATCCAAAGAACCCAAAGCCCAAAGAATATTATCCAGAATTTTTCAAGTGCAATGACAGCTCACGGGCTTCAAGATCCAGCTAAAGCCCAGTCAGTGTCAGTGTGTCAGGCATCAATACTCGTAGCATTCCCTGCAAATCCAGCTCGGATGCGATGGCGTCGGATTCGCTGGATTCGTTGTCACCTCGAGGGAGCCGCCAGAACCCGAGACTTGGCACTCCCAGGCTTTTGCCTCAGCGGAGCCTTGTATGCAAATTCAGCTCTGTTTTTGTGGCAATCTTTTTGTGGGTCTTTGAGGCAATTTCTGGTGTGTTTTTTTTTTGAGCAATTGCCCGCTGTTCTGGCGATATGACGCCGCATGCATAATGAGCCTGTGTATTCAAATGAGAGTTTTACGCTTTGTTTTATTGGCCTTAAATTGCATTTAGCGTCAAATGTCCCGAGCGGCGAACGTAAATAATGCCAAAGAAATACACTCGCGCGTATTTTGCATTGCATTTGCGGCATGAATAAATCTTCAAACGACCAATCACTCAGCGGCGACGGGAAAGCTGCCAAAAGGTGTGTGACTCACCTCGGGAGATCTCTTTTTGCGACTGCTGCCTCCCATCATCATCATCATCGTCATTATGATTGTCTGTCTGGCTAGATATCTTAAAAATATCATAGCTGCGGGGATGAATTTAAACGCTCGCCAATTCGAACTGACGATTTTTGGGGGCATGTTTTTGTTTTGATTTCTTTGGCCAGATATTACACTGAACAAAGGTGGGTTAAGTTTAGAGATTGCTTTAATAGAAATAATAAAATTTAATGCTTGAGTTAAGGAATTGGAAAATTCATAGTATAGTTTCATGAAAATGCGTCACGAAATGACCTGTTTCGTTAATGAACGTACATTTATTTGTAATATATTATATTTACCAACATTTTACTCTTTTCTTGATAATGTAATGGGGGATTGTTTATCTTAACAGATGAGATGACAACGATTAGAAAGGTACATTTCCTAGCATATTTCTAAGGCCTTAAAGAAGAGGAATACCTCTTAACTATTCCCTTCTCTAGTATTCCCAAGGACCTGTCAAGAATAAACCATTCACAAGTCACTAGTCTATAATTTTCTTTCAATGTTTATAATTTCCTTAGATCGTCGTGTGCAATTCTAACTATAAACTGACCTTGGCCAGTGAGGGGGAACTTGCTTTATAGATGGGATTGCACAACTTTTGCATGTACTCGACGATAGACCGGCAGCGGCCGCGGCACTTCACACTCGATTGCCAGAAGTAAAAGTTTCGCACAGTTGCCTTTCCCACCATCGCCTCATAATCGAGGGATAATCAACCGGCATGATTATTATTTATGCAAACAGTCAATAAAATAGAAAATATATATCTAGCGTTACAAAGGAGATGGAATTATGGTTCATTTGAGCAGCGGGCGCGTTAATTGGATTACAAAAGTAACGCCCCCCCGTAAAGCTGAAAGCAGAAAGCTGAAAGCTACGTGCACGAGATGCAGATACCCCCGAAGATACAAAGATACAGATGCAGACCGATATCGATTCGGCAACAGATAGGGGCCAATGTAAACAGATACAGATACGCGCAGTGCGGCACATTAGCTGCAGTTGCTGCTGCCTTTTGCCTTTGCCTGTCCCGATGCCGCAGCCGATGCTGAGTGTTGAATCATGCAATTCAAATAGACACGAACGAAAAACGAGAAATCATCATTAATATATCAACAGCGTGTGCTTGTATCTTGCAGATACATTCGGCACACAGGCCACAGTACAGTGGGCAAAGTAATACACTTTTTGCATGACTTTTAAGTCAGTTAAGTCAGAAAAAGTATATGAAATATATTATTATAAAAATTGTGGAGTTGAAGTTTTACCATTATATTATTTTTCCCCTTGCTTGGTTGAGCTCTGTTAGCAATAGGATACAGGTGAACCCTTTTCTTTTAAAAAAAATTCATTAATCATTAATGGCTGAGTAATTGGACGAAAATATTCATATTTCCGTCGGAGTTTTATGAAATAAAGTGTCTTATTTTGCCTATAAATTAACCCTTTTGTACCACTGTCCATAGGCACTGCACGCGCGTGCAGTTGAAAGGCGTATGAATGACTTTGATGATTGGGAAAGTGTTTGGCGAATGCGTTTTGCCAGCCAGAGTGCCACATGCTAATTGCCGCTTTTTCGCACTTTGCCAGCTTTATTTGTATTTTGTAGTTGCTCGATTTTGTAATGAGTCATGCGTGCCTGTTGGGCAATCCTCCGCGCCACTGGACTGTTAATCCATAATTTATTAAAAAATAATGATTTAATTAATAATTTTACCAGCCTCCCATCTGCAAGTAAGTCTCCGCTGACGTTAACTGTTGTTAAGCGTGTCTGCGTTTTGTATCTTTCAATCTTTTGATTGCCCGCTCGCAACCCTTTTCGGTCACTTAACTTCATTAATTTGCGCCGCAGCGGGTTAATGGATTTTAAAATGGCTTTAAAAGGCATATGCGGTGTACAATGTTTATATATACATATATATATTTTATGGGGGAACCCGGTGAAATTTGATACCCGAAAAGTGCACGGAGTTGTTGAAAAAGTGCACAGCATGTAACGATAAGTAAGCAGGAAGAATTAATTTAAATTCGAGAATTAAATATTACTTTTAAATATTTATTGAGTCATAAAATGTATAAAACATATTTATAAATATAGAAAATAAATAAAAATATATTTATTTGAACTTTAAAACTTCTTTACTTTCTTTTCTTTGATTTTTCGTAGTTTTGTATTACAAAATTATTCATTCCATTAAATTCTAGCACCAAAAGCTATAAAATCTCGCTTAATTTTTCATTGTGTAACCTTTATCCCCTCCTCTTCAATTGCATAAGCCGCAAAGATCGCAAAAAATTGCCGAAAAATTCACAAAAATTACCCAAGAATGTTGATTAAACGAGGCTATATTGAGTTACACTGATAAGTCTGTCCAGGAGAGAGAGAAATGTCAACGGAATGCCAGTTTTCGGCAAGAAACCATCGATAAAGCAGATCAGCTTTCCATGGGGTCGAGGTGCTCCGCTCCGTGAAGTAAACAACATTTTTTTTGTGACTCTTAGAACTTGCTATACAATATTCATATATCCCGATTTGATTTATGGATGGAAACCAGCCACATGGCCATTGGTCTTCCTGGTCTTCGCTCCCTGGATTGGCAATCATCGGCGAGTAAAAACCAATTTATTTTATGCTGGCCCACAGTTCAGGACCCCGCCGCCAGACTTTCAACTTAATATATATGTATTTTAATGCATTTTTTCGGGTGAGACCGGAGCTGTGCATGCTGCAACATAATTAAAAATGCTGCCCCAACGACACCCGAAAAAATTATCAAGCAAACACACCATTGCACCCATAAATGACGTGCGGCTGTTGCATTATTTGCCTTTCTTTTGGCCAACAGCAGCAGCAGGCAGCCGGGCCATGTCGTTAATATTATTCGGCTTGATAAACTTCTGCCACAAGACAATCGAAATTACTCAATCACGTCGAGGAGGCTGGAGACGGTGCACTAAAAGAAATTTATTGTGAGGTTTACAGGCACAGGGAAATCATTTACAGCTCACATAAAAAGTGAAAAAGTAAACGAAGTAGCCAATAAGCTTTTATAGGGTTATTACTGGTTACCTAAGAAGCCAAAGAAAGATCTCTCCTGAAACTACTCTTTAGGTGTATCTTTTCTTTAGGTGTATCTCCAGCTGGAATTGGGAGAGCTTGCCTTAGTTTTTGGCCAATGTTTCTGCTGCATTTGTTGTTAGTACAACGGGCGTGCGTCAAATGCGGCCCAGAAAGCTGTCAATGCCGCGCCTTTAATTCCCTCGGGCTACGGGGGATTATGGGCCAGGGGCCCCAGCTTGCTGCTCCTCCGAGTGCCCTGAGGGAACGGCTCCGGGAGTCAGCTCTCTTGTAATTGATGTCAAATGCGGTGGTGCACCCACCTCTCTCGCTTCGTTAAATGCCAAATATAATTTAATAGGAAGTGAAAACAAGCAAAAGGGTACAAATTACACTGCCTGCAAAGCATAATGATTGATTTGTATCGGGCTCCGAACGAGCTATGAAAAATGGCAACCAGACAGAAAAAAAATCGCCAAATTTTGCCATTAAACATATGGATGGCGAGATTGTCGGCTGCCAATTTTCTGCGCCCAATTTCGTAAGCGCTTGAAGTTTGATACTCCGTTTTTTTCCCCCTCAATTTGTAGCTATCTCTGGGGCTGTGTTGTTTTTTTGGGCATTTCCGCATAATAACAATAATTTGGCGGACTGTTTGCCCAAATCGAGTTAGCATAATAGAGAGAGTGGGAGCTCCATGGCGAATCCAAGGCGTCTTTATTGTGTGGCAGTGGCAGGACACTGGCCAAGGCTTTAGGCCAGACTTTGGGCCGCACAATTGCAGTTATTTTTTCCGAATTGCAATTGCATCATAACAATCATCATCGTCGGAGCCCTGACCAAAATTTGCATCATTATGCTGAGCCCGAGAGAGAGTGGCTGCAATGAAAAATCCACATAGGTGGCTTATTAGCCGAGGATTGCATTTCAGTTTGTTTTTCCCCACAAAATAAATTCCCTTTGCGGCTTTTGGGAAAGTCGGTGGCCAGTGGCCGATATGCCTGACTAACCTGCAGCCATGTGGCCAAGAGCGAAAGGCGGGAAAGGTGTCGACGATTCGGGGGATTTTAGATTTCGGATCTCTCGAATCGCGCGAATCTCGGATATATTTGCAACTGCAACGGTCCGTGGATTGGCCACGGCTCGGTGGGTTTTAGAAAAGTTGTTTGAAGGTAGTTGGGTCATAACTTCCTTCCCATGTGCGCCGGGGTTGAGTCATCGTCGGGTTCGAAGACCTCTGTCGCCAGCATATAGCTTCTTTGTAACTCTTTTTGATTAGCAATCGGAATTGCACGCGTGCAGCTCATTTATCTGAAATTGAACTCGATTGGACACTGGAAAATATTCTGTTAAGCCCTTTTCTATCAAAATTATTAGCTAAACGTGCTATAAAACCCTTTTTCTATGCTTTTTTCCTCTGTGTACATCAGTTTTTCTGTGCTTGCGCCCACAACAAAAGCAAAGTGTAACAAAGCTGCGAGCGTCGAACCCTCATGAGTTTCTAATTGAAATAAATTGCTGCAAACTCCGGCAGCACCGGCAAAGGCAGCAGCGCCAGCATGCCCTTGAATTAGCTGCTGGCAACTAACTTAAATTCGTTTCAATTGCCTCGTTTATGCAACATGGCAGGGAGGGAAGCTGCACCTCATGACAGGCTGGAATTAATGAGCCATCACTGTTGACCTTGAGCCGCCGCACAGTACCAATCCCGCCTGCATTCGAATGTGTGTCAAATGCAACATGCAGCATGCAACGGAGGCACTAGCACCAGCACCAGCAACAACAGCAAAAGCAACACAAGACGTGACTAACCGACTTTCATGTCATAACTTTTGTGAAGTTCAAGTTGGTAAAACGCCACCCCCTTGTGCCGAGCCGAGCCGCCTCCTTTGTCTAGGGGCCGCTCAATTAAGGCGCATAAATTATGTGGCCGCCAAATTGAAATCGTAAATTAACATTTGCCAGACGCGGCCCCTCAGTCTCTCTCTCTCTCTCTCGCGCTCAGCGGCTGCAATAACTTTTACATTTTGACCAAATATTTTTGCCAATTTTCACTAAGCTCCCAGCCCACGCAGCCGACGCCCGATGGGTGAATGTTGAATGCTGAATTAGGGATGGGTAGCGGCTAGGGAATTCGATATATTTCTGACAGAAGTATCGAAAAAATCGTATCGAAATTGGGGAGTATTCAATGCAGATATCGATAATAAGAATGGAGGAAAATACCGTATTGAAGCTACATAATATCGAATATTTAATGGAGATATCGATGAAAAATGTTTTGGAGGGGGTTATCGATATGTAAATAGTTGGAAGATCGATTTACCGAATTGATTAAAAACAAAAATATTGGAACGACATTGTAAACAATATTATATATTAATGTATTAAGCCTAGTAAATTATAAAATTATTGAATTACAAACCATTCGTTATTAAATTGATACAAGCCGATATTTTTCACTATCATCTCTCCTTAAAAAAAATGCTGGAAATGAAATAGGCACACCGACAGACAGTCGGAGAGAAGGAAAAATTGTCAACGCCGAGGCCGAGGAAAAACGAAATGAAAATGGTAGCAATTGCCGTGGACATGCAACTTGGCCAAAAGTGACAGTTGCCAGTCAGTCAGCAAAAGCACACCAACTGTGTGTGAGTGTGGTGTGTGTTGAGTCTGCGAGTGTGCATTCCAGCTCCAGCTCCAGCTCTCATTCCCTCCGAAAGCTAGTTTGATATTTTTATGTGTGACAGTTGCTTTATGTTACAATTTCCAGCATTACTTTTTATTTCAAGTGCAAAATTTATTGCCATTTGCCAAGGTGCAACAGCAACATTGCAACTGGCAACGTGCAACAGTCATCGGGCAATGGGCAACAGGATTCCTGGCTACCGGCTAATCAGTGGCAATGTTTGTCGTTGTTATTGCAATTTTCACTGCCGCTGCCGCTGACGCTGCCCCAGCCGCTGCCTTCTTGGCTTTCACTAGCAAAAATTAGAAACACTTTTTTGTGTCTGCTCGGCAGGCATAACTCTGAATTAGTTCACCTTAGCCTGGGTGGCATTGTGTCGCTCATAAGAAGACGGCCAGGGGGGCTTTCAAATGTTGTTAGTTGAATTTATGGAATGCTCCAAGACGATGTCTGAGTTCGTTGGGAAATATATTTTGTTCATTATAAATTGTCTCAAGTTGGTAAGTCTTTTTTTGTACGAATTGCGTAAGTGAAAGCTCGTAATTTTGAAATGAAGTTTATTTATAAGATAAGATAAATGATTTGAAGGCTAAAGAAGTAGATAAAACAGGTCGGATAATTACAATATAAGTTTGTTGCTCAATCCATGTATTACTTCCTCTTATATCAAGCTATTGGATAACTAAACCTATAATTAAGATGTCTACAAAACCTGGCTTAATTAATTACCAATTTAGAATGTTTTCCGCTAGCTCTTAGGCATTACATTTCTTGGGGGTTTTTCCTGGCTCCTTTACATCTTTCTCATCTTCCAATTAGCCAAATTGGAGATGGAACTTCACCCTGTTCCAATTCCGTAGCTCCCTCATCTGTTAATTGCTTGATGAGGCTCTCAGATTGCCCCCTCAGCCGTCGCCGCCCACGGAGAAAGAGGAAAACAGAAATTAGCCTGAAAAAGCGACGACATTGCATAATGCATAAATTTCTTAGGCCAAAATACTCCTTTTAGCCTGGGCTATTTCCCTGAGCCAGGCTCTAACGCGAGGCTCGGGCTCAGGCTCAGGCTCTGACTCTGGCTTTTCCCGTAACGAGCCGCCGCCAAAACTGCACAGTTGGTAATATGAGACCGTCTTGGCCTGGTCGTATTGGCTTTTTGGTGTTTTGTCGTTTTGCCGTTGGCCGCTAGAGGTTGTTGCTTGGTAATAATGACAGTATGTGTCACATTGCAACCCACACGCATTCAATTTTACTGCCATGGGTAGGCACTGGGCGAAAAAAGGGGGTTAATCATTACTTATTTTGATATATCAGAGGTTGGAGCTCTCTAGTTTCTTCACTAAATGTTTATATATATTTATTTTAGGAGAGGAAAAGGCCCTCATTTTTGGCTTAAACAAATAATTACATAGAGTGGATAAGGGTTGAAAATATAGATAAAACGATAACTAGACCGTCTCTACGCTGTAAGTATTTTATTTATTTCCAGAACTCTTTACGCTGAACTTTATTTTATTTTCCAAAATTGTTTTCCTCCAAAAATATGAAAATCCCTTATAATTTCTCTCCGTGCATTACCAGCAACTACGACAAAGAGGAGCCTGCACCTTTATGAGCCGTTTGAACAGAGCCTGGGAGCTGGGTATTTTTTTTTTAAACTGCAACTTCAGCCTCTCGGTCTCGGCTTCGGCCTCGGCTTAAGTTCGTTTGGGAGCCCCTTTGCAGCGCGACTGTTGGCGCAAATTTGATCCAATTGTGCACTCATTTAATCGTGATCTTTATGCGACTGTACAGTTGGATGTGTTTAGCCTTTTATGTCCATCGCTCGCTTGATCTCCTTACATTTGGCCTGCGGTGGGTGACCCACATAATTTGCAGTCCCAGTTTCCAGCTCTCCTCCGCTGTCATTGTTTCATTTAATGGCAGAGCGCGCAATAATTATGTAAAAAACATGTTAAACATTTAAGGAAGTTAATTAAATGGAAAATATATGTTTATTAAACGAGCCGGGACAGCCTTAATTGCTTAGTGCTCGGGGGAGCCAAAAAAAAAAACAGGACTGTGGCCAGTTTGGAGCTGGAGTTAAGGCCTTTGTCTGATGAACTGGCAGCCGTGCGAAGGCCTTGTATTTACAATCAAGTGCTTTCCGGGTTCAAGATTTGATTGCTTGAAGAATGACTGGTAAAAGTCAGCCCTGAATTGCCAAGGCGATATGCAAATTGGTTGTCCTTATGCGGGGTATTTTTAGGAAAAAAAAGGTATTATTAAAGCTAGTTATTAATAAGGAAAACAAGACTGTGAAAATTACGAATAAATCAGAATTAATACTGACAGAATCACATTTTCAGTTGCTCTTTTATGTTTAAATATTTTATTCTGTAACATGGGTTAAGAAGTATATAAACTTAATTGATGATGATTTTTAATATTCCACTTTAAGTTCCTATTTTATGTTTAAATATTTGATTTTGTGAACATTAACTTGGGGTCATAAGTATATATTTATTGCTGATGATAATGCCTATTTTACTATTATTATAGTAATTTATCTGATAGTCTTCCATTATTTTAAATAATATAATAAATATGTGTTCATCGCTGCCTTTAAGAGCTCTTTCATGGTTCATAAATATTTACATATTTTTGTGGTAATTTGACCTCCGTTTTCATTGATATTCCCATAGCCTGTCCAAGTTTTATTTGCCAAAATTAGCATTGCTAAATCGCAAATCAGCTTAATTGCGTACCTCATCAGATTCGTTAAAATTTAGGCGGTTTTTGTTAGTATTTTTTCTATATAATATTTTTTTTCCAGCGGACAAGCCCCTTGAAAATCGGTTTTGACATTAAGGCGTACTTCAACGTAATTTCATGCCGCATTGTCTGGAAAAAAAAACGAAAAAATCACGAACTCAAGACGCTCGGGTTATGTAATTAAGCCAGTTACTGTAATTACCATAAAGATAGGCAATAATTTGGCTGAGCAGCAAACTGTAATTAAGCTGCGGCCGGAAATGGAAGTGGAATCTCTGGGAGACTCTATTTAAATTTTATAACCAGGTGCGGCCACTTAACAATGTCAAGGACATGGGTTCAAAATTTAACTATAAGTTTTCCTGCTGTATTTTGGTAACCTTTTTTTCTTAGTTTTTTTTTTTGGGCGAAAGCTTCACTCTGGCTGATGCTGGGGTTTCGCAATGAATAAAACATTACGAAGGCGTTGCTCTGAACCAGCAGAAACAATAACTGAAGGCGTTGCTGCTACCTCAGCTGAGCTCCAGCTCCAGCTACAGCTCCAGCCTGTCTGGCCGTTGGATGTTCATGTGGCCAACTGGCCACTAGCTCGCTAGCTGTAATACGTCAATAACCGTTTAGCGTACAAATTGAAATTTTTATTAGTTACGGACAAAAAACACTGGGGAAAAAAAGCAAACTAAGCCATAGGCCCGCCGGCGATGCAACGGAAAGCGAAGGAAAAATAATAAAAACAAACCAGGCGGCTGAGGCTGAAGCTACTTAGACGGTTTACAATGGAAAAGACGATAAAACTGGCTGAAAAAATAGGAGTTTGAACATATTTTGATCCTGGTGAAAACATAATAAAATTGTTAGAATATTTGATGCCTAAAATCGTTAAAAATGAAGCATAATTTCAGCGGAAAGTTTAAAGAAGTCTTGATTTATTTAGTTAACACGTATAGTTGTTTAAAAAAATTGCAATAAAGTTATGTACTTTTTAAAATATGTTTTTGGTATTCCTTCTTTCAGACTCAAGTCCTGGTTTGGTGGATTTGGTAAAATTCAAGGATTAGGTAAATTGTTGGAATTATTTACGAAGCAAACCAGCCTTCTTCGTTATTTTTCATTACTTATTATATTTATATAATGAGGACAGTATCTACAAATTGTAACCAATATAATTTAATATTTAACCATAGTGCAGTCAATTTGAGGAAGGGGTTTCAGCAAGGGGGTGGCTGGCTAGGGAGGTGGCGGCCAAGGAAGCCACACGAATGCCGCTGCTGAGATATCGCCAGAGATTATGTTTTGTGGCGGTAGCAGCTGCCACCATTGTTTTTGTTTTTGTTTTTGCTAATGCTGCTGCCACCGCTGATGCTGCTGCTGTTGCTGTTGCATCTGATGTTGGTGCTGCTGCTGCAGATATTACTGATGCTGCTGCTGCTGTTGTTGCTGGTGGCCTTTTGGCTTTGTATCGCGGCGCTGGCATCTGTGCGATGTGCAACACTTGCAGACAACTTGGCGCGCGCGTTTTCATTTTTTTTTCTCCCCGTTTATTTTTTCTCTAACTGTACATTGGGGCGGATGGGTAAATTTGTGTTTAGAAATTAGCCAGGCGGCACTCGGGCCACGCCCCGAATTGTCTGTCTGCCTGCCTGCCCGCAGGTGATGAAGCCATTGTCGTTGTCGTTTTCGTTGTCTCAACTGCATTTGCATTTCCATTTCCATTCCCATTACCATTTTGCATATGCTTCCATGCTTCCTGTGCGGCTACCGTAGCCACTGTCTGTCTGCCGAATGCCATTGCATCCTGCTGTCAAGCCAGCTACCGCACTTGGGCCACCCTCGCGGCATAGGGGCCCGGGTCGGCCGATAAGGCAGCTGATAAAGCGAGGCGGCTTCCAGGTGGGAGAGCTGCTCCGCCTTATCGGTCAGACAGTGGAAAAGGTATTGGGTGCCTTAATTTATCCAAACCCTTGCCTCTAGTAACTAGAAAAAGTCAGTGAGTATATTCAAAACCAAGAAATAAACTCCGCCAAAAGTTATTTCCCAATAAAACACGTACATTCCCTCAGTGCTTAAGTGTTTCCGGTCTTGGCTCATTTGCAAACTCTGTGGCTTTCCTGTTAAACTTAACCAAAAGCCTCTTGGCTAGTGTATTTAGTATATATATTTAAGTTTTAAAGGCAATTTCGTGCTCTTTTTTGCGTGTGTGCAACCATAAACGCGCCCTGCACTTGCCGTTGTCACCTGGTACCAGCACCCCGGCGCACCTGAGCCCCAGGTGCTATATATATAGCCATGGTAGTTAGTACCTATAGTATGTGTGGGTTTGTTTGTCTAGTCAGCGGATCTCGGACGGGGCACAATCAATGGACCCGCAACATGCGACGCGGCAGTTGCTGAATGCTAAATGGTAAATGGCAGGCCGGCCAGCGAACTGGGTTAAGTGCAGCCTCCGCCGATGCCTTCGCTTGCGACTCTCGCAAATTTATGCATTTCGTGTTTACAGTTTTATGATTATGTTTTGCCCAACACCACTAACAAATAACAAATAAACAAAACAATCAGCAGAACAAACGTTGCAACATTTTCGCTTCGCCGACTGCCCGGCGATCAAGGCCTCTCCAAGCGATAAATTACAAGTTTTTCTTAGTTTTTTTTTTCGCCGAAACGGAAACGGTTATATGCAAAAAAATAAAGAAGAAAAAACCCCCAATAGTTCGTTGAGCGTTGGCGTCTAATGAGCTGTGACTGCGCCCAGATCTCCGCCAGCTTCGGGGCTGCCTTTCACAATGCCACTAAGTCCGTCTTTCCGCCGCCCGAAAATCTAATTAAATGCTATCGTGCTAATAATCAGCGAGTTTACGAATAAGAAAAAATAAAGTAAGTAGAAACGAAAGAAAAATAAAAAAAAACAGCAAAACAGAAACTTTCTAAAGCCCGTGAGAGTGACGCCTTTTCCTATGTTATAAAAAATCGCTCAGGCCGGCTAATTATGAACGCCTAATTACAAAGACGGATGCCACAAGTCGCTGCCACTGCCACGGCCACTCGCGGCAGTCGTGGCGTGCGAAAAGTTCAGCACAAATGCCGAAAACTGGCTGCCGAGCGAGTTTGGAGCGGTCTTGAGTTATGATTCCGCCAAGCCGGAGTCGCGCGTGGCAAGAGCACTGCCAGAAAAGCGGGCTAGGGTTCAGGGAAAAGCCATTTAATTTTTTTAAATCAACGCTGACTCGCAAGGCAGCCAAACTTATTTGACCAGCCTCTGCCGGCACATAAAATATATAATATTTAATAAACTTCAAAATCGATTGTCTATGCTCTCTCATTTAACTTGATATATGTATATATTTAAATATCAAGAACATATTTACACACTCAGGTTCTCATATTATGACACGTAAGCACCTTCTTTCCCAGCTCGCATTTGTTGTCATCTTTGACATTCTCGCAGAACTTATTCTTTCCGGCGTACTTTCCATTGGCAATGATTCCTTGCTTTTCCAGTTGGCAATGGTAGAAACACTTGACCTTTATTTCCTCTAGAGCGTCCGGCTTTTCAAAATCCTTCTTGGTTAGTCCCTCTTTTTTCATACAGAGCTTATCTATCTCATTCTCCTTTTTGTTCAGATTTAAAAATATTATAATAAGTAAACTGTGAAGTAGGAATACTTCTTTACTCACATCGAGCCCGTTTAGAGATCCCAGGGCAAGGATGAAAACCAAAGCAGTCAACGCATTCATTTTTCAGACTAATGCTGGTCAGACATTTTCAAGCTGATTTTATTGCGAAATTCTGTGTAATTACCTAAAGCCATTTGCTCTGGTTTGTTATATAAGAAGTGATTACTTAACTAGTTACTTAAAGGTCAATTAAAGCATGAAACAACCAAAACTTAGCTGAGAGCATTTTATCTTTATTCCAAGAAGAAGGCATTTAAATGTTTTAAATTTGTGTAAAGATAAGAAAGCATGCTATAGTCGATTTCCCGTTAAACTATGCTCTTTTATTTATCTTTAGATATTAAGCGATAAATTTAAAGATATTCTTTCAATACATTGCACTTATGCACCTTTGAATTTCTTCTTTAACTTGGGATACAAATATATAATTTTAACCTGATCTTCTTAGCATACTGCAGGTAAGCACCTTCTCTGCCAGAACACATTTGTTGGCATCCTGGACATTCTGGCACCAAATATGATTTCCGACGTAAGCTCCATTGACAATGAGTCCCTTCTTTTCGAACACGCAATGGTGGAAGCACTTGACATTCATTTGGCTTATATCTTCAAGATCCTTCTCGGTTACTCCCTCTTGTTTCATACAGTGCTCTTTTACTCGAGGCTTGATCTTATTAGATTTCAAAACATTACATTAAGTAAACTATGTAGGAAAGATAATAATTTACTCACACCAATACAGTCTAGAGATCCAAAGGCAAGGATGAACAGCAAGACAGCCAACGGGTTCATTTTCAAGACTAATGCTGGTAAGAAAATTTCAAGCTGATTTTATAGTGACTTACCGCGAAATTACTTAATGTCATTAACTAGTTACTTAGAGGTAAATTAAAGCGATAAATGTACCCATTTTTACCTAGCTTACTTTCATTTTACCTAGATTTCCTTAGTAAAATTCTCAAGTTATTCTTTAGGTGTAGCTGGAATATCAAAACAGCAGCCACTGTGGCCGGCTGACTGACTTTTCCGCCAGTGGTTTGATTTATGTGGCAACTGTGACACGGCGGCGGCGGCGGCGGCGAGCGTTCTCTATAATTACGAAGCCAGTTGATCCGGCGCAGACACGGCGGCGGCTCCACCGAAAGACCACGAAAATATAATCGAGTGTGGATACACACACATGTGTATGAACATATATGCTATAGAGGCGGCTTCGGCTCGGCATCGGCATCTAAATCTCCCTTTTTGTCCGCCTTGTTTCTTCTCGGGGCGATGTTTTCACCACATGCTGTCAGCGCGTTTTCCGGCCGCCTCTTTCAGGGTCTCTAATGTTGTCAGCACAACCTTGGGCAGGCTGCGCAAATTCACAAATTCATGGAGGCTGTGAACTTAGCACCCGCGAACTACCGGCTCGCACATTGTAAAATTCTAGAAAGATGAGCTTCCTGGAATGCGCGTTGCAGCAGCAGCAGCAGGCTGGTGTTGATAGCCGGGCGGAACAGGGCTGCGCTAACAAGACACAAATAATACGAATCGAAGGGAAAACAATGGGGCAGGCTGGGGCTTCTGTTTGATTCTCCCGTTGAAGAAAACAAAGGGTAGAGTCGAGAAGGAACTTATTTACAAGATACAAAAACTTACTAGTGACTTAAAAAATAAATCAAGAGTCTTAGACATGGATCGAACAACTTAAAATCTAGGTAATAAGCTCCCATAAGTCTAATTCTTGCCCATAACGCTTCAAATACCTTCTTCTTGGGTTTTATACCTTGAAAAAAAAGCCAAAAAAAACACTTTCCATGAGCTTCAATGAATGAGCTCCAGCGGGCGTAACAAGTACACAAAGGCAGCGGCAAATCCACCGATGCTCTGACCGACTGCTGATCACTGACCCATTTATGCAGATTTCGTAGCCGCAACAATGGCCTGTCCAACAATACCCATAAGCCCAGGCAACAAAGGCAGCCACCGTGCACTGCAAGTACAAGTACCACGCAACACTCTTGTCGCCCTTGTTGTTACTCTGTTGCTGGTTGGTGTTTCTTTAAAGGCTACGGCGATCTTGTCGACGAGAATTTTTGGTCATTTGTCATGTTGATTTATATTTGCTCATTGGCATTAAATGCTTAACAAGATTTTCACGCGGCTCGCTCGGCGGACCACCGCTTGACCCAAAGCTGGCGGTAACCTTGAGCTGACTGCCCCCTGTACCTTTGGCCAAAAAGCAGCTGATACAGCTTTGGTCTTGTATTTATACAGAGATTTTTCTTTGTTTTAAGAGGAGGCACTGAGAGAAAAATAAGGAAATTTTGTATTTATGACGTTTTGTTGAGTTTTAATTAATTTATTGATTTTCATACTTGGAAATATATATATTTATTTTATTACTCAAGAGTCTTGTTTTGTTATAGATCTTTATCTCATTTAAAGACTAAAATCTCTTTTTAGATACCCAATTCTCTTGCAGTGCATGTAGCACAGTTTTTTGGGGAGATATGTCCCATATATATTTACACACTGCCCTGAGTCACTCGTTGTGCCAGGGCGAGGTGTCACTTTATACCCTGGCCTCTTGTTTGCCTTCGGGCATTTGTAATTGAAGGATCCCAAAGAGACTTATCTCCCTGACTCAACTCGGCGTCCGTTCAGCCTGACTTTCTGCTTCCCGGTCAAAACAAACAGCACTTAAAATGTGTGTTTCTTGTTTGCCCGCCATGTAACAAGTGGCTGGCAGGCGGAAGTGAAATAGAAATAGCCAAGGACCCCAAAGGCGAAAGGCAAACACGCGCCGCTGCCGCCGCCGCCGCCATCGAGACGTGACTACCTGTGGTACCGAATAGAGCCATAAATACGCTCGTTTGTCATAGAACAGAGGTAGGGATCCCAGGGATCGTCGGTATTGAGCACTCTCCAGGTATCCGCCCATTAATCATGCAATTGTGGCTGCAACACAGCAACCGGCAGCAGCAGCAAAATTCGCAGTGAGGCTCATCAATAAATACTCGTAATTTGCGGCCAATAGAAATGCTGTGTGTGCGTGGGGTGGCGCTTAGATTAATGAAGGCGTCGCGATTAGAATCAATTTGAATTAATGAACATTTAAGGCGACTTGGGATCTGTGTGTTTGCCCACAAACAAGCCCAGCGGGTGACGGAATTTGATTCGCAGCAGCAGCAGCAGCAGCAGCCGTAGCAGCCGGAGCCGGAGCAGAAAAAAATACAAAGAAAACAAAAGACTTAGGCAACGAACTTGGCGGCGCAAACTGGCGAGATTTTGGCCAAAATGTCGGCCCGCCCAGCTGGATTAGCCGACCAGGCGACTAGGCTTATTAATTTCACATGCCTCGGCCATAATGAAAAGCGATTTTATATAGCCCGGGCCCGTACCCGTACCCGTACCGGGGCCGCCTGCCGTCGTTTATAATCAAGTTAAATGCGCGCGCGTCCATAAAAACTTGACTTATCAGCCGAGCGGCGAGGCAAGGCCAAACAAATGGCGCAAATGCATTTAGGGGGCATGGGGAGCAGGAGATGGATCCCCCGAATATCTGCATATCGCACCGTTTGGAGACAGTGCGACCATTAACAGAACGATGTCGCTGACTGAGTGCAGGCAGGCGAAGCGAGCATTGCCTTTTTTATGGCACTTTTCACTCGTCTCGGTACGGTTTCTCGGTTCGTTTTTATACCCTTGCAGAGGGTATAATAATTTTGTCATGATGTTTGCAACGCAGTGAAGGAGGCATCTCCGACCCCATAAAGTATATATATTCTTGATCAGCATTACCAGCCGAGTCGATCTAGCCATGTCCGTCTGTCTGTCCGTCTGTCCGTCTGTCGGTTTCTACGCGAACTAGGCTCTCAGTTTTTGAGCTATCGGGCTGAAATTTTCAGCATAGTCTTATTTCTTTAGCACGCAGTATATATGTCGGAACGGCCAAAATCGGACCACTATATCTTATAGCTGCCATAGAAATGATGGCGAAATTAATGTAAAAAAAATTTTAACTTCTCTGTTTTTCAACGAATTTCTTTAAATTTCGAGATATAGTCGTTTTTTATAGTTTTAGAATTACGGTTTTAATTTCATTAAGATCGGACAACTATATCATATAGCTGCCATAGAAGGGATCGGTCGATTTATATGAAAATGTTAAATTCTACATATAAAATGTAACATTTTACAAAATTTACATAATTTGACATTTTTTTTTTTACATTACCAAAATGGATCGATTTTCAATGATCCAATTGCAGACTGCAAGGGTATACAAACTTCGGTTTACCGAAGTTAGCTTTCTTTCTCGTTTGTTTTTGGTTTGGTTTTTGCTTTTGGAAAATCCCCATACAACTTTATTGGCCAGCTTCCCGCTGTGTGCAAATATATAACTCTGTTTATCGCATTTCATATGGCATTATTTATGCCATAAAGAAAAAGTGAACTTGGGGAGAAAACATAAGATCAAAGGTGGCGCTTAATTTTAAAGTTTTTTGAATAAAAAAATTATTAAAGAATATTAAAATAATAATATTTAAAAGCTAAGAAATACAATTAAATAGAAAGAAAATAGAAAGAAAGATATTTAAAAAAAGAAAGTTTTACAATTTATTATAAGATGGAATAAAACCTTTATTAATGATTTCTTGATCATAATCTTATTTAATACAACATATTCCTTAGTGTTTAATGAAATTATACCTTTCCGATCTTTCTCTTAGATTTCAAATTATAAATGCTTTCGTTTTGAATATAAAACTGATAAAAACAATTTAAATAAATCATAAATTAGAGTTGAAATTGAGAAGACCCAAGAGATTAAACTGATAATCTCGATTTTTTTCGGTGCACACTCTAAACCAAGTCTCTTATGCTGCCATTGGCATTGAAAACTATTTAAAATATGCCCGAAAATATCTGCGTGGCATCTCTTTTTGTTTTCGTTTTATTTTCGCCTTTGTTGTGTTTACCTTTTCGCTGGAAATCAAGGCGACCAGACGCTATCGATCAAGCATGCAGCCCATCACACGGTACGGGACGGGATAGGGACTGGGACTTGGATTGGGATTCGTTTTCAGATTGGGGAGCTCCTCGCACGCTTGCTTAGATTTCAACACAATGGAGTGTCTTCTGTCGGGGGTTTCGATTTCAAAGGCCGGCAAGGGAATCCGGGCACGTACATAGAGATCTGCTGGGACAGGGGATATGGGAATCCCTCTGTGACGTTGATGCGCACCTTCGATAAGGATGAGACCGGCGAACACACCTCAAAATGTTATGAAATTTCAAAGAGGGAAAGAGGAAAAAACGAAAGAGGAAAGCTAATAGAGCTAGACGAAGATGGGGAAAGAGAGATGGCAACAGAACAGGAAAGAGTTGACACTGCTAATCCTGACGAATTGTTGTTAGCCTTTCAGGTTCATTCAGTAAAATGCTGAGGATACTCCATTCTTACTCGTTTATATAGGTGTGATTTATGGTTATAAATGGGCTACTCATAGAAAACTTTACTTTAGGATTCATTAACTAATAATATATGGCGTGCTAAATTAATTAAAAGGCTGTTATAATTAAATTAGCTTAAGAAAAAACCTCTTTATGTTCGGCGGTCGAATATAATAACCTGAGAAACAGAGAATATAATTTTCATTCTTTGAGCTTTTAATTGGCATTATTAATTACTTAATAGTCGAAACTAATGAACTGGAAAATACAAAACAAGGCGTGATAATTTCTATTCTGGAAACTTAATTGGCCATGCTAGAAATATTCTTAATGATCTTTAACATTAGCGAAAATCAAGAACAATATATACATATGTAGGTATCACTCACTCTTAATTTATAAACATTTTATTTCCCTCTCGTTTAGCTTTAAGCTTTTGTTTAAGAAATATCATTGGGAAAGTGTTAAGCCACAATGCAGGCGCTAATCAAATTGAGACAACGAAAGTGTTAAGATGCCTTCCTGGAATCGGGGAACTAGCTAGCTATTAAATGCCTGTCGAGCCATAAATCCGAAGATAAGACAATGCCCCACTGATAAGGCCTGAAAGATTTAAGACAAACGATAAACGAAGCGACGGCCAGGCTGCACAAAGATGAGAGCGGCGGGTCCATAAAATCCAGAAACCGAAAACACACACTAAATAAGCCATAGGAGGGACTCTAACATGGGGTTTTATCACCGCTTGTTAGCGGCTGAAAGTGTGTAAATTTACACAATAACCCATGGACACTGAAACAAACATTCATTCGAGTGGTAAATACTTGGGTTAAGAACGTTGTCTTCTATCTTAATATTGAAATGTTATTGTATATAATAGTTTTATAAGTAATAATCATAAGAGTTGCCTCTTAAGATAATTAAGATTAAGATTTATAATGTATGTGAAAATTAATTAAATAGTCATACAATTAAGGATTAATTTAACAGGAAAAAATTGTATTTTTATTTCAATAAATATTACTTTCCTTATTGTAAATGCTCTATATATATATTTACTAAATATTTTAAGCTAAAATTTATAAAATGAATTTTTAATTTAAATAATCAAGATAGCACACTTTTTTACGTATTTTTAGGACACCAAAGAATGGATTTAAGAGAACAACATAAATATCTGGCCTTGATTTTTTTTTTGTGCACTCAGCTGGTGTTTTCCCCCTTTTAAAAAACATTCTCAGTTGATTTTACTTTCAATGATGTGAACAATTCTCGAGTTATTTCTATCCTTCAGACTGCAACATGTTTGAGGTCGTTTCGATCGGCGCTGTTAGCTGCTCAAAATGAGCTGTTAGCACGCACAATGAGCTTAGCGATATTTTGTTAACAGCAAAAGAGTATCTGTAAGATACCGAGAGCATAAAGAGAGTGGCTTCGAGATACAAAGAGCATTGCGAGGGTGTTTTTAATGCATTTTAAATTATTCTTAAAACAAAAATATTAATATTAAAAGGAGTTTTAATTGGGAATTATTATTAAGAAACTGATTTTTTATTAACTAAATATTTTTCAAGGTAAAATAATTTTATTTTAGATATTCTTAGGCTTAATTCCTTTATAAAAACATTAGATAAAAGCAATAAGAATGCAATCTAAGAAATATAAATAGTATGAATTTAAACCAATTTCATATTAGAATATCTAACCATTGTTTTGATTCTAAAAAACCTCTGACTAAAGAGTATCGCTAAGATACGCTAAGAGCACTTCGCGGGAGCATTTCTGGTTTCTCACTAAAACCCGAACGCACGTTCGGAGGCGCACGAGCGCCATGGCGCACTTTTCGAAAAAATTCAAACAGTCGCTCGCAGAGCGTCGTCGTGAACGGTCTAAAAACAGGCAGTTGCGAATAGCGAATAGCGATTCTGGATCCAAAATCCCACAAATCCCCGAGTTCGATACCGCGATACGAAACTGTGAGTGTGCGCGCGAGTGTATCTGTGGGATTCGCTTTATGAATGAGATACGAACGGTACGGGCGTGAACGATATTTTTTTGGGAGAAAACCAAAAGCAAAACCAAACCCAAAGCGCGATAAACAGAGCTGCACACACACGTACACACTCAGTCCCTTTTCACTCTTTCGCTCCCCCGATTTAATAAGAAAGAAAACGTTTGTTTTTCGCTTCCAAACAAGTAAATAAATAAAATAAAAAAACGAGCGCGGAAATTGCAGTTGCAAACAAAACAAACGCATCGTTTGTCATGCTGCTCTCACATATTTTGGCTTGAATTTCGCACGGTTTCTACAGTTCCCTCTTGAGAAAAATAACTCTCTAGAGTTTTCAATGGAAATAAATTGGAAATGTATAATATATTTTGAGAAGTCAGCAGTTTTTAATGAATAAAAATTGGTTTATCAAAAATAAAGACGTAAATGTTGGTTTCAGGAACTATACAACATATTTTCTATAGAAATATAGTGTTTCAATTTGTGCGTGAAATTGGAAAAAATAGTTTCTTAATCTCCTCAAAATATGTGGCTTTTCAAAGAAAAAAAAGTAGAGCAAACCCTTGTAAAGATCTCAAAAATATAATGGTTTTCCCTTGTTTTTCCACATTTTTCTTCAGTCCCAGTTCGCTTTTTAATAACCAAAATATTCTTTCATTATTATTTGAAACATTTTAAAGTTTTTTTTGGTTATATTCCCAATAAAATCTGAATTATTCACCTAAAACTTACGTCTCTTTTTTTGGCTTCCCTTATTGAGAGTTTACTGTAAATAAAAACTACAAACAGGAAAAAGTATAAAGCTAAATAGTGCATAAAAATCAGTTTTCTTTGCGGTTCGGTTCCGTTTTGCCCGAGTGTGTGTGTGTTTCTGTTTCCCCTATCTCTCTCTGCCTCTTCCGTCTTCCTCTCCCTTCATTTCCCCCTCTTCCTCTGCCTCTTTACCCACCTCTTATGCTCTAAATGCGTGAGAGAACGAGAACGCGTGTGTGTGCTTTTGTTTTCGATTACGTTTACTAAATTTTTTATTCGCTCCCATAGAAAAAAAAATAAAAAAAAAAACAAAAACATGACGAAATGTTGTTGTTGAAAACGAGCGCAAAACAAATACAAATTATAAATATAAGTGATTATACAAAAAATTAAAAGTAAAAACGAAACAACGATTCGAAAATAAAATCATTAAGAAGAAATTATTGAAAATATAAATTTCTTTATATAAAAAGTTTTGTGAAATATACGAAAAAGCGAAATTCTATTTCGTTGGTGTTGTGAAACAAAAAGTTACAGATACTCTCGGCAAACGCATCTAGAAAAGGTAAATAGAGCTTATCTTTTGGAGGTGTGTAAACAAAGGGGGAATAAGGAAAACTCAGAGATATCTCTGGGCCCATAAAGATCTGCAGATCTGCCGGGTTTATGAGTGTGTCTCTCGCTCAGGGGAGTTCCTAGAACGAAGCGTCAGCGCTTAGATACATTTCGGTGATAGTCCCCTGCCGGAGTTTGCCAGTTACTTTCACTCAACAAAAACACAAGTAAAAGATACCCGCGTCTCTTTGGGTTCTTAGTGCTTAGTTCGTTTATCTTGTCAGTCGCCGACTTGACTTGAAAACGATAGTGATAACCTATATAATATATGTTTACAGTTAGTTAGTCGCTGGCATTATCTGCCCCGACGCGCTATTTCATCACTCAAGTTCTCAAGTTCCGAAGTTTCCAAGTTCTGCAGTTATCTCCGATCGCTTGTTTGGGCCTGGGCTTTCTGGGTTCTTTAAGCATTTCCGCTGCCGCTGCTGCTGTTTTTTCGATTCATAAATCATTTAATCGCCGTGCAGTTTGTTTACACTCTTGTTGGGTGGTAGTTTTTACCCCTTGTTTGGATTATTTACCTTGCTTTTGAATCCATTGTTGGTTTCATGGGAATGGCGACCGTGTGCACAACACAACGGTTGCCCATTGATTTGCATAGTTATTGAGAACTCAGGAACCAACACGGAGCTAAGCTAAATAACGAAATTTCCGGTTCTATATGGTGCGTCATCGGCGGCGATCGCTTAACCCCCTGAGTGGTAACACAGGGGACCCGTTTTGTCTGCCATAACAGAGCCACGCTCTCGATATGGTTCGCCCTTTTTTGTGTTTTTTTTTTTTTAATTTTACAGCATAGCCATAGCCACCTTATATGTATATATATAGCTTTGTGTATATAAACTTGTTTTGTTGTCTGCCTTTGTTGTGTCTTACCCCACATATGTACCGATATGTATGTAAATAAGTTCACAATGAAACACTTGTGCTCGGTGGTTGATAAACCAGCCAATTTCAGGTAAATAAAACTGAAACAATATTTCGGCTAGCTCTGTTTCTTCCTCTAGCTGGGAAAGGCCTAAAAAACTGAGTTAAACTTAAAGAAATATGAAAAAGTTACATGGAATTGAAGCGCTAAATGTTTTATTAAGTTTAAGCAGCATTTATATGTGTATTTTTTACATAATTAAAGGTGAAATGTTACATTCAGTGTTTATTTACTCAACAAGGAATATAGAAATATATTTGATTTCTTAAATATCCGTTTATTTCTAAGCTGTAAGTCAAAATATTAAATGCATAAAGCCCTTGCAGTTTTTTACAAGTGGAAATATCCCTATAACCCCTAGAACCCCTATAAGAAGTTAGAAATTCAAAGAAACAAAAGCATAAAATCCCTGACTTTAAGTCCAAATCTTTCCCTGAAATCTCCTCAGATTTTGCCTAATTAAAAATAAGAAAAAGCGGACCAAGTTTTGTATCCTCTCCACTCACTAAGAAGTTAATCTCTACCAGATTTTTCTTCCCAGTTGATAGCTTTCCCCTGTCTGCCGTTCACAAAAACATTTATTAGGCGGGGCAGGTTCATCAATTCCTTGTGTGTGATAAATGTCGTACAAGAATTTACACAAATATGCATGTGTCTCCGCTCCAGCTGCCGTGTACACCAGCTGAGTTGACAAAATGATTTGTTTGGGCGCCCCATGTTGGCTTTATTGTCGCCAGACTCATCTCCGATCACACTGAGCGCCACCCTGAACTTACGGCCAGAAGAATCTCGGGAGAGATCTACACACAATCTGGAGCCCGAAAAAAGCAGCAACTAATTCCAAACAATGTAAGGCATTATTTATTTTTAACTGAGGTCATCAGCGTAGACATCGTCTATTACAGAAACACCCGCCTCGGTCTCTCTTTCTCTCTTCTCTCTGCTTTTGAAATTGTTCCTATCAGCCTGCGGTGTGCGGTGCTCCCCCCGGTTCTTAAATTCTCCGGTTCTCAATAGGCTCCGTTCTCTATTCTCCATTCTCTGGACTGTACACAGTGAGAATTTGGAATTATAGAAGGTTGGAGAATTATTATGAGTGGAGAATATTTAGTACAATATTTATATTTCAATTTTGGGATATTTCTTTTGATTTAAATTAAAACCCTGGGATTTCCTTGCTTCTTATAAGTCTTAGAAACCTTTTTATTGAAGATTTCCCTTCACTAACTAATTATTACATATTTTTCCCTATTTTTCCCCCTGTATCGTTTCGGGTTCTATGGTGTTGTTCTTATTTCAAAGTTAATGTGCTCGGTGCTGTTTTTGTTCAGCTGTTGAACTCGAACTCTCACCAAATTATGCCACACACACTCGCACACACAAACAGCACACCCAGCTGGTGGGAGAAAGAGAGGGGCAGCAAGCGCGTCGTTTGAGAGACCCGGGTCCCGAGATCCAAGATCCCAAGATCCCAAGACCCAATGCCAGCGGGGCCAGCAAACATTATTTGAAATATTTATGCTTGACTTTTGCGCCTCAATGACTTTTGAATTGCCTTGCCTTTGGCTGCCAGTTTTTCCACAACCAAACACACACGCACACACACACATTCTGCACCGTATCCGTAACCATATCTGTGTATCTGTGCGTTTTATGTTGGTTCTTAAAGATACGCGCCGATCTTTATGTATTTTTACTTGCCGGCGCGCACATATGTTGCATCAATGGAATGGATTTTCTAGGATCTCTGATCTCTCTCTAGTCTCTAACCCCAAAGAGAGATAGAAATAGAGATAGAGAGAGAAAGAAAGCGAAAACATTAAAGACACATTAACCTGCATTTAATTTGTCAATATTAGCCCGAAGAAATGCCTTTCTCGGGTTCTCAGGCCACACTTTTCATTTCTTTCGGTCGTTGGAAAGTGAGGCAACACACACAACGAGGCAATAACTCTGCACGACAGAGCACAGACCCAGCAGCATGTCCAAAGGTCCAACAACAGTCTATAGTCTATAGTCTACAGTCTACAGACTGAATGTTGACCTTTTCACAGCTGGAACCATCTTTCACATCGACTCCGAGAGTTCTTTTTGGTCCCCGAAGCATTTGGCCTGGCCCATTGCTCGGCCGCTTGTCAATTTCTGTCAGTTGCTTGTCAAAAAATTTGTTTGGCTGTAAAAATGCAGTGAAAACGTTTAACAGAGTACAAAAAATGAGAAAAAACAATCTGAAAATCAAAAGAAAGAAAAAAAATGGAGAAAAAACCAAACACGATTTTCATGTAAGCCATCCAGAAAATGATTGACGAACCGCGCTGACGAGCTGACTAACTTCTCTCGCCAGAAATTGTGGTGTGTACGTGCACGTGGAGAAATAATTAAACTTAAAAATGTCTAACGATGTATAATGGATCTTTGAATTATAAGAAACATCTTCGACTTGCACTTGGTTCTAGCTTAATAATATTGTGCTTAATAACACAGGTCGACAAAAATCGACCTTTTTTTTTGCCGGCGAATAAAAGCCATTGATTCTGATAGATCTGAACCGGTACATTACTAGTCCGAAACTGTTAAGTTTCCATCACCCACCAATTTTGAGAAAATCGCGGTCAAAGTATCATGCACTGCTTGAATCGGCACTTTTCAAGGCTTAATAACTCCCAAACCATACGTTGCCCAGAGCGCGTATTCAGCTTAAAAAGTGCTTTGGCCTTTCTACTTCAATATTAAACAATAATATCCAATGGGAGACTTTTCGTTCTTTAGTTATAATGCATTTTACAAACTTAAATTTGTCACAAATTTTTGCTATGTTGTAGCCCTGAAACTTAACAAATCTGGTGAGAGTCTTGGCTTTGGTTAGAAACATTGGTTTGGGATTATAACTTAAGTACACAAAACAAACGTTTTATGGGCCGACAACACATTCTCTGGTCATTTTTTCATTATCATATTTATATACAAAGTTGAATTTGTTCTAAATGTATTCAACTTAATAACAATTAATTCTTGGAAAGTTTGAAGAAATATCAATGTTCCGAACCCAAAGCAGTCTCTAAAAAATATGTTTGAAATATCAGGGCTACAACATAGCAAAAATTTGTGACAAATTTAAGTTTGTAAAATGCATTATAACTAAAGAACGAAAAGTCTCCCATTGGATATTATTGTTTAATATTGAAGTAGAAAGGCCAAAGCACTTTTTAAGCTGAATACGCGCTCTGGGCAACGTATGGTTTGGGAGTTATTAAGCCTTGAAAAGTGCCGATTCAAGCAGTGCATGATACTTTGACCGCGATTTTCTCAAAATTGGTGGGTGATGGAAACTTTTCAGTTTCGGACTAGTAATGTACCGGTTCAGATCTATCAGAATCAATGGCTTTTATTCGCCGGCATTTTTCTTGTCGACCAGTGTAATTTGATTAGTTTTACAATTTTCAATACAAAGTTCGTTTTGAAAATGTATGTAAAATTGTTCCATAGCATTCAATCGTTTTATTACATGTATTTATTAGCAGTTTATCCAGAATTTCTCTCTCTGCACTTATAGTATTGAAAAGTTCCCAGTCCGGGACTGCATAATTAACCTTTTGGCCGGACTTTTGAGGTATGTGCCATAGTACAAATACGAGCTCGTACTCGCGCACTCACATCCATGTCCGTTTGGTCGTTCGTTTGTTCGTTCGGTCTGTTTGCTTTTGTTTACAGCGTAATTTGTTGATAAATAAATGTGAAAATGCAAACAAATCGGGGCCGGCCACAACAACAACCGTGCTACGCAATCGACGCCCGCTGACTAATGGGCCCAGAAACTAATCCCCAGCCCTTGCCCTGGCCCTCCATAAAATGCGTACATAACATAAGGGCCCTTCCGTTTGGACACGTAGAATTATTGACCGAATTTTTTATTTCGGTATTCCCTTTATGGCATACTTGAAATTTTGCCAATTTGTCTTTAGTTGACACGTCTCAGCCCTGGTGCGTAGGTGTGTGCGAAGGCAATTTTTTTGTCACCTTAGAAATTAAGGTGGCATTATCTCCACCTGCCAGCGAAGGGCAGCGTCACAGCGGCGCGGCGTCATTAAAAATGAGCAAAATTAGCATTTCTTAACGAACTTGGTTATTAATTTCGTTTTATTATTAGCCCGTCGCCAATCGGACAGCTCTGTTTTTGGCGAAAATCACTAATTCAGTCACGGCAGGTGATCTCTCTCTGATGATCTGATGGCGACGACTCGCGGTGATCTAATCCGTGGCACTCAATTGCCGTAATTAGGCTCAATTAATTTGGCATTAAAGCGGAAAGGAAATGGAAAAGTGCTGGTTCAAGCGGATGCCAAACTCGGAGAAAAAAACATACATAACAAGACACCTAAAGAAAAAAATGGCAAGAAGAAAAGCCACGAAAATAAAAAGCGTTGGATAAAATTGTCTTAATGATAGACATTCACTTTTTATGGACGCGCGAGGTGTGTGTCTTAATGGAGTGAAATTTCTGGTAATTGAGCGCGACGAGCTTTTGACTCTTGGGTGCGCATTTGATGAATTTTGAGCGACTCGCTACATATATTTTATTTTTCTTTTTTTTTTTTTTGCAACAATTTAGTTGGCTTTGTTTTTGGCACGGATCGCTGGAGCTGCTTCTCAGAGGCCCCTGCCTTCTGCTTCTCTGGCTTTGCCTTTTGCTGCTGCTGCTGCTGCCGTTGTTGGTGCTGCATTTGTTATGCAAATCAAGTGCTGCCGCCATATGTATGAGGCAGATATACGTGTATATGTATGAACTAAGAAACTGAAACGCTGCTATAGTCAGGCGGTAGTAGTAAATACACAGACAGAAAGGATAGCCTGCAAATATTTCTGGGGAAATCTCTAGATAGCTTAATGCTTCAAATTTGTGTGGAATACATTTTTAAAATGAATTAAAGGGTGTTAGTATTTAAACATGCTTTAAAAATATTAGATTAAAAGATTGTGACTATATATAAAAACCGTATTAATTTTATTGTCTTTTCAAAATAATAATAAATAGGTATAAAATGGTCTCCAATCATAATTAATTTTATAAAAACAAATTATCTTTGTTTATATTTACATATTATACAAAATATTCTGACAAAAAGAGTGTCCTTGCCCCTAAAAATTTTAAATAAAAGATATTAATCATTTTTCTATTCTATTCTTCTATTTTTTAAATATTCTTTATACATTTTCGTTCATAAAATTATTTTCTTCCGTCTCTACCTTTATCTCTCTGTTCAGATTCAAATACGGAATTCAATGTCTCCGATTTTCTTGATTTTTAGATTATAAAAAATAGTTTAGAATTATTTAATATATCTGGAATATTCTATATATTTTCCCCCTGTGCACAAATGAAGCGATACCTGGTAGACGGAGATGGAGTTGGCCGGACCAGACCGGGGCAACTTGGTTTGGGCCAAGTCAGACCGGCGAACAGCACACACAAAATTGAAATAAACTGAAAAGCGCGAACTGGTTGTGTAGGCAGCCCACGTACAAGGTCTTCAAATATGGCTCTTTATTTAGCCGTTGTTGCTGGCTGGTCTTTTTCTAAGCATTTTTCTTCTATTTCTTGTGTGTTGGATTTTTAGACGCTATAATAGCATTAATTTACCATACAATTTCATATTTATGGCCATTGTACGCTGAAGTGCAATTCGCTTTTAAATTTTACTTTGTTTTCTTGATTTTTTGCTTTGGCTTTTTACGATTTTTCTTTTCTGATTTTTCATTTTTTTCTTTTTCAATTTGTGCAATCTGCAGTTCCTGAGTGAGTGAGTGTCGTGCTCTCTGTGTGGGCGGTTTGTTTACTTTTTCGCCCCATTTTTGGTTTTTAATTAAGTTTGTTGTTTATTTTCAGTTACACGCCTGCCTCGCGCTCGATAATTGATTAATTTCCCTTGTTAATTTTTATTGCAAAACCTTTTTTCTTACTTGCGATTAGAATTTATGTGAATCATCAGTACGTGATAAACACGGGTGAATATCAGTACAAATGAGTGCTATATGTACATTGTAAAGGTTCTTGAGGCCATATATACACTGATAGAATCTGAATCCCCTGTTTGCCTTTGAGATGAGATGGGAGATGAGGCGCCATCGTAAAAAATAATGGCAAATGACCTTAGTGTTTGAGTAGGATGATCTCATTGCTGATAGTCTAATCAGCTTTAGCTATATGGCATGTGCCGGGGTTATCAGTTATATTTTTACAGTTGCCAATAATATACTCTATGTTTATAGCTCAATCTTTTCATTGGCAAATTTCTTTATAATTTTATACAACTCACCCATAATGATCTCATCTCTGAAAGTGAAATCCCCGGCAACTCAATCTGTCCCCATTCGAACACGAGTCTTTTTTGAGTCTCTTTAGAATTGCTAATTCCTAAATAAGTTTCACAGCTACTTCTTTTCTTATTTAAACTGTCAACTAATTTTTCATATTCCTTTCTTTACAGGTTGGTTGACTTGAGACTCTTCAATGTCAGAATCGTAAGTTCCCCCTCGTCTTTTTCAAGCTGAGTTAAACATTTTTCGTAGACGTGCATTTTCGCTGAGAGTGCTATCAAGTGTTGTAGCCAATATAGTAAATAGCGCCATATGCGATCGGCTGACTGACTCAGAGACATACTTATACATCAGCCGTCTGCCGTCGTCTGCCGAATGCAATAAGAAAGTCGGTCCAACTCAAAAAACTGTACAATTTTTGCTGTTTTCATTTTTTTTGACAAGCTGACAGACAGCTCTAAAGACGCTCGCCACTCGTCGGTGACGTAATTGCCCAGTAAAAGCTGCAATTGCTTTTTGAGAAAAAAAAAGCATACAAAATGCGAGGGATCGCGAGCAGAGCAGCTCCGCACTAAGCATGTGCAAATTTACTTTGTGAACTTTATCACCGAACTGTGCGAATTAGTCATACGATCGAACCTGAGCGCAAGCTCGAAATTTCCTGTTGTTTTGCACGTTTTATTGCCGCTGCAGCGCCCTCTCCTGCCACAGACAGCTGAGAAGTCCATTAGGCGTGTTCAGAACATTTTAGCGGGCAGTCAATAAAGCGACTCTTGTCTGTTTTAAATACCTGGCAATCATGGGGATTGAAGGGGTATAAACGATTATCGAGAGTGTTTGTAACATGTAATTGCCTAATGAAGTAATTTAAGCAGACTCTCCTATGTGATCTTGGGAACTAGTAGAGATAATGCTTTGAAATTGGGTATGTGATCTTGTTAGATGATTTCTATTTAGAATAATACATATGTTCGCTTTTTTCTCGTGAATTTTTAATAAAACTTATATATCAAAAAAGTTCCTAAAGGAAACATAGACCTATTTCAGGTTACTATTTCCTAAATATTATTTATTTTGTCAAATCTTATGATGAAATGTAAAAACCCTATACCAATGATGATAAAGAATATTAACTTGGCCAATTAAACTAAAGTACCAAGTACCTTCTGGTCGATTCATTGAACTACACTCATACCCACTTATTCGTTTTGCTGTGCCGCTGCATGAATGAAGAATTGAATGAGTTCATCGCTTTCGGCGTCAGCATTTGCCATTCTTTCGCCGTCTGCGCAGCGGCGTCGTGGTTTAACCAAATAATAAAAAAAAACCAAGAAAACTCCCAATGCGTGGGCTCTGGTCTCCGCCAAGCCGGAGAGCTCGGAACTTAGTCATCGCCCATCATCGAGAGGGGAAATGCAGCACGAAGAGATCCGAGTTGACTGCACTTTGTCAGCAGCAACTGCACTGAACTCGACTGATAAGAAGCGTGTTTAGTTTGCAACAGCAGCGGCGGCAGCGACAGACTTCCCTTGCCAAGACAGACAGCCATTTGGAGATAAGAAAAAGAGCTGCGATCATCATCGGGAGGAAAACACATTTTCAATTTGATTTATGGCATGTAAATTTATGGAAATTTACTGCGGCCCGAGCATGATTCTCGGTAAGCCAGCCATACGTACGAGCCACACTTGATAATGTGTGCAGCAGATAGTTTTCCACACGGCGGCTATACGAATATAAGTAGTACCGATCCGATGGCTCTGTGTGTGTGTGCGGCGCATTCCAATTATATTATATCATGTGCTCGCAGCAGCATTATCGCATATGGTAGTAGTATATGGTGCTGACTCGCGATTCTAGTCGATATGTAAAGACCAAAACAAGTTGTCGAACAAGTTTTGGAACGCCTTTAGCCATCGATGCACAGAGGGAAAATTGTTATTGGGTTAATTTCTTTCTTTGAATTTTAATTAAAGAAGATATGGATATGTTAAGAAGTGGTTGAAGTATTAAAATGTATAATAGATATTAAATTTAAAGAGAATTTGAAGCATCAAAGGTCTTAGGAACATGTAGGAGTGTAAGAAACCTATTTTCGCATATCAGGGGATTCTGGAAAAGGCCAGACCCCTCTACCAGTTACAATTTTCTAGAATTATAAATAGTTTTTAACGAAATAAACCTCCAATATTTAGTCATTAACCTTTTCCAGAGAAAGCCCCTTACCATTCATCATGTATAACGTGCTAGAAATAGTTTTCTAAAATAAGCACACGAATCTTATCTTTCTGATATGAAAATTCACGAATTTTAATGACCCAATCGAGGGATATTTCTCTCTCTGCACCACGTACATTACGTACATTTAGTGATTTTATGCCGAACACCCAGAACCCGCCAGCAGAGCACTACATTGTATGAGAGACAAGTCTTAATTACCCAACATTTATTTGTGTTTTTCATTAAAAATACACACACCGACGCACACAGAAATGTAGCAGTTGGTTCGCTTGCCCGCGGCGCTAATGAACTCGGCGTCGTCTTGTTAATAATTATTGAAATTTTTTGGTTGTTTTTTATTCCCCTCCCCTTCGGCCCCCTCAGTTTGTTTATTTGCTGCCTCTGTAGTTGCTTTTAACGCGTTCAACTGGCTTTTGAATTGATTTCGGCAATTAAAGGGGGCCCCCGAAAATGAAATTGAAAACGTTGAAAGGCATTTGGCCGGAGCGCGCGAAATAAAATCGTTTTAAAGTTATTATAAATATTATTGCTGGACACTCGAGAGCGGTGATTGATGGTCGTTCGATGGCCGATCGGGAATATTTTTGTTTTTTAAATAATTCGCCACACACGTGCGGAGGAGCTCTCTTTTGGCTTTAATTGTATATATATTTCCCCTCTCTTACCCTTATCACTGGCGTTCATTAGTTGCTGATAAAAAAAAGAGGTGGTTGCTGTTGGGCCTTTTGCTTGATAATCTCCTTTTTTTAGAGAGTCACTCCGATAGCGCCGGGGCTAGTTCCATTTGGTTTTTCTTTCTCGTTTTGGTTTTGGTTTTTTGTTTTTTCCACTTTTTTGTAACTTTTATCTCTAGTCTGATAAAACCTGGCGTTATGTATTTGTGACTTAATTAGTTTGCCGGCTATATACACGACGAGCATGTGGGCAGTCCCGGACCGGATCTGTGTTGGCCATCGAAAATATACATACATATATCTAGGAAAAATAACAACAACAAGAAGAACGACCACCGATTTTTAGAGAAGAAAAAATTAATTAGAGACGCCGCCATGCCGCTGATAAGCAAATACAAATAAATAAACAGACAGAAACCCAAACAAATAGGGAAACATATGTGCAGAGAGGGATTCAGAGACTTGGCTGCTTTAAAAGTTTCAGTGGCTTAAACTTGGCTAGAACTTTCATCTTGATTTGGTAAGAGAGTTTTTCCCCGACTGAATTATTTAATTATATTTAAATGTGACAAGAAAATGCAGTAGAAATTAGAGAAAATTGAATATCAAGCTCATAGTTTATCAAAATAAATAATAATACTAATTCTTTAAATTTCCTCATTAATTTATTGACTTCCCCTATGATTTGTGGGTCAGGCTCAGTCCTAATTATACACAAATGTGACAAGAAATGGCATTAGTCATTTCCCAGGCTCTTTGCATTCGAAAATTAGTTCGTAATTTATCCCCCATGCCGTGACCACCGGTTGACTTGTGCGTCAGCCTTGAACAATTGCCAAAATTTGCCAGCGAATTAGTTGAATGTTTTTCTTTTTTTCTCTTTCGAAAGATTTATAATTCAGTCTGAGAAAAAAAACGTATATCCAAAGCGAAAGAAAAACAAAAATTAGCGTTGATCTTGGGGCCATAAAATAACAAATCCGCAGCAATCAGCATTTGGCTCCATCTGGCTGTCCGAATTGATTTAATTTTCACGTTTTTCATGCGGCCGCCTGTTATTTTCATCGGATCGTAAAAAGTTTATATAGCGATTGAGTTGCAAAGGCTACGGCTACAAATGTCGCCATTTATAAATATCCCAATAAATTGGTTAAGGTCGAAACGGGCATAAATCTGTGGGGCCCAGCACATAAGCTGGCATAAATATTATCCGCGGAGACATGCTTGCGATTTTAACGACTTTCCCGAAGTAGTTTTATGAATGAATAGCGGTGAATATAGAGCGGGATACCGAAAAGGTATGCCAGGAATGCCTTTTTTTGACGTCACCTCGACTGCTGTTGTTTACATTGGGCCCCGGAACAGGGTCGTAAATTATCTAGCTGGGAGTTATGATTTACAGCCGCCAAGTAAATGCAAATATGCGAGCATATTTGCATGCCAACAAGTCAATCACCAGCACTTGACGCTGATAAATTTAATCGCCAGTGGCTGAATGAGTTCGCCGCCGCCGCCGACTCATTATAGAATTTATAATTAAATGCAATTATTTACAACTATGTGCATGAAGGAGGAGGCACTGACCACCGATCGCGACCACTGGATCGCGTTAAAAGTATGGAAAAAAATCTGCGGCATGATAATGAAGAGCGTCCGCCGGAGCACCACCACCACCAACACCACACCAACCGCATTCTGTAATTATTTTTATTTTTACAAAATGCCCGCGACACGCTCTGTTTGAAATGAACAACGAAAACAAGTGATTAGATGCCAGCCAATTTCTGTAGGCTTCGGTTTTTTGTTCTCTGGCCTATACTCGGAGAGATACATAGACATGTGCACTGAAAAAACCATTAATTAATTATGTATTCATATGTTTTGTTATATAAACAAGCATTTAAAATAGTAATTGAATTAATAAGCTCACGGGTTTAGGTAATTATATCAAAACAAACTTATTTTTGTCAGTAAACCTACATAGATGTTTTGGTTCTTGCCAATATCCTCACCATAGGCTCACAGTTATGCTTGTTTCATTTTGTATTTCCTATATTTATGTCTAAAATAATTTAAACTCAGACTAAATAATTTTCAAAATATTTTATATTTAAGAAAAATCTTTAATTCTTTCTGTGTATTGTATCTGTATCCGCCAGTCCGCTGTGTGGACAGCCGAACAAACGCGTTTGCTGATAGACGAGCCACTGGCCGCCTGACTGACCATTACAAATGTTCACTTAGCCGGGCCACAGATATGGATATATGGATATGGCCACCGCTAAAACCGCAGTGAGAGAAGAGTTAGAAAGGGAGGGGAGGCAGAAAGAGAGACTTTTGCATCGTCTGCCGCCTTGCAGTTTTGCTGTTTTTATTTTCACATTTATTTTTTGTCGTTGTTGATTATTTCTACAAAAGCCACTAATGGATTTTGATATGCACAACACAGCAGCACCGTCACACACACTCGAATACACGCATATTTCTATTAAGATGATGCGACTGACCACTCCAAGCCATTCTCCAATCTTACACTGAAATCAAGAGGAACATTTCTAATGTAAATATAATGTTACGGAAACTTTATAATCCTTTTAAGATTTTTTAAAGGTATTACAACTAAAAATTTGATTTATATTCATCCTTAAATTTCTAGCCACTGATATCATCAGTTTCCCTAATAATAGCTTATAATTCCCAAGTAATAATTTCAGCTCTCAACAAGGAATTTTTATAAACACCTTGAAGACTCTCATTTTTCACATTTCCTTTCACATTTTATAATCAATCAGCTTGGTAACCTTTTCTCCCCCATTTTCCCTAAGAAATTCCATAGTTTTATCAACATTTTTTCGCAGTGACTTCATTCCACTCTTCTCTGCAAGTCTCGGGGCTACTTTATTTGCCTGACTGGCGGCAACGTCCAGCGGCATGCCAGATAAAGTTCTTGCGCTTTTCGGTAAAAGTGCAATCGTTAGAATGTGAGTGGTGTGGAGTGCCATGGAGCTCGGAGTGCTGTGCTGCAGCTCTCGAGGATCGGGGAGGATCAGGGTAGGAGAACGCGGATGGGAACCGATCGGCAAACGGCGACGACGACGACCCGCTTAATTATCAAAGACATTTTTCTCAATGGGCTTGGCCGGACCGCCGATAATGTATATCCCCTTCCGAGGAGTGGCCGCCGCCGCCGTCAGTCGGTTCGATGTTTTCATTTTTAAAGGCGAGGTCAAGCGGCCAACTGTCCAAGCGTTTGGCCCCGCCTGTCAGAGAGTGATCTAATGTGCCATCCAGGAAGAGCGGACATTCGCCGAGCAGTTGCAGATGTTTGCCAAAACACACAGCAGCAACAGCAGCAGCACTAGCAGTCGCCGTCTGTCTCCTTTCCTGGCAAACAAACAACGCTAGGGCTTAGCGGCATTAAAATGCCAGGCATAAACACAAAGGGCGGCGGCTCTGAGGGGTGCAGTGGGTGCAGTGCAGCGGCAGGAGCAGCAGCGAGTGCAGCCAACACTAAACTAATGGCAATGGCAGGCCACGCCGGCGTAGCACGGTTCAATGAATTACTTCATTAGTGCAGGCGTGTTCCGTGTGGCATGCGTTGTATCTCAAAGATACTCACTCACCGCTGCGCTCCGCGCCGATCCGCAGTGGCAGACAGTCAGCTAGCTAGCTAGCTAGCCGTTGAGCGTTGCAAATGTCTGACAGTCAGCGAACCGGACACTGAAAAGAAAAGGGGTCTGACAGCAGGAATTATACTGCAAAGTTTTCTAACCGGAAGTATATCTTTTAATTCTAGATCGTTGATCTTGGCGCGAATTTGTGACTTTCTCAGAAGTTAGTTCTTATTATAGTCTTTTTTATGTCCTCCTAATTACCATTTGGTAGTTATAAACATATTCACAACTGAGAAGGAATTTATTTTCTATTTAAGAACTTTTTTCTATTTATAATAATTAATAATTAGGAAATAATTGCCCAGTAAACTCGCATTTTTCAACGGCATTTTCTATTTTGTTTATATTTATTCGTCATTCTGTTGTCTCAGTGCATGTGTTCTGGGCCCTGGCACTGTGAAGTGCAACTCACAACTCACATGTTGGCCAGTGGCCTCGGATCGCGTCAACTGTGCGTGGAAATTAGCTGCTGTTGCCGCTGATGTGGTGGCTCTTGGATGCTCCTCGTCGACTCCTGGAGTAGGACAGCACTGCTCCTTGGGCTTGCCTCTAGTCTGCACAGCCTTAATTGCGGAAGTTATGAGCATGGAATTTTAATTATTTCACTCGAGAAGTTGGCCTCTTCCGCGGGTTCCTCTTACAGCTGCCACTGCCACTGCCGGCCCTGCTGCTGTGGCATTAGTTTGATGGTTTACAGTTAGTCTTGCTTGTTTTCGGGTCTGGACAAACATCCGCCAAACCTTTTCACTGTTTGCATTCTTCGAGAAAGTGTCAAGACGGACCACGCACTGGAGAATGTCTCCGTCTCCGTGTTTGTTGTGTTCCCAATTTTCCCCATATTTAGTTCTAGACGTGACACTTTCGAATGCTTTCCATCGGGGAGCTTTTCCCCCGTTGAGCTGCAGTTGTGGTTCCTTTGTGTGTCTGGATCTGAGTTACTTAAGAGGCTCAGTTCAATGGAGCTCAGTGCGCGCTCGTCAATTCGTCATTCGCTCGTCGCTCGTCGCTCGCTCAGAGTCAGAGTCAACTTCCTTGCTTGTTTTCAAATGCAGGCAAGCACAAAAACCAACAAAAAGCAAAAGGAAAATAACACAAGACTGGCTAAGAGCAGCTGATGTTGATGCTGCCTGGTGAGATGGATGGAGACGTCGTTTAAGATTAAGACGACTTCTTTTTACAGCTGTGTGTGAGTTGTAGTTGCTGCGGTGAGTGCGTGTTGCTGCTGCTGCTGCGGCGGCTGCTGCTGCTGCTGCTGGCGAGGTGAGTGATGATGATGAATGTGTTACAACGAAGGTTAACGACTTTCAGCTTTATAAACACACACACACACCCAGACTAAGACTGAGACTGTGAGTGCCTCCAATAAAGCTGACTCTCTTCGCCATCTATTGTGGCCAGTTCCAGTTCTTAGGATGGGGCCGCATGTGTGTGCCAGCTAATTAAGCCGCCAACAAGCTAATTATAAGTCGCGTCTGGCACTCTAATTGCAATTTAAATAAATGTGGCAGGCGGTCGAGCCACTTTGGCCAACCATCCAGGCAGCCAGCCAGCCAACCAGTTTGGCATTTGGCCAAAAAGGAGCGTTTTAAATTTCAATTTGTACAAGTCAGCGCGTTGTCAATGCAATGAGAACTCTCTCTCTTTCATTGTCGATCTCTCTTTCTCTCTCTTAACAACTAAATTACACTTGTCCGCATGTTTACAATTTATACACACTCACACATACACACACCCGGGTTTTGGCCAGAGAATGTGACCAACAAATGTTGGGGCGATATCTGACCAAACCAGCAACTACAGGCAGCAGCGTCCAAGAACACGGAAAGAAATGGGGCAGGATTTAAATAAAATATTTGCTTTTTAGGAACATAGAATGATGGATGAACTTACAAAGTACTTAAATAATTTTTAAAAATATTCTATAAGCTATTATTAATGGTATTAAGTGTTTGGGACAGTCCTTTCTTGTGAGAATAGGTGTATTCCAAGGCCCTTTCTTTAACAAATGCTACCCAGGTATTTTATCTTAATTCTCCTATTTATTCCAGTGCATTAGTGCAACACTCAACTGAAGTCAGTTAGTCACTTGGGCCAGTCAGCTTGTCTGAGAGAGCAGCTCAGGCGGCTCTCGATTGCAATGAGGTTAGCGGCGCAATCTGCTCAAATATAGATAGCTAGTTAGATGCATGGCAAGCTAACAAACAAACAAACCAACAGACAAACGAACGGACAAACAACCGGGCAGTTGGCCAACTATTCCGCCAGCAACATGTGTAGCCATGTAGCAACATCGCAGCAACTACCAAGAGCCACAGCAACAACAACCGGCTTTTGGGTATTCTAATTGCGCACAAGCTTAGCAGCTTTTAGTTACTTTGTAGACTTTTAGTTGCCATCGAAACCGAGATTTTAGCATAGATACATTCCCTGTGTATCTCAGAGATACACAACAAGCAGCTGCGCGCTGCTGCGGCTGCTGCGGCTGCTGCTGCTGGCCCACAGACCACGGTTAATTTATGCAACGGTCTCTAGGCCTGAACTGAACAATAAATTGCTTGCCAAGTGTGGCCAAATAAGTGTTCTATTGATTTCTGCAACACCTTGTCTTCAAAAGGCCAAGCTGACTAACTGTTCTGTCAAAATGTTTCGGCCTGCCCACGTTGGTCCCGTCCCTGGAACGTTGGCAAAAGCGAGAGACAGCGATCTGTGCACGGGAAGAAATGTGAATTTGATCTTGTTTCTTATTAAAATAAAATAATATACTATATAATACATTAGATCTTTGTGAATATACCTATTTGATTTTACTGGCAAGAAACTCTCAGGTTTTTAATATGCTCAGGATTATATTTTAATCATAAAATATTATTTTTAAATAGATAAGATCCTCCCATATCAGCTTGACTTTGTTTTAAATATTTTTCCATGTGCATTGTGCATTGCATGTGGCATGGATTCAGTTGAAATAATGACACACCCGTTCCGATTCCGACGCGATTTAATGTGTATATGTGTGCACATAGATACAGATATACCGTCGCAGACCCACAGATACACATCTCTCTCCAGCTCATAGATTTTTTCACTCGAAAATGAAATGAAAATTACTGAACTGTAACCATATGTGGTGGCTTCATGCTGCTTTATGTTTAGTACTCTATCTCGGCGCTGGGTTCGTTTCGCTATGTCGAGAACTTTGGGGCCCTGGCTCCCATTAAAATTCATTTAATTATGGGTCGTAAAAACCCACAGACGAGCAATTAATTTGGCAAATAAGTGAGCCCAATTGTTTGCACATCAAATTGATGGGGCCGCAGATTGAGCGCTTGGCTTATCGTTTTTTACTTTTAGGGTTTTATGTATTTTTCGCAATTTTTATGGTTATTTAATGGCAGTTTTTCTGTGTAGATTTTTTTTGTGGAATCTCAACTATGGGCTTGGACCGCCCACAAATTTATTTGAGGAAAAAAAGGTTAATTACAATTTATTGCCAGCGCTTTTGTCGTTACGCTCACTTGATCTCTTTGAAAGACCCTGGTCCTACGATCGCACAATTTTGATTGGAAGCCAAACGGAGCGGCGGGCACCGTCAACAATTTAATTGCACATTTGCATTAGAGTGGAAAGTCGGACTCGTGGCCTGTCATCAGGGATTGCTACTGTTGCAAATGCCACAGTGGCTGCTGCTGCTGCTGTTGCTGCTGCTCCTGGTGAGCGGTTTTCATTACAATTGCCTAGCACAGGCCACGTTTGATTTCTTAATTGTCGCTAAATGCGGGACATTGTCTTGGGTCTGGAGTCTGACAATGTTGTTGCTGCTGCTGTTGCTGTTGCTGCAGCTTTTGCCATTGTTTTTCCAGCATTATCGTTGATCATTTTGTTTGCAATGAGTTTTTGTGGTTGCTGAGCACACGAAATGAATGTTTGGCGATATACACACAGCTGTAAGGGAATTGTCGAGCGATCATGGTGGTATTTCCCACAAACAAAACCAGAAAACCTTATGCTGGTCTCAAAATTTAATTGCTTTCAGTTCAATTTATTTTTATGTTTATTTCTCTATATATTTCGCCGTCTAAAAGGAAATACTTACCCCCGGAGAAGTGCTGACAACTCACCCTTGAACTCAGATACCTGCATAAATTTTCCACGCACACGCAACATATTGTGCGTGTGCCACGAGACACGCCCACTTCCGCCCCTTATTAAGACCCTAATTATAAAGTAGAAGAAGCCCCGTGGCCTTACGTAACCCTCGAACAAAACCCCACAAGTTTTAAGCCCCAGTTCGCACCCACTCCCATGGCCTGCTACTTTCACTACTTAAGACACTAAAATAACTTATATTTAGTAATTTCGGACGCGCTTAATTTACATTTATATATAATTTTCGACTTGCTGCCCCCTTTTAATATTTTGGGTTCAGTTTTCGGTTTCTAATCTCTTTTTCGTTGACATCGAAACGCAGTTTTCAATGGATTTTTTTGTGCGTTCGTTCCCTTCACGTTTTAATCGCTAAACTGTCTCATAAACCAGACATTTTATTTGACAACCACGTTTGGCATACGAAAGCAGCTGGGAAAGATGGAAAAAAATAGGAAAAAAACAGAAACAAATTTCTTTTCGATAGAAACGCAGAAAGAGTCACTCGCGCGGCACATTAGTGGAAATTATGACGATTTTCCCCATACAATAACTCAAAGTTATGCTGACAGCGATTGACCCGCGTATTATTAATTCAATTTGCTTTCCATTATCGGTATAAAATCCGAAATCCCAGACCCAATTCGGTTAGCTTATGTTCGGTCTTTGAGATGTTAATGTGCGCCATCGGTGAGCTAATCTTTGTGATTTGGGCTGCCAACGAGCAACGAGACTTTTGTTTCTCATTATTTATGAGTGTAATTATAATAATAATAATTTTTATGCAAAACGACAACGAAATACTATTTTACGTAAGCCGCAACTTTGTTCAAGGATACACTGAGAAGAAGTGTATTAAGCAGAGAGATAAATACAGGGATTTCTGATTTTAATAGCTTATTTTTATTGGTGTTTTAAAAGTGTTATGGTTTTAAGTATCTTAAAGTGACAATACAACAGGAAATTATTTAAATTTAATCGGAAACCGGAGGTATCCTGAAAAGAATATATTCTTATCATAATTTCTTGGCATATTTTCATGAATAAATTAAGTAGTCTTGTGCTCTCTGTGCCATTTTTCCCAGTGCCCACCTTTAATTAAAGTTTGAAACAGGAAGCAACAGCCAGCTGAGTGTCTCGAAAATAACAAAATTATATATGTTTCGTATATTAACTGGAGACTGGGATTAGAGCCCCTTTTTCTGAGGCAATTTGGCTGGCGGATGCTAAGCGTCATAACTCATGTGGCGGCAAAAATAATTTGATATCAAAGAGCGTCTGTCGGGAGATCGCATAAATTATGAATGCAGTGAGAGGAGGTGTTAGAACCTTTTAGTTTGGCTGGCTTTTTATTTTTTCTCGTGTTTTCTGTAGTGTAGAATTTATGGCTGTTTAAACAGACAGATAAAGTTGGTGTCATTAGTGATTTATGGTGGGATAAAGCATTTGATTGGGGTTCCCACTGTCCCGCTCTCTGTCTGGGTGTCTGTCTGTCTCTCGCCCCAAAAGTTCACCTTTCGGTTTGACATTGAATGGAAAAAAGCGAAGCGCCGCCGCCTCTCTCTTCCTCTTCGGCGTGTGAATTCTGTTTTCGTTGCAACTTTCAAAGTAAAAAGAGACGCGGCAAATGAAGTCAAGGTGGCTGCATCGCATTGCATTACTCATGAACTCAGCTGGGGAGTATTGAATTACATTTCGGCGACTGCATTAAATATCATCCACCGAATGTGGGTGAATGGAATGCCATATAGGATTTCGAATTTCGTATATTTGCTATTTGGATTTCAAGGCAGCTGCGTAAGCCAATCGCTGACGTACTTGCTATCAGGAATAATAATAATACCCGCTACGCTCTTCCGATAAGCAAACTTTCCATGGAAGCCATATGCAGTTCCGTGAATGAATGGAAGTATTGGACCTTTATTAAGAGATAAGATATGGGTGAACCGAAAATCGGTAAACTCCAACTGTTCAGGCTTCTTTCTATAAATTAAACGAGGACTCAGCTGATCGCAGATCGGAGAAAGCACCTAAACAGTTTATAAGTACTCCACTGTTTGTTTTACAAATTGCAAAACCATAGGACAGCCTGTTATTCAGAAAAAGACACATTAAAAGAATTCCCAGGAACTGAACAATCTTCATTCCGTTGAACAAAGTAAGCTTCTGAGCACTCATATGCTTGAGAGACAACTAATGGAGGAAAGACACTTTCAGTTCTGATAAGCTTGACTTTTAAAACAAACTATCAACCGAGACTGACCCAAATGAACTGGCTTTCAGTGGCTGATAATATTTTTATATTTTTGTTTAAAATGTTTTTACTTTAACAAAAGTTAAAAGAAATATTAGTTTTACCTTTAAAGACAGAAAATACATTTTAATATCTTGCCACTCTCCTTTAAATATCAAATTATCGAAAAAAGAAATTCCACACAGCTTTCAAGCCTTGCGAAAAACACTTTTCCATATCTAACATTCCAAATATGAAATATCACATAAATTAATATTTTAATAGGCCTCTTGTTTCACTTCGATTGTATTGCCGGTGCCTGGAATTACTTGATAGAGTCTCCTTGCCTTGCCGCCTTTCATGCGTACGAATATTATGGCTATGGAAGTTTTTATTAGTTTTGTTGTGTGTTCACTGCCTGGCAACTCGTTAATGTTAACAACTATGAAAACAACACCAGCAGCAGCAAAAACAGGCGCTGGACTTGCCCAAAAAAAGCAGTCGAAAAAAATGGAAAATCATTTATTTTTTAAGCCTTTTTATTTCGCTTTTTTTGCCCATTTCAAGATGCCGCACTGGTGTTTGTTGCTGTTGTTGTGTAAACAAACTTAGAAGTTTCCAGCTGTACGCGTTGATTGCCATACGACACGATGCGTTTTCAAATACAACAACAACAACAAAAGGCAAGGAAAAAAATTGGGAAAAAGCTGCTTGCTCGGATTGCGCATACGCCGTGTATGCACCGCTGTTGTTTTCTAACAAAAATAGCAAAATGCTGTAAACATTTTCGAGGTACGCAATCTCTCGTACACAAAACACATTGAAATTACAATTCATTTTTGTAGCTTGAGGCTTTTTTTTTTGTATTTTTGCCTTTTCATTTCAAATTCCGGGCGTTTTTCCACGCTTTAAGGTGAATTTCATATTACGGCAAGTTGCTCTGTCTAGTTTTTCATTAATTTCTCCTTGGGTGCGCGCCCGTCAATCATACGCAGCGTTGTACGCACTCGTTCGATTCGATTTTCGATTCGGAAAAGGTGAGCCGAGTGAGTTGGCATGAATGAATAAACTAAAAAAAAGTGAAAATGATTCCTTTTCTCCTCCGAACAACAATGATCATTGGCGCGGTTTTTGTTTAAGGCTGTGAACCTTGAACCGTCGAGTGGCAATCATTCACACCAGGCGACAAATGAGTCGAGATTGATAAGCCATTTGTTTGTATATAAAATATATACAAGTAACCGGAGGCTATAGGCCGTATCTTGTGTCCGTTTGCTGCTTATCTCGTCTTCTCATCTACTTTAATTAGCCATTTTTATCGGCCCGCTCTCGGTGGCTGTCAATTTGGCTAAAAATAAATGATTACTGCTTCTAGTATACAATATGATATCATGCCGCTTCGTTTTGCCAATTAAAAACACAAAAACGCGGCTGGGACAGCTTTTTTTCTGTCGTAAGTTATGACTAGCGATAATCACACTACGTCGTGGGGTTTTTACTTTTAGTTATTTCCTTTTTTATATTTTTTACTCATTTCCAGAACTTGGTTTGGTCTAGTAATTAGCTGCTGAGCCTGGGCTTGGTTGTGGTCGTCGCATACGTAGCTCAAATTTCAAAACTACATGCACTTTGCGCAGATCCAAAGCCGGTTGGGTGCACTCGGAGAAAAGAGGGTTGTTATCTTGTTATATTGAGGTATATTGTTATTGAAACTATCACTGCTAGTTTGCCAAAAGATGCCGCTTTTGCTCTACGCTTTTTTGCTTCAAGAGATTGATATTTTTATAAGAATAATTAAGAAAATAAAACTTAAACATCGTCGGGTATAACAGAAACAAAATTCCTATTATACTTAAAGGGTGATTTATGTTTTGAGGCTCCGATTTTGAAATTAGGTTCCTAACCATGCTAACATGCTTTTTAAAATTTACTTCAACGGTTTGGAACTTAAGCATAGGATAATTGGAACAATCATTAATTAGCACCTTTTAATATAAGGCCAATACATTTTTTCTATAATTTTACAGAACTTTTTTCGAGTGTACTTGGCTTTGTTGGCCGGTTGCTTTCTGGCGATCGTCTCTCTGGGTGTGAAAAGATTTATGTGCTAGGCGAGAGCACACATCTCTGGTGGTTATCAATGCAGCAGCCATTCACCCGGCAATTCCAGTTTGCAGCTCTCCTCCAGAGTTGGGACATTTCATTGTGAACGGGCTCTTATTTATTTATGGTCTGCCCAGCTTTTTATAACTCTTCGATTTATATTGATTTGTAATGCACATAAAAAACTGGAGATTTTATTATATGCGTATGCATGCAGTTGACCTTGGGTCTGTGGCCAAGGAATCGCTGAATTTCGGAAATTATCATAGTTACCAAATGCTGAAGGTCGCCCAAAAGGTTGGAAGGTGGACAACGGCTGGGTTGCATGTGCAACATACCTGTGTCGGGCTGCAAAATTCCCGGCAACCAGGTGACATAACCGATACACCTACAAGCTGCCAGAGCCGCCAGGTGGATATACTCGTATCTCCCGGTGCTCCTTCTCGACTGACAGTGTCCGAAATAAAAACACTTGTGCACGCAAATATTTCACGAATTCGCCGCCGACAGAATTTGTTAGAAAAGCTGCAACAGCAACCGACACTTGGGCTGATAAAGGCGAAAACATGCTGAGAAAAAATAATATCCCACAAAAGACCCGCGCACATGACAATGTGTAAATTTATGGCCGTCGTTGTGCAGTTGTGCACTGCAATGCACTCGAATTGCATAAGTTTGACTGGGCTTTAATGCACACACAGCGGGCAAATAGCAAAATATTTGTATTTGCTTTATTAATTAAGCCGCGGCTCAGGCTCTAGCTTTGCCTGGCCTGGCTGCAGCAATATTTGTGTATGCGATGAATATTTCCGAATAATATTTGGCAACGCATTTGATGCTCGACGGAAAAGTCAACAGAAATTTTGATGAGTAAACGCACGCAGATAGGCGGAAGTCAATTAATAATGGCAGTTGAAAATGTGAGAAATTTTAATTTGGAGTCTTTGATTGATATTTAAGAGATTAAAATGAGTTTGAATTGGAAATTAATGTAAATCAGACATATAATACAGGAAACTTGCAAGGCTTACTACTAAACTCATTGTTAACTTTATCAATCAGTAAATATTTCAACCACTTTATTTTATCTTTCCATTTACAAATAAATAGTTTTTCTACAAATAAACAAAGAACCCGACTTTTTGCTTATCGGTTCCCACAATGTCTAGTATTTACTATCGAAATTCTACACATTCTGCATTTTATCTGAACCTCGAGATAACAGTAGTAACCAGATGATCGGATTTGGTTTTTTACGGTTTGCCATCAAATGAAATTCCAATTAAAATTCCATTCGTCGGATGTGTGGGGGCGGCGGCGGCGTTTGGCTGTAGATCAGCATGTGTTTGTCTTAGAAAATGGGCCACTGTTAGTTAATAGCATACAAAAAAGTGTTTGGGGCCGGCCTTTAGGCCATGACTAGACACTTTGTTGCATTTTCCATGGAAAATCAAGGCAAAATCCTCGCGTCGCTGATTAAAGAGGCTTTCACCGCATATGGGTCAGCATCGTCACCTTTCGCCAGCCGGAATTGGGAATAGGGTATCGAGAATTGGGTTATATAGGGCAGACAAATATATATGCATATCTCCATATATATATATCGTACTCTACTCCTAATGAACCTCGTGCTGGGGCAAAGTTAACTTGTTTGTTCGGTGTAGGTGTTTGACCCTCAACCGAAACGATTTTGTTGTTTATTTATGTTAATTTCTGAGGCTTTTCGGCTCTTTTCGAAATATATTCTTCTACAATTAGTTGGCTTTTGGTGGGCTCTTTTTTTGGTTTTTAATTCATCCGATTCTTCTCCTTTGCTTCGCCGCGCTCAATCAATTTAAATACATTAATCAATTTCCATGGCAAGAGTCTCGTTTTTTTCTTCTTCGAACATTTCTTTTTCGTGTTGGGTGCGCTGAAAAAACAACAATTTAATTATAACAACAAATAGCGAGAGCGACAAACACATCGGGTATATCTGAAATTGATATCGTGACTTTGTGTAATTTGTAATTTACGATGAGATCACTTCCTCCAACAATGTATCAAGTCAGTCAGGCCAGACCAGGCCATTCCCGGGGTACCAGCCATCGTCGGTCGCAATGCGCTATTTTCCATCTTGTCTTATTTATTTTTTTATTTTTTGTCCCCAGAGCTGCTGCATAATTGCACTGAGAACGAAGTCGTGCTCAGTTTGCTTAGATTAAATTTGGCCAACCGTGGCCTAGTTTTAGAAATTTTGGAGATAAATATAAAATCTCTCTAGTGGCTATAATATTTATTTTTGATCGTTCTGATATTCGAGATGTGGTTAGAGAATCAATAATAATGTTTATTCACCAAGGCAGAAAATGTAAGCCTTTAAATATATGAATACTATGGTATATATAATATATGTTCTTAAATAAAATCATAACCCAACAAAATCCCAACACTTTTTCCTCACTGTACACATACATCAATTCGTCGCTAGCTCAGCGTTTCTCAGTGAGGAGCCAAGACAAAAAAAAAAGAGGGGAGCAAATCCGAGTTTTTTGTGACAAGATAAGCGTCAGAGATCCCCCCTTGTTTTTGGCTTGTGCCCCACACCTTTGGACAGACCAACTTGGCCACGTCCTGCGCATCCAGAAAAGACAAAGGGGAAAATTTGCATTGGCAGGCCATTCAAAGAGGAAGCTCGGCACAAAGCGCATAATTTAGATACGGAATTCTCAATGCGCAATTGCAGATTCAAAAGGGGAAATGCAAATCAATTTTAGTATTTCCTCTACACACACAACAAATCGAATCGAAACAAATTATGTCAGCTGGAACAAAGCTTTAAAGGGGCCTTTATATCTCCCGACGGATCTGATCGGATTTCCCGAGTTCGTTTTTTTTTTATAATCGTTACAAACTGCCGAAAAAAACCTTGCTCTAATGACCGACCCATTTCCGTTTCTCGGTTCACGATTCTTATTTTTAAGTCTATTTTCCCAAGTCCTTGACCTTAGCCGCCCATTATTATGGCAGCTAAAGTTTTGTTGGCTTTTTTTTGGTCTTTTTTTGTAACCGCCGCGAGTTGTAAAAATGTATATTTTCTTACGATTTCCAGTGAGCGCTGTTTGAGGTCTTTGTATTTTTACGTTCGGTCTTTGAACTCATCAAACTTGGTACATTACAAAACGCTTGTCGTTGTCTCATATTTTTCTGGTTTTCAGTTGGCTTTTTCCCCTCATCTCTCTCTCTCTCTCTGTTTTTTCTGTGTGTTTTTTTGTAGTTTTGTGTAAAGCCATGACAGCCGAGCCGTTTAATTAGCTGCAAAGCTGCAAAGCCCACGCCCCAGTGGAGATTCTCGATCATGTCGCAATATCAACTGGCAGCTAGTTGGGCACTGAGCGAGATATGTCTTATAGCTGATTACTGAGACTCTTTTTCTCCACCGATTTCAGAGTGTCAGCAGCATATTTAATGCCTACACTTGGTGGACTTTGAGGCAGTCAGTTGAGCCTGCCAGTTGGCAGTGTTGGGAGTTTGTCCTTTTTGAGGATATATTGGTATTTTTCTTCTAGGCATTAATTGCAACTAACAGGTTTATGATAAAGAATTATTTCTTTGCTTAAAATTACATTTACATCTTAAATCGTACAAATTACCTTTGATTTAATATAAAATTTGAGACAATAAAATTTAAAAATATCGCAAAATCCCATGTAGTTCCTTTGTAAATCTAGAATAGTTTCGTGTCCATATCTTAGCTATATTTTCTCAGCTTTTTAATAAGATCTTCCTGCCACCACTGATGCAGTTTGAGCTTGGACTTAAAGGCAATCTTCGAGTCTTTCAGGAGCAGCAGCAGCAGCATACCTGGCACTCCGGCCTACGTTCGGGCTATTGATTTGTCACCCGATGGCCGTCTGGTCAACTGGTCATCTGACAGCTGGGCGGCAGTCTCGGGCCTCCTTAAACCGTTCTGACAGCCGCCGGCGGAGCGTGTGGGCAACGCCTGACAGCTCGCTCAGCTTCGGGCGGTTGTTCCACCAGCTTCACCAGCTCCAACCAGCTCCGAGGACTGACAGTCCAGAAAATGCTGAAAATGCCGCCATAAGTCTGCAAATGTCGCGCGTAGGTCGCTAATCAGATTTCGCTGGCGATTCTCCAACAGCCTCATCTGAATGAGAAATAAGATGCTCTGCGATTGTGCGAGGCTAGCCGCGGATGCTGATTTTAATTACCTCTACGGATTGGCAATTAAACGCTGGGTGGCAGAAGGCACTCAACGAAAATAATTAATATGCAATTAAAATTTAATGTGGACTTAATAAAAAATATAATTTTGAAGATAACGAAGCTGATTTGATTTGGAAATAAATGAGGAAAAGAGGCTTACATTGTAAACATTCTCAGTGTGTACAAATTTTCCAATCAAAAGATGTTTTACTTTGTCAGAATTCCCCAAATATTTACTTTAATATATGGGTCAACATGTGCGAGCATTTCTCTTGTGAAAACTGCCGACTCAATGACCGATTTGTGGTGATATTTTCTCTGCCTGTACAGAAAGAGAGAGGGAAAGAGTAGCCGCTGTCGATTTGGGGGCATTAAAATTCGTCATAAAAATTCAATTGAACCGAGAACGGGAGGGAGAGTCTCTCAGACTCGCTTTTCATATGTGCCGCAACGACGCTGCAACGGTTGCATAATGCCCCATGTCCCATGCCCCGCACACACACACGCACATACGAGAGGGTTAATTTCAGCAATGAAAAAAAAGAAGCAGAAAAGAAATACGAACAAAAAGAAGGAAAAGCAAACAAACCCAAAGCGGCGATCTCACAGACTTGGCTGTGTGGTCCCCGCCGAGACCCAGACCGAAAAAACCAAACCAAGCCCATGGCGTATATATACTCGTACGAATAGTACGTGTACGTAGCAACAACTTCAAATTACCGCCGCCAATTTAATAGTCACACTTGTGGCACCATCACCAGCACCCAGGCAAAGATTCAAAGATTCAAAGCTGAAATTACGTGAAGGCTCCCAGCAAAAGCAAAAGCAAAGGCACAGCCAGAAAGAATCGGCATCTGAATCAGCCAACAAACATCTGCGGATACTGACGATGCATCTGTGTATCTGCAGCTCAGACGGCGGCACGCAATGCCCGCTTGGGCATTAAATGCTTCTTAGAAATGTAAAGATACAAAACGTTGTTTCTCTATTCGTTTCCGAGGATGTGGAGGGTCTCGCGGCGGGGTAACCCTAATGTGGGGGTGGAGGATCAACTGCAACCACTTCCACTGCCACAGATGCTGCATCTTTATCTTACAGCTAAGGTTAACGAAATAAGGCAGCTCTTAATTGAGATGTTATAGTTATTAATAAGCAGCCTATTGTTTAAAATGGTTTTTAATCTCAGGTTGCATATATTTTCTCTGTTTTTACAGCATACCTTTATGACTTGTCTATAAATATATATAATAATCAATAATTTGCATCATTTAACCTCAAGTTAAACAAAAGCCCTTGATTTCTTGATATAACGATAATATTTATAATTAAATAAAATTGTTTAACAACAATATTTATGTTTATTAGTAAGTTTCTACAATAGTTTCCCAATTATAAGCTCTTAGCCTTAACCTGAGGTTATAATAGTGTGACCTTATGTTTTAATAAAATGAATTACTTTATAAATAAATACAATTTGCCTTCCTATTAATCCAACTGCAATTGTACTTATACATATGCATATGTGGCACTGTGTAGATTGTTTAATTTTGTCTAGTTGCTGTAATAGTTCTTGAGAAAATGTGCAGCCTCATCGTAATGATGTTGGTAAATACTCGTATAACAACATCGGGGCCTAAGGCGAAGGTCCCTCTAAAAGGTTTTGGAGCAGGCGTTAATGGGTTTTTGATTGTTTATAGTGTGGTTTCAAGGTTGCTGCAGCGAGCTGCTGCTGCTGCTGCTGCTGCTGCTGGCTGCTGGCTGCTGCTGCTAAAGGTTAGGGGTTAGGGTTACGGTTAGGGTTGGGGTTAGGGATGAAGGCTATTAGCTGGGCCATTAAGCATTGTGCAGTAATAGGTACCCGGGGTTCCCCTTTCCATTTCATCTGTAATTGAGACTTTTTTTTCGGTTTCGGGGGCACCGCCAGCATTTGCAGCATTTCCTTAAAAGACCCGACCGACCAAATTATGTTTTCAGCAGCGATCGATCAAAATGGAATCGTAAAGCAAACACAGATGCAGGCCACCGTTATTAAAGTATCCGAGTATCGTATGTCAACCGAGGCATTCGCACAGACAGACAAATCGAAATACACATGGAGAAAAACGAAGGGGGAAAAGGAGGGTAGAGGCAGACAGACAACAAACCAAATGAAATGCCATATGTGCGTGATACATAACTCATACCGGGAGGGAACAAAACTCAGACTCAAACTCCGACTCCGACTCAAAGGCAAACAAAACTACCGTTTGATCGATCGTTTTGATTAGAAATGCAACACATTTCTATATGATCTGTCACCCAGGCCGCAAAAGTCTGCGTTTTTTCTTCTTTTTGCTTTGGCATTTGCGGTCTCTGGCCGCCGTAGACAAGCGAAATGTTTGTTAAAGTGAAATTAACGTCGCCGGCGGACTGCAGCCACCAATCAACAATGCGGCTCAACTGCACCACACAACGCAGCTCGACACAAGACCAGACAGGCCACGCACCACAACACAGCTCAGCATAGCACACCACACCACGCACCACCAAAGCAGTGGGTTCTGCACTGGGAATAATATTTATTATTATAAGAAATTATTAAAATAGTTTGTCAAACTTTTGAGATACTTTTTCGATTAAAAGAAGGATTATGCAGGACGCACCACAGAAGAATGTATAACAGAAGACAATATATTTAAAAGCAGTGATCCTTAAGCCTTAAGTCAGCAACGTTCTCAGTCCGGCCTCTGCTGACACACGCACATAATGTCTAAGTCTATCAAAGTAAGGTGCTTAAAAATTGCTAAACCCTTCACATTAAAGCCTTGGTGCTTCCTAGATTTTCTTGTTATTTTTCCTGTGTGTAAAAACGCAATCGCTGAGCGGCTTTTTCTTGGCATGCAGTTGTCGCCATTGCCATCGCAGTCGTCGTCGCCTTGTCGCACATTTTCCGCGTGGTTGTCGTGGCTCGTCCCCAAGAAGAAACACCAAACAGAAACCAAACCGAGACCAAAATCAAACCAAGCTGGGGAGAGAAAAAAAGCCAAAGAAAACTCCAAGGAAAAAGCTAAAACCAAGGGGAAAACTCAACTCAAACCAATTGCAGAGCCATGAGCTGCCTCCCACTCTCTCGATCTCTCGCTCGCTCGCTGTCTCTTTCTCGTGTGCGTTTTTGGTTACGGGCTTAATTTACAATTAATGAAATTCGATCGTTTTATTAACTGTACATTTTGCATGATTTATGCCCCCACACTCTACGCTATATATTTTCATTTCACGTTTTCATGTCCATTAACCTTCATTAGGCCTGCGGAGCTATTAACACTCCCCTCACTCCACTCCAAGTTTTCCATCGAACTGCCATTGCGTCTCTGTCCATTTATGGTTCGCTTGAATTGCGGCGGCGTTGACAATTTCTATCAGCGATTGCACAATTAAACTCTATTTATTTATTTGTTTCGCTTAATGAACTGTGTGAAACAGTTGAGTCTCGATGTCTCAAATATTATGCCCAGGCCAAAACAATTGCCACCAGCAGCAGCAGCAGCAGCAGCAAGAGCTCCATAAAAACCACACCACACCCCCAACCACACACTCAGTGCCACCCATCTAATGCAATTACACTGGGAAAATATATATAAATGCTATTAGAAAAATATTGGTATTTTTTATGAGGTAGCAGATTTTTTATAAATCATATTTAGCATCTTGTAGTTTCTGGGAGAATTATATTTATTAATTAAAGATTATAATAGTCAAACTTTTGCTTAAAATATTTTAAAATATTTATTAAAATAAGAAAATGTTTGTAGATCCTGTTGGAAATTCTATCATATATCCACGCTAATTGCACTGATTGCCTTGGACTTTGTTACGTCTTACAAATAAATATAAATAAACTATATATTTATTTATCCAAGTGTACAAACCCAACAAAAGCCGCCACGCAACTTGTCTCAGTTTTCGATTTGGTTGTTGTTTTTTGGTTTTCGTTATTTTTTTTTTTTCAGCTGACCAAGCTGCTCGCGCATTTTTGTGCAGCGCAAATTGTTATTGCACAATTTTCAGTTTTTGGGGGGAATTCAATGCAATGGCAATAGCCACAAAACTGGCAGACAGACAAGGCAGAAATATAAAAAAAACAATTCGAAACACACACAAAATGCGCCTAATTGTCGCTCTTTCAGCTGTCGCACATAACACTTTGTTTTTGCTAATTTTCTGTCACCTGCATCGTTTTTTAAATGAATTTTTTTCGGCACTGCCGTGCAGACAATAGAGCTCTGACAGTAAAAAGAAAATATGGCTAAGAGAGCACGTGACTGCTGCTGCTGTGGCTTTATGGGAAGGAATAAAAAATCGGGATCATCTTTGTCATCGTGTGACTCACATGACACAGTTGCAGTTTTTCTCAGTTCTCCAGTTTGTTGCCCTTTGTTTTGTTTTATTTTTTTTGGGGCTACTACTGGGAATTATCATCTCCGAAAGCGGGAACATCTCTTCTTTCATTCCGACACCGAGCAACCGTTAAAATTGCATGCCTCGACATTGGCCATTATCAAACTAAGGCATCAATCTGCCAGAACCAGAGCCGCACAATTGCAAATTGCCAAGGCAATTACCGCGTTGGAGAGGGTCTAAAATGGAGCAGCCGGCTGGGAACACGTTTTAGGCCCCGGCTAGATGAGAGATCCGTCCAGCTGGGGTGATTATGCAATTTACAAGAGATCTCTGCTACTCCTCCTCCGCCGCCGCCGCCGCAGTTGCATCTCCAGATCCGAGATCCAGAACTCAGTCGAGCGAGCGTCGGACCGGAGCGCACCAATTGTTATGGCAGCTAAATCATTTTTAATACCCAAATTTAAAGCGAAATAATCATAAATAACTGGGTTAATTTGTAACGCTTCTATGCATGCGTAATGAACCATTCAGCCCGATTAGAGTTCTTTGGCTCACCCCGGAAAGCCGAAGAAGCTCCGTAAAAATGTAAATGAAAATGAAAATCAATTAACGCTGTCATATCAAACGAAAGTCAGATGAGCCGAATTAGAGTTCTAGGGTACAGTGGGTCTTGTTTATTTATAACTAGAATGGTTGAATTCCAACTTGGGAATTTTAGGTTCTATGTTTGCAAAAACCTTACGCAAAAACTGAATGTTGAAAGGTTCTACACTTACTTAATATATGAATTCAGTATAAATACTAAACCATAACCTGATCTCTGACTTTATAGAGCTTACTACATTTCTTATTCACTTCAAAGTTCAGCCCGTTTCCCAACCAGGGAGGTCTGACTGTATATATAAGTGACATCTAGTCAGACGCTGTCAAGTTCAAAGTTATAAATGTGCCAGAGATCGTGCGGAGTTTATTTAATTTCCATGATTTCGTTGTGATCGCTGGCAGCATACGAAATCAGTTCACAAATATCTTTTGTGGGTCTCTTTTCTGAGTTGTTTTTTCGGAGATTTGTATTTCCTGCGCCAGTATTTTTGTATTTGAAAGTCGGAGAATTATTCTGTCATTGACTGGCGGCGGAGCTTTGCCCGGGGATCAATTACCTTTCAAAACCAATTTGCATTTGAAATGCATAACGAAATCGTGTGCACACAATGCAATATTTTGGCAGTCACATGCTGCGATCGAATGGCCAAGTTGGCAGCTGAGTTGAGTTTTCGGATTGGCGGGCTTTCAAATTGCGAATCAACTGGCATCAAAATGGAAAATGAAAAAAAAAATGGAAAATGCAGGTGGCTTTGGTGGTGGCACCCACACAGCCTTATCTCCCTTTTGGCAGTTGCTCATTATTGCAACTTGGCTTGGCTTTTATTTCTCTCTTTTTCTATTTCTCCTATATTTTTTTTCGATTTTTTGCGATTTTTGCTTTGTCTTGAAGGTGTGTCGCGGTAGTTGCAACTGCCATTTGCTGTTCGATCACTTGGATCAATGGGCTCTAGGCACGCAAGCTCTCCACTTCAGTTGGGGGTTAAGCTTGCGTTCATCTCCTCGGCAAAATATGGGTTAATTCGGGCCCCCAGAGAGTCTTTTTTTATATTTTCATTGCTGATGAACAATTTGGGTAACTCTTACTTTTGATTAGGCCATGAGTCTGCAGTAATTTCCGAAGATTGTGGCGGATTAATTCTTGAAAAGTAAATCTGGCGATGATTTGTCAACTCTTCGAGTGGTCTGCCCCCTGCCTGGCTGCTTTCTTTCTTTTCTGGGTTAGACAAACACCAGATCTTGGGAGCTCCCTTTCCATTTCAAGATGTTACACAATAACATTTCCAGTATTTTTATTGGATTCTCGCATGCAACACTTGCAGCAAATTAACAGTCGTAAATTATGACGGACTGTCTATAATTAATCAAAGCCCTAGGGCCGCCGTCTGCCTACTGGGGCAACTCTTGGCGGTTCCAACCATTTAGTCTCAATTAACACACGCAAATTGAGTCGGGTCCTAGGAGCACAGTAAATAGTATAGGAAAAAAATCCCAAGCATTTATTTGAAAGTAAAAACAGCAGTCCGCACCTACCGGAATTTGTTATACATTTTTGGTATACAATGCGGGATGCATTGTTAGTCGCTTGGCTCGCTCGGCCTTTTGTGTCGCTCAGCTCCTCGGCTCAGCCCCGGCTCAGCTCGACCAGTTTAGAAATTCTACTGGTTTTGAGTGACGGCCATGGCGAAACCTGATGTGCCACATCCACAATCCACGTCCACATCGGGCGATTTGTATTCCAAATGACGTCTGGTTCCGCTCCGTTCCGTTGGCCCGGCTATATAGTCTGTACTATATGTCCAGCTGATTGAATTGCAAAAGGAACAAAAATGCTAAACCAAAGAATGTAGGGTTGGGGCAAATTTGAGGCGAAGAAGGTCTGGAAAATTGTGCAAGCTGCTTTGGCTTTGCAAGTTATATGAGACATTTTCGCAATCAGCGTCAGAGGGTCTTGGCCTTGATTTGATAGGGTGTTGCAAATATACATATTGTTAAGGCATTTTCTATTCCTTATTTTTGAGATAAGGTATGAGAAAAATATATATTCTTTCATTATAAGTGACTTCCTGGGGCTTTGACAAGCGATTTCGTCTCGAAAAAGCATGCGCTCAGCAAAACTTGAGATTTTTAGTACTCGAAAAATTAGTAAAGGCTTGGAAACTGTTCTTAGGATTAATTTGACATTTTTACTAAGGTTTAAGTATATTTTGCAAATGGGAAATCCCCTCGAACATATTTAGAGTAACATAATTCCCCCCTAAAACCCATTTCCCAAATGCATTAACCATGTTCTTCATCATCTCCGGGGTCTCATCACCCGCTAATTTATGCCTTATTGCATTATCGATTTGCTTTTTGGTTTATGGCCCAGACTCGAACCCAGTTTTTTCGTTCATTTTTTAGTGTCCAGCTGGGCAAACGAAACTGGCCTAGCAACCTTTAAACAACTACCTGCTTTCAGCTGTGTTTGCTTAACTCGACTCAAATTTATGCATTTAGTCAAGACATTTATCATGCGAAAGATACAACAACAACTTACGCGAAATTAGCATATTTACGCAGTGCGTGCCAATATTTTTTGTTGCTAAACAAAAGCCCAGCCGAAATATCGAAACGTTTGCATTGATTATACTAACATAGTTGACAAATGAAAACTAAACGACCTTTTCTTCTCTTTGGCTTTCTCTTTGCAGCTCTGGGACTACAGTATTGCCGGGACATTTTGCATGAAAATTGCAACCAAAAAGGTATGTAACAAATTTCTTAATTAACTCAAAAAGCGACTTTCGCGCGGAGCAAATATGCCAATTAAGTCAATAAATATTTGCCAGCCGCTAGCTGCCTTTTTTTTTTTTTTGCGTTTTGACACCAACAACTAAACTACAGCAATAAAGATTTCCAAAAATGCTTTTACATTTTACAAATGGCAGACGAACAGGCTTTTTTTTTCTCGAGCCGAAGCCTGAGCCGCACAGAAATCATTTATGTTAATCAACACATGTTTTTTCTCGGAGTCATTGGCTCGCTGGGAATTCTCCGCTGCTTTTTTTTCTTTTTCTATATATTAAAAAGGCCCAAAACAAATAGAAAAAATAAATATATACAGCAAACGTGTTTGAGTGTCGCACAAAACAAAACAAAAAGCAAAGCTATGGCCAAAACCAAAACCAAAATTCAAATTCAAATTGTGCTTCGTTGAAATTTGCGCTAATGTTGCCATTTGTGTTGCTGCTGGGCGAGTTTGAGGTTGCTCGTGTGCTGCCTGATGTTGCTGCTGCCGCTGATGTTGATGTTGATGTTGCTGCCGCTGATGTTGCTGTTCTGCTGATGTTGCTGTTGAATGCGGAGTTATTTTCGGTATGCCCCGCCGACTTTATATGGCCGCCCCATGCCGAAACAAGATTTTTTTTTGCTCCAGCGCCAAAGTCAGATTTTTTCGAGTCGACACGCCGCGGATTTCTAATTCTTATGCAAATATGCACTGCCATGTCATGTAGCTTCTGTGCTCAGAGCTCTCTGTGCTCTCCAACTGTTTGCATTTCAATAAGCGCACACACGATTTATCCACACAGAAATAAAATAATATAAATTTCCAATAGTAAAGCTAAGAAAACAATAGTTAACATTTTTAATATAATTCTTTCTAGTCCAAATTCATTCTGTTTTCTGCCATTAAGATTCTAAAACAATTTACTTTGGGTAAACAGACACGTACAATTTCTTAAAGTAGTTTTTTTTTTTCATTAAACAGCTAAAGCTAAGGTACAAAGTTCCATGTTAATTTTAAATACAAGCCAATTAAAATTATGATAATAAAAATATAAATAAAAAACTTTTGCAAATGAAGATCCCTTCAATCATTCCCAGAAATATTTCTCCCTGTGCAAACATCACGGTTTGCTGCAATAAAAGATTCTCATGAAATTTTCGACTGACTCAAATCAAAGTCAAACATTTCCAAATCGAATTCGCATTAATTTCCAAACGGGTTACGCCAAAAAAGATACGACAAGGCAACCACATATTTCCGATAACTAATACTCTAGAAATGCAATAAAGAGGGGGAGAGAGAGATAAGGAAAAGGTAGAACGGAAATTGTCAGTTTCGAAACTGAACGAAGAGAGAGTAGAGTAACATAAGTGCAGAAAAGGCAGCAGAAGTTGTTTACAAATATTACGCATACGTAGCGCATGTGAGTCACAAGAGCCAGTCATTGGGCGATCGCCCATCGACAAAACCGCACTGAAATCCACTTTGATTCGAATTGGTTTGTCATGGTGGCTTCAAAGAAATCAGTCAGAGAAAATCAGGCATTAAAAGCAAATTAAAAAAAGATGCAATCTACCAAAAACGTTTGAAAAGAATGAGTGTCTTTCCTTAATGGATTTAAGAGAACTTGAATGTATTTGGTATTATATATAGTATCTCATCTCCTATTTATCATACTTAATTACTGTTTTGATAATGAAGAGACACTATTTTTATTGCTTTATGGATCATAATTCCATTATTTCTCCTCAGTGCATAAAAATAACCGATCAGACTCTCCTTAACAGGCCTGATTATGCTTAAATTGCAACTCAAAGGGCTTCTAAAGTGTCTGCTGTGCTGTTGTTTAGCTTCTCACAAGTCACCAGTTGGCCATAAAGTCAATTCAAACACGATCTTCACGGTGCGTACGGCTTTAATCTTGTGATTTGTTTGGGTTATGCACCGACTGCCCTCTGAGGAGTCTGCCCTAGAAGCCCCTCGAAACCCCTTTTCATTAGCAATTCCAGCATGAAACCCAATCCTAGACGCGTTAATTCGTGTGCGCTGCTTATGAAGTTGACATGCCGAACGAATTGCGTTTTATGGCCTCGCTTTTTATCCACACACAGAGCATAGCAGAGTCTGGCACAGCATAAACTCACACTTAAAATCAATAAACGTAAACTGGGCCCGCCCAAAGGGAGAATTGCATTCGACATGTGTTGGCGATAAAACTATAAAATAGCACAAACTTATGCGCCCAATAAACATAAACAATGCCAAGGCGCGAGATGAGTCCGAAAAGCGATCTGCCAAAAACCGCAGTCTGGGCCTATACTCTATAGAGTTGTTTTTACATGCGTAAACAAGTATTTTTATGGTCCGAACTAGGGGGCATAAAAGGATGCCCCACGGCTGTGGACCAGGACCAGGACCTGGATGATGGGATACGGCCATAAAGGCACTTAATTGCCATTTTATTGCCGAAGCTATTAGGTCCAGACTTGGCCAAGTTAGCTCAGTCAGTCAGTCAGTCAGTCAGTCTGCACCGACTTTCATTAGACTCTGAGCTTCACTTTCGCATCAGCATGGATATTGCAACAGATTTTGCAGCCCCAGAAACATTTGCAGGAGTCCGTGATACTTTACATTGAAAGAAATAAGAAATTGGTATATATTTTCTTGGAATTTAATTTAAAGAAATAAGAACTGAGCTGATCCAGCTTATACGAGGAATTTTAACATGCAATATTAACCAGAAATTAAATTTATTAATATAATTATGCTCATGGCTAGTTCTTCTTATTTTCCCAGTGTTTTCTTCCGAGTTTTGCTCTTTGGCTGGCACATGCAAAGTGGCTCCCTTCAGCGATTGCAGTGCCATCCGGCGATATCTTTAATGAAATCAGCATGTTGTGGGCTTTAACAAGCATTCTGCTTGTCTACTCATGTCGCCTCCCTTCTTAACCCGATCCTTTCTATCTAAGTATCTCCATCTCCAGATCCTTTTGTGTGTGTGAGCGGGGGGGATCCGAGATCTCAGATCCCCAGCAAAGAGTTGGAGAACCAAAAGGAGCCCCTGGCTAGATCAGCAACTTTGTTGTTGTGGGTCCGGGCCGGGGCCGGGGCAAATCTTGTTAGCGTAAATATTAACTTGTAAATATGATGATGCCCTCATGGAAATTGTATGAATCGCTGATAAATATCATTAGGTCGCAACTCTCTTCCCGGCTTTTGTATCTGTATCTGTATTCTGTATTCTGAGCTCTGTATTCTGTGTTTGCATTGCATTTCGCCTTGCAATTCTATTAAGATTCTTATCTAAAGTGCTTGTACGGCCTGGGAGTGAGTGTACGTACTCGTAATTGTTTAGCAAATCAGTGGAGAGTCCGAGAGCTGAGAGCTGAAAGCTGAAAGCATTGCCGGAGCTCGATTGTTGTTACTGTTTGGCTGATTACACAGTAGTAACTGACAATTTGCCATCGATTTTTGTTGGCTTTTTTCAGCAGTTAAGCGGCGGGCTACGCCCTCGTCTAGTACTTATTAAATAATGTTGAAATCTCGCTTTTGTAACTCGAAATTGCACTCAAAGAAATTGAATTTAAGGTGAATGAAGTCGAAAAATGGTAGTAAACATTGTATGTTTATCTAAACTGGTAGAATTTTTATAGAATTACTTATAAAATTGGTTGAGTTACTAGTATAACCCTTTAAAGTTTAATCCCTGTGTATTGTTTGTTCCCCACTAGTTTCTATATTTCTTATTGTGAATTAAGAACCTTTAAGACTCAAATAAAGACCCTTATAACCATATTCGTTTATAACCCCTCCTGGCCACTCCCCGGGGGCTCCATCAGAATTCCAGGCAGACGCCGCACGCTTTGTGCTCGTAAATAAAGTTCCAAGAGAACTCGGCTGGAATAGAATAGGGCCGGGAATAAAAGCAAATGAAATTGAAGCGACTTTCCTCCTAGTAAAGCGGCCATTCAAGCCGCCACAAAGACGTGACAAATACCCCAAACGAGCTACTTTAAAGCGTGGGAGTTGCATTCAACTTCATGGGAATGCAATGGGAATCAATGGCGCCAGTCTCCAGTGTTCTCCGCTCTCAGCTCTCCGCCCTTCCCTCTTTACCTCGTTGGTTTGGGGGCCACCGTGATAAAGTCACTCAGCTACTCATATTTCAACGAAACGTGCACATCGACTTCCTATACTCCCCCAGCGTAATCCATATGCATATACGTTTTACACCGCGAAAAATTAGAGTAATTAAAATTACAGACAGTAATTAAGTAACTTTTTATTAAAATAAATAATTCGAGGATTCAGGTCTCAGATTCCTAATTCTCCTTATTGTAATTTGTATGAGCGTAAAGTCGCCAGACCAACCGCTCATATATATATTGGAAAATATCCAGTAACATGTAAGAAGCTCTCAGGGACGAGCTGAAGAATCCCACGTAACAGGGCGACTCCTCTTTGCACATAATCCTATTCGAACTGGCGCCCATTTGACGCAAGGGACAACTGGGACTCTGCGTAAAGTCAAACGAAGTCAGGCGAGGTAGCGCCTTGACCCGCACAGGGTAGCCAGCAATGCACAGGTTGTCCAGCTCCACGGCCCGGGCACTCTCACACGGACTTGAGAACTGCAGGTGGAGTCCATCCTTGGTCCATTGCTTGCCCACGATGCGTCCCACGGAGCGGAAGGTGATCAGTATGCGGTCGGTGGCCGGACAAGGAAAGCCAGTGACCACCACCCAGCTAGCATTAGGATCGTAAATACGCCGGAACTGGCGCTCAACCTTTTGTTTCTTTTCCTCCTCCTCAGGATCTTTATTCTGGTCCTTTAATATATCAAAGAGTAGCTGCCGTGGAGGCTCTGGGTGTGGACAGTGGGGCATGTTGCTTCAGTGCCAGCTTCTTGACTGCTTAAACTTTGACGTTGATGTGAAAAATTATATAGAATTTTGATGAAAGCAGATATCTCATAGAAGCTATGATTGAAGGTACGCTGACCACTAGATCTACATCCTATATCTATAGAATTTATGTAGAAAAGTAACAGATGAGTGATGCTCGCCAATCTTTTATTTATTCGATTTTAAAAAACATTTCTAAAACATATCTGTTACTCATACAGTAAGTTTAAGAGTCAAGCACACTAGCCATCGCTCCACGGAGTCAAATCAGTATGTTCTCTTCTTTTTTTTTGTATAATATTGATTATAATCTCCCCTTATTTTCCCCAAGTGTACCTGATTGCCTCCTAATCAAAGCCAAAGCTCTGTGGGGCGTATGCTTGATGAGGCGGTGGTGGCGGTGGCGGTGGGATGGGCGGCATTGGGATTCAGATCGTAATTTCCAGCTCTCAACGCCGCCAGCGGGCCAGCAGAGCGACACAGTTGGACACTGTCTGCTCTAGTTTACCGAAATCGAAAAAAATAGAAGGAAATCGTAGGCTTTCAATCGCCGGCGCACGCTGCGTATGCGTATTATGTTCGTCGCTTGCCGAGTTCGAGTTTTCGAGTTCAATAAACGATTAGACGACGCTCGTTGCGTTCTAAGTTGTCGTTGCCGTCGTCGTTGTGGTTTTTCTTTTTTGTGCTTTTTGTATTTGTTGTTGCCTTTATATGCCTTCTTTGTTGTTTTTTTTTCTGACGATTTCTTGGGAGGCACATTGCGTGTGCGTTTGCGTTTGCGTCTGCCAAAGTTATCGCGGCTTTTTACACTAAGACGAAGGCTAATATGTCATTTGGTCATTGATACGCCGATCGAGGAGTGTGTGAGAGAATGGGCAGATAGAGAGGGAGAGGGGGAGAAGGAGAGGGGATCTCCAAGCACGGTGCCACCAAAGCAAAACGCTTACTGTCAGTGTGAGGCGCGTATAATTAATTGCGCCTATCAATATCGCTGCCTGCGCCTCTTTCTCGTTGTTGTTGTCTTTTTTCTCTGTACGTTATTTTTTATTTTTGTTTGTTATTTTTCGTTATTTCTTTTTTTTTGCCTGCCTTGCACGCATGTGGCCAAAAGTCTGTGCCTCATGGCGGTGGCTCCTCCATGGCCATTGGCAGGCAGCAGCAGCTCATTGAGATAAGCCTGTCCGTTTATGCGATTTTTCGTACGGATTTAGCATAAATCATTCGCCTGCAAAATGTTATGTCAGCATGCTTTTATATGGTCAACACGAACAGGCAAAGGCTTTTGTGCTAAGGTTAACACGGCTCTAAGAATGGATATTTGCAGATATAGAAATTAAATATACACTTTATGGATTTTTCAAGATTTTTTCGCTTACTTAAAAAGAAAAATTTTGAAAGAAATGTAAGATAGAAATAACCTAAACTTTCTGACAATTCAACTCATAGAACATATTGCCTGATTTACAAAGGATCAACCCGCAATATGTCAGGCATAAATTCGCAGTGAATTCTGGAGCCTCAAACTGACTCACAGCGGATGTGGACAGTTCGTGGGGCGTCCGTAGAACCGCCATAAAAAGCCTTCGACTTGTGTGGGAGACTTGGAAACACCTTTGGGGCGAACCGTAAAAAAACAAATATCAATTATGACGAGTTCTCCAAGATGACAACGCATCGTGGATCGAGTCTGAGAGTCGTGAGTCATGAGTCATGATGGCTTTGCCTGCGTTGGTAATAAAATACGCCAAGCGAATTGCAATTTGCAACTGTGCAACTGTGCAACGGCAGCGAAAGTGTATCTTTAGAATGAAGTCAGCTACACAAAAGAGTTCAGGGAAACACTTTTACTCCCATGAAGCTAAACAGACCACGGAGCAGGCTAGGAAAGGCTGGAATAAAACGGGGGCCTGTGGAGGCAAGTGCAATGCTAAAACTTAACACAAAGCCTCCAGCTAATTTATGCCTCACTTTTGCCGTTCCCACAGCTGCACAGTGGGTGTGGAATAATAAAAAATAATTATGGGAAGATGGGTTAAATTAAGACAGAAATTAAAACTATATAACAACTTTTTATTACTTTCACGAGTGAATAAAACAGTAACTTTCTTGATTCAATTAAAAAGGGAATAGTTTGCTTTCTCTCCCTTCTACTAAAATTCCAGCATTTTAATTTTATAAAAAAGGATTGAATGTTGTTAGGGGCCGCTTAATGCGAATAATTTAAGAGCAACTAAAATCCATCTTGTGACTTTAATATTTATACGATTTAAAGGAAGTTTTAAAGGTTAAATTATATGTACATATTTATATTATTATGTCTGGGTTTTATTCCCTAGATAAATGGCCTATATATTTGCTACAAAAATGGCATACAAAAATAAATAGTATATTAAATTTGTAACAAAGTGGACATACATTGGAGTTTCCTTTGAATATTGTTATTATTTTAGGCCCACTGTTCACTATAGATATTGTTATTGTTGGGGCTGAGGCTACTGTCTGTTGCATGCAAATGCAAAATGATTGATGTTGCCACGTTTCGCTATTGTTGTTGCTGCTGCTGCTCTGCGACTGATCTCCGAGGAAAACAGCAACAACGAAAAATTCTCTTTGTGCAAAATGTTGGCATTTTGAAGTGCGAGTAATTGCAGCTGCAATAGTTTTTCATGTTGCTGCTGCCGCTGCAACAGCCGATGTTGCTGCTGTTTCTGTTTCTGTTGCTGTTGCCAATGTTGCTGCTGTTGCTGGTCAAGTTGCTCGGCATTTTGGCAAAAGCAATGTAGCAATATAGCTACACAAAAACTTCCTTTCACAAGACAGCCTCCAAGAAAAATGGGTCTGCCAAGTCTTTGGTGATGGGCACTTGAATGTTTGAAAATTATAGACTACTCTCCGCCGTCTACATTTCACAAATGTCCAAAAAATAAAACAGCAAACGGCCTTAAATGCCAAGCCAAGAGAATTACTGAAGGAGATAAGATAGTTTGAGGCTGGGAACTGGTCTCAAAATGTCAAAATAAATGTTGGTTTTAATTTTAAGATTTATTTAAAGGTTCTATGGATTCAAACAAAAAGGGATTTCAGTTTTTGGTGTTTTAAAATTAAACTTCTTAAAGCTTAAAGCTGAAAGATGCTTCATATAATTTAAAAAAAAATATTTTCTGTTCTTAAGCGGAAGTTAAGTGGTTTTCCCCTTACATCAAATTGTACAAATATATTTTTTTCAATAAATCAAAGTGTTCTAAGCTCTCAGGCCAATTTTGATTGACACCACAACCTTGATAGTCGAAAAATAAATCTAGTTTCCTCGCCTTACACCGCTCGCCTTATGCAAAACAAAAAATGCCTTGGCCCAAGGGCCTTCGTAGCGAGCAAACAAAAAAAGCGAAATAAAAATGTGGCTAATTACGAGAGCCAGTTTTCGAGACACACCAACACACAATCTGGCCACGGCTATGGCTATGGAGAGGAGAGGCCGAGTCCGGGTAATTACAGGCCGAAGCACATGCCACATTATTCTTTTGTGCAATGAGCACGACGCGACGCCCCGCAACGGTGCAGACCAACAGCTCAGCGGACTTGGCCAAGCTCTCAGGCTCAGGCTCTCAGACGCCAACGCCGCCGCCGCCGACGACGACACTTGTGCGCATGTGCAGCAGCACGCATACACTGCACAAAAAAAAGGCGAGAATAAATGCTGCAAGCTACAGTCGGGGAGCGCCGCAAAAACCGGTTGAGTTATGAAAAATTATGATTGTCACCGGGGTCCGGTGCCTGTCTTTGCAGTCAGCTCCCCGGGGCCACAACAACAATAACGAAAATGTGTAACAATTTTCCAGTTAACCCTCGGCTGGCACATGTTACCTAACTGTAACACAACAGAAAATGAGTAATTTTTACAGATTACAATGGGCTTTTTGTCAATACATAAAAAGATATATAAATATCGAACTTCTTTGAGTGAAAATAAAATATTTGCTTTTATTCTGAAGGCTTTGTCATCGAGAAATACTTTAAATTTTAACACTTTTGGCCAAGCCTTTGGTTAAAAATCATTGTTTGGGTTAAGCCTGATCTCAGCTGCTTTGCATTTACGCTAAAAGCCAACACCAAATAGGCAACAATTACAATGGCAGCCAGCAACCACATCTAGCTGCTCGGGTATCCGTGTATAATTATTTGCCCACGTTTCGCATGTCTTGCCAGACTGACTGTCGTCGTTGTCAGCAGCCTCAACACACACCAGAAAATCACACACACACACCACCGTCATCATCATTTGGCACATGCATGCAGAGGTGTGTTAGGTGTGTGAGCACACAAATTGCTGGCATTTTTGCATTTGCCATGTTAGAGTCATAACTTTGCTGCTGCTAGCGCTAGTGCACATAAATGTTTTTGCTTCGACTTATTTTAATACACAGCGAGAAAAAAAGGCCGTCAAAGTAGCTATCTATATCATTTTTAATATTTATTTGGTTAATAATTTAAAACATTCTTAACCAAAGCTATGGTTGGCTTTGTCTTAAGGGATACTGGTGAAGAAAGAGCTGTATATGTAACTATATACAGAAGCCGGCTGTATATTTTCGACAAAATCTCTATTTATGATATAATTTTCATTTTCAAATCCTAATGCTTACGACTCGTAAGTTACGTGTCTCCTAGAATCTCTTTATAGTCCGAATATTAACTGATTCCGTCTTCTTAATAATTAACACTAAACTTCCTTTTGTATTACTCCTGTTCTCAGTGTAGCATTGCTTATTCTTCCTTGGATTTTGGTTTGAAAATGTGGCCAACATGTGTGTGTTGCCTGGGAACAGCTGTTGGCAAGATGTAGCCAATGCCTCATTTGCCAATTTGTAAGCCGACTAATTTAAATGATCATTGCTGGAATTGCATTTCCATTTCCATTTCCACTTCCAACTCCCATCTCCATTTGAATGTCGCATCTTTGAAGTGCTGGAGCCTGGGCAATTGTGCGTGCAACATTTCAATTGAGCCAAACTGCAACAAAAGGGAAGAGATACAAAGATACTGCAGCTTAGCTCTCCCTTTGCCTCAGACAGCTGCGTAAATTGTCATCCGCCGCGGCTGCCTGCCTGTCAGTGTCAGTTTTAATTAGTTTGTTTACAACAGAAATCCCCCTAAGGAGAAGAAAAAGACAAAGAGACATCTCTTCGATGGAGAGTCTGCGGAACTCATTGCTCCAATCATATCAATTTGGTGTGTCAGTCCTTTAAATTGCTTTGAGAGCCATAAAAAAAATTTGTTTGCAGCCAGCCAGCGGTCAAAAATGCACTGGGTTAATTACCAGTCGCCAGTCTTCATTTGAGCTTTGCTGATTAGGAGCGAGCAAAGTCGCCCCTCCTTACTTATCAGCCAAAGAAATTAATACAAAAAAAAATATATATATATATTTCCATAGATTAGAATTTCTTTGTTACGTTTAGTTTATATATATAAGGTAGCAATGCTGGGTAAACCCGCTCGAGTTCCAATTTCAAATAGCAAACAAAGCGAAAAAAAAAAGAGAAATAATACAAACCTTCATAAACTTTTATGGCCAGCAAATTGAACGCCGTTTTATGGCCAGAAAGACCCCTTTTATGTTATTTTTTCGTAGCTGTTTCTTTTCTTTCCTTTAATATTTTTTTTGCTTGCTTTTTCTTTGTATTATCAGCAAACAATAAATGTTAATTAACAGCATTTATGTGCTACGGCCTATTGACACTCATGTTGTTAAATTTTTGCCTACGAAATACCTTTAACAGAAGTAAGCTTGAGTGTTTGTGCAATTAAGTGTATTTTTTGGTACTCGTATCTCAAATAAAAACTTGAACAAAGGCATAAAATATGATCAGAAATGTTTGTAACCTGTTTTTGTTTTTTGGGAGGATGATGTCAACGCTAAGGAATCGAAATGAATTTGCATTTTTCGGGCATTTTTTTAGCCAGAACAAAGAACTCTCTCGCTGTAAGGGAATCGCTGCTAAATTATGTAATTTATTTAAATTTAAGTGGAAGCAAATGGTCTTCTTCTGAATGGTCCTTTGATTAAAACCAACACAGCAGCCGGCGGGAGCTTCAATTTAAGCGGAATTATGGACAAAACTCTGCAAGTGGAGCTGATCAGTGATCTCTCGAGCGGGCAACAGCACATTTCTCATTACAAATTGAGTCATTAAATTTATTTATACCCGCTGAAAGGCAGCAACATCTCAGCATCAGTATCGGAGGAGCATCGGAGCACCATCGGAGGAGCAGTAAAGAGCCGTAAAAAAAAGCACTTCCGCGTTACTGCAACTGCAACTTCCATTTCTGGGTCAAATTCTTGGGCCCGCTATGCATATGGCAAAAAAAAAAAAAACGCAATAGGGAGCTGGAGCCCGCTCCTGCTCCTCTTATAAGTATCATTTTTTATGGCTTTTCATTACGGCTGCATATATAATTCTTAATAAGAAAGTTTGGGTCCCGCTCAGAGTCCCGGAGCACGAAACAAAAAGTGGAACAAGTTATAAAGTTGTATATTTTAATAGGCCATGGCAAAAATAAATATGAATTTCAGAGATACACCAAACATTTTGTGGGTCACCTCCATCGCTGAACTCTTGATTTCACTTCTCCTCCAACTCCAGCTCTTCGAAGGGGTTTATGTTTTGAGGTTCTGCCATAACCCATAACCATTTGATTGGCGTGAAAAACAGCTCCAGCTCCAGCACCAGCGCTCCACTAGCCAGGGCCCCCATCAGGAGCCTGGCATCTCTATGATTTAGTGTGCCGGGGCCACTTGACAATAATTTACGCAAATGGCATAATTCGCTTTATGGGCGCAACATGATGATCACCATAATGATGATCGTGCGGATCCTGCAATGACTGTAACTATGTAGTTAAAGAGGAGTGCTCCGACGAGGCGACGCGACGCGACGCGCTTTCAACGCCAACGCTGAAACTGAAATTGAAACGAGTCCGGAGTCTGGAGACCCAAGATCCCAAGTGTTCAAGACCCCAAGAGATCCAGAGAAAGAGATCCCAAAGACCCCGCCTAATGAGGCTTTTGTCTGTGGGCCGTTCTGCCTCTGAGCCCCATGACTCACAAAGATTTTCACTAGCTGGGCGTTGGTTTTCTTTAAAGTCTATGCTTGGGCTTAGGGTATTTTTAATTTTTCCATGGGGTTGGCAACGTTTGGAAGGGAATTCATTCTAAAAATTATTTTTAAAGATTTTCTGAGAATTTCTTTTGACTTTTAATATTTATATATTAACTTTTTATTCAGATTCCCTAGTTTTTTGAGGGAGCTTTTATTAATTCTGATTTTTTGGACTAAATTCTTCTATGAAAGAGTATTTCCAAGTTCGTTTTCTAATTAAATTCCCTGTGATTTTATTTTTCCTGCGTGTTGCCTCCTTACAATCGAATGTTGCATCTGCAATGACAACAGCAACAACCATTGCAGTTGCTACAAGGCTTGATAAGCGATTCTTATAAAAAGCGCCGCTTACATGCACAAAAGCCATGCTCGCAGATTGCATTTGCAGCTGGAGGAGCCGTCCTCATCCTCATCCTCGTCCTCAGCCAAGCTTTCTTTTAATTGCAATTCGCAATCGCAGATATTTACAATTCCACGCACATTCACAATCAGCCGATGGATGATGGGCCCACAGAAGATTGCCAATATAGCCTCACGCCATATCAAACGTCGAAATCGGAAACGGAGTGAGAGAGAGGCTGGAGCCGAGGACCACTTGACGGAGTATCATCTCATCGCAGCGCACGCCTTAGAATTATTGGCGCTAGACATGCAAATCCACAGAGGATCCGAACCCATCCATGTGGCCCGTGGCTGCAACATTCTAACGAGTTTCGTAATCGCAAAACGTCTGGCCGGCATAAATCATAATAGCTTTATTTATGCCGCGACAGTTGTTACAATTCTATCAGCAGACTGCGCTTTAGCCTAAAAAAATAGAGAAAAAAAAGAAGAGGAAACTACGAAATTCGATCAGAAAAGCATTTAATATGTTATAAACAAATTGAGGCGTCCCCAATTCGCAGCCATGCCAAATGGTTTTCCTATCCCATTATTATTATTATTTGTAAATTGTTTCGGTTTCGGTTTTCGGTTCTTATTTTTTTGGGGCAGCAATGTCTAAACAATTGTGTGCTTCAATGGTTCAAGCAGCAGCTGTGTTTGCTTTTTTCTCGCAGCCGCAGCAATAGAGACAAGAATGAATTACGGTTTCAGAGGGGGTTAACCACATTGCATTACCTAGGCGGCTCATTAGGGGCACTCAAGTTTACATGGCCAAGAAATTAACAGAGAAAATAGAGAGACTTGCAACACACGCAGAGAAAAGTGATTAATTATTTGAGGGATTTTACATATAAATTTGTAGAATGCTAAGATGAATGTATAAATACATTTTCTTTCTATGTAAATATTACTTAAAGTAACAAAGAAAGTTTCCTTTATATTCCTCTATACTAAATTTCAGTAAATAAATAAAATGATAGCGTTAGTGATCAATATATTATTTCCTTCTCCAAATTGTTCAAATTTCCTTAGTCCCCTTTTCCTTTAAGTGTACTGGAACACCTTGGGAGATTGAGTTTACCAAAAATCTCATTAAAGAACCCAACATTTGTCGCTGTCAGCGATGGATAGGTAGGGGGCAGCACGAAATGTGTCTCGGGCATGTGGATGAAGAATCCCTTGTTCATATTTACGTTTGGCACCTCATTATGACGACCCCAAAGCCGCAGACAGACATAAAAAGCCGCAAACAGATAGACAGACATCGGTGGCGACAAGCCCTCCTCCTCGACCAGGGAGTCGTTCGCCCAAATAATTTAGAGAACAATTACGGCTCTTCAAACAGATCTCGATGCCCCGGAAAATGCAGCTTACGGTACTTGATTGTGGCGATCATTAGTAAACAAAATACTTATTCGGAGTGCATTCACCTGTATTTCGGAGTGCACATGGAGAAAATGTAGGGTACTTAATGGGATGAACTCTTCAGTAATACTTCTATAACATTTCTAAGTAAAAGTCTACAAAAAGAAACCATAAATCGCGAAGAAGCTGTTGCAGAAAACCTATCAAGGTATCTATAAAACACAAAAAATTTTAAAATGTCTAAAATTCCAAAAATATTTCCTATTTAAATAAAGCCTTCCTTTTCTTCCGGTGAGCCTCAAACAACTTCCCAGAAAAGCCCACGCGATGCATCTCTGTACGTTTTTTTTTTTGAACGCAATGGATATGGGTCAACGGGCAGATTAGCGCTTCATCGATTTCAATCGATCCGATCACCAATCACTGGCTGATTGATTGCGGCCAATTATGGCCAGACCCGCCAATGATTATATAATAAATTCACCAGGGGACTTTGATCAGCGTTCAAAGCGCAGCCAGCCGGGGAGAGTAAACAAATCTGTAACAAGTTATATCTACATATGCATATAGGCTTCGGCTTTGGAATCTCTGCAGTCAAATTCGAATTGGAATTACAATTTTTGTTGGATTTTGATTTTGATATTGATGGGAATTGAATGCTCGGCGATATGTTGTTTATTTTGTTGTAAACATCCGGACGTGCAACAAATTGTTGCATATTGTGCAGGAAGCGTCGTCGTCGTGCAGCAAGCTGCCCCGCCATAGGGCGTACATATTTTTCAGAGTTTTTTTTTCGGGTGGGTTTTTAGTTGGGAGTCGGTCGTCGTGGTCTTTTTACCATACTTTCGGGGAAAACATTTTTCCCGTTTATTTATCAATGAAGTTGCCGGCAGTGCAGACGTCTTTCGATTTCGGTTTCGATTCCGCATCCCGTGGCAGTTCATCGCAGCGCGCTTAATTCATTTTTTAGTGCATTTAATTATTATGTGTGCGACGGCAAAATGTACACAATTTATTGCAAAAGGTGTGGCCTGAGCTTTAAATATTATTACCATACGATTTGTTTTTAAGAAAACGTTTACTTTTTACCTTTTACCCAGCAAGCAAAAAAAAAAATGTACAACAAAATATTTATAATTTATGTGTCTGTTGTTTTCTTTGCAGGTAAATTATGCAAATACTTTTGAACGGTGCAGATCGCGTGCTTAGATACGTGCCCGGTTGTGAGTATATTTAAACTGTATAGTGTGGAGTATACAAAATAGGAATCCAGCTGAACGTGCCAAAACGTTGACATTTATTGCGAGTGAGGCACTTCGAGCGGGGCGTGGCTCGGTTCATTACTGTTATGCTAGCCAGATCACAGGCTGCGACAAGGCTTGAAAAAATAATTATGTCACTTGGATAATAGAATAGGTTGTCGAAAATTACTGACACTTGGTTAATGAGTAAAACAATTAAATCCAAGGTTGTTTGGTAATGTTAAGAGGGTTGAATGGGTTCTTTTTTTGGTTATTAAAAATGTTAAAGTACAGAAATAATATTTCTAAATAGTAATGGTAGTAAATTAACAGAAACCGTAGCCACTATTAGATTCTGACCAAATTTAAATAGCTGTTCTTTATTAAATAATGTCTCAAAAAGTAAACCCTAAAACCCATCAGTTACCTGTTAAAAAACTACCTCCAGCATATCTCCCATCAGCACCTTATTTTTTAAGCATTTAAATCACCTTTTTACCGGCCACATTGCGCATACGCACCGTGGCAGCCCGCATGCTCAATCTTCAAAAAACGTGCCACCACATTCTGTTCGAGTTAAACCCAAAGCTCACTCTTTAAAATTCACTTGACGTCGAAAGTCCTTGACACCTTTTTCTGTGCATTATTTTAATTACCAAATGCAAAAACGCGATAGCAAGGCATTCCAACGGCTCAAACGGCTCAAACGGGGCAACATTCGGGCAATTTGTCATCCTGGCTGGCAGCTTTGAGGATTGCATTTGGGCTGTGCCTTTGGCTTTGTTTTTGCTTAATATTTATGCTATTTATGCATGTGCGCGCATGCTTAATTACGAATTCGCTAAAACTGTCACAATCGTGCAGGCAGCAGCATTTGTCAAATTGACAGCAGTTAGCTGCCTCAGTGTACCAGCTGTGCAGAGAGAGAAATTAAGGGGTTTTTGAATGTACAGAGAAGGGAGGAATTTGGATTTATGGTTGTAATTATTTTACAAGAAAAATCATACAGTTCGGGAAGAAATAGATACTGATGATTGAGGTGCAAGCTCATCTCTAAGTAATGTGCTGAATATAATATTCGTTAAGTTTTTCATTTTTGATTAGTATTTTCATAGTTTTATTGGTATTATTTATAATTTTTCTCTCTGCACAAAGATTGCGCACTTTTGCGTTTAATCTTGACACCAGTTCAGGAGCGGAGGGAAGGGTATCCAACTCCGGGGACTTGGACACTTTTGACGCGCACGCGCAAAGCTTTCTTGACTCGCTGAGCGCTGCTTGAATAATGCCCGCTTGGCACGCACCTCAGAGAAGCAGAAAAAACTCAACAAAAAAGTACAGAAAAAAATAAAGAAATATCCCAGAGATACTACACACACTCCCTAACAAGAAGCGATCATATTTCATGTGTCAATAAACCAAGCAAAGCGAACAGAAACGAACCGAGCCGGGCCAAGCCCCGCTCTTTGCTCGCCAGTCTGTTTATTGTTACGCTCTGGGCTAAACTGTAATGATATTTTCATTAACTTGGCCTTTGCCAAAAAGACCCCGACCACGCATCACGGGGAAACAATTGAATTTTGTGAATTTTGCGATTTGAAGTTCAATCGAAACAGGTGAGGCGAGGCATACACACGAGATCATAAACTACGCCGGTAATCGCCGGGCATTGAGTGGCTATCGGAAAGCGTCAATAATGCCGCCAATTATTGCTAGAGCAAACATTTTGCCAAGTCGAGTATTTGCACAAGGCGTCCTTGTCCTTGTCCCTGAAATATGGAACTGGAACTGAATTTGAGACATGAAAACGCTGCCGGGCAAATTGCAAAACGTGTAACGGCCGGTGATATTTAGATTTTGTATATAATTACAACACATCAAAAATAATGGTACATGTGAGAGGTTAATTGTTTATACTTATAATTCAATGTTAAGCTATGTAAAGAGGCTCAGGCTATTTTTAGTGGTTTCTATAAATATTTGAAGCCAACAAAAGCTTAATAATAAATTGCATTTATTAGAAACTAAATTATTTAAGGAAAAATTACGCAAAGCTTGAAGAAATCCTCTTGTTAGTCCCCCAACTTTTCCCCCTCTTATTTGTTTAATTTTTGACAAACTTATTATGCGCTCAGCGGGATATACAAATGGGCAACAAAGTTAATTTCAATAAAAAGCCTTCACTCCAGCCTGTCCTGTCCCGCGTCCTGTCCTGTCCTGTGTGTGTGGAAACTGGCATTTGGCATCGCCTGTCAGCGAAGTCTGTCAGTCAGCCAAGTCGAGTTGGCCAAGTGGGGTGTTTGTTGTGGGAGGAAGGAGAAGCCGCCCAAAAGCGGCCAAGATGCGAACGCATTGGCCACGTTAACGTTACGTTACCGTTGCCCATCGGGGCTGACTCATGACGCGACCACGGCCCGCTGTCATTTTAGCCATTTGCGTTGTCAGTCGTTAGCCATATACGACCGAATGCGAGTGCATACAAAAGGATTTGTATTTGTCCGTCGTGGCCAAAGGCGCTTTGATTAATTGCCGACTTAGAGCCACGAAAAGAAAAGAAACCATAAAAAAATACAGTCAGGCCGAAACCAAAAAAAGGATCCCCCGACCATTCTCGTTAGGATGGCCTGTCCTGGAAAACTGCGAAACTGAGACCGAAAAGCTGACGTGTGTGGCGTTGGCGTGAATCACTTGAGCCAAAAGGTCAGGCCAACAAGGTTGAAGAAATGCAAACGGCAAAATTAATTGCCAAGTTTGTCTGGGAAATGCGGAAATTAATTGGAAGACTGCTACCCGAAAAACGACGGCTGCTGCTGCTGCTGCTGCTGCTGCCACAGCGAACGACAAACTTTGCGGCGCAACAAATTGGCAACAAATTCGGCTCCACTACCAATAATAAATGGCCAACTGGCAGGCTGGCAGCAAAAAAATGCCGAAAAAAGCGTTTGGCTTCTGCGCATTTTTGCGTGAAGAGAGCGCGCGAGAGACAAAGCGGAGAAAGAGAGTCATTACCACGCATTGCAGCCGAAAAAATACGACTGGCAATCGTGGGTTAAAAGGTTAATGGGCAACATTAATAGACAGCGTACGAGGCAGTCGGGCTGACCGGCTGGCAAGAGCCTTAGTTACGGCTTCAGATGCACAAGGAAAAATTTTAATTAGCGCTTTACTAAGCCCTTCTTAATATTTAAAATAAAGTATTAACAAAATAAATATTTATATTAATAATAATAAATATTATTGTTAAAAATAGTGCATATATTCATAAATAAAAGAATTTAAAAGTTAGCTTAAATGAAATCAAAGAAAACGTGCTAAGGCACCCGAGGGTCCATGTTTGGGCATCTCTGTTCTTGTAAGAATTAGTCCGATCGAACTGAAATTGAATATTAAACATACTGTTTATAAAAACATGTGTTTAAAATTGTCAAAAGATTTGAAATACATTTTTTCTCAATGCACCTCTCTATCTCCAGCTGGAAAAGCCATCGGCATATCGCTAATGTCGCCTTGATTGCCTGGCCCTGGGCTCGAAGACTTTCCTCCTAAGCTCTGAACATCAAAACGAATGCGTATTTAAATCCATCGAATATGTTATTTCCCGGCAATCGGCGACGAAAAGCGAAACTTTCCCACTCCAAGTGCAGGCAACCCATCGATGCAACGACGGGTAATGCACTTATGAAAAGCCATGGCATAGACAATTGCAGCAATTTGTATGCACTCTGCCGATTGGCCGTGCATATGATTGACTTATTGATTGGTCGAGTGATCGGCCGGCTGATTGATCGATTGCCCGCTTGCTAAAGTGACGGACTGGCTGACATTAAGCCGCGGTCAGCCTCAATTAGCTAAGTCGACAGTTTGCCGGCGGGCACCTAGATATATCTCCGATAGTTCATAGAACTCTGGGCTACCGTTACTGGCCACTATATATAGCTCGGTCGGTATGAGACTGAATGTATGCTAATTATAAGTACGCCAAATCGGGAGTCTAGACTTCATAAATAAAAGCCCCATCGAACCGGCACTACGTGCCACGCATGCGCATATGGATTTATTTATATATATTTCTATATATATCTGTATATTGAAGGCAAGTTAATGCATTCGCCAATATTTACGATGTCAAATGCATCGAAATGCATTGCAAATGTGCAAAAATGTTGTGTGTTTATTCACTGGCTCACTCGATGCCATAAATCACGGGTTAAACATGCGAGAAAATCGCCCCCAGAAGCTGAGAAGCTGTTCGCTGTTTTGTTTTCGATTTTCGTTGCCTTGTTTTCCTTTGTTGCAATGTGTTGTGCTGTGTTCGGGGCACAAAAATAGTCCGTGGCCGGGACAGGGGCCCAGCCTTCCTACTTAACATTTAATTTATGCGTAAGTCTGGATTTAGTAGCTTTTCAATATTAATTTCGTTCGGCAAAGAGCACGGCATGAGCATGCCCATAAATCACAATAACACAAATAAAGCATATATCCATACCGCATTCGGATTTATTACGCAGATGGTAAAGAAAAGGGGGCTGCTGTGGCATATTTTAATTTATGTTTTCCGATGTCTTTCGTCGTTTTACGATCGTTTTTTATATGCCGAGATTACTGCAGCAGAAGGGGTATATTAGCGTGCAGATAACGGGGGAACGCACCCAAAAAATTGAGATCATGGGGCTATCTCTCACCTAATCCAATTGTCATAAAGGTATTTCCCTAGTTTTATTGCGTCTGCCAAAATAAAGAGTACAGTAAGCACTCTGTACATATAAACAAAGACTTTATAGGTATCTTTAATAAATAAATAGAATTCTATTTCTGTGGAAATTTAAATAAATATCGTATTATATTTTCTGTAATAAATATATTTGCATTGATAGAAAATGCACTATATTACAGTGCAAATACCCTGTTTTTCCCCTCAAGTTACACCTGATCGTCATGCCCCTTGATCTGCTCTCAATGGAACACATCCCACCGTTTTTTTATGGCCCAAAAAACCCATTTGACAAATCGTTGGTAGCCCCAGCTGCTGGCAGCTTCTCTTGTAATTTCCACGGATGAAATGTGATAGGGCAGCAAGCAGCATTGGCGGGAGAAATTTAACTAGGGGTCCGGGGCCGGGCCTGGGACCGTTTTGGGGGCTTAATTGTGTGACGTCCGACGTCAGCGACTCGGACAGCTCCTATCCTCCAAACAAATCCTATTAGAGCTGCCCGAAAAGTGCCGGCGGCGGCCTGGGGCTTTGGCAAACACACAAATTTAATAAATAAAATAAAATGGAAAATAATCATAAATACGGAGAGCGCGCAGCTGTGCCACAAGCTGCTGCCACACACAAAAAAGCCGTCCGTAAGTGGCAAAGATCGCCGAACGCGACCTGGCAAAAAAAAAAAAAAAACCCTGATCCGCGCGCGGCCCAGGCTCTTTGAGTCGAGTGGAAAAAATAATAGATAAATCCCCGACAGAGTTGGTCTGAGCCTGGCCTGGCCTTTTGCGTGGGCGTGTGTAATTTGACATCTTCATGAAATAATTAAAATTATTTATTGTTAATTTATTTTCACTCTGCCGCAACACCAATAGATAAAGTGGAAGATAAGCCCCGTGTGTGTGTGCATTAAACAATTGAAATTAATTTGTCAAACGTTTGACAGCAACCACGCCCCCCACTCCACTCAAAATGTCCAGAAAGGCGGCAGCATGAGATGCTTTTTCCGCGGCCAAAAAGTGTGGTGAAAGGAATTTCCAAGGCGAAACTTTCACGGCGAAAAGCTTTTAGCCGGGGCCACGGCAAAAGGTCAACCCCGCTGGCCAATAAGGTAGCAGTTAGTCGAGTTCGCAACCAGCCCATATGCAAATTCATTTTCCGCTGTCAACACGGCACGAAAATATTGGTAGTTGTGGAAACTATTTTATTGGATTCATTATTAAAGATTTTAATGGCAAAATTTTTTTTTGTTTTTAAGTTATTTTTTCGTTGGTCTAAAGCAGTGATGCCCACACAAATACAATGACATGTGACTTGCATTTGTGTGCGTAAGAGAATAACGAAGTTGGCTTTGCGCGATACGTTGCGGTTGCCAGAGCAGTGCAAAGCATTAAAATTTAATACTTTGCACTGCTCTGGCAACCGCACCACTCGACCTCTCATTCTCTCCGTTGAGGAGTAAAAGACTGACAGCGAAATCCACCCTTAAATTCAGGAGCTAGACAGAATATATGGGCATATATAAAAATTAAAAAATAAACTATGGTAGGGTTTGTTTTTTAACCTTTGCTTGCAATATTTCACTCCGACGATGTGTAGGTCTTACTTTTGTTCTCCTGAGCACGGAAGAGTGAATTGTGTTGGCTATGTGCCGTTTTTGTGGCTAATTAAATATTTAATCTAATAATAATAATAATATAAACATTCCCAGGAATTTAAGGCTATTTTCTGTAGTGAATTCCTAGTGAGTAAATAATTAATGCCCCGTTCTATATATTTCTCACCGTGCACTGTTCCGCCACAACAAATTAATCAGCCTGTGACTAGCTGCACTTGAGAGCTCCGGTGGGCGGGCGGCTAACAACGGCATTTGGGGAGCTACTCTGGGATCTGGAATGCCGAATCTGTGAGAGATCTGCGAGATTTCGGCTACCTGCTGTCGAGTGCCCTGCGGCCGAATATCGCGAATGCAGCGAATGCAATTAAATGCAGTTTGCAGCTCCGCACGGGCAGTTAATCATGCATCGACAGCCGGCTTTCTGCCGGCAAACAGCAAACAGCAAAGCAGGGAAAAAGCTGAGGAAGAAACAGCAAAAAAAAAATAAAGAAACAGAAAAGCTTAAACAGCAGCTCAACATTTTGGCGGTCACTTAGAAGTGGTGTGGCGGTGCCCGGTGCCCGTGGAAAGTGTTGCGCAAAAAGCGGCTGGCAATTAAAACACGTTGTGGCTCCGGCTTTGGCCAGTAAATGTGGATGTGGACTTGGATGTGGATGTGGATGGCTATGACGCACAGATGGCGTCGCTGGCCAAGTCGGCACTGTGATTGTGATGTGCGCAGCGAATTGGCTTTCAACGGAGGAGCTCCAGTCCAGTCTTTGGCCATTCCATTCCATTCAAGAGGCTCAGGAATGAGGAAACGTTTTGGGTGAAAAGCTGAGACGCGTTGAGAAATGTGGTTAATTGATTTCGGTTTTCGAGTGTAATTAATTTATGGTTTCCTTTTCGATATTAACCTGCAGAATCGCCATAAAGTTTATTGTTTAAATCAGAAAAAAAGGCAGGTGCATCGCGCGGAATTAAAATAAATCTTTTGTGCATAGTCAGGGGCGCATTATTGTGGAAATTTTGCTTTGTTTTATATTAATATCTTTTATAAGTGATTGAATTTAATAATACTGGTGATGATTTTATGTAGTTTCCTGTTTTTATAAAGCCAATATCTACATAAAAATATATAAGAGACTCTAAGAATGATATTAAAATAATTCTTTAATTTTTTTAAGGGGTTTGGCAAGTCTAAAATATAGAACCTAATTATTCCCTAACTTTTCTTAGCTTTTTCCTCATTCAATAAATTCTTCAGAGTACTTGGGACTTTTCTAAGTTACTTTTTAGCTTATAAAAATTGGAAATTCGACTTTTTGATCTATTTAACTCATGTATTTCCTTTTCTTTTTACTTCCAGAATCACCCTGCATGGCTATACGACAATGTCCAATGCTCGCGAGCTGGCATTGATCGAGAAATGGGCTGACATTGCCACGCCGGCGACGCCACATCGGCCGACATTGTCGCCAACATCGCCGCCAGCTCTCCACCGATCGCTGGTTAAGTTCTGCTGCTGCCCGCAGCGAAGGCGTTACAACCTCAAGCAGCCGAAGAAGGTTAATACGCTGCATGCCAGAAATATATTCGTCGATGATAGCGAGCTGAGCTATATTGATGATGTGCCACCACGGCGACGTCGAGATAGCTACAGCGATTTTAGCCACGATCTTGGCCAAGATAAAGCGACAGCAGATTCCGATATAGCTAAAGATGTGGATGAGGAGGCCAATGATATCGCAGCAGACGACGGAAATGTGGCGCTGATATTAATGAATCAACGAAATCTGAACGAACAATGGCGGCAGGACAACAAAGGCAGCAGCAACAGCAACAGCAACAGCAACATTCAACTAGCAGCAGCAACTAAAAATTGCGCTGTCACAAAGAGCCCGCCAAGTGGCAATGAACAGCAGCAGCAACAGCAGCAGCAGCAACGACAACCAACCCAAAGACTTAGCTTGCAACAGCAGCAGCAACACCAACAGCAACAGCTAGAGCAACAGCAACATAGCAATAAGGAAAATACACTAGACAACCAGCAACTGCGCTGTAATTATTGTAAATTACCCGACACCGTCGACGCCGCCGCCGAGCCCCAAACGAATAGCAACTCGAAAATTGATTCACACAAGTCGTCGCAGAATAAAATGACAATTACGACAGCGACCGAGACCGAAACAGCAACGGCAACTGGCGAGTGTGGGCTGGCAGCAACATCGGCAGCAACAACAGAAGAGTTTGTGGGTGCTGCCACAGAAGTGTTGTGCAGCGATAAAGCAACATTGACAGCAGCAGCTACAACAGCAACAGCAACAGCAACATCTGAAATTGCAACTGCAACTAAGCCCCGCATTGCAGCGCGTCCCACCACGCCCAGCCGCCTTAAGACTGTGATCAAAACGACAATGGTGAAGCGAAGTCCTAGCCATGACTCAACGGCAACACATGTGTTGCTGCCGAACAGCTGCAACACCAACAGCAACAGCAACGGCGACACCAGCAGCAGCAACATTGCAGCTCATGACGAGCCCAGACGCTCGGTTAGGGAGCGCATCGCCGCCTTTGCGGCAGGAAATGGTAAGTTTACTTAATCAGCTTTGGCTTTGCCTGTGTCGCCACATATTGTGGGAACTATTGGACTCGGACCTGGGCTAGGCACCGAGTCACATCACACACTCATCGAGGCTAGTTAATAGCCGCCAGTTATTGTTATTAATTGATGCGAGCAAGGGTTCTGTCAGGGGTAAATATGAAAGGAAATGCGACAATGTGAGATTATACCATAAATAATCCCGGTTGCAATTTCATAAAGCGATTAATTTGAAGATTAATTTATTAATTAATTTCAACTGAAATAAAATAGAAAAATCGAAAATCGATTACTTCAAAAGGAACATTTTCTAGCATAGAAGCCTTCAATAAAAATATTGAGGGCTTTATCCCTTGAAATAACATGGGTTCTGTTAGGTTAAAATACAGGAAGATTAAATAAGTCAGAGAAGAAAATTAATTAATTAAAACCACGTTTATTCCGAGAGTATTCCGAGTGCCTCATTTATTTCTAAACGAAGGCCGTCGACAATCCAAAAGCCAGCTCAGATCCTCGTCATTTCCTGTTATTACACAGAATATCGTGGCGAATACTACGTGTTCTCCCGATGCCAACCGATAAGACATAAATGCCACACAAAATTAAATTACATTTTTTCAGAGAATAAATCTCCAAGCATCTGAATCATTTTTGCTCTGCCCGGCAATTACTAACAAATTCAGTGAAATCAATTAAAGGCAATTTGAGGCATACTTAAAATACTTGTTAAGCGAATAAATAAATTATTGACATAAACAGGAAATTTATAGAAAATCCAGACAACTGCTAAGGGCGTGTGCATAACTCTTTTTTTGTGTTTTGTGACTTTTTCTTTTTATTTTTTACCGACTGCAATTTTTTCTGTAATGAATTATGCATGACATGGAGCCTTCGGTTTCCGTTAACATGGCACACTCACAAGTATAGGCACACCTTTTGGCTTGAGAGTCGAATCTATTACAAATCAATTAAATGCCGCAATGCCTAATAAAAAGCCACTTAAGCGGCATATAAAAAACTTCCCGGCCTAATAATAAAGTAAAAATTTTATTATTAAAGCGTCTGCATAGGTCTCTGGCAATTGGGAAAGTCGTTAACTTGGGTGCAGCTCACAAAAAAAGGAAAGAAAAAAACGCACTTGCAGGCGGCCCAAACTCTGAAAAGAAAAACACTCCCCGGTCAGCTTTTTGTCACCAGTTGTAAAGTGCACTCCATTTGACTCGAACCACGCCCAATATCCCCTGCAGTTTTGCACAAAAAATAAAAAAAGAGTTAAAAATAAAGCAAAAACCACAACAAAATCGACAAAGGCGCAACAGGAAACACGTACAACACACGCGGCAATCGACGTCATGAGTGCGTATTATATCATTTTGATAGGCAAATGAGGCTTGAAAGCCGCCAGAGAGTCAGAGTCATTCCCAGCGGTACAAGCCCCAGGCTCCCAACTCCAAAGCCCAGCCCTTAGCTGGCTAACTTGGGAAGTAAGTAAGCCAGGGAAATCGCATATGGAGGTACTCTTTCTACTAAGATCCTTCGTAGTCTTTAGATTTTAATAGAACTTAGAAACAATATAAAAGAAACACATTCATTTTGAATGTTATTCTGGTGATATTTCCACAAGAACTTTCAAAGCAATTTTATTTAATTAGATAGATATATAATTTATATAAATATACGTTTTTCTGACTTACCCATCATTATTCGTACTAAAAGCGCCTTGGAAAATTCCTAAAACAAAGAAAAAACATATATTAAAAAAAAAATAATACCATATTAAATCACAAACTTAAAGTTTAGATAAAAAACCCTTAAAAAAAGTGTATAAAAATGTGTGTCCAGAGACTAAGCTAGAGTCGGTCGGCGTCTGAGGGCGCCTGTGATCTGTGCTGATCGGCATGACGAAGACGAAGACGTTGTCCCGAACCGACACACGTCAGCTCAGCGAGGGATTCTCCGGGGCTGCCATGGGTTCCCTGGGTCTCTCTTGCTCATCGCCCGCTAATCGCGTGTCCAAGTGTCCATTTTTGCCCCGGCTGACAGCTTCTGGCGAGCGGTGAGGTGAGCTCACTTGTGCTTATTTCATTTTATTTATTTATTTACTCATTCCGCGCCAGTCGCCGCCAGTCTCCAGTCGAGATGAAATGCATTGAGGTAGGTCCGTTGGCCAGAGGAGAGAGAGAGGGTGTAGACGAAACAACTGCAAGCTGCAGGCAAATATTGACCAGACGGAACACAAAACACTTCCCAGCATGTACTATGGTGCATTGTCTTCAATTAGGCACAGTGACACCTCCCCTGCGCAACCGGCAATTGGCAATTAATCACGTTGCAGTGACCTCAGCCAGCGAATCAATCAGCAAGGCACACCACCACTTACACACACACACTCCCATCAATGAATGAACGGACGGACAGTGGCCATTTAGCGGACACACCCAGCAAACAATTTTATTTCGAGTTCGAGTAAATAAGCAAATAAGCTAAATGCGTACAAATGTTTTGTTTTCGCGCTCTTTGTTCGCCTTTGCAGGCCCACAAAAAAAGCTGATGAACGAGTACGGGTTCCCAAAAAGAATTTATGACCAATGATCAAATAGAACAATAGCCGCGAATTTTATTTCTGACCGCTCTATGTACATATCCCCTTTTTAACCCGCTAATTAGGCATTCAAATAAAAGCTAAAATAAGAATTACTGCATAGTAAATTGCGACATTCCGTTGGCATTTAAGCCGAGAGCATATGTCATCATCATCATTATATGTGATCATCAAGAGGTTAGATTTGGTTTAAAAAAATAAGAACGAATTTATACAGGCAGGCTCCGGTTTTCACTTTCACAAGATTCTTTCGTTTTCGTTTTCGAAAACGAAAATCGGTGCTCCCGTTTTCACTTTCACAAGACTTTTTCGTTTTCAAAAACGGGCAAGTTTGTCTTGTCGAAATGAAAAGTAAATGCCTTTTTCTACATCAAATCGGTTCTTAATTGCAAAAGGAAAAAAAATAGTTGACTTGTTGGTCTATTGATGTTTGTTTCACACCATCAGTCGATCAATCTAGTTCGTAATTACTTTTTAAAGAATTTTTTTCTGACCCCACCTCGAATTCGCAAAAAAAATATTTGCCGTCGGCAACGACAACTTTCGTTTTGGTTGCCAGTGCTGCCGTACTGTTGGTGGAACCAAACAATCTGGTCGAAATGCTTGTAAAATTAAAAGTAGGGCATTAATTATGCTCAAAGAAGATAAGAAAGGTTTTAATAAATAAAACAGTTTAATTTTATTGTTTAAATGGTACTTTTACCATTTTAAAAAGGTACAACATTTCCTGTTTAAAGAGTGGCAGCGCTCTTGGACCGATAAATAAACAATTTCTGCATTTATTTGGGTTTAAAACAAACAATTAAAAAAAGTAAAGGCATTTAAACATTTCGTTTACTTCTCAAAACGTCCAAGTCAACAGTTTGAGCAATAAAAATAAATAAATGTTTCGATAACAAAACGATGACAAAAAGTTTGTGAAAACCGGAGCACCTAAAAACGAAAACGTACGATTTTGGTCTAAAACGAAAACGAAAAAAATAAGTGAAAACCGGAGCCTGCCTGATAATTGTAGAACGTCATACTATACCTTACAACAAATAAGTGGAAAGCTGGTTTTTGGGATTTTAGTAAAAGTTTTTGAAATAAACCTGGCGTGATGGATATTTTTGTTACACATTCGTGTTCTTCCATCTTCTTTTCGCAATAAAAAAGTTTGAATTGCCAGAAGTATTTTCTACATTTTTGAATGGTTTAAATAAAATAAAATTTGATATATTTTCTCTCCCTGTAAAATAACCAAACCTCACACACATGTGTCGCCAAAAAGAAAAGACTTTTGGTGACTGGAAAATCGCAATCGAAATTGGGGGAAGACCTCCCATGAACTTTCGACGCGTCTCCCACACGGCGGTAAATAAAATATCGCGTCCCTATGGCCAGATGTACCGTTAGCGTTGCACAATTGAAATGCAGTTAAAGAAGAAGAAAAGTGCAGCCGAGTGTGGGCCTGGCTTTTTTTTATTTTTTTATTTTTGGATTTCTTTAGCTTATTTTTTAGGCCTGACTCTGGCTGGCCCGGCCTGGCGGCCTGCCAATCGGCCCAAAACGATCAATTGGCAGAGAGACCCCCATAAAATGTTGCCAACTGTCTCTCTGTCTGTCCGATATTCGGTCGCTGTCTGACTGACTCTCGTTTGCGGAGCTGATTTACGAGCTCGCCACGGGCCGTTGTGTAACGCATGCGATTCAGAATTTTTAAATGCCAAGCTCTGACCAGCAGAAGCGAAGTGCACTGGCGAAAAACTAGGCTAGGCATGAAATTTATACAAAAATAACTAAATAAAAAAATAAGTGATATTTAAAGTTAGCTTGAAAGCTTAAAATAGTGTTTTTGGGTGCAAGAGCTTGGCACAAAATCTTGTAAACAACAAAAATAATAAATATAGATGAGATAATTATCACCTCAAAAATTAAAGCGAAAATCATCCAATAAATCAGCCAATTCAACAAATTTCTCACCGTGTAAAGTAAAGAGCCAGTCGCAAGACCCCTTGCTGTTGTTTTTCTGTATTGGCTGTCGCCAAGTCGCGTCGGTGGCGGCGACATTTTAATCAAAAAACTCAATCGAACGCACGCATGCGCAATAAAAACAAAAATAAAATCAAACCTATAAAATCAACAGCAACCACCACAACAGTCACTCTTAAACCGTTTCACTTATCCCCGCCAGCCAGCAGGGAGGGGAAAAAAGAAAATGAAAGAAATACGTACATAAATAGATATAGAGACATATGCCGGCCGGTTCGCCAGTTCTTCCGTTTGACAAAGTTCATATAACCTTAGCCCCTATGCGAATTTCAATTCGATTTGCTGGGAATTTATTGACATTCATGTGGGTTAAAGCTTGAGAATTGATTTTTGGCTTATGATAATGGTTTGGAGGAAATGGGAAATGGGCAAATGAAGAAGCTTTGCTTGATGGGCATTCGTAATATAAAAAAGAGAATAAAATCCGGAAGACATTAAGGCCTATTAAGGAAATAATTAAATCAGAGAATGATGGTCTATTATTCTATTGTGTTTCAGTCTAATTAACTCCCATGCTTATATAATTAATAAGCTAAAATACTGTCATATTTTTCCCACCGTATTCAACGCTTTAACTAAATCTCCTATAATATTTTCCCATAAACAAATATCACCGCGATTACAATCTCTTTAGCCAAGTGACACATTTTCAGCTTTAGCAGCGAAATAAATTTTTAGGCTCGACTCCCCCTGACTCCATAATAGAACCCAACTGAAGATAAATAATGTGGAAACATTCGGGGAATGGCCAAGTGTGGTGTGAGCAATAAATTCAAATATGTAAATAATTGCTGGCAATTTTTGGCGCGCCACTGCGAAATTAATTAAAACATTCGCTGGCACAGGGGCAACACATATGGCAAATAAAAAAAGGAGTTAAGTCCACACACATGTGTGTGTTCAAGGCATATTGCAAAATTTATGACAATTTAAATGGCACACATTTGGTGGACAATTTAAAGCGATTAGCGCAGAAATTTTCGCGCTTGTGGACTCAAGCAGTCAGCTGCCTGGCTTCCAAAGCCTGGTTTTCTTGTAAAACTTATTGGGAAATTGTTTTGGGGTGCGCCACAGTCAGTCATACAAGCTGTAGTCGCTAAAAAAAAATTGTTAAGATTAGTCAGGCACTTTTTTTCAGGGTGTAAAAGCTTCAGACTTTAGAGAAATAATAATAATTTTAATGTGCAAATAATATTTTTGGATTTATCATGAATTTAGGAAGGCTTTCACTAGGAAATCACAGAATTTAGTGTCGCAAAATTAAATATTTCTAGGTAATGTTTCATAAACAACAATAAATCTTCACTTTCACCTAAAAAATAATTATTTTACTCTGTGTTTCGGTTATGGCAAGGCCTCCTCATCACTTCCTTTTACATGGAAACCCCTTCAACTTTTAGTTGAAATGTTTTTCTATATTTCTAATCGCCTTTCTGTTATATTTTCACATTTACAGAGCCTCAGCAGTCGGTGCGACCTCATGACAAAGTCAAGAAGTTAACTAAAATGCAGTGCAATGGCAATACAAATCAAAACAACATGACAGGCGATGTGAAGAGTGCAATTAGCAGTGGCAGCCACAGCAGCAGCAACTGCAACAGCAGCAACGCACAGCAGCAACATCAAACGCTTATCAACGGCAAGGCGACTTTGCCGCCAGCAACAGGCGGAGTTGCAGCAGCCACATCCGCGGCAACCACGGCACCAGCAACATGCGGCACGTCAGCAATCGCCGCTGACGCGACGCGCTACAAATCGGGATTAAGTGATGCGGCGGCCAGCGGAGACGTTGATGGCCGGCCGACTCCTGCTGCTGCCACAACTGCCGCCGCTCCGAGCGTTTTTAGCACCGGTTGTGCAACGATGCCGCGAACTCGCCAATACGGAAGCATTGCAACTGCAGCAGCAGCCGCAGCATCGGCAACAGGAGCAACATCTACGGGAGCAAATGCAGCCAACACCATGACAGCTGATAAGAAATTCTTGGGACAGACGGCGCCCGTTCAGGGGCATCACCATCCTATTTATCATCATCATCATCATCCTCATCATAAGCTGCAATTTGTCGATAAGGCCGACTCTGAGCTGGCTGCCTTGGACAACCTGGATTTGGCACACAGCCTGGACCTGTTGGATGTCGATGGCGAGGATCCATATGGAGCCCTGCAGGATTATTTGGAGCGTGTCAAGGTGAGTGCGTAGCCAAAGGGAAAAGCAGGAGGGTCTATGGGAAGCATAAAGCCCTTCCGTTCCCATTAGATGTGGGGAGAATTGCTCCACTTGCTGTTGAATGACATTATTCAATTTCTGACATTTTCACATGATAATAAGCGGCAATTTCTGTCTGTCCCCAACAGACAAAATGCACACACAAATACACAGTGGAAAAATAATACTTTAAAAAGGTTTCTCCCTCAATCAGAAAATTATTAATTGAAAGAATCTCAGTTTATTTAGAATTTATTAAGTTATAGTGCCATCTTTTTTATTTTATTAATCTAAAATATTTTTAAATATTTTTCCTGTCCTGTAGTTATCATTTGTTACCCTTTCTTGACCTACTCTCATGTTTCTTCCCGTGTATACACTCTCTGCGACCTGGCACACCGGCCTAGCCGGCCTAGTGGCAGTCTTTCAATGAACCCCCCTTTTCCCTCTTGTCAACACGGCGTGATTTTGCAAATGATTATTTTGCGTGACAGAAAAATGTGTTAAGGCAAACAAACACACTCCGACACACTCCGACACACTCTAACACACACACTCCTCGCCTAACAGTCAGCTGTAATATGTAACGCATACGCCGCGTTGCACGCCCGACTTTCCGTTTTGCCGCTTTGGCTGTCGTTAGAGTTGTCGTTGCCGCTGTCAGCCTCGTCGTCGTCACAGTCTTAGTCGTCGTCAGCGGTCGTGTACATAAAATTTTATGTTTCTGTACCGGAAAGCGCAATATTACACATACACATCAACGATGACGGCAACGTCAACGGCCTTAGCTTTAGTTTTCATGTGTTTTCATCGCCTTTTTCCCTCGACTCTTTGTCTTTTTTTATAACTGTTTCGTATGAATTTTCTTCATAGTTTTTTTTCGTATTTTTATTGTTACTATTATTATTTTGTTTATTTGTTGCTCATGGCGGAAGCAATGCTCGCATGCGCGTTTATGGTTCTTGTGGTCAGTGGTCTGCTCAAAGCTCCATTAAAGATTTAACTTTGCAGGCTGAAAACTAAACAAACTAATATGTAATAGAGTATTTATCTTACACTTTTGGTACGAGTTTTTGTATGTATTTCCATGTTAATTAAAGCACTTACAACTTAAAATTACAGTCAATTATTTACTAAGAAAGTTTTTGCACTCAACATAAAATTTAAGACGCCTTTTTTATTTCCTTTCATATCGATTGAGTCTGTTAGATATACCCCGGGACTTTATGGCTTTGTGGATCGTGCCAAATTCAGAGCAAGGAGTTTCTCCATATTTTATATGACATTTATTCTTTGCCATTAAGGTTATAAAGATAACTACTACTAAATGCTTTTTACAGCTCTGTAGCTTTCCCTACACCTAAAGAAAATCAAGAAACAACATAGTACATACACTTACTAAAGTCTTTACATTGTATACAAAATTAGAAGGATTTTAAAAATATTTAAACTAACTTTCTTTTTCGATTTAAATGTCTATTTTATTTAAGCTGGAAAGGCCCCCTTTTATGTGGTTTATAATATTGCTAATAATTTCTTTATAATTTTTTCCATGTGTACTTAAACTACACGATTTTAACCGCCGCATTTGCAAAGCTCTAGATAAAAAAATAAACTTCATAACTAAAGTGCTTTTCTATCGCCTTTCTGGCTAACGTGAAGCACCCACAAATCGCGAGAAAATCGCCGGCGACTCAACTGCGTTTCCTAATGCTCTGAAATAAGAGCAAGGCGTTTTTATCGCCGCTGATCAACTGGGATGGCTTTATGGCCATCTAAACGAAGCACGCCATGTGCCATGTGCCTTATGCAGCATTTTATGCTGCATTTTATAATCAGTGTCATCACCTCAACACCCATCGACGCCCCTTTTCTTTTTCGAGTCAACCGACTAAACAAAACCTAGTTTGGCTTAGTTTTTTTCTTCGGCACCGGCGTGGGCTGTCAGCTTATGGCCTTACACCGCGGTTATTAACGCCTTTTTACATATTTTTCCCCTCTCTTCTGCCCCGAAAAATATATATACACCTAATTTTTTGGCTAAATTGAAATTATTAGCCGGCAACTGTGCCTAATGATGACAAAACGTGTCACAGCGCTCGGCCCACGCAGCTTTCTTTGGGGCGCAAAGCGGGAAGAGAGGTCGGCTTTGTGCACATTTATTATGACAAATAGTGCAGCGCCTTTTTGCTTTTTGCGTTTTGCCGGCTGGAAATTGCCGTTACTCGCTAAGACTGCTAAGACGCTTGTCGCTTAGCCTTAGGCTTAATTTGGTTACACAGTCACAAAAAAATAGGGTCTTGGAAGGGAGTAAAAATGTGGTTAATTGAACTAAAGTAATAGTAGGAAATCGATAAAATATTATCGAAAGTATTAATTTAAAATTGTAAACTAAAGAAGAAACATATATTTTTCGACAAGATATTAACTTGTTTATAATAGAAGTGGAGTTTTAGGAAGCTCTTCCTATGCAATAAATATTAAAAATAATTTCAGCTATATATTATAGTATGGGAAGCTCATAAAAGACGCTGAAATCGAGTTTTAATCAAATTGTAATACAATCAAGCTAATTTCCTTGGCTTTCTCTATTTTCCCTTTGATATTTCTCTTCAAGTGTAGTTATGAAATGCGTTAGTGGAGGCGGTAATCACCGCCTGACCCATTTAAGACGCACCAAAACGAAACGAAGCGAATTCATGACAGGCAACGCCGCTCGGCTATGGCTCTGAGCAACTCGTTTTCTGCGTCGCGCTTCCTGCATCAATTAGCGCTGGCTTTTGCACAGATTTTCCATAATTTTACATGGACAAGCTGCCCGGCTGGGGCAGAGTTTTCCCGTTTAAGCAGCCATTAATTGGCGCTCGTCAACATCATCGACGACGACGACGACGACTGACTGTGTGGTGGCTAAGCAGTAAGCTTAATGCATCAATCAAGCTTTCAGCGTCACAACGTGTATAAATATTGCCTGAAAAAAATATATCTGATAAATCAGACGAGGCGACTCTCTGGGCTTGCGTGTGTTCTCAACCGATTTTAATTATAGATATAAAAAACCGCTGGGAAATTGAGACGTAAGGCTGCGCCCAGGGATTGTTTCTGTTTTCGGGCTTTAGTTTTTCGTCGGTGGTTCGATGAACCCAGAGAAAAAGAGTATCTGCTTCAGCCAATTATGCGAATGCTGTTAATGAATGTGGGCGACGACTCGCCTTTGGTTTATCTATATGGCTTTATGCAATGGCTCTGTCACTTGGCGAATGCGACTGCAGCAGGAGCAGCAGCTGCTGCTGCTGCCTAGAGAAAGTTGTCTTTGCCCAATTTGCAAATGACGTTTTTTTGTCAACGTCAAACGGGCGAACGGGCCAAAAAAAAAAAAACAAATGGCAATAAAAGGCAGCGCCTGCTTGCACGTTACTATTTTCGTCAACCGGGAGTTGATCCTCTAAAAAAACAAAGAAAATCCTCAGCACAGGAAAAAATATAGCATCAATAGCAAAAAAAAAGCGTTTGATACTCTCAAATATTTCTCTAAAATTTTATAAATGTAATTCTAACTCTTATAATATCATATTTTATTTGTTCTTCTTGAATTAAAGTGTTACAAAGATGTTTTCAAAGAGAAACTTATTAATATTCCAAAACAAAGAACCATCTTATGACTTATGCTAAGCTCTATAAGTAACTATTATATTTGTCTTTATCCTTAAACTCTAAGCACCACAGGCGACTTTTCTACCCACCAACTGATGCCTGTCTCAAGCTTCTTAAGAAAATCTACAATACTTTAGTCAGCTCGAAGGAAAATAAATATGAAAACTATATTGGTTTCCACAGAAATCGATATTTTTCCTTGTGTAAAAGTCGAGTCACAAATCCAACAGCCTCAGTAAAAGAAGTTTGATACGAAACTGAAGCGTTTTCAGCTGGGTTGAGGGAGGAGACAGACTTCTACAATTTCACCGGCAGCAATCATAATTGCAGACAGCAATTAAGCCGCTGTCACAGGCTGCCAGCTACTCATGCTGATCGCGTTACATTTGCAATTGCAGTTACAGTTGCAACGTTGCAGCGCTTGCAAGTTGCAAGTTGCTGCTGCCGCATTGCATGTTGCAAGTTGTCAACGGATCGCTGACAATGCGTTGATATTTTCCGACAAGCAAATCAGCAGCTACAAAAAGGCCTTGCCACAGAAATTGAGCCAATTTGCTGACGCCAAAGCTCACAAGCTGGGGAATCGCGCAGCCAGGAGACTTTCTTTTTCTCTTGGTTTTTATTTGATTTTTTTAGTTTTTTGTTGCCATTTGGGATTTTGGTTTTGGCGTTTTGAAAGCGCACAAGTCCAATGGAATTTAATTTGTACAATCCTCACTCTCCTGACACATTTGGTTCAATAGACTTGCGTGGGATCATTGGCTTTGGGTTTCGGGCGATCGTTTTTGACTCCTTTTTATGGGAGAAAAATGTACGGAGATCTTAGAAATATTGAATACAAATTTTAATACATTTTTAAGGAGTTTTAAAGTGAAAATCTAAGATTTTTTAGGGGATCAAGTGTTCTTTTAATGTTAACACAAAGACAACACACAATAAACCTTAACAAATTGATAATAGCTAAAGGATAAATTCTTATTAAGGGAATAATAATATAATATGACTAGCCACTCTTGTAATCTTCTAAGTTTGGCATGAAAATATATCAAAATATTAAAAAGGAATGCCTAAAAATCAGAATTCTGTTAAATATTAATATGCTTTAGCTAATTTATTGAAAAGCTAACCAAAAGCAAACACATTTAAACACCATTTATTCCTAAAACTTAACGCCCAAACTTTATGCCTGCAGACAAATTTTATTGCAAATAAAAATATGAGCACTTAAAAGTTTTTAAAAATATTTCGAGTTACACTAGAACGGTATGTGAGTTGTGCTTCTGTGGGATTTCCTCTGAAGCTGTCACATCTGTTTAGCACTAAGCTCACCTTAATCAAAAAACGCTTACAAACTACCTTTTTCAAAGTTTTTCCCCATTTTTTCCTTATTTTGTTTTTTTGTGAGTTTTGTAAAGCTGCTGCACGTGAGCTGTGACCAGCGATTGACCACTTCAAGTGTCATTGCCCAGAGTTGCGGAGAGTTGAGCAAATGGAAAACATATTTATGGACTGGCTGCTTGCATTCTTCTAACCAAACATAGCCACATATATATGCATACACACAACAACACACACTCTGCTCCTCCATGTGAAGTGCCATTGAAATTATAATGATCTTCATGGGATTTTGGAGCGATCGCTCCGCTCGGCGCGTCAGGCTACCAGAAAAAGAAGAAAAAAGCCAAAAGTCGATGGTATTATTTAACCAATTTGTTGTTGGTGGCCGGCCGGCGATGACCTTCAATGGTCATTTGGTTGAAAAACAAAGCAAGCTGCTGGCTGGCTTACCAACAATATTTTGACGTTGATGTGTCGATGCTGTGCTCGGTCTTGTGGTCAATGTCAATGTCAGAAATCGGCTGAAGTGGAAAATTTGAGTTCCGTTGCTCCCTTATAATTTTTCTTTTGATTTTTTTTTTTAATAAGCTAAACTCTGGCTTGATTGATGTGCGTTTTGGGTATTACATGGCCCTCGGAGTCTGGGTCTGACCTTTGCAGTCACACAGCAGCAGCAGCTGTTGGCTGTTCTACAATATCTGGCCAGCATATCGCATCTGTGGCATCAAAGCTGCGTGCCACGCCCGCCTGTCTGCAGCTGCCCGGCTAGCTGGCTCTGTTGTGGCTCCAATCCCGTCTAGACTCTCTCGCCTGGCCCGGCACAATGCTGATTGCATTTAGCGATAAATTAACCAATGAATACAATTAAAATAGGAAATACTCGAGGACTGCCAGCAACCACAATCGCCAAGGGCAGCCAGGCGAGGAGACCTTCGGTCGGAGCACACAGGAAGAAATATGGGTATTGCTGGAGTTGGTCAATGGGTTAACGAGTTTCGAGAAGGCAGCTCATTATAAAAAGTAAAGAGAACCCTTTTCCAGTTTGATAAACAGCCTTAAAATCCCTCAAAGTTGTGTGATATTGTTATGAGTTGTTGGGACCTAAAGTAGTATCCATTTTTTAGCTTGTGCAAATTCTATAAATTCTTTCTGTGTGTTTTGAAATAAATTAAGCCATCTTAAAAACGAAAATTCAACAGTTATTTCATCTATCCAATCGAAAATCAAAGTAAAAGGGATTTTCTCTAACCTTTTTTCTCCCAGTGCCGTTCTAGAAAGGCCTCCGCCAAGGGCAACCGACCGGGGTAACCTTCAATTCGCCACAATTCTCTACGAATTCGATTCGATTCGATTTCTCTCTCAAAATCAATTGCATGCTTTACTTTATTGTGTGCTATAGTGTGTTCTCTCTACATGAGTTTTTGGTGCCCCAAGGAAGCCGCCTGAAAACTGGAAACTGAGAAGGAGCTCAACGTAAACCGAATCTCGCCCGCCGCATTTAAATGTTCAAATTGGCCGAATCAGTGTCCATGTCCGAGTTTACTAGTGGATTAGCCGGGGTGCGATTGCGTTAATTGTGTCTCGTGGGCATCGTTTTGGGCAGAGATCTCCGCAGGCGCTCCTCGCCGTTCGAGGACGCTGTTTTCACCTGCTGGCGCATGTGATTGGGATTGCCAATGAAGCGGACATGTTGTTGCAGCAACTGTTGGGGCCACATCAGCAATTGCTCCTGCTGCTGCTGATGCTGCTGCTGATGATCGGCACTTGACATTGATCTTGTTGGGTGCAATCTATTAGCGGCCAGTCGCCAAGCAGGAGCCACTGCATCCTCCGCTGACAATGATGGCCTGACTGATTGATCGTAACCATTAATTTTATGCGTTGACATTCTTTGCGGCCTGTCATCTGCTGGCAGTGCTGGCTCTGCCCCCCATCCGCGCCAGAATCGCTTCCCCCGATTCGGCACGAACGGATCGTCGACATTGTAGAGATCCCGGAGCTGCAGCTTCTTGCCCCGCGTGGCAAAGAAGGGATCGTCTTGTGCGGGGAGTATGCTGCGGTGCTTCTTGCCGCGATGCGGATAGAAGAGGTCGTCATACTTGAACAGATCCTTGACCTTGTCGCGCTTGCCGCGATTCGGCACAAAGGGCTCGTAGCGGTTCATCAGGGCATCTAGATCGGGGGAGTTATGTTTTCGACCCCGAGGAGGTATAAAGGGATCGCTTTCCTGGCTTTGCTCATCTGTTAAAATCAAGAAATATAAAAAAAATCGAATAATCCATGAAATTAAGACACTCACCTCCCCACTGATAGCCATCGAAGAGCTTCTCCCTGCGTACCAAGACATATTGAGGCTCATCCACTATCAGGGGAGGTTCCAGGTGGCCCGACAGGTTTAGTTTCTTCCAAAGAAACATGCCCGGATAGTAGTTCTCCGCGGCTCCATCACTCAGATTGCCAGGAGCCCGTTGCACAGGATACAGAAGCTGCATGGCCCAGTGCAGGAACTTGATGAGATCCTGCTCGCCGGTAAGCAGCATAAAGACCTCATTACTGGGCTCATCTGCAACATTATCATCCTCATCGTCGTGGTCATTCCCCAAGACCTCTTCGGAATCAGAGGAATTAACCTCCGAGTCCGACTCCTGCATGGAACTCAGCTGGAAGTGGAGGCGTGCGAGGGCCTCTTTGTTCCTACGAAATATATAAGGTTTTCACAGTTTCTATAGTGTGATTAATGCCCCATCATTTGTACACTTTAAGGAGCAGCCACATTTTTCCCTGTCGCAAAAAGAGCGTAGGCGACGACCATGAGTTTCAATTACAAGTCTTGGCCGGAGTTTCTCTTTTTTTTTTTGGATGAGGAAAACACAAGACGACACTAAATTGATGAACTTCTTTCTCCCACTCGAAACATCTCAGACATGTGACCCAGAAATCGGCCTAACTCTTGGCTTTATCCGAGTAGAGCTGTCAGGGCTGATCCAATTCAATCAAAAGACACAATTTCAGCCAATTTCACAATAAAAATAACTGTGTAAAATTACAAATTAAGCGAAGAAGCAACATCATTGAAAGTTATGCGGGCTGTCGTAGGCAATTAATCAAACATTTAACAAATCAACAAAGGCCAGCAAACACAAAAATAATAATTATTATAAAGTCCCTTAGCCAGAGAGACATGATTAATTCGATTTTAATAGCAGCTTCGAATATTTTTTCAACACAATATAATATTCCCCACACTAATTACAGGCCGCCAAGAAAGAAAGATACATTTTTTTCGTAAATAAAAACAAAAGAAGAGCGAAGAAAAATATATATGTGTATATGCCATGAAAAGTGAAACTCCGTAATGCAGTTTTCGTTTCGATTTCGTTTGCGGGCCAATGAATTTGCTGACAGTTGTTATTTTATAAAATAAATCAACATACGTGGCGAGCCAAAGTCGGCCTCCTGGCTGACTTGAAACAAAACTGCAATCGTTCGTACTGATTTTTTCACGCCCATTAATTGGTTTTGCGTGTTCCCAGCCGACAGCCAAATTGTCGACGATTTGTTGCCGCTCTTGCCGGGCTTAACCTTTTTTTTGCCGTTGTTTTCTTATATTATTTTGGCAAAGCCTGGCGCCCTGAGAAGGGTTAGCATTAACCCTTTGAGTATCGGAGTCCAGCTTGGAATTAAATCGGAGTATTTTGGGTAAATGATATTTTACAGAAGACTGCCACATAATTTCCCGTAAAAGTGGAAATATATCTGAGCACTTAATTCTGAATCTTGCTTTTACAGGCGAAAATAATGCCTTTAAATCCCTAATAAATATTTCCAAAATTACTAAATTCACTTTCATAAAGGGTTAACACCGAACTCTGACTGATAAATTGGTTTACATGTGAAGCGGAAACGAGGCGCGAAACTTTCTCAACTTTCCTCCTGTTCAGCCTTGAACCCGCTGTCATTATGCCCCTCTTCCTCTGACGACCACCCACATCCTGGCTGGCTTACAGCCCGGACTTCTCACCTGGCGGCCAGCATGGTGCGATAGTACTCCTGCGGACAATTGGCGGATGCACCCGCTCGACCCTGACAGCGGTCGCTCCAATAGCGGCGAGGAGGCGTGGCACCTGGGCCCAATCCAAAGCCCAGGCCTGGTGCAATTTCCTGCGGCGCTGATTGCCGGACCCCTAAATCATCTGCATTTCGATTAAAATCCTCAGACGTCGGCCGCGATTCCGAATCCGCTGGAGAGTTGGGCAGCATGTCGAACAGGACGCGTGCATCCTTTTTCTGCTGCGGCAGTTGCATCGGGTGCTGAAGCTGCTGCTGCTGTTGGCTCAAGGCCGCCTTCGTGGCCGTGGCGATAAGCGATGGTGGCAGAGATAGGACCACATTGCCATGGCCATGGCCACCGCCGCAATAAATCGCCAGGCAGACGCTGAGCCAGGCCAACGTGAGTCTCATGCTGTCTGCTGCTGCGGCTGCTGCTGCTGCGTCTGCGATTCAGAGCCCAGACTTCACCGACGACGAGGCTGTTCCAATTTTTATTTCTCCTGCTCCTGCTGGTGCGGCCACTTTGATGCAGCGAGCCAGGCCAGAAATAAAGGCAAGAAACCAAACCAGCTAACAGGCAAGCCAGCCAGCGGCGACCGCAGCGTTTTTGGCTCTTAGAAAAACGGAGAGACTGAAACTGAAAGTTGCTGGCGAGCGGACCAGCTTTTTATAGCCACCAGTTGACGATGGACGACGAGGACGATGATGATGATGAGGATTCTGGCGCGGAGGAGCTGCCCGCGGAGTTTTGGGAATACGCCTGCTGGTCGTGGTCCAAAGACCCTTGGTCACACATATGAGAGCACTGCGAAAAATAAGTGCTATAAGGGTTCTTTGAAAAGAAATGGAATCGAGAGAGTTCCTTATATTTTTTTAGTCCTAAAGCCCAAGTATTAACTATTGATTATCCTTTTAAGAGCAGATTTTATTAGGTAAAGACGTACTACCCTCAAGTACCACAAAGTTCCGAAATAAGAAGTTGGGAATTATAAGCGCAAAACGAAATTTTAGGAAATTTAAGGCATAAGCTTAACAAGAACGAGAAATGAGACGTTGGGAATTATAATAAAGGAACGATGCATTTAAAATTATAATAATAAACTAACCAAAGAAATCCTTCAATAATAATAATAATTATACAATTATTTATTTTAATAACTTGAAATGTACTCTGATTTATGGTACATTTCCCAATATAAAGTTCACCCCATATTTCCCCAAGTGTTCTTTGTCTGAATCCAAGCCAATGCCAATTGTTTGTCCAGAGCGTCGTAGCATGAAATTAATAAAAAGCAATTGCATTGTATGACGCCGAACTGGGAAATAAGCAGCGGCCCACTTGAGATCACCTCAGGCACGGAACTAACCCTCATACGTCATAGTTTCTGTATAAGAATCAACGAAATCAGTGGGCCAATTCGATGGTCCAAGTCTTTGTTTGCCTAACCTGTGACCTGGGCCCGCCTTCACAAATTAGCCAGCAAAGTTCTCACACTGCCGCTCACAACCTGAGAACTCTCAGAGGAGATAAAATCGTAGAGTTCGCGGCAGCGGCTTTCTTTCAAAGCCCCCAAGAAGCCATAGACTGGCGACTGGCTACCTTTTCAGAATTTATTGCCTGCTAATGTTCGATCGCATTTGTCTGAGGGCAGCAGCAGCCCTTCTGGGTTAAAAAAAAACGAAAAAGAACGGGGTCCAGCAACAAACACAATTGTTGAGTAATGAGCACTGCACGTTATTAATGTCACTGGAGGAATCGGCAGGAGGAGACGGAGGAGGAGCAGGCAGCAGACCTGGTTCTCTGTCTTGGGCCACGATTTTTAATTAAGTAATTCGCTGACTTTGTTAGCCCTGTGGGCTCCATCTGTCTGATCTTCTCCGGGTTCTCTTCTTCTCCCTTGGATGTTTTTGGGCTTCTTTTCTCCCGCTTGTTGTGTTTAATCTGGCTAACAAATTGCTTCATTTCAATTTATTTGCATTCCCTCCTGCGGGTCGTGTTCCTGTTGCCGAGAGTTCGTGGCTGCAGTTTTCTGTTTTGCAGCTTCGAGTGTGGAAAAAAGCAACCTTTCTGCCTTTGCAGTCGGTCGTCGGTCGTCGGTCGGTCGTGTTCTAATTTATTTGTCTTTGATTGTGCCCATGTCTCTGTGGGTCTCTGGTCGTGTCCTGGGCTTTCTTTTTGTTCCTATTTCTGGTGCTGTTTGCCGCCGCTGCTCCTGTCCCTGTTTGCGGGGCAAATTAAGCAAACATACATCATAGTCGGGGGCCATTAGAAGAGGCTGTGGCGCTCTGGGCGCGATTAATAGACCACTGCCTTGATATATGTGCGCAATTAGAGCGCTAATCAAAACCTAATCTTAGCGGCAGCCTAGAATTTATGTGTCCTCGATGCAGAGAGCAAAAAAAAATTACGGGAACTGGAAGAAGTACAAACTAGGTCTTGCTGAATAATTAGTTGAGAATTATAGTTACAAAGATGATAATGCAGATAATTACAGACACATTAATATGTATTAACTATGTAGGGGAAATATCTTGGAAAATAAACTGTTGGCAAAAAAGAACATTAAACTAAGAAAAAACCTATTTGGCACTTTCTGAATAATCACTTGGAAAATATACAGCATAAATACAATCAATAGTAAATCTTATTGACTCTTTTATTCCCTAAGTTTAATTATATATTAACTATGTAATATTTTTCTCCCAGTGCTGTCAACTAACACAACTGCCATTCTAATTGCAGCGGGAAATCAACGAGGTCTTCGAGCTGCGCAAGGTCCAGCGCTTGGAGCAACAGCTCCGCGACCAACTGGAGGAGCGGCTATCGCTGGCTGGAGTCCAGCAGCTTGATGAATTGTCTCGTTCCACGGAATCAGATAGCGGCTTTGACAGCAGCAGCACCACTGCAACATCGGCAACAGCAACTGCAGCAGCAACAGCGACAGCAGGAGCAGCAGCAACATCGGCGGGCAAGCCAGTGACAACTAAACTAAGGGCATTGTCACCGCCGCCTCTGAGTCCAGTGAAATCCCTGCCTGCTGCTGCAGCTGGCCAAACGGACGATGTCAACATTTGGGCCTGCAAGTTTCTACGTGATCTGGACAGCCTGATGGCCGCCGATAAGCTGCCGCCGCACCTGGCACACCTGGCCGGTGTAGGAGGATCTGCTTCCGGCTCTAATTCCGGCAGCAGTTCGCCCATCTCCCGGACAGGTCCCATGCTCCTGTCTGCGGCAGCCACGGCAGCTATTCAGAGTCGTTATGGCAAGGGCTCATCCATCATGGAGCAGCAGCAGAATGGACTCGTCTTGAAGCCGGAAAAACACGTAAGTGGAGAGCAAAATATAAATATATATATTCTAGAAGTTATTCCCATAAAAATTCCATATTTATTTCATTAAATCAACGACTTAAAAGCCCCTTTAAAAATCAGTTACTCGCATTTACATTACAAATGCCGGTTTTAACCCTGGGAGTATTCATAAATTCTGCAGCTCTGGCTGGGATTTTCTAATCTCGAGTCACTGGAATCCCCATGTAATCTCTCGCTGTGCCTCAATTTCGACATGCGAGCGAGCAAACAACGGCGGCGGAGCAAGCATACTTTATGAATTTGGGTTAGATAAAATGCGCTCCGAAAGACAAAAGGCATTTAATCTGAATCACAACAATCTTGTCAACATGCACACGCACCAGCGGAATTTTTCGGTGGCCCACACACACAGAACCCCGCCTCCGAACTCAGTTTGGGGAAGGAATGTTCTTTCAAGAACTGCCATATGTTCCAGCCAGCCAGGCACAGCCATCCATCCATCCATCCATTCGCCGGATGCGCAACTGAAGCGCGTGAAATTTATGGGCAGCAGAAAAGCTGGGGGAGTTGGGGATCAAGAGATGGAGATGGAGATGGAAATGGAAATGAAAAGGAGACGCGGGGACCGAAGACCGTTGATAGACAGTCGTCACTCGGTGGCTGGCACTTGAACGAGTTAAACTTTGAACTTCTGCTCGAAAGATAGATAGAATGGGAACGCCGGCTGCTGAGACGATGGGAGGTTGCATTTTTCGGGGGCCTCAGAGCCTCATCGCCAGCGCCATAAAATGTGTAATAAAATAGTCTAATTAGTGCAGTTCTTGAGCGATAGATTGGTAGACAATTGGAGATTGATTGCCTTGGGCATTTGGGTCGTAAAAGATTTTCTAATTGCAATCAGGAGAAAGATCTAGAGGTCACTGGGATGCTGCTGGCAACTTTTTACTCGCTGATAACCCCCAAAAGGAAGAGTCTTACTGTTGCTTGTTGAAATGCACTTTAAAAATACTTAAACAATTAAGAGAAAATTATAGAGTCATTATAGTTTTGATTTATACATTTAATTGATATTTTAAATATATATTTTTGAGGTATAAACGGCAATGCCTAGCTCTTTCAATAATTTAATTCATTTTCCAAAGAGCTCAATGTAATGCTATTTTCCCTGTAATTTCTAGTAGCTTGTTTTCTTCCAGTGCCTTGTACTTACTCTCAAGCCGCAGAGGCTGCAGTGTTTGGCCAACTCAATGACCCACTTTGTGCAGTCGCTGTAAGTGTGTGCTCAGGCCCATAAACCATAAGCCCCGAAACAGAGACTGTAACCAACTTGTTAGCTGTCTCCGGCTTATCAAACCAAATATATCTAATTAAAACATTTATAAGCCAAAACTGCTCATAAACGGCACTGAGCCTGCGGTCTCTCATATTGTTGCATATGCTTAGCATACATTTCGCTCACCTCTCTTGTCGGGGTCTCCTCCGATTATCGCTGGAAAACCTCAAAAAGGCAGCAGCAGAGACTTGCTGCAACAAGACAAATATTAATTTTCAAAACGCGTGCCATGCCATGCCGCCGCCACCGCCGCCGCCGTCAGTGGAAAAACACGACATCAACACCGAAAAACGAAAACGAAAACCAAAAACTCAAAACCAAAAAACCCACAAAAAGTCTGGCGGAGAGGCGGAAAAGGGCCTGGGCTGAGGTGGGGCTGGTGCAGGGTTGGGGTTTCCATTGTTGTTTTCGTTGACAAGTCGCAGTGTTTCCTACCAATCGATATGATGAGATCGAGCTGCAGTTATTCCCCAGAGGAAAAGGGCTCCTAGCCCATTTCCTTTTGCCGTTTGCTTTCGTTCTCAAAATGTCAAATAAAAGGTTACAGGAAAGCATGCTTTTTCAAATACAGTTGAGGTCAAGCAAGGAGAACTTCCGAGTCCATAAATTACCTAAAAATAAATACAGTTCAGAAAGCAATTTAAGTGTTTCAGAAAAACTCGATAATTACCCAACGAAAATGAAGAAAACCCACCTTTAAGTTAAAGTTGCCTTAAAAATGTGAAAACATTTAACGAAAATAGTCTGCACATTTTTGCCAGTTGTTATTTTCTGAGAGAAAAAGTGCCAGGGCACTCCGGCTGTCATATTTTGCCTTAATCGCCCAAGTAAAAGTGCCAATTAAAAGCGCTTAAGCTGCCCCAGCTGCTGGCACCGATGCCCAGTGCACTAATTAAGGCAAAGAATGTGGTCGACTGTCCCCGTGCAAACTCAAAACTCATTCTCATTCGGTCAATCAGTCAGTGAGACAGTGGTGGATACACAGACTGATGGAGGGCCAAGATTTATGAGCTACCAACGGCAGCATAAATCAAAGGCCAGCATCGAGGGCACAAGTGCGTGCTCGGCTTTAAAAATCTGACAAGAAATAAAACACAAAAACCGAAAAATTCGCTGGACAAAACTGTCAATGAAAGTATAAAGTAAAGGTAGCGAAAAGCACGAGACAGTTTTTCAGCTTTTCGTTTCGTTTCGATTCGTTTGGTTCGAAAGGCGCAGGAGTGAACTGGGTCAATATGCCGCCCTGGAGCCAAGTCCACGAGAGAGGAGAACACTCCACTTTACTGCTCCACGTTACTCCACTCCGGCTGTCAACACACAGCTTCAGTGTATCTCCAGACCCAGCGGAACCCAAAACGCCCCAATTTATGGGGATCGGATCCGGGGATCGCCTGTTTCTTTGCTGTTTCTCCCCTGCGAAAGTGAATCTTGTGTGTGTGGCAGGAGGGCATCATCATCGTCCAACGCAATGCGCTTAATGATGATGAACCATGCAGATGCTGAAGATGTACAAGATGCACAAGATGCAGGGAGACACTGGGGGAAAATTAAAGGGAATACTTGGGAAAATAAATGCAAAATAAAATTGTTCTTGCAGGATATTATAGAAATGTAGTCTGTTAATTTAATAAGGTTGCAGTTTTAACTTGAAAAAACCCAAAAATATATGCCTAATTATTTTTCTTTTATTTAATATTGATTAATAATAAACATAACATAATAGTTATTACAGAAAACTGTCAATAGAGACTTGACCAAAATTTTATAAAGCCAAGAAAAAAGGTTTTTAATAAGATCTTTAAATTCCCTTTATTTATTTTGGGTTTCCTTGTTAATTAGTTACTTAAATGGGGCAGTTTAGTGATATTTATTCCTTAACTTGATCTTTTAAGTAATTTTTCCAAGTGATGTTGGGGGCAAGGCTGTCCAGACAAAAGGCCGCGACACACAAAAAGCTTTTCACGCAGCTCAACGAGGCCCCAGACACTTTGACTTAAGTAGAACTTGCAAATCACTGCAAGGCAAACAAACACGATGGACAACAGAGATGGGAGAAGGAGGTGGACTCCAGAGCGGGATCCATGAAGCCACGAACAATGTCCAGAGGAGGACGAGATGGTGGGCTGGTCAGGCGTTTAAGTGTTTTGATTTGATAATTATTATCAGTGCGCATGCGTGACTGCGGGCAGCTTGCTCATTTACTCGAGCCCCAGTCCAGGGGCATGTCCAATCGATTTGCGATAGTCGGCCGAACATGATCGGGGAATATATGTACATATATATATAAAGTACCCACAAAGACCGGGCACTTTCTGGGTCACATATCAATAAAAGTGGAACAGTGCTGAGGCGTTGCCCAGTGCATTTGTCAGCCGTTTTCGATATCGAAGTAGTAGTAGTAAACAAACGCTATATGTATATTTATTCTATTTTATGATCAATTAGGAGCATTTACAGTTCCCCCCCGGAAATTCTCTGATAACCCCCATGGAACCCCTAGGCACAGCCACAATTTTATGTGTCATTTTGTGTTCATTTTATTGCATTTTTCATTAACTAACCGAAGAAAACATTTCATTTATTTTCCATTCCGAATTTCCAGTTCTCCTCGTTGGTTGTTGTTTGTGAGAAATGTTCACATTTTTATGACATTTAAATAAGTCTTTGTCAGCGTTTCGGATATCGGATTCTACTGCCGGCCGGTCGGCCATAAAATTGATTTGAATTTTCATTTTCCCCAGCCATAAAATGCTTCAGTTTCAATCACAACACACACACTGAGGGAGAGAGAGGAAATTGCTTACATATGTAAAACAGATTGAGAATTTCGGCTGTGGTTGCCTTGATAAAATCGCTAAATTAATCGGGACTGAGTGCGGGGCAAGATAGATGATCTCTGTCCGGCGTTCGATAACTAGCCGTAAAATGGTAAAAGTTTTTATTCCGAAACCGATCTGATCTGGCGCCCATATGCTGCCATGCCCATAAATGACATTGATCTGGACGCCCAATTAATGCGTCGCCGGCGAGAGTTGGCGGCTCATTAACACGCAGTTTTTCAGATGGCATCGCTGGTGCTTTATTAATAATTCATAGACGCCGCACCGTAACAGGCACTCGAAACTGCTCCATAATGCATTACAAATTTGATTTCAAGCAACGGCAATGGCAACAGATGTGTGCTGCTGCCTGGTGGGGCTGCTGGTGGTGCTCCCAAAGGACCCCCCCGGATCACTCATGCTCATCCGCATCCTGTGACCATTTTTAGACGGGCGTCGTCTGGTCCGGAGCTGGCAATTACTCTCGATTAGAGGGGACGTTGATGTGTTGTGCAGTTTCGGGATGTTGTCTCCCTGGATTATTTAATTTTCAGTATAAATATTTTAAAATTCCATTGTAAATATTTATTATGGGGTTTTCACACAACTTTAGCAGATTTTTATGAAGATTTTTAGGGTATATTCTGCACTGACAATATACTAAATTATTTAAATAAAATTATTTGCCTTATTGTACATTTTTTTCCTCTAAAATAAACAAAGTTTATTGGTAATTATTACCAGTAATTAATTTTTTCCATTAACACTTAATATTCCTAGCTTTCCCGCGGAATCCATACCCGGAAATTATTTTCTTATAAAAACCATAACCCGTTAAAATACCTTAATTGCAATACATTAAGGAAACATGTGTTTGTAATTTAAATATTAACTCAAAAATGCCTAAATACTGGGTATTAAATTCATGCGTTTATAATTTAGTACAAAACCAAAGCCATTTCATATTGATTGCTTTTGGGGAACTCGACTGGCGACTCCAATCAGCCCCGTGATACACTTTTTTTTGCGAGCTAGCAATTTCACTGGCCGACAACTCGCCCAAGGCCCCCAAGGAATTGCGGCAACACAGAACCAGCAACAGCAGCAACGGCAGCGACAACAGCAATATCGCTCCTGCGACAGCAACCTGCTGCACCAGCTCGAGGCACATACATGTATACACATTTTTCGTATTTTTTTTTCTGCCAATAAATCATTTAAATCAATTTCCGCCTGTTGCTGCCGGTACACAGCAGACTGACTTTTTTCTCGCTTGTTTTTTTCCAGCAATGCATTTTAGCAGAAAACCAAATTGTCAAACGCTCGCCAAAGGCTTGTAAATCGAATTGACATAACGCACTTATCCTCTGATGGAGCCATGACCATGAATATTGCAGGGGAGCACAGGCAGAGTTGGCCAGCCAGAGTTCCCAGAATATGCAGCAGCAGCAGCAGGGGCTGTTATCACAGGCGGCTTATAAATCATAAGCCAAAACAATAGGGGAAATGTCGGCATTGGTTTTTGTTCCTCTGGCTAGCCAGTTTCCTCAGAAGTACCAGAAAGAAAAAAAATAAGCCCGACGAGTTAGCTTTGACCAAAAAGATTTGCATAAAATACGAAAATTCCTGCACTGCCAAAGCGTTCCACTTGACAATGTCTGAAAATTCCGCTGATGTTTCCATTTTCGCATTGTCTCCGCCTTTGGCTTCCCAACAAGGTATAAAATCGGAGGCTGGGGCAGCCATAGCCACATCCATGGCCACATCCCGGACCCGGTCCAGGCCCGCGCTCATTATGCATTCAAGGTCCTTCCCCATGGAGGTTGAGGTTGCGGCCCTCGAAACTGTCAGCGGCACTCAGTGTCGACTTTTCTTTATTAAACCTGACTGACTATATTTTAATAAGTTTGCTCGTTCTTCTTCCCCCTGCACTTGGGAAAATTATAGCTTAAGTTTGGGAGAAACTTTAGCAATCATCACTAAAATGTTTGAGAGTTTTAAAACTACAAACTTTGGCCGTTAAACATTTCCAGAGATGGTATTTCTTAAGATAGCAAGCCTTCGGCTGCAGTCTTTAAAGAAAATTATATATATTTTATGGATTTAAGCAGTATTTTAATGAATTTTTATGGGGAAAATCTTTTAGAGATAAAAATAACTATTAGTTTTAATTTACTTTCCCCTTTAAAACCTCTTCTCTAAGTGCATTCCTTGTCTCTTTCAGGCCACCATTCCACTGCAATCGTTTAACCTTGATTGCGGACGCAACGAGGCATCGCCAGCGACCAAATCGAATGTTGCCTACATGCGCACCCTGTCGGCGCCGAATGGCCAGGGAGCCGGAGTGGGTTTCGGAGGAGGAGCTGCCGCTGCTGCTGCTGCTGCTGTTGGCCAGAGGAAGAGCCTGGCCTGCCCCCCGTTTAATGGGCTAGCGGAGACGATAACTCCGACACCGACGACACCGGCAACTCATAAGCTGACAAATTTCCAAAGCGCACTGAAAATCGAGGAGGCAAAGGCAACGGCAACGGCAACGGCAAAGGCAAAGGCAACCTCAACAGGTGGATCGCCGGCGACCACCTTGGAGGATTTGAAATCTAGGCGACAGCGACAATTGAGCAGCGGCGACATGGAAACAATGCTGCCGACTCCCAGCAGCTCCCAGCCGATGTCGATGCCAAAACGGGTGGGCATTAATCATGCGGCGCTGACGAGCAGAAATGCCATAACCCCGCCGCCGGCATCCATCGCCTCGTCCTCGTCCTCATCGTCGCCGGCCTCATCATCCCATCCGGTGGTTAAAGGCTCCGCCACTCCCGGCTATCTGGTGGATGTGACCAAAAAAGGATCCACCTCGACCATTTGGACCTCGGAGGAGTCTATTCTGCGCAGCGTTGGCGCCGTCGATGAAGACAATAAGTGAGTTGCAACAGCATAGAGACATTACACTTGAGAAATCAAATGGCGGGAGTTGAGATGATAAATAAATACAAAAAATTAACGTGGGTTTAATTTGAATTAATTTGGAGAATTTTTTGTTTTTATTATAAATATTAAAAAATATTCATTACTTTAGTTTTAATTAAAAACATTCTGCTGAATATTTACTTGGGAATTATAAGCAAACGTTTAGCCTATTTCCATATATATCAATTTCGTTAAAGATAAAGAAACTACCTCTCACTTTACTTTTCGAATATATGGTTGAGAATTATAAGCAAACTATTCTGAATTGAATTTTAAAATTCCCCAAATACGTAGTTGGGAATTATAAAAAGAAATTGTAAGATTCAGCTTCTGTAACGCATTTTTTTTAATCCTAAGAATTGCAGCATAAATTTGCAAGCGCCAACAATTTCTCTGAGTGTAATGTCCACCTCTTACATATATAAATTGATTTGTCAATGTCTTTTAACCCTCTCCTACTCTACTTTTGCAGCTCCACTTCGTCTTCCTCGGCCTGCGAAGAGGCAACGGGTGTGCTGAGCTCCGGGAAATCGGGCATCTCCCTGGACTCTTCGGGACTGGACAACGATAATAACGAGAGCGGCATTGGCACGGCAACGCCACCGAAGGACATGTCCTACTGGAAGAGCCACCATCTGCAGCACCATCACCACCACCATCATCATCATCATAGGACCGGCGGAGCAGGAAGTGCACCGGATAATGAGTCCGTGAGCAGCTTGGAGGCGCTGCGCAAGATGAAGTTCCAGAAGAGCGGCTCCGTGGCCTCATCCGATGATCCCGATCTCCTGGAGGTGCTCAGCCAGTGCGGCAGCGGCGGCGAGGCGGCCAACGAGTCGCAGGATGACATGTTGGACGAGGAAAAGGATAAGACGGCGGGCAAGTCGGAGCACTACGATGAGTGCCAGGATGAGTTCGAGATCTGCGATTGCGACTGCACCGATGGCGATGCCAGCAGTGCCAGTGGCGGCGGCGGAGTGACCGCCACTCCCGTGGTGCTGCGCAGGAAGTACACCGCTCCGCCACCGATCTTGGTTCCGCGGACTCAACGTAGCCACTCCCTGGATCACTACCATTCCCCGCAGCCGCTGCAGCGACCTTGCGTAAAAATCCTGCCCAACTATCATCCGGCAGTGGCCAATAAGCACAAGGAGCGGGGCCAACTATCGCTCGTCCTGCGCCAGGAGCCCTTCCAGTCGCTGCTCTCGCCGTCGGCCACCGGTGCCCATCAGCTGCATCACTTCGTGGAGCTGCCATCGCCCAGCAGCGCCTCCCTGCACAGCGGCCTGGGGGATACCGGTGGCATCCAGGAGCTGACCACCAAGTCCAACTCGGCGCCGCTGCTGCTCAAGGAGCGCGAGATGAGCCGGCGATTCGATGACTTTGCCGCCCAGCATTTGGTGAGTGTTCCGCCAGTAAAATCTGATGCAAGGCGAGGGCAGATCGAAGGGAATTCATGAAGAATATTTTTAAAAAGTATTGTAACCTTGAAAGGCTTATGAAGTTATTAAGTGCAAGTTCTGCCTTATAAAATCAACCAGAAAACCACTTAGTTTTTGTTGAAGTTCAAGGCAACTCGCTCGCACACTTTATCTGGTTTTACTTTTCACCTTGCTGAATTCCGAGAAGAATTACAATATCCCAATCCGCTTAGGGATCCCCTTGCCCATCCCCTCTAGCACTTATCAAGCCGCCCTCGCATCGCCTTGATTATCAGACATTAATGGACATTCCCTATCCTCTTTTTCCTCCACAGACGCTGCGCTATTCTCGTTCGCAGAGTGATCGCTATTTAGCAGGTGAGTCGAGCAACGAGTTCTCTTTAAGCCCCAGAACCAGACAATGTCCGAGCCGGGCCTAAATGAGTTATTTAAATGGCCTGGACCTGAGCTAGAGCTGGACCAGGCATCAAGGCTGAATGTCTGATTTGATGCGCCGGTGGTCCTGCCAGCCAATTAGCGGTCTGTTATCAAGCCTGAGTGGTTTATAATAACAGTCTGTCTACCGGCGGCATGATTCATAATTTCTATAATTATGCGCCCTGGTCCTGCTGCTGATCATAAAATAAATGTGATGGCCACGTTACCACCGAAAGGCGCTTTGTTTGCCCAGCAAATCAATTCCAATTTCCAACTTTTGCTTTCGTTTTGGGCAGCCAAACAATTGGCGGGGCATTTCAATGGAGAGCTGTCCTGCCTGTCCTCTCTTCATTTAAATTACTTTCATGTTCTTTGGCCGGCAGCGCGAATATCAAGCACGGCGCCAGAGCTTGCTCTTTTTGCGAATTTCCAACACTTCCGTCAACACTTCCAATACAAATGGCACAATCACAACACCCAAACCACAAATGGCTGTCAATCTGTCAATTCCGCAGACCATTTACTACACCACTGGAAGTAGTGAGAGAAAAATCTTAAGAGTAGTTGTTGTTAAAATTAATTAACAAAGTTTTTGTAGCGTTTAATTGGGAATTCCCTCAGTTTAAATGTCTTCCTTTTCCTCGAAGCATTTTATTTGTATTTTAATTTGCATTTCTCTCACTTAAAGCCTTTTATTTGTAATTAAATTTGTACTTTTCTCACTTTAAGCTTTAAGAAAGAAACTAAACTACGAAAGTGAGATCCTTAGACCTTTCCATATTTTATTTAGAGCTCTTTGCTCATCCTTAATATCAATGAAACCCACTTTTTGAAATAGTTTTCCCTCCGTGCACTTAGGCCTATCTATCCACATATGCCCACCAGCCTCTTGTTCAGAATTGATGGGTGATGATGATGATGGCACACTCTTTGTGCTAAAAATGGCGTATAAATGAACGGAGCGGAGGAGGAAAGAATTGAATCACACAAACTGGACGCCCAAGTGCCCTCCACTGGCGGCTGCTGTTGCTGCTGGGAGCAGCACATTCGATTTCGATTTTGCAGCCTGACTGCTCCCAAACGAATTATGCACATACAAAGCCAGCACAGTTGTTGGCATTTGGAGGAGCCTCGAAAAATATACCAATGACCAATGACGTCAGAGGGAAAAGTGAGAACACGCAGAGAGGCCGAGAGATGGTCATTTCATGACCATTAAGCAAGTGTGTTTGCTAGCCATTTCCTGTGTGGTACTGACGTCATTACGGTGACGTCTTGCGAGACCTCCGACCTCTGAAAAGGTCAATCATATTATATATATCAGGCTTTAAGCGTCCGTTATCATGTAATATATATCTCGCTTTACGCATCTTTATATTGCCCATATTCCGTGTGCCCTTGCATTGCTCATACGCCCCGTATGTTGTCAATAATAATGACAGGCTTTAAGGAGCGGCAAGATGCTGCTGCTTCCCATTTATTATTGTTATTTCGCAACGGAAGCGGGCCTCCCAAGTGCTGTTTATTTTATTGAAAAGATTAACACAGTGCATATATACTATAAGGACTGTGATTTATATCTGATATTGCACAAAAATTACAAATTGCCCGCATTCATATTTAATACCATACACAATGTTGTATTTATCTTTTGCATATAATATTCTCTGTGTTCCGTCTTCCGCACCAAGTCACAGAGAGGCAAAAAGTATGTATATAAAAGTGGGCAGGAGATTAATGAGATTTAATGTAGCCGTGACTTGCAATGATTTGTTCACAATTATTCCTGTTTACTCAAGAATATAAATGCTACAAAAAATGGGCGTGTTTTCTGAGTAAAGTAAACGCGTTTCTTAAACAAACCAATTGCAGCTGCCAAGAGTCAACAATGGAACTGCACTTGTTCGATTAGAGAACTATTATTCTCTTGCTTTATATAAACTCTGTCCAGCTGAATCATCAAAGCCTCTTCTTCGGAGACAATAATGCCATTCATTCTGCTCGCCATAAATCATAAAACAAAATGTAAAAGCTTAACCTTGGGCAAACACACACACATTAAAGTAAATATATGCCAACGAGTGTAACTGTGCCGCCCGCCCACAAACAGCAACAGGTGCTGTCGGTCGACTCACTGTGTCTTGAAACTTTCACCAGGCTACGTATAAATTTTAATGAATGTTTTACTTCTCCCCCGCCATAAAAACATAAGCCGACATTCCCTGGGCCTGTTGTTCCGAGTCCTTTTGGCATGGAGCAGGGCAGGGAACATGGAAGTGGAATAAGAAGCATCATCATCATCAACAACATGACAGCTATTCATTTACTTATTTATTTATTTGTGAGCTGGCTGTTGCCTCAGGGCATTTGGCCCTGGCCAACTACTAACCACAGAAAATAATAATAAGCGATTGTGGCGCCGATAACTCTACAACATGGCCAGGAAGTAGCTCTCGTCTCCCGCTCCTGCTCCTTCTCCCCATCACTGAACAAAACAATACAATACCTTTAGCCCTTCAAGAAGCAAAGAACACACAGAGCATACAGAAGAACCATGTTGCTCATACGCCCCGTTGTCGTTGCTCATACGCCCCGTGTGCCCCGTGTTCTACTTGTGCCACGCTTCGGGGCTCTGAACGACTCGAACCCGAAGTGAACTCGCCATTTTGCCCGAACACAAAAACCGAGCGCGTTGGCAAAATCATTAGTGCTCTTACAGGCGCCGTGCACGGTTGTCGATTCTCGTGGCCGCAGCGAGTGGATAACACACTCGCGAGGTGGAGCGCGTCGACGCCGCCGACTCAGTTGTAACGGAAATTTAAACACAAGAAATATAAAAAAGATAACATCAAAACAAGTAGCCCATAGAAAAATAGAGAAAAAAAAATTATATTAGTGCTCTGAGTGCTCTTGGTGTAAACCTGCTTCTTGGGCAGCAGGCAATTAGTTTAATTAGTTTCTCTGGTCTTAACACACATTTGTGAGTGCTTCCTTGCCTTCAAGACGGCGCTACCAAAGCTGGCCAATATGCAACGTCGCATGTCCATCACCATACGCGAGTACAAGTTCTTCAGGAGCTTCTCGCAGAAGTTCGAGAACTGGCCCAAGCGCAAGGCCGAGGCGTTATGGCGGAAAATGCGCGAACGCAAGATTGCAGGTGAGCTTGTTAGCGTCATTTAACCACCTCGGAAATAGTTAAGGAGGTAATGCAGTTAGCGAAGAAGGGAGTGCTTGGGATGGGGATTTACTAAGGAATTTTGACAGGATTGTAACCAGATATTTGCTGATAATTTTGTCAGGAATTTTTCTAGGAGTTCAGAGTAAGTTTCGTTGATTTAATAACTCTTTAGTTAAGAATTTCCGATGAATAGGTAAGGGAATAAAGTCAAATGGATGTCTGTACTTAAATAATAATTAGAAAAATATTATTCAATTTATTTTATATACAAATACAGCCTTAAATAATATTATTAAATACATTTAAAGTAATTAAAAATACTTAGGATATGGAAATCGGTTTCAAATTTATCATTCTAATTAAAAATATATTAATAATATGAAATACTGCCTCAAAAAAAGGGATAAACGCATAGTTTTGCTTTATTAATTTAAAACCTATTAAAAAAATTCTGATTTAGATAATATTTCGTCGTTATAAGCTTGGAGATTTGCTAAAAACCCCAATGTGGCCCTGCTTCAAGGGCAATCTTGTTTTGCCCACTGGCCGCCCGCAATTAACAATTATTATTTAAAAAAAAGGCAAACTTTTGTATACAATTATGGAAAAATGTGTGTCTGGATCATTGTGTTTCTTCGGTGGCTTGGAATGCGCGCGCGCCACTCGTTCGGCCAGAAATTGGCTGTTTATTGTTTTTCCGCACCCCACAATAGCCACAAAACAGCCGCCTCTGTGCCCATCCCACCCCCCTCCTTCATTTGACCATTTATTTTTGGTAATGGGAATGCGGGGCATGGCTATTTCCAGAGCACAAAGCACAGTGCACAGCTTGTACTTATCAGTCGACGCCTCGCATTTAAATCGAATTATTCATGGAAGATGTGTGTATCAATATGGGAATAGGAATTGCAACAAGTGTGGTGTCCCTGTCACTGGCTTTCCCGTCCAGTCAATCATCCAGTCAGTCAGTCAGTCACTGTCCCACAGTGTTATGTATATATCCAGCCACTGACCATAGCCGTCATAATCATAACAATCATCATCATAATCGTCAGCCGAGCACCGGCCAAGCTGGCGAAATTGCGCGCCAGTCAAGCAAAGCCATTCATTTAAATAAAGAAAATTGTTTGCGTGTAGTAATAAATGGAAAAAAATTATTATACAATTAATATGTATATTCGTGAACGGGTAAAAAACGAGCAAAGAGTTCAGGGAAATTGTTGTCGGCCGGTACCTGCCTCCACGGTTCGTGCCTCCAAAAAAATACAGAAAAACATAAGATATATAAATGACGCTTAAATTGTATACACAAAATTGAATGGGCAATTGGAAAAGCATTTTTATGACCTTTACAAGCTGCCACCATTCGATTGAGGAAGTGCACGGGGCTCCTTATTCTTCCTTTTGTCTCTATGAAAAATTCTCAGAGTTCTCAGAAAACATAACCACCTGTAAGCTTAATTTCTTTGTAAGAGCTAACATGAGTGAATTTTTAAAAGGGTGGAAATGTATTTATTTCCCAAGTTACACATATTAAATGTACATAAAATTATTTTCAAAGATACTTTGATATACAGGATTTAAAGAGCCTTCGTTATGCCATAAAATGCATACATAAATACAGCGCTTTAATAATTTCAATTATGAAAACCAATATTCATTGCTAAATCCTCAATTAATTTTCTTTTTCTGCCATTTTTCGGGGCTGAAACAATATATAAACTTTCCATTCTCGTTTTGCCGCTTCGTTTTGTTTTGTTTTGTTTCATCTTTGTTATTGTTTGATTATTTTTGCTGCGAATGCGAAATTCGCTTGATTTTATTGTGCGAACGAAAGGCGAATCTCGCTGTTGCGAGAGGAAATATGCCGCATATAATACGCTGACATTAAAAACACATTAAAAGCTCAATGATCTGTTATATTTGGCCAAAGAATTCCCTGGGCTCTGCGCCCCTGTAATTGCAGGGCATTTATGGTGGAGAGCCCCCGACCCAGCTCCACCCATCGTTGAGTTTACAGCAAATTAAACTGACGTCTCTCCTGCCACTTGTTGCACCCAAACCCAAAGCCCTCCTTCTAGCCCACAAGGAAAGGGCTGGTTAGAAGGAGGCACACACTTCAGGCCCGGCTAAATTTTATAAATAGCCTGATCCTGCTGAAAAGCTGGCAGGCTTTTGTGTGCCCAGTGAAGAGGAAAGGAGTGTGTTGTGTGTGTGTGCCCATGTCTATTTATACACACTTTACTGCTTGAACCCCACCAGCCAATCCACGAATGACTCTATTTTGAAAACAAACTGAAAATTACAAGTTCAAGTGCTATTCCTGGCTGCGGTTTATAATTAATAATCTACTTTTGCCAGCAGTCTCCGTCCGAAGGTGACCGAAAATTTATGTTCCGCCTGACATTTAAGTGCAAGCGCTCTTTCCTCTTTTTGCCAGTGGCCAAAACAACAATTAATTAATGGCACGACACCTACGACAATCATTGAATTATTTATCTATGTGCCAACATGCACGGTTCATTTGCATTTGCGGCGCACACAGTCACCATTTGGCCGTAAAATTGCATTGTTTTTACTCTTGGTTCTCTCTGGGTTTGCAACCCCGGGGGGTCTGAGTGTAATTTAGTGTTTATATGGCAGCATAATTGGCATATGAAACCGTTTAGCGGGAAATTAATGAAAATTGCTGAATAATGTTTAGGCCAGCCGGAGGCAATTGAATTAGCTATCAATTAGTGTCAGCTGAAAATCCATTTACGATGCGGAATAGGTAGTGTTTTGTTCGACGAGAAAAAGGTCAATGTTGTTATCGGAGACGGAGGAAAAATAATGCTAAAATTAAAGGTTCTAAAATATTACTTTTTAAAAGAAAACAATCCCAGAACTCATTTTAAAAATACAACGTTCTTTATATTAACTTATTCATCATCAAATTGTATTAGTTATTGTTTTAATATAAAAATATTTTGCCATAAAAATCGCAAAGGTTTGAAATTCACTTAAAATATGCCCAAAAGTATGCAACAAAATTTTATAAGCAAGTTTATAGCACACTTTTAGGCATATTTTCAAGGGATTTTAAGTCGAAAGCATTTTCTTGGATAAATATTCTCCCAGTGAAGGGATTAAAAAGGCAGAATAATGTTTTGACCTCTTAATTACATGAAGCCAGCTTAAATCTTAGCTGGGCGAAACAAAGGCACCTGGACTCTACTGGATGCTATTAAATGCATTTGTTGGAACGGATTCTCTAGAATCGAGGCTATAAATGCGGAAGAATACAAAACCCTTTACATAACTTGGCCATAATCGAGTCTCTGTGGGTGCGCTAGTATGTGTTTGTGGAAGTCTGTCATTCACATACATTGTCAGTTGGCTCTGCTTGGCTGCATTTTTCTGGAGCAAACTCACACACACACACAATCACAAAGGCTAAAGCGTGTCACTAACACGCACCCAAACAGACACACACACAGACACAAGGATAAAGTCTACGGCAATTGTGTTAGGAACTTTGCTTTCATTGACACTCTACCCCTGCCTGTTTCATGACTTTCTACTCATTGCGGCCTGTGTGGGGTTGGCTCTTAAAATCAATGCAAATTTTAATTGAAAATTTAAACAAATTTAGTAAACAACAAGCTCTAGTTAAGGGAAAACAAAGGGATTGAAATTGAATTCCAGTCCTGGCAGAGACAACATTAACTATGCAAAGTGCCAGGGTAGGGAAAACTAGGATCAAAGGTAAGCTTTGCTGCCTATTGAATAGAGAATAAATGTGAAGTGTCAATAAGGATTAGTACAAAGATGTTTCTATAGATTAAAATAAGTATAATATGATTATTATTTCCTTTTTATTAAATATTCGTTTAAATGTTTACTAAAATTTCCGGATTTTTCCTTATTTAATTTGCACAAAACCTGGCTTCAAAATGTTTACCTTTTAAATTGCTAGCTTAACCATTTCCATACTTTTCTTTTGAAATGATTTGAAATAAAAAAACATGTATATTTACAAGGTTAATAAACTTTGTTAAAATTAAGGCGACATTGAGGAATTCCTTTGTTGTCTTTACAATCCAACGTCTTCCTGTCTGCAAACTAGCTATTTTTTTACATGCCTTGAAAAAAGGTCAAGTACTCTTTATCTCTTTTATCATTACAAATTGCATATTCTTTATCAATTCCTAAAATTGTGAACTTAAGACCGTGTAATTTTATAGTCTGGCTAGCGATAATCATCGGAAATTTAAAGAGCACAGTTCACATTGTACGCAGGGTAGAGAGACATTTTATGTAAACTTTTTTTTGTAATTAGCCTTAGGGTCAGCCCGGCATCCCGGCATCCCGGCTCTCCGGCTTTCCGACATTCTGACATTCCGTGTAAGCCCCGATCAGCATCGTCTCATGTTCCCAAACGCCCATTCACCATCCTGCACACAAACACACACATTGTCCTGGGTCCATCAGAGTAATTATTATCCTGGGCGCAGGTGAAGTTCATGAATTTACGCGTCGCTTGTTTGGAAATGTTTTAACAGCCCCGGAGGAGGAGGTGAGTGGCGAGTGGGCAGACTGGGACACCAAAGGACAATAAGGACAACAACTGGGCGGTCCTGTGCCTGTGTGTAAGAGTGTGGATAAAACAAGAACAAATATTGAACCTGACGCAATAAGCTGCGAGTGAGCCTTTAACACACATACACCCACCAGCCCTCACACCTACTCGCCTTAAATGGCTTTTAGATGAGTCTGAGCCTGCAACGTCAACGCGGCGTATGCGCAATTTATACAACGCTCGAGTGGCATTTACAGAAAAATAACATTTGCCAACGCAAAAGTTGCCAAGTGCTGGATAATTAATGTAGGACCGGATAAATTATGACTGACTTCAACTTTCACCCCGATGTCATGCAAATGTGATAAAGAAAAGAGGTTCATGTAAATAATTTAAATAAATAATCTGTTATCCTTATTTTGAATGTCTAACTCAAGCTGATTCTGCTGTTAATGTAATTGAATTAAATTATTAAACACCTTTATTCAGGCTGCAGTACTTGAATAACTGTTTTCAGGTGTGCCCATCTTTTCTAAGGATGTATAAACACACCTGACCACACTGCAGTATACAAAATTGTCTACAATTGTCTACAAACCAAATTAAGAGCTTGTTGAGGCTGTAAATACTTATATAATTTTTTTCAAGAGTGACCATTTATAATAATGAGTTACAGACGCACCTGGTCACACAGCAGTTTGTAGAACTCTCTTTAAATAAAAATTGCCTGTTTTAATTTGAATATTACGCCAGCTGTGTCAGCTTTTTCTCTCTAAATTATTATGAAACCCTGAAATTTTCTGATGTGAATTAAAAAGACCACCTTGTTAATGCAAAAAAAATATATAACACCGGTGATGTAACATCACCAGTTTAATGACCCAATATCGAGCTATTTACCGCAGCAATTTACATGCATAATTCTGTAATGCAGTTAAGCCATAATTACTTGACCAGGTCGAGTGGGTCAAATACAATTTGAATCACTGGCCCGCTGCCAAGATCCGTTTGGAAGCGGGTCATGCGTCCGGACTTCACAGTTGCGGCCGGCAGCTGTCAGAATGCCAGTGGCATAAATCGATGGCCAAAGGGTTGCTCTCGGTTATAAATAAATGCAGATACAGAGACAGAGACAGAGTCAGAGTCCGGAGCGGTAGGAAGCCAACCAGGGCGAGCAGGTGGACAGGTGCCCGCTTCGCTTGAGTTGCTGGCTGCCTTCGCTGGTATCGCCCGCCAGTATCCTCGTGCAAGTTAATCGCTTGCAAAACTCAATAATAATTCACTCAGCCCGGGCCCCCTTTTTGACATGGACTCATGGACCCATCCCATTTCCATTGGCATACCGTTGGCAGTTCCATCCCCGTTGGCAGTAAGCAGCCGGAAACTGTTTCATGTTGTCGTCGCTCAGGTTGATTAAAAATCAATAGCACCGTCGCCAGATCCTGTAACTCAACAGATTAGCATTTAAAATAGCTGCTGAGGCCAAGTGCCTATGTTTCCTTTTTATTTTTCACAAATTGCCTGGCGTTTCTTTGTGGCATTCAATTGGAATTCATTTGGGGATTTAGACTCGTAAAAAATATGACTTGTATTTGTTATTTGCGGTTCACTGCTTTCTTTGTCATCGGGCTTTGTGTCTTACTGGAATAAGCTAAACATAAATAAGCAATTTAATGCGGTTGATGCTCTCATATCCATTATAATCCTTGAACCATTTCTTTTTTTGCTATTTATTTCTTAAGCTATATTAAGAATAACATTTATTTTGTTCAGCCCCTAGTTCTTCTACCTTAAAGACCCCTTTCTAAAAATATAAATTAAATGGGTTATTTCGCCCAAAATAATATACAGACATTCAAGTTTTAATTGCACTTGAACCAATCTTCAAAACCGACAAGAAAAAGAGTTTAAAGTCCCATTGTTTTCGGTCTGGCACTTCACATTCCACACACACATCCCCTCAATCACTTCACTTTCAAGAGTTGCGCAAAAGATTCTCCAAAACTTTTACTTTCATGTCACTGCCACTCCTCCTCAAGGGTAAAGGAGAAAAACAATTTAAGAGCATGTCGTCGACTGACCGCAGCTACATAATTTTTAAGCCGTCAGCTTCATTTGGACGGTTTACAACATAATCCATCAAGTGACCGTGAAAAACCCGGCCCCAAACAATGGTCAGACTCTGGCGCGACTCTTGCATCTTGAACCTCGCGAATTGGGCCATTTAATGTATATTTTTACTGGCCGCACGGATTGAAAGGACTCGACTTGGACGGCCATTTAATTACAATTAATTTAATTCGCTGGCTTGCCTGCGTATACGCAATATCGAAACGACTCATTTTCACCCTCCAATTTTCTCCCTCTTCTCTCTCTTTGCAGAAATCGAAGCCGTGGAGGCTTGCAAATGGCTGCGAGCTGCCGGCTTTCCGCAATATGCGCAGATGTACGAAGGTAAGTGCGAACCACATCCTCTTGAATACATACATACGTCATGCCAAAGTAGCAATGACCAATGCCAGGACACGCACTTCCGTTTGGTGCCAGTTCGGCACTGGGAAAAAATGGAAAACAAATATATAAAAACCCCCAATAAATTATATAATATTATTAATGGGTACTAGATAGATAATAGATTGTTACATTTCAGTATTAAATTCTATTGTTCCTAATTGGAAGGATTTTTAGAAACTAAAATTTCAATGCTTTGTTTCTTCAACAGTTGGGAATTATTAGCTTGAAATTCGTATTGCTTGAAATAAGCTGAAATAATCCAACCAATTCCTGTTTAAGGATACTCTTTGTCTGAAGGTGAATAGTTTTCTATTCCTTAAACTCTAAACACCAAAACGTTGTTTCTTCAGAAAAGTCAGTTTAAAAATATTAGCTTGAAATTTGTACTGCTGAAAAAAAGCAGACATGAAGCCACAAATTTCTGTTTAAAAATACTATATGTCTGAAGGTGTACTTTACATAATTAAATGAATCGTTTTCTATTCCTAGAATTCTATAAGCTTGGGAATTATAAGCTTGAAATTTCTACTGCTTAAAATAAGCAGAAATTAAGCCACAAATTCCAGTTAAAGGTCTGAAAGTGTACTTTACATAATTCAATGAATAGTTTTCTATTCCTAGAATTCTATATTTCAATGCATTGTTTCTTTAGAACAAAATAGGTGGGCATTATAAGCTTGAAATTAGTCTTGCTGAAAATAAGCAGAAATTAAGCCACAAATTCCACTTAAAAGATACTTTTTGTCATATTCTCTAATGTGAAAAGAACCCCTCAAGTCTCTCAGTGTGTGTCGTGTCAGCATGCGTTTTTGTCCTGGGGGCGTGGCAGGCCTGGTGGAAGGTGGCTGGTGGCTAGTGGCTAGTGGCTGGTGGTCGGTAATTGATGGTCTCGTCATCGTCAGTGACGCAGCAGCAGCGGCAGCGGCAGCGACTTCGACCCAGGCACTTGACCAACATGCCCGCCATTTAGTCTTGTGTGCTTAACGCTCTCCAAGTGGCGGTTTATTAATTGTATTACACGAACTTTCACTTTTGCCAAGCAGCGTATAAGTAGGGGCGAAAAACAAAAGCAAAAAAGCTAAACAAAACATTTATGACGTGGCAACAATTCGAGAACAAACACTTTAAGTGCCGCCTCACGATGTCTAAAGATTTCAACACCCGGCCAGACAAAGCGCTAAGTGAATTTGATATCCCAAACATGCCGCAAAAGCCGCGACAACAATTAGGCGGAATGGATCCAAACCAATCTGATTCAAGTCCTTTCAACCGAAAACCAAAAAAAAACAACGAAAGCGAAAGCCCGGCAACGCCTACCAACCGACCGAGACCAGATCATGGCAATCTCGAGAATTTTAACCGAAAGCAAAGCCCACAAAAAATACAGATGAGACGCAGCCAAGAAACTCGGATAAAATATAATAAAAGGCTAAAGGACACGCAGGCCACAAAGAATTTATGAGGACCACCTTCGTATAAAAAACTTTGCACAGAACCGAAAATTAAAATGGTTTCGCTGTATGTTTTTTCATCGTTTTCTTATTCTTCAAGAAAGGGCTTTGGCCTTTGAAGACGGGTCTCCGAAATGTTAGCACAAGTTCGATGAACTCCACAAGCAAGCTGCATATTTATTTGATTTCCTTAATCGCAACCGAAGGCGACCCTTCTCCGGAGCATTTGTCGCAACGCATTTAACGCCCGAAGGCTGCGCAGATTGATGAGCTCCAAGCGGATATCTCCGAAAAACTAAAAAGCCGAAACAAACAAACCGAAGAAGAACATTCTTAAGCTTGCAGCTCCGCAAAAAAAAACAAGGTTTATTTGAATTATGACCAAAAAGTCGGCAAAAGAATAAATGCAAAAAGCCAAGTGGAAAAAAAAAAACAAACAAAAAAGTGAATCTGAAATGGAGAGCCTGCAATTTGGACATGTCCGCAGGCGCCCTGTCGCCGACCTTGAAATATGGGAATTGTATTGCATAAATTCAAGCCGAGAATCCACTGCACTGTGAAATCCACAAGTAAAGTTATTAATAAACAAATTAAATCAAAAATTCAAAACAAGACGAGCCTCAAATCAAGATCTCAGGCTAAGAAGCCATCAACGCTGAAAATGCTTCGCCAAATGCCACCCAAAGCAGTTCAGTTGTAAGAAATCAAAATAAATATAAAACCAGTTAATAAAATAGAACATAATAAAAGCAATATTACTAAATAAATAAAATTAAAACAAAATCCAATTACTACTATCAATGGATATACCAATAAAATACTACGATCTGAAAAAGATTTCCGTCAAAGAAGTCACAATATTGAAATGGAAACCAAGTAAAAGTCTAGATGAGCCTCAAATCAAGATCTCAGGCTAAGAAGCCATCAACGCTGAAAATGCTTCGCCAAATGCCACCTAAAGCATTTCAGTTGTAAGAAATCAAAATAATTATAAAACCAATAATAAAATAGAACAAAATAAAAGCAATATTACTAAATAAATAAAATTAAAACAAAATTCAATTACTACTATCAATGGATATACCAATAAAATACTACGATCTGAAAAAGATTTCCGTCAAAGAAGTCACAATATTGAAATGGAAACCAAGTAAAAGTCTAGATGAGCCTCAACTCAAGATCTCAGGCTTAAAATCCATCGAAGCTAAAGAGAATCTACCGAATGCCACCCAAAGCAGTTCAGTTCCAATTAATAAAATTAAACATAATAAAAGCAATAATACTAAATAAATAAAATTAAAACAAAATCCAATTACTACTATCAATGGATATACCAATTAAATACAAAGATCTGAAGAAGATTTCCGTCAAAGAAGTCACAATATTAAATGGCAACCAAATAATAGTCTAGATGAGCCTCAAATCAAGATCTTAGGCTAGAAGCCAAGGAAGCTAAGAAGGCGCCATTAAATGCCACCCGAAGCATATTACTTAATTCACACTTAAAATCAAAAATAAATACCATTTAAATAAGAAACCAATATTAAGATCACAGCTAGATTTCAGTAGAAATAAAAAACTCGAGAGAAAAAGCTCACCCGAAATAAGTAAGTAAGTAAGTAAGTTAATATACATTCTAATTAAATGTATGGATTCAAGAGAGCCAAGAGGTCTCTGGAACACAAAGCAAAACGGTTCAAACCCAAATTAAATCAAAACTTAAAATCAAAATAAATATAAAACGAAATTAATAAAATATAACATAATAAAAGCAATATTACTAAAAATTACTAGATGAGCCTCAAATCAAGATCTCAGGCTAAGAAGCCATCAACGCTGAAAATGCTCCGCCAAATGCCACCTAAAGCATTTCAGTTGTAAGAAATCAAAATAAATATAAAACCAATAATAAAATAAAACATAATAAAAGCAATATTACTAAAGAGACAAAATTAAAATAAAATCCAATTAAATGTGGATGGAAGCAAGAATTTTGGCTGGTGAACCGAAAACCAAACGGTTGAAAACCAATTTAAATCAAAAATTAAAATTAAAATCAAAATCAAAATAAATATAAAACCAAATTAATAAAGCAGAACACAATTCAAAATAAAATTTCACTTATTAGATGTTGCCTCGTTCGCTGGCTGCAACCGAATGAACACTTAGCCCTTGAATATTATGCAGGAAGCTTGACGTTTAGAATTCATGGCTTTCTAGAGCATACACAAAAATACCATATTTCTGCTACCAGGGGATGGCAGATGTGCAAAATTAGGTCACACTATTTATGTCAGCTGTTTACAAAACAAAAGAGATGAGAAAGTCAAATATAATTCAAATTCAACAGCGCCAAAAAAAAGATGCAAAAGCATTTCTTCGATTCCTTGGCCAAATTTCAGTAAATTAGACTGTTCTGGCCTCATCGGCTTAATTTGTTTATTATTCCCACTTGGCGTTGCGATCTTATTTACTTAAAGTAAAGCGTATGAAGATAACATTAAGAAGTATGACCCTTTTCCTTGAAAATATGACTTTTCATGACTTTTAATGCCTAATTTTTCCCTAAGTGAAAGAAACTCAAATTCTCAACTTGCGGAATAATTTGTGCGGCCATTTAAACTGGAGCCCAACCCAAGACCAAGCTTCAATTCCATCCCAATCCCATCTGCATGGCCATCTCCAGACCCATGACCGGGGACAACATGATAAATGCGTATTTTAATGAGTTTCGTGTAAACAAGGCAGCGGCGCATGCGCAGCCCTTGCTGCTCAAATTTCCTGAGCATTTGGTGTGCATTCTTTTCGAGGATTGCTCTGCACAAAATTCTGTAAATTAAAATGCCGTAGGTGTGTTTCCCCGTAGCTCTGTCATTTTGGCCAGGCTTCGCCGCCGCTGCCGCTGAAAGGAGGTGTTCCGGCTGTAAGCGACTGTTAATTTGCTCAGAGTCCAGGACAAAAAGCGAGGGAAAAAATCAGGGAGAAGGAGTTGCCCCTTTCTTTGTTTGCCTTTTGTGCATTTCTTGGGCACATTATTCACCGAAAGTGGCAGACTTAATTCGAGGGTGTGACCTGCGCCAAGACAGGATCATATGGGAGTGCTTAAGAGGGCAATAAGAGCTCATGAGGCTTGTTTAATGCAGCCAAGCCGAGCCAATCGATTTTTTTTGCCTGTCCAAAAGAACTGGTTTCCTGGGAGCCCAAGATCCCAAACAGGGAACTAAAGAAGTGAATTCATAAAAATATTAAATGATTTGTTCAATCAAACTGCAAGTTGTTGAGCTCTTAAATCTCTAAATATTATTTGAGAATATTTCTAATGGCTCTTTCCCTTGGATTTTTTTAGATTAATAAATTAGAAGAAACATTTTATATAGCATATAAATCTAAGAGGTATTTTCTTGCTTCTTATACCAAAAATAAATCTTATATTTATTAATAGTCTCCTCTTAAGTTCCCTTTCCCTAAAACACCGAAACACTCTATCAAAATTTCATCAGGAGTCCAAACAATAATTATTTCGTGATCTTTCGGTGGTTTAATTGCTTGGTGATCCCAATAAAAATCTATATTCGTGTGAAAACCGCATCCTAATTTAGATTCCAGGCTAATTGCTTCTATATTTTCCCAAAAACCGCCATAAATTGCTGCCTAATTACATTCGAATTTCTCTACAATCTGCGTCATTGGCTGAGAAAAAAGATTAATCATATAATTGGCCCAATAAAGACCTCCTCTCTTGCACTCTTGTAAACTGTGAAAAGCCCAAAAAAAAATATATAAGGAAAGACACGAAAATTTAGATTCAAATTCCCAATAATATCATTTCTTTCTGACGTCAATTGGGAGTTCTTTGGGGTAAAGGTAAACTCCCTGTTGGTGGCACACTTCCCAATTTGGCTTTGTTTACACCTGAGGCAGCGGCATCAAAGTGCATTCAATTAGAAGCTAAACACACAACACTTGACTGTTTAAAGAGGAGCATCCGAAATGGTATTATAAATACGCAGCAGGGCCAAGAGCGCCAAAAGAAAAGCGTTCCGAGGAGGAGCGTAAACAAAACTATAAAAAGCTCCTCTTCGAGAGAAAGAAACCAACGAGTTGGGGCGTTACTTTCTGCTGAAAGTTCAACAAACCATGAATGGCTTTTCAAGAAGAACAAAATATTGTTGTAATGCTAACAATATTTGTACAAACAATGCCATGGCAGCAATAGCAGCAGCAGCAGCAGCAGCCTCAGCTTTTCCAGGCTTCCCATCCCAGCCAGTGCATCCTACGGATGCCGAGGTGTATCTGTATCTGCAGCTGCAGCTGTACATGTATCTGTATCTGAGGTGGCCTGGCCGTATCAGGGATTTTTTTTCCTACAATCTGTGTGACGCGTCGCGACATGTGTAAACGTCTGGGTGCACTGAGAGAAAAGTGTTATTAATTAGTTATTAATTAGCTGGAAACTACTGGAGATTGTTGATAGTTGCCTTCTTTGGTATAAAAATATTTTTAAAAGGTTTTTTTAGTAAAAAAAAATATCAAAAAATACAAAAAACGATTGGGGATTGTTTATAGTTGCCTTAATAAATATTGAAACGATTTATATTTATTTATTTTATTATGTTTCCCGAAGTGCACAATCTTTTATATATAAATTTTTTTTTGCTTGATGTGGTCGAGGCGGCGGTCGCCTTGGAACTTGATTTCCTACGTGCGAATTGGCCACGCAAATATGTGGAAAAACGCTGTGAAAATGTGTAGCTGCCCGAGATGGCAGCAGAGACTCCTATATCGTCTCTATATATACGAAGCTGGCAGGCAACCCGACTCGCAGCCGTACTCGTACTCGTACCCGTACCCGTACCCGTTTAATGATCGCTGGCGCCATGGGCGTTCGACTTTTCTGGTTTTCTCAATTAGAATTTCACGCGTCGTCGAGGCGTGCGGTCGCAAATAATAAAAAAGCTCACAAGCTCCTCTCCTTCTGAGCAACAGCCAACCTAATAGTTGTGTCCTTTGCCTTTGTTGCAGATCATCAGTTCCCCATTGATCTGAACAATGTAGCCAAAGATCACACAAATCTGGAGAACGATCAGCTGCAGTCCCTGTATCGCCGGCTCTGTGTCCTCAATCGGTGTGCCACCATGCGGCTGGATCAGTCGCATAAGCCGCAGACACCACAGGTAAGTGAAGTATTTAATGTACAGAAATTTAAGAGGATATTCAACTAGAATTCATATCATAAGCTTAGGGAATTAATTTGTAATAGAATTTATATTTTGTGTAAAGTAACTTTTTACTAGAAATTGATTTCTGAATTAATTAAAGTTAACTAAATTATTATTACAAAATTATTAAGCACATTTCCTGCATTAAATACTTTTTATTTCCCCATTTTAACATAATTTCCCTTTAGCAAAAGGAGGAATCGGATGATGAGAACTTCGCTTTGAGCGAGAACTGGACATTCCAACCGCACATTCGTCGCTGGTCGCGGATCGGGGAGATGGGCCTGGAACTGCCGCCGCCAGGACTTCTCAACCTGAATGTGGAGAAAACAGAGAGCTCCTCGAAGGAGTCCAGTCCAGATCGCTTCGAGGATGAGGGCTCTGGCATAACCCTGATGATTCCGGGCTGCAGTAAGACCAGCAGCGGCAGCGGCGGAGGTGTAGCCACCGATGGCTCCTCTCTGGGCGATGGCTCCGATGGCGGTCGCTTGAGGCGAACGGGTAGCGAAAGGATCAAGGATGGAGCCAAGGCCTTCCTTCGGCGCGTCGAGTCCATCAAGTCGCGACGCCGCAAGCGCCAGAATCGCGAGAATGTGGTGATTAGCGGTCCGCAGGTCCTGGATCTCTCACAGCTGGGTCAGCGGAGTAGTCTCCGCAAGATGCCCGATGGCGTGTACTCCACCCCGCCCTCGCCCTCTGCACTGAGTCCGATGCACACATTCCCCAAGGCGCCGTTCTTCGGCAATGAGCTGAAGGTGCCCAGTCACAGCGACAACTTCCTCAGTCCCAACCGCGCCAGCCCGAAGCGAACGCCCACCACGCCGCGTTCGATGCGGACGAGTCCGCTGCACTTCTTCTCCCACCCCATGTCCCAGCTGAAGGAGGGCAAGTCGGATGATTCCTCGTCCTACTACAGCGACAGCCAGGAGTCCTCCACCGGGGGTAAGCTCTCGCTAAGAAAACCCTCCAAGGCCCGCAGGTTCCTGCAGCGTTCGGGCAAGGTCGATGACATTGGCGCCCATTCCGACTCGGAGTGCCATCAGGGACGCAAGCTGCTCATCAAGGATGCCAATTCCAATACCACCGAGGTCAAGATCAAGAAGTTGACGCGCGGGGGATCCCTGAATCTGGGCAAGGATCCCAAGAAACGCGATGGCTTCCGCTCCTCGTCCTTCCGGTCGCGCAGCACCTCGCGCAAGGAGCCCAAGAACGAGGAGGAGACTGCCGCGGGCAACAGCAGCAGCTCCTCCAAGCGCCAGCCGGTGGTGCGTTGGCACAGCTTCCAGATGGAGGAGCGTCCGAACATGATATTCCGCAAGTGCTTCTCCAAGAAAATCGAGCCGCTGCAGGAGGACCCCAGTGGCATTCCCTTTGCCGCCATGTCAGCGGGTCAGCTCCAGATCATACGCAAGCTGGCCCTGGTCACCCTCACCGGGCACATGGAGCGATACTGCCCGAGTCATCGGTCGGGCTGGAACTGGGAGCTGCCCAAGTTCATCAAGAAGATCAAGATGCCGGACTACAAGGACAAGAAGGTGTTTGGTGTGCCGCTCCTGCTGATCCTCCAGCGGAGTGGCCAGACCCTGCCCCTGGCCGTGCGGGCTGCCCTCCGCTGGCTGCAGCTGAATGCCCTGGATCAGGTGGGAATTTTCCGGAAGAGCGGCGGCAAGTCGAGGATCATCAAGCTGCGGGAACAGATCGAGGTGAGCGACACCACCGCCGAGTGCATGGATGTGTTCGATCTGCAGCAGGCCTACGACGTGGCCGACATGCTGAAGCAGTACTTCCGCGAGCTGCCCGAGTCCCTGCTGACCACCAAGATGTCCGAGACCTTTGTGGCCATCTTTCAACGTGAGTTTAGAGCAAACATTTATTTTTCAAAGAATATATAAAGCAATCTCTTCTTTCCTTACTTATAAATATTGCTATTTCTTTATAGATCTCCCTGCGGAAGTCCGCTTGGACGCCGTCCAGTGTGCTGTGCTCCTCCTGCCCGATGAAAATAGGGAAATCCTGTATGTCCTGCTCGAATTCCTCACCATTGTGGCGGCCAACTCGCAACAGAACCAAATGACCAGCAATAATCTGGGCGTGTGCCTGGCCCAATCCATTTTCCACTCCTCCATTTCAACGGGTTCTGCCTCTGTTTCCGCCTCGCCGCGGCGCAAGGGCAAGGGTTCCGGCATGCCGGACATGAAGGAGCTGGCCGAGGCCAAGGCCTCTCACGAGTGTTTGTCCTTCATGATCGAGCACTATAAGCCCATCTATACGGCCGCCAAGGAGAAGCTTAGCAAGTGCAACTTCAGCTACATGGAGGAGTCCAAGCCGGTGCCACTGGAAGCTTTGGGTGAGGGCATGCAGTTCCACAATTGGCGGGGTTACCTGTACGAGTGCACCAGTGCCACCATCAAGGAGGGTCGCGAGAAGTGAGTCTTACTCTTCAATAATCCTAAAACCTAATTTACAGAAGCAAATTCCCTAAATAAATTATTTTTAAATTAAGTTTAAGCTCTACAAATATTTTATATTTATTTTAAAATCTTTACCCAGAACCCGCGGCTGGTTTAGCATTAATTCGCTAAACGACAGCAGTGTGGACATTGCCTACAAGAAGGTGGGCGATGGCCATCCGCTGCGACTCTGGCGCTGTTCCACGGAAATCGAGGGACCACCCAGGGAGGTACTTGAGTATATAATCAAGCAGCGAGCCTCCTGGGATGCAAACCTGCTGCAGTGTCAGACGGTGAAGAAGCTGGATGATCGCACCGAGATCTATCAGTATGCGTTGGATGGTCAGCTGACCACAGACTTTTGCGTTTTGCGGTAAGTTTTATTCTTTATTTTTTATATAATATTTAAATATCTAAAAAAATATAATTTCCAGTTCCTGGCAAACGGATTTGCCTCGCGGTGCCTGCGTTATAGTGGAGACCTCGATCGATCATGCCAAGGCCAAGCCTCTGTTTGGGGCTGTAAGGGGCGTGGTTCTTGCCTCCCGTTACCTGATCGAGCCCTGCGGCAGTGGCAGGTCAAGGGTCATGCATCTGGCCAGAGTGGATGTCAAGTGAGTTTTAATGAATGGAAATATGGGCAGGAATTGCTTAGGGGTTGAAATCTTTGTAATATAAAGGTTTTAAGGAGATTTCAAATCACCAGCGACTGAAATCTCTATAAAAAAACCTTCAAGTATGCAATGCATTTTTGTAGCAAGCATGAAATCGACATTTCTACAGGTTTCAAATCTCTAGTTGTCTTAAATCAGTGTAAAATAAGTCTAAAAGTATGCATCGAAAGATTTATAGCATACTTTTACGCATTTTTAAAAGAGATTTCAAATCTACAGCGATTTTATTTAATTTTTATAAACATTTTTCCCATGAAATATTTATAATACATTTCCTTTTCCAGGGGCAAAACTCCCGAGTGGTACAACAAGAACTACGGGCACATCTGCTCCCACTACCTGTCCCGCATCCGGTTGGCCTTCAAGCACGTAGCCGATGGACCCGAGAGCAAGGTCTAGGAGCTGAAAACAATATATATTCTAGAGGAGATCGTTGTCTGTCGCAAAACTGACGCATTTATACGTACAACCCTTCGGAGGAGCTTAGCCCAACGATTAAAAAAATTACAAAAAACCAACCCAAGGACCACAAACCACGAGCTTGAGTTTCAACCTGCCTTCAAGAGAGGTGAAGCCGGACCACACAGAGAGAGAATATATTCTTGTAAATACAATTTAGTAGGTTTCCTAGTTTTAGTTTCTTCGATTTAGCTCTTACCTATAGTTTACTGTATTATATTTATACGTGGAGATAATTTATACTGTACGGACAAGTGAAATCTAACATCCAAAATACTCAACACACACACACACACGTAAATATCACAAAGTATCTATGTATCTTTAGTGGCGACTTCCCCTGCTAAAGTCTACCTACGGCACTCCAAATGTCTTTAATGTTAATTAGTTTGTAGTCTCTCGGCAATATGTTAACAAGTATCTATATATATCTCTAAATATATATCTATATATATTCGGGAAAACAGAAAACAGCAAAGGCAAACCTTAAAAATGTGTAAAGCAAATTCAACTAGTCAAATTTTATAAATCTAAGCTAAAGTACTAACCCCAAATACACTCAACAAGAACACCCAGAATCGAGAAATAGAGTTTTGCGAGGAGTAAGTTGATTGATTTGGCTTCAAACATATTGATTGTATCTATATATCGGAGTTATTATTATCACTTTCGTTAGTTTATGGATGTGCCCTAAGATCCCCGATCAATACATTATATATATATTATATACTATAGTTTTATATGTGTCTATATACATACGTTACCACATAAATCTATAATCGAGTGTACGAGTTACCTACTGAAAGGCGACCAGAGAACGGATCAGATCATAGAGAAACACAGAAACTAACCAATGTCAAAGGGTATAAAGGAGAGAGCTGTAACTCGGATATATTCGAAGCATCAAGCAAAACGCAATAAAAGTACATATTATGGAAATGCGATAAAATATAAAACAAAAAACTGGTGTTTTTATTATTTGTTTTAAGGAATATGGGGAAAAAATTGGATTTACAAGTGTTGCTTGTAATTAATTTATCATTTTATAAGTTTTTACTTGGAATCTTGGATTTAGCAAGCAGTACAGAAATGGTTTGGAACTCGGATGGTTGCCAGTTTTAAGAAAGCAGTTTATCTGCACTCCTTAGCTTACCGGTTGAAGAGCCACATGTAGATGGCGCAGCAAACGAATTTATTGCCTGTGTAGGTGGCGCTGACAAAAAAAGAAAAACTGCCTGCATAGATGGCGCCTGTACCCCCTTTTCAGATTTAAATTAAACAATTGACGATTTTTTAAAAACCAAATTCAATAAGCCCTAACTAATCGAACCCTCACCCCCTTTTTCAGATTTTAATTTAAAAATTGAAGACTTTAGTACAAAAATTGAAGATTTTTTCAAAAACCAAATTAAGAGTTTGGAAAAAAAGCGTTTTGTAATTAAGATAAAATTAAGATAAACAATTCTTACTCTAACTAAATCCAAAAATGTGGAATTTATTCAAAATAAATAAGATTGGCATGAGCTCCTTATTTCTCTCTCTTCAAAAACGAGACTATTTTTAGGTCAAAAAAATAATAAACAAGTCATTGCTGCATTATTTAGATATATAATTTCTTATTAAATCCCATTAAAAACCCCCAGAGCCCAACCTCCTATATTTTGTTATTGGTAAACAATTCTAAACACTTAACACACCCCATGCACTTAAATAATTAATAATTTTATTATGTTGCACCTGTGGCTCATTTTCCGAGTTCATTTTCGATTAGCATTTGGAATAACCAGTTCCATTGGAGCCCATTAGCCACGGCTATCAGACTTGTAGCCGTCGCAAGTAATACCAGCTTATTGGAGCCTTGTTTGCTCTCTAATTGACTGCCGCCCAAGCGAGGCGTCGACTAATAAATTGACGCCACACGGGAGGGTAACACCACCGGGAAAGCCCACCTCCCCTCGCGCTTTTTACACATGTCGCGGGACAAACGGTCGCTAATTGTGCCCAGGCAGCCAGCCGGCCCGAAAAACTCGGAGAAAAAATATAACTGAAACTGAAAAACTGACCCCGAAAAAAGCGCCGTACGAGGAGGCGCGCACTTGCAATCACTCCCTTTTCCACCGCGCGCGCTCATGCGACAGACATTAAAAGTCCATTAAAAAATTATGTTCACCCATGGCGTGCCGGGCTCCTGTTGGGGCGTTTGCTCGATTGTGTGCTTGGAGAGGAGAGAGAGTAAGAGAGAGAGAGAGAGACTCCAGCTCCAGCTCCAGACCATGGGCAATTTTGGGCACTTGAAACAAAATAGTTATTTTGGTAATATACAACAAGAAGGGAGCTTAAAGTTTTACATATTTGGTTTTTCATGAGTATTCAATTAAAGGATTTCTATACCCATACCCATAGGATACAAGGGTATTATAAGTTAGTGCCAATTGAGAATGTATGTAACAGGCAGAAGGAGAAATCTCCGACCCCATAAAGTATATATATTCTTGATCAGCATCACCAGCCGAGTCGATTTAACCATGTCCGTCTGTCCGTCTGTCCGTCTGTCCGTCCGTCCGTCCGTGTGAAACAACAGACCTCAGAGACTATAAGAGCTAGAGTTACCAAATTTGGTGACAGCATTGGAATCTGTTGCACGCAGATCAAGTTTGTTTTAAAATTTGGCTACGCCCACTTTCGCCCCCGAAAATCGTAAAAAACCCTATATTCATTTGTCAACATTTTGTTTTTTTCATGTCCATGTGCTATTTAATTTCATGTAGAATACTTTGGGTACCGGGTATCTCACAGTCAGTCACACTCGACTGTAGCTTTCTCACTTGTTTATTAATATTCCAATTAGTTTATTGGGTTAAATGGGTTTTCTAAACTTACAGAAATTTAGAGTTAGTGAACTGGTTTGTAAATAATTGGTGTAAGCCTTAGATAAATATTGATTACCTAAAAACCAATTAAACCAAGCAAAGTATACTTAAAATGTTACACAAATTATATAAAGATATGACACATTAGGGGTAAAATCAATTTAAATGTGTCCAAAAGACTTTATTTTATTAGTTTTTTAGCACACTTTTGGACACTATTTTAATAGATTTGATATTCCCAGTGCTTTCTGTTATAGCCCTGATAAAAAGACGCTATAAGTTTAAGATAGGTTAAAAGTAATAAGAAGTCACACCTTTCCGTTACTAACAAAATAATCCCAAAGCAAGAATCCTTTCGCAGATATTCGACTTTAATTAGGTTACCACCTCTTTCGCTCTGTGTACCGGCTGCCGACCTTAATGGCCCAGTTGCGACTATATTTAGAGTGCAAGAAACTACTACTGCTGGCAGCAACAGTCGGGCGAAGGCATAATTGTAATTGCAAATTGCATATTGCAATGTTGTGCCCACATGCAGTGACATCGATGGCAGTGCCTGCCTGCCTGCCAGCCTATGCCTGTGCCTTTGCCTGGCAATGCAAATGTCCAACGTATTGATTGCATTAATTAATTAATTTGTGACTTAATTTCATGGGCTTGCGGCAATCAGCGCGCCGTGCACGCACCACTGCCAAAATGTATTAATATTGCAGGCCAGAAAAAGAGTCGCGACGCGACGCCATGACACGTGTGTGTGTGTGTTTGCCTTGTTATTAATTGAAATTTAATGGCACAAAATATTTTTATTTATTTATTCGCCAATGCAATTGCATTTATGCGCACTTCCGTCGCCCCCACGCACACCGGCAATTGCAACTGCCACTGCAACTGCAGCAGCAATCCCAGCGAACGCACCGCAGCGTCAACAACCCATCGATGGCACCACCGCCGATGGCGGCGCACGGCGGCTGGCATTTAACATCAAAAGCCCTGCCCAGACCAGGCCAGACCAGACAGGCCTCCCCCCGCCATCTCCGCCACCCCACGGGCTATATTCAACGAGCTTGTAATTGATTTCACTTAAAAATTAAATAATGCATGCGGTTTTTACTGTAAAATGGATTTTCCAAATGCTTCTCTGCCGTCGCGACACGTTTCTTTCTATCTTTTCGCTGCTGCTTCGCACCCACTCTCTTCTGGGTTTCTGTGTTAAATTAAATATGAAAATAAATATCAACATAATTGAAATGGCAACGCAAGAGGAGGGGAAATAATGTTAAAAAAAGAGAGAGAGAGAAAAGCGAAACAGAAAAGGCAGCAAAGGCAGTCGACACTGTGCAGCTGGGCGACGTAATTGATGAAATTATTTAAGAATTATTTCACAAATGCGGCGTGACAATTATGCGGGACTATAGCCCAGATCATGAACTGGGTGCACAGGGAGAAAAGTGTTACATAGGGACTAACTGCATGAAAACAAAATAAATAGGGCGCGATTTAAAGTGCAGTTTTTAAAGACATGTTTTATTAAATTATTTGCAATAACGTCTTAATAAATACAACAGTTTCAGAACGGATTTAGGTAAAATACTGCAGGACTTGTTAGACGAAGGCTCCTTTCTTTTCAGCTTATAATTTAAGGCGGTGTGACCGCACTTGCATTACAGAAAAATACTGAAAGTTTTACTACGGTGTCATACCTATATAATTGAAATATTATTCTTATTATAATTATTATAAATCAACAACTAATAATAAATACAACAACATTAAATTATTATTGATTATATTAGACCTTTAATTACACTTTATAATTGAATAATATGACATTATCTAAAATATATCTAAAGAATACAGTTGTTACTACTATGAAGACCCCAAAACTAATTTTAGCTTATATAAACTCTCATATATTCTATGATAAATTAAAAATAATGTTTAAAAAAAGATCCTAGAATATGAAATAAATTGTAAACTGTAGGATTATATTTTGTAATCACTTAAAAGCCCTTTAAAACGCACCAAGATTTTCCTCCTGTGCACGCACACATTAAAATGAGCAAATAATAAAGCAGAAATTGTATTTAAACGCAGCCTGTAATTAATTATCTGCATTGGTATCCACCCCTGGCTCCTCCTCATCGCCTTTCCCACAGCCAGAGTTCTGTGTTGATCGCATGCCAAACAGTGTCCACAATAAATTAATGAACCGAAAAACAATTATCATAAATAGCAGCGGCAACTTTTGCCATGAACTGATTTACAATTCTATGTTATTCTGTTGCGCGAACACTTTGTGAAATATTTAACATATTGCAATTACAGCTGGCGGATAAATAAATACAAGTGACACAGCGCAGTTCTTCCCTTTAATTCGGAATATTTTAAATATACATAATTGCTGACACTCCCAAACAAGTTGAAATTCAAGAGAATTAACAAAGCCAATGATGACTGAAACCAAGTGCATTTGAGGTAAGCCATACAATTAATTAATAAAATACATTTGTAGTCATTTTGACTTTTTAAGCCCCTTCTTCTTTTGTTTTTCTATCTAATTTAATACGTTTCTACTAAGGACTTATATCTTCATAATAAAATCAAATTATAACTTTATTTATTTCCCACTCAAACCACTTTTCTGTCTGTAAATCCTAACCATTTTCCACGAACTTCCCTTGGCGACACCAGAGCCCAGAAAATCGCTGAGAAAAGGCAACAGAAGCGGCGGCAATTAAAACGCGAAAACGCGAATTGCTCTTGATTCCCAGAGACCTGCTCGCCAAATGTTTGTTTCGTCTGCTAATTTCGCCTTAAAAGCGCTCAGACTCAGTCTCGAGTGTCCGCATATGGCGAAAGAGATTCCAAATGCTAAAATGCTAAATGCTAAATGCTGAGAACTGCCGGCTAATCAGCGGCACGTCAAACGCCTACGCAAGAATGCGCTCGCGAAAAGGCGCAAAAAAAAAAATGCGAAACTGGATACGGGAGAGCCCAGAGTGGAGGATGAGAGGACAGAGGAAAGAAGACCGGGGAGAATGGAGCGCAGGAAGATGCGGAGATGGCAAAAGACGATGACAGGGCTGGGCCAGGCAGGCCACCAATGGAGGCAATCGACAACTGAGGCGGTCCAAAGGGGGCTAAAAGTTGGCGTTGCGACAAATTTCTATACCTTATAATGGCTTGATTTTTTGGGTATATTAGTGGTATTAAATATTTGTAATTTGGAGGTTATTAAGTAATTGATATGCCGTAAAAATCTAGAAAGAAGGGTCTGAATAAATTTCAGAAATGGATGCTCACAACAGTTAGGAATATAAATTATTTCAAGCTAAACCTATAATATTCATTGTCACCTTGAATTAAAAACTCAGAAAATTTTAGAAAACTAAATACATATACATCATAATTATAAAATAAATAAAAGGCTATGCAGTTCGTTCAAATAATGTTCATTTAGGTTTTTAGGGGATTTTAAAAATCTATTTATTTTTTATTATTCCGAATTTGAATACTAATGTATCTTATTCGTTATTAAAGGATAAACTTTTGTCGAGTTCCCTGGCTGTAAGACGCGTTACTCGATCTTACTTTTATTCTTCGCCAAGCGCCTCTATTCCCCTCCGCAGCTTCTGCTGCCTGTCGCCCTCTCGGCCCTCACTCTGTTTGTCGTTGCCCCGTTTTGCGTGCGCACTTTTAATTGCAATTGAATTTTAATTACTGCGTTGTCAGCAAAGAATGTTGCAGCCAGCCAGTCGTTTAAGTGCCGACAGCCAGTGCGAGAAGCAGCGGGCCAGAAAGGGACAATGCGAGCAGGAGACCATCAACAGACCGAGAGGAGCAACAGGAGCAACAGCAGCAGCAGCAATAGCGGCGCAGCAACTTAGCCCGCCGGCAACAGTTGCTGTCTGGTTAGCAGCAGAGGCAACTGAAACGCACTCGGAATAAAACTCTCAAAGGAATCAAGGAAATGGTCATATAATTGTAGAGAAAAATTTGTGTTAAATTGTAGAAATTCTTTCTGTATTAAATATAAATATATTACAAATTTTCTGGCTTAAGGCAAGGCTTAAATGGTTTGTTATAAGAGATTTCAAAGAAAACAAACATGAATATAATAAATAATAATGTTTAGGACGTATTCCGTATTAAATGTAAATATTATAAATATTTTCTGACTTAGGGGAAGGCCTAAAAAATGGTTAAATAAAGCCAGAAGCTTTTTCCTTAATATAAAAAAAATTGTTCTAGTTTGTCAATAAAAATTCCAAAGAATTATTCCAGTGCAACTTAAGGATGTAATCAGTTGATTCTGCTCCTGCTCCGGCTCAGCGTTCGCTTGTGCCCCGCTTCTTTGACTTATTTACAGCTTTGTCGTCGTCGAGAGGAGAGTCAGCAGCAGCAATTAAATGAACGACACAGCCGACGGCAGCTGACGTTCCAAGAGTTGCTTTCGCGTTCGCGTTCGCGTTCGCGTTCGCCCTTCATTAATCAGCAGCAATATAAATGTGATGATCCGATAACGTTTATCGACTGCTGATGACTCTATTTACTGTCCCCCCCTGCCATGGGGCCCCTAGATAACCTAATGAAGCAGCCCGCCCACTTTCCTATCTGCAATTAGGAATGTCTGGCCCTTTTGATTGAGTCGCAAGACGCCGACGGATGGGCCCTTGTCTGGCGCTCAAGATAATTTATAATTTAGCCAAGATGCGAGATTCTTTTCGGGGCAAATTCATCAAACGCTTTATAATTGATTTAAGATTTATCAGTCGGGTTAATGGGTAGTTAAGCACAGGCTTGCGAGCAATCGATACCCTTGATAAAGATGTCTTTCTGTTTGATTTTTCTAACCATTAGAGGCTATAAAACCTAATGGGGATGATAATCGCTTTGTCTTGGGTTTATACTAAAATGTAAATGAGTTTTCCATGGTAAGTTGTAGTAATTATTAAGGATATTTGATATAAATATTTCAACATTTATATAAGTTGAAAGGTGAAACCAAAAGGTAAGTTATGAGCTGTAAAAACCAATATAAAACAAAGTCTTTTTCCATTACCTTTGCTATTTTTATGTAAACTATTAATTCAGAAACCCAAAATAAATTAAGATAAAACAGCAAAACAAATAAATAAGTAAAATTTAAACGAAATAAATCACACTTTGCGCTTGCGCTTTCCCTTCAAAGGTGCTTGGGGCGTGGAGGTGGCTTGGGCCTCGGATAACTCGCCGACATCCACATCATCCAAAGGGGCTACACCTTTGGCAGCCACTAGTTTCTTGACCGCCTTTACATTCGGTTTGGAGGTCTTGCTTTGAGCCAAGGTTTGAATCGATTTCCTCGGCTTCTTGGCCTTTCCCGCCTCGGAAGAGTTGGCCTTGGCCTTGCCAGTCTCTTTGGCCGGCTTTTCATCATTTGTTGTTGGTGTATCCAGCAGAGCTCTGGCGGCAACGGAGGCGGCGGTCTTAGCCTTTGGTGGAACATCTTTGATTCCTTCCTCCGGGTTCTTCTTCTTTTTGCCGGACTGAAATTAAAGTATTTATTGTTAGGATTTTATTAAAATATAAAAGGAAAGCTCCCGAAATCTCCATCATATGTGACATTACCTGGTTAGTTTTTCTCTCGGATGGCTTGCCGGCTTTCTCCTTTCTGGTAGCAGCTTTGGCCTCATTCTTTTCGGCCTTTTTGACCGTCTTCTTGTTGGCCTTTTCCTTTTCCTTCTTCTGCTTTTCCTTTTCCTTCTCCTTCTCCCTGGCCAGCTGCTTTGCCTTCTTCGCCTTCATTTTCTCCACGGCCGTGGTGGCCTTCTTCGCGGATTCGCTCAGCTTAAAGGACCGCTTAACCATCACCAGCTGACCAGTGGCCACGCCCACCTTGAGAGCCTTGCCCATGCTGCGCATTTGGCGCTTCTCGTCCTCCCACGGATGACCGTTTTCCTTGAGATACTTTAAAATGGCCTGCACCGATGATCCCGAACGATCCTTTAGCTTTTCGATGGCCATCATTGCCAAGGTGAGGAAGGATCCCTTTTTTTTCGCACCCTCCGGCTTAGTTTTTTGCTTCGATTTAACGAGGGCATCCAGTGGCGCCATCTTCGATCCATCATCGGGCGGCGGAGTGGGATAGGGATGCCGGTCGGGCTCCTGCAGAGAATCTTCGGATCCAGAGTTTTCTCCAGCAGGCTGGTCGCCATCTTCCTGCGCCTCCTCGTCTTCCTCCTCCTCTTCGCCCATCTCCTCATCTTCATCGGATGCATCTTCCTCTGCCTCGGACTCCTCCTCCTCATTCTCAGAGTCGTGGGTTTTAATGGGCTTCATTTTATTTTTATTAATTTAAAAACTCAACTCAAAAAAAATTAAAGAACTTCACTAAGCCAATTTAACGAAAGTCAACGCAAATAACGAAAATGATAAAACACAACCGCACCGCAGACACTTAACATAAATTGTGAAAACTGTGGCAAAAATTCAGAAAAAGCTGCTCTCAAAGCTGCCTTCAGAAACGGTTAATTTAATGATGTCGTAGAAAGATTATAGATTATAGATAAAGATAACACAACAAAATAGGAACACCAGAAAACAGGAGAGACAAAAATTGAGCTTTAGAATCAAATGAGAGAACAATGCTTACACTGAAAGCTGTTTGAAAATAATATGCAAGCTTCAGTAGACGTAAATAAAATAGGTAACTGCTTTATTTTGTGAATATAATATGAAAACGGTTGTAAAATATGAAATTAAAGACTTTTAACAAAGAAATCTTTCATAAAAAATGAAATACAGCAAAGATTTTAAAATTTTAAATACAGTTTATAATATAAAAGTATGATTTTGTTCAGGGAATATTTAAATAAAGGGCTAAACATTTGTAGGGAAATCTAGGTAGGATAAATAGGTAACTAAATGACTTTATTATGTTCCATTTTATATTATTTATCAATTTAAGTAATAATGAAGGTAGGCTTAATAATAATCATTAGAAGTTAATTAGTTAATACTTAAAATTTATATTGTTATGTTGCCTTATTTATGTACTTGTTAATTGACCTATTGTGGTACTTAATCAGTATTATTAAATAAGAAGTATTCTTAAGGGCTCATCATTTTTATTTCTTTTTGCTAAATCTACCCTTTTAATTGAGTAATATAAAACCAATTTAAATATAACAAGGAAAACAACATGTAATTTTTAAGCAAAGTAAAAATTTGACGAATTTTTCCATTTTCCCAGCAGGTGCACCAAAACAGTGCCACTTACTCACAACGCGCAGCACACACATCCCAAAAAAAACAAAAAATATAATCGGATGACTGCGGGTGACTGCGGGTGACATTTTCCCTTCCTTTTTTTTTCCCAGCCCCAAGGGCTCGCTCGCAACTCCACCAATCAACGGCGAAAATAACAAAATGTCAAACAGAACGCATGCAACAATTTATTTAAATACCTCAACCTCATCAAATTTAAGTTAACACACCCCAAGCATCGGCATCGCCATAGCCATCGCCAACGCCATCAAGCATTACGACAGACGACAGACGACGACGACGACGACGAGCCAGAGTCAGAGCCAGAGCGAAATGAAACTGAAAATGAAAATGAAAATTCAATTTTCCACCTAAACGCAGACACCGCATCAATTTTGAAAATGCTTTTGCCCGGCAATGAAAACGATTTGTTGTGTTTGACGAAGAGCCAGCGCAGCCAGCAGCCAAGCAGCGAGGAGGGAAAATCATATGCCAACGGGGGAAAAGCGGAAAAGCCACGCAAGTGGAGACCCAGACAGAGAGAGAGAGAGCGGCACTCAAATCGGCAGCCAAGAAGTCAACACGGAACGTCGTTTTCGATGTCGATGCTAAAGAGATGCAGGCGGTTCGAAGTCTGCCAGAGGAGCAAGAGCAATGACGAGGACCAAAGGGGAAGTGACACGGCACTGAACGGAAAACTACTGCTGGGAAAATCAAGGGGAAAAAGGAATACAACTTAAAAATTCTTTAAATAAATACATTTTGTGGCCATTATAACCAAGCATTTGGGCCTTTACTTTTACCTAGAATATAACTAACAAAGGGTTCGGGTTTTATGTTATCGGTGGAAGCATTGGTTCTTGGAGTTCTTTTTATAAAAATAAAAATACAGACGTCTCTAAAGTTATTTTAATTTAATTTAAAAAGGTTTTGCCTTAGTTTCTAGAAAAATAATACTTTTAAAACATTTACAATAATAATATTTAATATTAAGCATAGTAATAATACAACAAGGAATTAATGTTCTAATAGTTTTATTAAATATCTTTAATCATTTTTTATAATAACAAACTATGAGCACAAGACATCACAACATAAACTTGAAATTTTATTTAAAAATTAAAAATTAAGGCATTTTTCGACCGAGGAAAAAGTTTTTTTCCCTTTTGTTAATGCAAAATTGCATTAAAAAAAATTTCTTTAACCTATTAAGGTACTTCCTGTATTAATTAATTATAATTTTTAGCCCATAACCCAAGTTTGCAAAGCACATTTCTTAACGTGTAGCAATTTCGCCTCGCCTTTTGGACTGCTGTCAACGATGGGAAGGAGGAGCGAGCACTGTGAACGCAGAGTCTCGCAATGGGGATATATGGAGTGGATATAGCCCTCCGATCCAAAATGCAGACAATTAAAATAGCTCTGTGGTGTTGTGCGTGCGTCAATTGCCAGCCAAGGCGCCCACACAAATACACATATCTTCGAGTATCTCTCAGATAATCTCCGAGTGTTGATTTATGCAACAGTTTCCAGTGTTTTGATCGATCATTCTCAATCCGAATCTCAGGCCGCTCTATAGACTGTATTAAAAACATTTAATTAGCTTTTATTGACCATTAAGATTCCAATCGTGGCTGGAACAGTAGCAAACCACAGCATGAAATACACCCACCGCCGCTTTCTACAACACTTATTTATACACACTTTTAGCTTTATTACTTTACTTTATGTTTTATGGCGGCCAGCAGCAACGAAATATTTATGATATTTATGTTACAACAAAAGAGCAATAGTGAGCCACCAGCGAACGTGAAATGAAATTCTTCTCTTCTCTTTCTCTTTTCTTTTGACTAAAATCGAAATAAAAACATACAAATTAATTAAAGTCAATAAAGTAAATTAAATGTGGCCCCAGGGTCTCGGACCCCTTTTAATGGGGCGGCGCCCTACGCAGTCTTCGCTGCTTGGTTTATGGCCAAAAACTTCGGTGGTGCTCGCTCCTCGCTCCTCTGCGCTGAGTGATCATCATCATTGTGGCAGACTGGCATGCACTTCGCTGCCAATTTAATGGCGTTTTTACAACTTGAAAGATTCGTGCCTGCCACGCCGTTTTGAGCGATGATGTTTTTCGGGAATGGGAGAAATATACGAATGCTGCTCCCTCGCTAAACGCACGAGAAATGCAGCGCAGCGAATGTCATTAGAACATAAAAATGATATTAATTGCATGCGAGAGTGCAGGCAGGCCGGGGCCAAGGCATGGAGATGGAAATGAAAATGTGGCCGAAGATGAGGATGGTTTGCCTCGGGCAGTGGCACATGGCACATGCGATAGAAACGTCAGCGGTATGATGATGGAATATGGTGCTCTGGCGAGATGAGATATGGAGAACCCTTAGGTTTGTTTTTGGGAGAGCAAAGAACGATCCACTTAAACAGAGAGAAAAACAATAAAAATGAGGCAAGCTGACGGATATTATACTCTTAAGGTGGTTATTGTGCGCAGAGTTATGTTTTTATTAGTTATAATGTAAAGGGAAAAATCTAAATTATAGTTACTAATTACATTTACATTTTTAAAGTTATCCTTTATAATTTATTAAGGATATAATATAATTTTTGTGTAGATAACAGCGCATGTTCGCATAACACTTAGTTATTAAATATCGTAATTCTTTAATATTAGTTTCTAATTTAAAAATAATATTTTCTCCGACCCAAGAGCCCAGTTTTGTTAATAACCTTTATTTCTTGTCCGTTAAACCCAAATATAACCGAAAATAATTCCATTATTCAGCATCTAAAACAACAAATCACACTTTAAATGATAAATGTAATTTATTTCCATCCATATCATTAGTTCCTCCTGATATCGTACCTTCTTTCCTGAGCTCTCCACAAAAATCCATAAAGTGCCCAGAGAGAGAGTCAAAGTGATCCACTTACGTCTGAGTATTTTGTGTGGCGCTCTTTGATGGCGACGCCTGCCACAGCGATCGCATAGCGCTGATAAATAATAAAAATTAAAAATAAATTAACACCTAGTAAAGATGCAGTGGGACTGGGTAGACTGGTTCTCCAACTGTGTCCCTGCTCTGTCGTTACTTGGGGACGCGCTGGGATGGGACCTGGTTTCGAATGTTGTGCCGGCCCGCAGACAGCTTAAAAATAGCGCAAAAGTAATTAAAAACGAAAATATAAAAGCAAGAGACCGTTCGTCCCATCCCGTATCCCCAACAGGAAAGAAAAAAATAAATAAAAATTATGCTCGCCTATATTGAGTTTAACAAGCGCAACGACATCGCTGCAGGCAGAGATCAAAGGAGGCAGGAGCTCCGGGATGCTGGGGATTCCGGATGGGATGCCGATGCCGCTGCTGAAAGTGTTGCCCTGCCCCGATAATGATGATGCTAATGCAGTTGACATTTTATGTGGCCATAGAATGCCGGGCATGGCCGATAATTAAATGCAATAATAATTCAATTTAATTAGCTGGCAGCTGGCTTGCTGGCTGCCCGGCTGCCTGCCCGGCTGCCTGCTCCCTGTCGTCGTCGTCATCGTCGAGGCTGGTGGAATAGCCCAAGGGGAGTATTTAAATATTGATGGATTGATTAGCATAATATTTGGTTTATGATTTCACATTGTTTGGGGATTTGGTTTAATGGCACCCAGCAGCAGCTAATTGAAACACCTTAAAAGAGGTCATTAGTTATACAACATCTGTCACGGCCGATGATTATTTATATAGTGGTGTTTATTCGAGAATCAAAACTGAGAGAGAGATGTGTGTGGTTGCTTTCTCATTGTTTGATTAATGTTTTGGGGGTATTGATAATTAGACTGAGGAATTAGTAATGAGAAGATATAGAAAAGGGGAATTAATTTGTTATACATCAAAGTAATTAGCTAAATTTTAATGTTTTAAAAGCTATTTTATTTGGTTGAAGGCTCCAGAAAATATTTAAAGCCCACCCATAATATGTAAGTGAAAGCACGGGCTATTATGTGCGCAAAGTTTATGTTAATTTCATAAAAATGGTTGTTATAAGTACAAAATGTGTTGTTTTGAGCTTAAAATGTGATGGTTTGAGACCAAAATGTTATATCTTAAGCATAAAATACATGTTTGGCCTCCACTACATCCTTCTTGTTATTTTTACAGCTAACACCTGCAAGTATACAAATTAATCAGTTAACCTTAGTTTACTCTTACTCAGAAATTCCCATAAAAATCGTTTTATATTAATCAACATCTCTAAGTAGTTGGCTGCTGACAAACTATATTTCATTGGCCGACAAATCCGACTTAGTGTGAGCTTTTAATAAGCCACACACAAACACAACCTCCCCTATGCATAAATATATCCTTGGCCAGGAGCTTTCACGGACACAATGGCCATGCTGGAGATATTTCATTGAATCAATTAACGCTGGACATGGCATTATAATTACTGTCTGCTGGCAGACACAACCAATACACACACCTCACTCCAGCACACACAGAGAGCACCCATCCCAGCACACACACGCACACACACAAGCAAGGTCGCCCCGAAGCGACGGAGCAGCAGGGACATGTTCATATCTTCATTGATAACCCCGGAGAAGGGGCAGGCGAGAAGCGAGAACCGAGAAGTGAAGCTCATCCTGGCCTCGTTGCTTAACCAACTGTAACAGTCCTTAGCAGAGGAAGAGCGACAGAGAGGCAGGAGGCCCCACAAACAGAAAGAGAGGGCCAGACAGATAGACAGAGGGAGATAGCCAGCAAGAACTTACGCAAACAGAAGCCGAAAGATGCAGCCCACACAGGCACGTAAAGTGAGAACAAAAAGGTAGGATATATATCAGTATTTATTTATTTAATATTAAGATCTTTTTCTTGAGTTCGAACTGTTATAGCTGTTATACTGTTATAAAACTGTTATAAAATCTTTTTAAATAATATTTTTATAAATATAGTTAGCAATTTCCGAATAAAACTGAAATCATTAGGAATTTACCTTTTCATATTCATGCTAAGTGGTTTAAAGTCTCATATCATAGTGAAGAAAAATCGAGGGCCCAGGATTAAAAGAAAAACAAATCTACACATCGTCGGGAACGATTATTGCGCGCTTAGGAGTATAAAAACTAAACTTACACATCGGCATATTATTTCTGGAGAACAAAAAAAAACCTACACATTATCGGGGACTAATATTGCATGCTTAGAAGTAAAAAACAAAACCTACACTTCGTCGCAAATAAATATCACGCACCTAGGCTTACAAAAGCAAAATATACCCAGTAACTGACTTTTTTATTTAGCTTTGACCGCATTATCTCTCTGGCTAATGATTTTTAAGTTCTACTTTGTTATCAGCTTTTTTTATGAGGCTTAATTCTTAAAATTCGGTGCCCGCCCATAGTTAAAGTTTATGATAATCTAGGTAAAAGGTAATAAATAAGCGATAGAATAAAATTAAATTAATCTAATACATTTTTTTTTGCAGTGCAGCAGTAAAACAAAAATTTGCTCGTATTAAAGCAAAATAATGAAGTGAAAATGGCAACAATGTGATTACACACAGTCATAGACCCAAAGCCATAATAAATTGTTCCGCAGGCGAGAGAGGTCAGTGAGCGAGAGGGCAACCAGGTGGAAGAGGTAGAGAGAGGGCTACAAACTGCGTCGGCGCCGCTCAAAATGTTGCACGCGCCACACACAGCAGGCAACATGTTGCTGATGGCTAACTTGTTGGATGCAGCAGCAGCTGCCCCACTTCATTAATTTCCTCCCATTTTCCCCCTTTTCCCAGGGGAAGCAGAAGTGAAAAACTTTTTGCGCCCGTCTCGTGATTTGTCTGGCAAACAATTTCCGAAATGCGATTGCTTAAACGCAATTCGAAAAGTTATTAATTGAGCAGGCCCCTAATGAACTCATTTACAGTTCGTAATGTGCCCCCATTAGGGGCACACAAGCACAGGCAAGCAGCTGCGGACTCCACTCGATGGCAACATTACGCCGCGTTAAATGGCTTGTAATGATGACTCCAAGCGGTGAGGGTTGGGGGGGAGGGTTAAATAGGGCTAAATGTGTCCAATCACTCGGGGGCGCATTGGAGGAGGGACTGCCACTGCGACTGGGACTGAGACTCGGGGGCAAGCAAATGTCAGACAGCGTTTCTCCATTTGCCAACCCCGTCTCGATATGGATATGACTGCTTCTAATGGACAATGGATACACACTCACACACACACTCACACGATTTGTATCTTATCGGCAGCGAGAGACTGTTTCGAGCAGCAAAACTTTGGCCCCAAATGGGATTTGCACAAGTGACAAGTTTTACTCGGGACTACACGATGATAACATTTCAGTCGGAGGATTATGTTTATTTCGGATCATACTGCCCTTAAGTTTCTTATTTGCTCTAGAGTTTTTCACAGAATATTTTAAATATTCCCTCATCAGTATCTGTTGCTAACCGACTTCAACATTCCGCGTGGCTATCACCTGGTTGCAGCTCACAGAAAAGCTTCTTGTTCCCCAAATAACTATACAGAGCAAGCTAGGGAAATTTGTTCCTGATCTTCAGTAGGCCACGGATATAACCTCAGTTCTTTCACCAATCAAAAGCCAACAACCTAAAAAACACACCAAACAAAACAAAACGGAACACAAAACATCGTATCGTTCTGTAGAAGACCATATATATTTTTCCTTTTTAGTCGTATTATTCGTTTTTGTTTCGCTTACGCTTTCGGCTGCTTCCATGGAGGAGTTTCTGAACCTCGAAGACAGAGATAGGGTCGCCAACCATCAGATTGGCGATGCGGCGGCCGGGGATGCGGGCAATGATGGACCGCACGAGCTCAGGCAGAACCACCGGCGGATGCCGAACGAGCCCCTCGACCCTGGCGTTCTCCAGGTGCAAGGACACGCCGCCCATCCGAGGCCATTGAGGCCGCGCAAGAAGCGCAGTTTCTTTACCATGAACAAAAAGACATCGCTGCTCGACGACGATCAGTATCCATCGGAGACGTCCACACTTCTGGCGAACGCCAAGAGGGCTGCAATGCTGGCGGCCAGCGAGGAGCAGCGGAGCGAATACTTTGCCAACTACCTCGTCGAGAACATGACCAGTCAGAATTACCCCAACGGCGTGGGTCTGCCACATCGCTGGGGTCAGTTCTAATTGGCCGTGGACTATGCGAGGAAGAGAAGCAAGAAGAAAGCCAGAAGATGTCCAGGAATCGAGCTGAGTGGAACCCAGAGAAGTGCGGGGATCCGTCCAAACAGGTAAATCAAACAAATAGAAATTAGGGCCTCATTTCATTTACAAATTGATGCTTTCTGATAACCCAGTAAAACCCACAGATATTGCTCCAAGGCTTGATGCCAGAAAACCCCAAGGTTCCGAGGCCAATTTCTAGTGATTTCGTTGACTTATAATGACATGAACTTATATTGCGAACTATCCAACTCCATGCAATTATCCCTCAACTCACCAAAGGATTTTTCTCTTTACTGGGCTCCTCTGCTTAATTGACTTGCATGCTTAAGGTTTCAAAATGGTTGGGATTCTATATTGTCCAATAATTGTCCAATAAAAAAAAAACCATAAGCTATAGCACAATATTATTGTGTTTTATTCTTCCAAAACTGTTTCTACAAGAATACGGAAATCTAAAGGGAACACAGTATTCTAGAGTTCTTCACCATAAATTGTTTTTAGATTTTTCATAGTTATGTCCTTAAAATTCCCTTAAATTAAACCTCACTCACAGGTTTAGGTATTATTAATAAAGCATTTACAGATCAAATATCACTCCGCTCACACACAAATCAAAGTTTTTGATTTTGATTTTGATTTGGTTGCTGTTGGTCGAGCCCGATGGCCTGAAGGCTACCGAAAAATTCATGAAATTGACAATTAATAAACTTCAAATTGGAAGCCGCACATGGCTCTCCTCCTTTTCCTACTCCTGCTCCTGCTCTGGGCACCCAAAAACAAAGGATTTATAGGGCACACATATGGATGCCAACTGGCCCGGCCACTGACAATGGCCACAATGAACGGACGGGTACTGGTAGTAGCCAGAGTAGACAAAGGCCCAAAACGGACAATTGCCCAAAGTGTAGCAAATAAATACAAAATGCAAAAGATAATTGCAATCAAAGCCACAAAATGTAGCCAAAAGGCTTATAAATTGTGGGCGGCGGCGGTCAGTACACGCTCCAGGGATGGGAATTTTCCCAGGGAATGGGGACACATTCACAGAGAGAGAGAAGGTAAACGTATTTAATTTCCTAAATGTGCTTCACATACCACAGCACTATGGGGAAAATGACCACTTTATCTGGCATTTATTATTGTGAGTAAACCAAAAGAGATTTTTCACTGCGGTTTTTTTTATTATGTTGTTATAGACCATAAGAACCTATTTTAGAAAAATGGGCGTGTCAACGCCCCTTTTGCCCAAAAAATCGAAAAAATAATATTTTACATGCATTTTTAGATATTAACTTTTCAAATTCAGTAACCTCTACGTGCTTACGTTGTAGATAGGAGTTTCGCCACGCCCCCTCCCGCCCTAAAAATTGTGAAAACCCAGTTTTTAATTAATTTTCTTTATTTTCATCATTTTCTTCATTTTCCAGCTCGAAGTTTTCAAGAAAAAATAGACTGTTGTCTTCAAGCTCATCTTGTTCTGAAAAATCACTTATGTATTCGTGCTCACACGAGAGCAGCTGGATAACCTCAATGGGAAGGGAAAGATTTTTATGTTTTTTTATGCGTCGCGATAAATTTAGGGAAGAAATCACTGGATCTGATGTATCCAAAGCTCGTTTAAACACATCGCCTAAAGATTCAAATCGACTGTGCTTTCTGGAGTGATGAAGTCTATCCGATTTATAAATTTTGTTGCGGGACTCAGACGCTTCTTCACCAAAACAGCCGACTGGAAGCACCGTATTTTCCATGATTTGCCTTGAGTGCACAATAATTTTATGGAGTGTTGGTGTCATGGGGAGCCATGGATAACTGTCCACAATCATTTCGCCAGTTTGGTGACAGTATGCCTCGAATTTTTCTAAGTTTATTGGCAATTGACAAGACAAACATATCAAAATGATCCTCAAATTGTAGATTATTTGTTGATCAACTCCAGTTATTTCGGAAAATTTTTTGAAGTTGGCAAACGCGCGACGTGCAGTGTTTCCGGTATTTGTATTTCCAAAACCCCCCTGCTTCGGCTTATCGACTTTCAAAGCCAGTTTTGCCCAAAACATTTCCTGTATACTTACCTTTCGTTTTAGCATCGCTTGCTTGTCACATGGATCAGTAATTGGCCATTTCTTTACCTCCAGCTTATACCCAGCATGCAAGACGAACTCAAAAATTCTTATCCAGCAATGAAGTGGGCTTACTCCATATTTCAGATTGTCTGAAACTGGCAAAAATTTTAAGCACTTGAAATTTTTATTTCCAAGGAAATCTCTTTGGCTCGAGTGGCATATGGGGCATGCTTGAAATGATTTTGTGTCCGTTAATGCATTCAGAACTTTTCCATCAATGGCAGTGAGATATGGACTGAATCTTACATACACAAATTGAGTATCGTTTAAAGATACCTTAAACATCGTTGACTTCAACATTTCAATTTGCAATTGTATGTCCCTGCTCTCTTCTAAAATGACTTCTTTTGTTTCTTTGAGAAACTCCAATTTTAGTGGACGACAAAACCTAATGGACTGAGGGGTGCGATTGTTCCACAACAAATTTCCGGATGAGTCTATGAGTCGAAGAGGCATTATGGTAGTGGCAAAAAGGCATGAGTCTCCGTTACACGATCTTTTATCTGCGTATGCCTGGTTATAGTTCGCCTGTCCAGTACTTCCATCGAATCCGTAGCTGACGATGAGCTCAGCAGATAAAAAATCAGTGTGCTGATTGGCCAATACACCATGGATAACATCTTTTTGAAGTGTCACAATCCGAAAAGCTGTGTGTTCCAAAAGGTCTTGCAGAGAGACCTTGGCTACAGTCTCTGATACATTGATTTTGCCTGGTCTGCATTGCTTCTTTTGCTCTGCCACATTTTTATAAATTGGGTAGATATCCACATTTCTCTTACGAATGTCATCTCGGATAGAACAGTACTGCTCCTTGGTCAATCCTTGATCCAAAATTAATGCCAACGCTTCGTCTTTGGACGCACTTATAGGCTGATCAACGGGCTTTGTCAATCCTTCTCTGACTTGCTTGGCTTTTTCCGGGGTACTTCCTAGTATTTGAAGAACTGCAGCAAGATCATGTAGTCCTTGTTTCCGGGCAGCTGCGGTTGCTGCATGTACTAGCAAAAAAACATCGTCCCCTTGGAATTTGGAAAGTTCCGCTGCTTGCAGTCTTTGAGCCCTTTCGCCTTTCGATTCAAATGGAAGTAGTGGTCGTCCAACTGGTCTGTTACTTTTTTTTAAAGGCAAAGTTGTGTTGCCTTTCATCCATGTGGAATGTTTTGTTTCGAAGTTCTTATAAGAGCTATGACATTTAAGCCAGTTGTAATACAAATTGTTGCAAAATTGGTGACTTTTGTTTTAAAATATTATCATCCACATTATTGCACGCATGCAGTTCAAAATATCTTTGAACGGCCTTCTCTCGCTCGTGCCGGCCCCTCTCGCTATTCCACACTGCAAACAAGTCGACGTTGGAAAAAGTGAGGTTACCTAATAAAAATGCAAATTCCGCCAAAATATGGAAAAATATGACATTAGGACCAATTCCTGTAAACTCAGAATTGACAACGCTACAACAATCACTTGGACAAACACTTAAACAATTCTAAACTCTCTTAGATAATCCTTTCCAAAGTTGAAATTTGTTTCTAAAAATTCAGCTAAGGAAGCTCTTAGAAAACTGCAAAATATTAGTATATACACGCACAATTTTAACGATTTAGTACATTTAACACACAGTGCAAACCTGCGAGATCAGCATTCATGTTTTGGTTTTCCTCTAGTTGTTGTTCCATCATTAAATATTAAAATCCAAACTCAGCGTACAAATTCACACAACTTAGCCGCACGTGCTTTCGATTGCAACAGCTGACTTAACAGCCGTTTTTCTAACAGGGGACTGTTAAATTTAACATTTTGAGTTTGGGGCATAACAGTCTGATGTTTTCTTAATGCGTTAACAGTAAAATTGTCGTAATTAGAAAACTTTTAAAAAACATGCAAATGCCAGATAAAGTGGTAATTTTCCCCATAGTGCACAGGCGGGCACAAAGACACACAAACACTCGCATTCATATACAAATATGCGTTGCAGTCAGTTGCAGTTGCTGTTGCTGTGTTGCAGTTGCAACATCAACCCAACAACAGCAACCCCCAAGAAGCGCTGGCAATTTACGGCCATTATTGCAACAGACAGCCAGCTATATTATGTGCCACGCCCGCAACATAATCACTGAGAAGAACATTTAATTATTTAAAATAGCTTAGTTGAGTTAGAAATAAAATTTATTTTAAGGGTTACTACTTATTCAAATAAACTTTTTTTTTATAAGTTTTAAAAGGCATATAACCCGGGCTTAATTTTCTTAAAATAATACCCAAAAAATGCAAGTCCAAAAAACATTTATGTGAGTTTTACGCATTTTACCGCTTTTCTTCTAATCAATTTCTAATCAATTATAGTGAATTCCAAACCCTATTTCTCGCTCAGTGCTGGACAATTTGTGCTGCGACCCTGACAGGAAGTGTGGGTGGAGTTTGCTGCCTGCCATAACTTTTTGTGGCTGCTTTTAGGCTGAGCTTTCGCATTTGCTTTTTGGCCGCTCTGTGATTTGGCACTGCAAAATGGTAAATGGTGTGGCAAATGGTATTGGCCACATGCAACAATGTTGTTTTTGTCGAAACGAAACGAACCGATCCGATCCGATCCGAGATCCCCATCGAAGCCCGCCCGCGCGCCTTTTAATTGAATTGCATTGCATTGAATTGAATTGAATTGAATTGATTTTCGGTTAGCTTTGTCTGCCTAATTGTTGCATTTACATGGGACGGAGTGGCATTATACACAGAAATAAAATTAGACAGAAGTGGGGAGCTGTATGGAGGAGCCGGGAGTAGACGGGGAGCAGCATTTAAAACGTAATTATGGCATGTTGCAAGGGTTGATTAATCAACCAAATGCCGCACGCGTCGCTGAAACGCAGAACGTGCAACAATCTGACAATCGAGTGGCAGGGCGTTATCCCCGTTTTTGCCATTGTTTGAGTCTCGTCCCGAGCTGGGAGTTGGAGTTGTATATTTTTGGGGTTGTTTCCCTGGCGGGCTATGAATGCACGAAATGTGATTGATGCTCAGTCGCTATTCTCCTCCTCCCCCTCTGTTGCCCTTGGTGTCTTTGATCTATGACCATTGCAACCACCCTGTACTCTGCCACCTTGGCCATGGCTGAGTAATTGATTTTGACTCACATGACGACTCTCAACTTGGCCCCCCGAAAAGTGGCCAAGTTAATTCGGGTTCATAATTTCAATGTCGCGGCAATTCTGGTAATTTCTCCTTAATTATATATACACACTTAAGTTAGCATTAATTATTGTCACTGTGAGTTCTCAGGAAATCTCCCTCTCCCTTCCCTTTTGGATACTCAAACTGGCCGGGATTTTGCCTACTCAGCAAAGTTTACGTACAAACAATTACAGCAACGCGGCAGAGCGCATGAACTTCAACATGAAGACAACTTCAAATACTCTTACTCAGGGAATTACATGCTCCAAAAAAGGGACAGATTCTACGCAGAAAAAAAAAGTATATATTTTGTAACAGATTCATGTTTTTGAAATTCTTTAAAAATGTGTCAACTGCATACTTTATGCAGTAAAAAGTTTCAGATGCCAAAATCTGTATACACATATTTTTCCTTTTTATGGGATTTAGGAAACTCAAGTGATTTCTGTTCTAAATATTTCTCTGTATAAATACTTATCTGCAAGTTTACTCATACTATATAACAAAGATATTTAAATAGCCTCTTGAAATAATATTAATTATATCTCCAAATATTCTTTCTTGTGTAATCTCTTATTGTTTTACAACTAAAACCCTGCTGAGAACCTTTTAGAGTATCTAAGCTTCTGTATGGCATTGACTGACTTACATATTTCGTTTTTATTCTGTTGTATTTATGGGGAAACGTGTGCAGAAACTTTTCCACTTACAAACAATTCACAAGTAAAATACCTTGACTTTTGCTGCTGCTTGTGCTGCCCATGGAGCACTCTTTTTTCTCTTTTTTTTTGTAGTTTGTGAAGAGGAGGAAATGTCTGGGACTGTGACTGTGCCATTACCAAGGCTCTTATGGCCCCGGCAGAACATATTGCATACACACACACACACATACTGGAAACAAATTGTTGGAAAATAAAGTCTAAGTACGCCAGCAACATAAACAGCAGCACAAGCGGCAGCAGCAGCAGCAACATCCGCCAGAATGGCAAACTGAGCATCAGTTAAAGATACTTTTCGACATAAGAAGCGTGGGTGGGCGTGTGCATCCAGCAGACAAGATACTCCCTGTAACCCCAGGGTGAGTCGCCATGCAAGTCGGCTGTCTAAATAGGAACGACCGATTTGTATTTGCTAGTTGGCAACGGCAACAGCTACTTGGAGCCATGGCAACATCTGCTCACAGCTTATTCAAAATAATCACAATCACCTTCAGTTCACCCCTCGTGTAGGGCATCAAGGATAAGTAGGTATTCTACGCTGGACCAGAAAAATGCAGTTAATGAAAATACTTGTGTTGGTCTTCCTAGCCTTCCTTTTGGCTTTTTTGGTTCAGTGTAATAACCTAATTCCACGGTACTATATTATTCATTTCACTGCACCGACACAACCGACAGGAATTTGATGGAATTTCCTGTAAACAGGCAGCACACAGAACACGAACCGAAGGATAAACCCCCTCGCACACACAGTACACAGTGTATACCCAGAGAAGGGGACAGAGAGGGGCAGACACAAGACAGACAAAACTCGTATAAACAGGCTTATGAGCTGCTTGCAGGGAATTGAAGGAAGGTCTATTGGCTTGTCCCAAGTCTTGCTGCTCTTTGTTGTTGCCTTTGTTGTTGCCTCTTTGTTGCTATTGCCATTGCCGGTTAAACAAACAGACCAAACGCCACCACAGACAATCAGAAAGGCATTCAGCCAAAGAGAATGCCGAACACCAGCAGCAGAGCATGGCAAAAACACATAGAGACACACACAGAGTCTTATTTTTCATTCGAACTTCTTAATTTTTAAACATATTTTAGTAAATACTCCGAATGGCATCTGCTTCGACTTATTAGCATGTTTTGCAGGAAATCAGAGTCACACACAGATATTGGGCAATTGTTTGCTTCATAAAGACAACATTTTTCAATAAATGCTTTAAAATTGTTTTGACAAAATCTTGTAAAGAATAATAAACGAAAATAAAGTTAAATTTATTCTGTGAATTAACGTTTTATCACTTTTACTCGTCAATTCATTTGTGAATAAATGACATTCATTTTATTGGCGAATTTTCATTTGGAAAATCTATCTACAGGTAAATTTTGTGGGTTAAATTCTTTAGACAATTTTAAATGGTTTTTCATGCGTTAGATTTTATTTCCTATGTGTGTTTTAATCCGCGAGCTTATCGTGGATTCGTAGGTGAATTTATCTGCAAAGTTTAGATGATGAATTAGAGGTTAATTATCATTCGCAAATTTTTCTGTAGGAATTCATTGGTGATTCAATAATCGTGGATTTCTTCCTGAACTTAAATTGGTGAAATTTGTTGGTAAATTTATGTATATTGGTGAATTGATAGGTTTCTATTTGTGAAATCCTATTGGTGAATTTTTATTGGTGAATTTTCATTGGTGAATTTTTATTGGTGATTTTAAATTCGTTATACTATATTGGTGGATTTTATGTGGCGAAGTGTCCATGATGAATAAGCGATAAATTATCATTCGCAAGTTTCCCTATTGGAATTCATTGGTGATTAAATAATCGTGGATTTGTTGCTGAATTTAAATTGGTGACATTTGTTGGTGAATTTATATTGTTGAATTGAAATTGGTGGGTTCTATTGGTGAAATCTTATTGGTGAATTTTTATTGGTGAGTTTAAATTCGTTGGTGTATATTGGTGAATTTATGTTGGTGAATTCATGTTGTTGAATTATTTTAAATAAGTAAATATATAACTAGAAGAAAAATAATGATAAGAAAGAAAGTTAGAATTAAAAAATCATTAACGATACATTTTAATACAAAGGTAAAAAATTATTTATATTAAATAATCTTATTTTTCATCTTTTAATTTCTGTACACAGATTTATGTATAAAATAAAGCTCAAATCATATATGCACCAATTTAATATTTGAACGCTCTATGTTATTCCCATAAATCTGATGAATTTAGCATAGGCCACAATTGATTTGCATATTCCATTCGAAGCCCCGCAAAACACTCCGCAACGGAGAGATGCCCCAAAAACTATGCGACAGTGAATTCTCTGGGTGATTCAGCTGGCATTTTGCGATCTTAATTGATGGCAATTTGTGATTCCTCCTCGCTCCATCACCGACTCTGACAGAGAGTGGTAGAGGGGGAGGAAGAGGGATGGATGGATGGCCGGGCCATTAACACATTTTAATCTGCCGTTGGGCGAATGGCTTTTGTGTGGTTTGGAGGAGGTACCGACTCGTATTCGTATTCGTATTCGGAAGCTCTCAGCTCCTCCGGGCCCCAAAAGCTGGCGCTCAGTCGCTCTTAATCATCAGCATAAGCAATAATGGGAAACAATTGCCATCTGCCGGCTGCCTTTTGCCATTGCCGTTGCTGTTGCTGTTGCTGTTGCTGCCACTGAAATTGCTGAGCTGAGGCACAAACTTTTATTGCATTGCCATGTCAACAGTCGGAGCAAAAGCAAAAGCAGCAACAGCAACAGCAACGGCATAAGCAAAAGCAACAGCATCGCCGGCAATTGCAATCTGTGTGTGTGCCATTGCACTTAAAATGCGAATCCGAATCCGAAACCGACTGCGAATGCGAATTGTGACGCAAAATGAAGCTACTTGTGTGCCACTCACAGACACAGATATAGCCAAAAACTAGAGATGTCATTAATTGCTCCTAAAAAAAAAAAGGAAATAAAACTAAAAGCTTTAAAAAATTTACTAAGGAAGGTACCCTTTTTATCTTGGTTAAACTATTATCCATTTTCAAGTGGAATAAAGTACGGATTTGGGTTAAAATTATAAAAATACAATTTCTAAAAAAGAAAAATTACCAAATTACCAAAACCAGTTACCAAAAACGCAATTCAAAATGTATTAAAATTCTTTCTAAAAAAATAGCATTGTTTTGCAACAGAAGTAAAATTTTATACTACAAAAGTACAAAAGTATAGATATTGCCATCACTGAGACAGGCACAGATACTGTTGCAAACTGCGGCGATGGTGGTGGTGGAGCTGCCGCTGCAGCATGCCACATTCAATTAGTGCAACAACATATCCTGCCAGCAGTTGATGTTGCTCTCTTGCACGGCGGCAGCAACAGCAGCAGCAGACTCCACAGTCCGGAGTCCGTAGTCCGGAGTCAGTGCTACACTTAATTTTATTCATTTGACAGTTGCAGCACAACGTCTCCACGCAAACACACACACGAGACCATGGGGCACATTCGAATCGCTGCCACACGTTCAGCAGCAATTAAGGTCATTCAAGGCAAGGCAGCAACAGCAGCAGCCACTGCAGCAGCAACAACAAAGGAAATACTTTTTAATTATGACATTTTATTGAGTGAACATTTATGCAAAAATGACAAGACATTTATTCTTTCTGCTGTCCGTGGCCCCGTGAGGGTTTGAGAGACTTTTAATGAGCGGGTTAACAGGGTTGAACGAGTCACCATTGTTGAAGCATTATTGCAATAATATCGGGGAAGTGAGGAAAGTTTATACCAACAAATCAGAGGGAATAAATAAGAGAGGCCTTGAATAAAAGCGGAATGTGTGCTTAAGTTCAGTTTGTAGCTTATTAAATTTTAAGTAAGGCATAGGGAATAATGGAAATATTATTTTAAGTTTAAAGGTTGTATTATAAATTTTTTAAGCAATGTTGGTCTAAAAATGTAAGTCTTTTGCCCTCTTTTTAGTATTCCCTTTTTTTTTATTATTGTTTTATTTTCTTTGCAGAATATGTAAGCCAATCAACAAAATAATCGTGTAATTAAATATTCCATTCAAGAACGTAGCCTATACTAATTTAAGGAAATTGATAATATCTTCAAAATTTATTCTAGCTCTTCAAAGTTTAACAAACTCCTTTTAACGAAAAACTTGTAATTATAATGTTTTTAGACCAGATAATTGATATATAGAATACAACCAACCTTAATCCCTTTTATTAACCACTGTATCTTGTAAATCTCTGTCAATATCCCATCAACCCCAATCAAGTCTAATAGGAATTCGTGTCGCAATCAAATCGACACCCTATAGCCTCTTCAGGAGAGGAATTTAATTTGATAAAAATACATTTAGCCCAGCGCTTGAGCCTTCATGAATATTTCACACATTTTAAATGTCGCAAAGCGCATAAAAATTCCATAAATACGCTAATGAAACACATGGCCCTGGAAACACACACAGACATCATCAGACAAGGAAAATAACAGAAAAAGGAAGCGGAGCTGGGCAGGGAAAAAAGCAAGCAAAAGGGGGAGCAGGGAGCAGACCACCCAGGACGAGAGGGTGCCAACCCCTTTGCCAATGCATTTTCATTTTATTTCCATTTATTTCAATTTCTTTCACCATCGATTCGTGCTTTTTTTCCTCCTTGTTTGTTTGCCCGAGATATGTACATTTATGAGCAAACACAAAAACGGAAACAATTTTAGCTGGGCGCCTGTGACTTTTGAATGCATTCGAAAATTGCCAAATAGCAGTGTAACGATAACTGTATCTGTATCTTTATCCGCATCTGCATCTATCTGTGCAGCCTGCCTGGGATATTTGGCTTTTATGCAACCATTTAACAAACACACATCATAAAAATTCAATTCCATTCTGTGTTTACGTCGACTCCAGATGATATTGCTTTTTAATTGCGGACACGAGCGGAAATTGCTTTCACAAGCACAGAATCGGAACCAGAATCACATCCACATCACAAACACTCACTCAACACACTCCCTCCCATCTAAATGGATACATGGAGGAGGGCCCATTGACATTTTCCGGGGAAAATCTCTGGGAAAAGGCGGGGAAATCGGTGCAAAACTAGCTGCGCTGCGGAAGTGCGTTGATTGCAAGCCTCAGCTCCTTTTGCCATTTGCCTGACCTCAAAAACTTTGACCTTTTTTTCTTTCTTGCAAAGCAGTTTATATTCTCGTGTTTTTGTTTCGTTTTTAATTGCACCACATGCGCCATGCAATTTATAATTGGAATCAACTCCACCAGCACACCACTAGCCACCCACACTTGAAAACAAATACACTGGAATATTTTCTAGGGGAACACTAGGAAATATTAAGTTAAGCTACAAAAAATAAACGGCTTGAAAGGCTACTCGAAAACATTATAGAATTATTTTTTGCTAGGTTCTTTTGGCAAAAAGAGGGGAAAAGGTATAAAACAATAAAGATATTTTAAATTCTCTTTAAAAAATAGTTTTGTATTTTTAAATGTGTCTTTAATTTGATATTAAATCTCGATTCCTAAACAAAACATAATTTTATGTGTATTTTTTTTTTTTAGAAAAGTATAAATTAAATAATAAACTTAATTTACATACAAATTCTTATTGTATTTAATTAAACCTTGATCTTAGATGTACATTAGTTAGGACTTCCATAACTTCCTTCACAAAATTCTCCTAATTATTCAAAGTGTTCCTTGTAATTGAAGAACAGTTATCCAAGTCCTCTAATTAAAATCGCATTATCCTTGTTTCAGTCTTAAATTCCACAATTCCTGTACTTATTTCCACTACTATTTTCTGCCAGTGCGCGTGAGCGAGCAGGCGCGCTCTCATTTAATATGAAAGTCACAGAATGTGAGCTAATTGAAAACACTTGCAATATTTATGAGCCGAGCAACATGTTGCCAGGCCACTTGACTCTGCCCCACAGAGAGCAAGAGCAGAGAGCGAGCAGCAACAGAGCTGGCAACATGTTGCCAAGCTAATAAAACAACAAAATGATTTTATTATAATGGATTTATAACGCAAGCCAAGAGCAAACAGGCTATTAGACAGAGTCAGGGATATACAGAGAAGGAGAGAGCGCGAGTGCTGAGTAAAGGAGCGAAAGAGAGGGAGAGTGTGCAAGAGAGAGAGACAGAGAGACCGGAGATAAATGCACTTTTGAATTGAGACGCAAAGGCGGCAGTCCATTAAGCGCAATGTTGTTGTCATCATTTAATGCTTTTGCTGCCTTCCCTTACACTGACCATAAAATGTTTAGGGTTTTATTAGGGAATAAAATAGCAGCTATATTGCAGAACAACTTTTTTTATTGAGGGTTTTATTTTCAACGGTGATAATGGATTTAGGGAGTCCGTGAATCAGTCATACATATTTCAAGTTACATACTTTTCCATAAAAACGTGAAGTAATGAAACCTTTTAAAGCCCAAATTTTTGCTTTGGACAAAAAATGTATTTGAAGACAGTTTTAAATATTAATTATTTTGCGAAATTTTTACTCAAAATTAATGATAAATTATTTAAAAATGGTTTAAATTTAGATATATTTCCTCTAGACTTACAGTTCCAAATTTGTTGAGATCTAAGAACCAATTCTCTCAAAAACATAACGTGATGGCTAAGTTTTGACTCCCGATTCGTGTTCAGCTTATAAAACCAAATCTTCAGGGGATTTGGTATATATTTTATTCAACTATGTTAAATGATGGTAAGTTTTGTTTATCATGACATTATTATTAAAAAGCACACCTTTTTTAGGTAAGTGCATGCAGGACAGTGTTCTTCTGCACTTCCCTCCCTGCACTCTATTTCCTTTCAGTGTATTTGTGAGAGCAATTTCAGCTTTGCGTGTGCGCATTTGCAGCTGATGTTGCCGCTGCTGTTGTTGCTGCTGTTGCTGCCAGTGCTGTTGCTGTTGCTGTCGTGTCTGCAGCATAAATGGGCCCCCTAAGTGGAGATATTTATAATAAGTTTATTTGCTTGTACTAGCCAAGGCAAACGTAGCTCCAGCAACAATACCAACGAAGGCGAAGGGAACGAAGGACAACAACAACAGCGGCAGCAACACCGGAACAGCCAACATGCAACATGTTGCCGGGGGCTGCTTGGGATGTTGCCCAGCTTGTTTGCCGCTGTTGGGCATTCACATTCACAATCACATTCGCAGTTGAAAATTGACGTTTTGCGTTAACGACCGAAACGTTGCCGTTGGAAGTCGTTTCTCGTCGTCATCGTCGTCGTCGTCATCGCCGTTTCGTTGCGTTGCGTCGGTTCAAATCCCATCAGCAACATCATCAAACAGAACTGAACTGAACTGAACAGAACGCTCGTGTTTCCGTGAACTCTTCACCTTTATTTTTTTTTGCTGGCTGGGAAGTAAGGCAATTTTTCGTGTGTGCGCTGTGCTAGCTAGCAGCAAATCCGAGTGCCAAGGCATCATCATCATCATCATCAGAGAAGCGGCATCGTCCGCACCCCATGCAACGCACAATTTGTTTTGCATTGCAGCCTCAAAACATGATTTAATTTATGCAGAGATAAAAACGGAACTCAAGTGGATTACTTTTAGGTATTTTGGAATATTTATTTACTAAAGAAGTGGGGAATTTTGCATAGAGTTTTACGGAATACATAATAATAATAATAATATTAAAGTGACGAAAGCCTTAAAGGTACCAAGAGACTTCAAACTAATTTATTCTGAGAGTTTATATTACTTAGATTTCTCTTAACATTTTCTGAATTTTAAAAATATATATTTAAACTTATTTTTATAATTTAAATAGACATATTATTTGCAGTTTAATTAGCCCTGAAAAGGGCTGATAAATTCTTGACAAAGTTCTTTTCAAGATAAATCATTTATTTGTTTCATAAATTTCACTTTTTTTCACTAAGTAAATGCTAAAACTTCCCTAATTTTTCCCGCTGTGCATCCGTATTTATTTGAAGTGACTTCCACCTCGCTTCCTCGCTCCCGTCGCCGCTCATCTCGCTTCTATTCAAGTGTATCTAAATTGCTTCATCTTCGTTTTGTGCAGCAGCGGCAGCAACGGCAACATCAGCATCTTGTTGATGTTATTTCTTGTTTCATATTTTCGCAGTTATTTTTAGCGTTCTGCCCGCCCTTTTTTCAATCCCTTTTTTTTCGTGTGCGAATCCTCCTCAATTCAATTCAATTTGCAGCCCGTACAATTTAAATGAGCAATCAGGGCACTCACAGCTTGGCCATTGTTATTGCCGCCGTTTCAGTTGCCTTTGCCGTTGCTGTAGCGCGGCGGCGACTCCTATTGTTGCTGCCATCGGATGCCCTAATGATGCTGGGGGCTTAAACTGTTGCAATCGAAACGCGAATAAGAGTTCATTGGGTTCATCTGACCGCCAGCAGATTAGGTTCCCGGGAAAAGAACGAAAAAAAAAAAACAGAGAGCTAAAATTCAAAACCGAAAAATTCCTAATTAAAGATTTTTATCTTCGGTGGCTAAGGAAGGCAGCCAAGATAAAGTTATGTTTAATTATTAATTCCCTAGAGAACTAATCCCTTAAAGAATTTAATTTCCAATTAATAAGAATTCAATTTCAGCGGTCTAGCTCTTAAATATTATTATTCCAAGAGTTCAAGTTCAATAATAACATTAAAAAAATTTAATATTCATGCGAAATGTTTCGCTGATTATTGTATATTTCGTATTGTTCTAAAAATACGCCAATGAGTAATTCCAAGTAATTAAAAAACCTTTAAATTTCATGTTAAGTGAGAATTAAAGAGTATTGCCTAATATTGAAATATTTTTAATAAGCAAAAAACGTTTTCAAATCCATAACCGTTGAAATTCCACGTGTATTTCATCCAATTGAATCCGAATTAATCATTCGCAAATATAGAATTCTCGATAACCTAAAAATAAAACGGCAATCAAACATTCATGGCCATGAGTAATTGGCCTTATCAAAAGCATAACATCGCCCCATTAATAATCGCACCCTTATAGCTAATTGAGCTGTCGCCCCTCTTATAACTTATAATTATTATTAAAAATGAAAATAAGGCACGCACACACACTCACGTTGCTGACTAACAACAAATTGAATTACGACACATTCCTGCAAAGACAATGAATGGCTTTTGTGTGTGCGGTGACCCAAAGCGACGTTCTCAGGAAATGAAATTATACACCAATTATTGCCAACAACGGCAAACGGCAAAAGCAAAAAGCTTTTAAAGAAATTGGAAAGAGGCAGCCGGGTGGCTGGTAGCTGGGCTGCTCGTCGTTCAGGTTCAGACTCGGCTCGAAATGTGAGCGGTGGATATGGCAACGAAATCTCAATAATTAATCAAATAATAAATCTCGGTGAGCAATTAAGAGGAGAAAGACAAAGCCAGCGAACCGAAAGGCCCAAAAGCAATAAAAACCATTGAAAAGCCGTTGGCTCAGCATTAATTAGCGCTAAACGCCGTCGCAACACACAACATCGTCAAGCAGCAACAGCACGGCAGAAACATCAACTCCCCGAAAGCAACAGCAACAGCAGCAGCAGCATCCGCCGCCAACTTATTAAAGTATGTACATATAACTCAATTATAGAGAATTAAAAACAAACTCACAGCCAGCGAACGTCGGCAATTTGCAATGCAAAAGATATATACACTGAAAGGAGTTAACTAAAGTTAATAGTTTATAAAAATTTTTAATTAAATAACTATCATCAGTAGGAAACTTAAAAACGCTTTTAAAAGAAGTTATCAAAATAATTATTATACAAGGAAATCTTCTGTAAACATTTGTCTCACCAACAGCTCTTTATGAAAGTACCACCCTTTATCATCAGTAACCAACGCACTAATTACTTAATAACTCTCTTAAAAAATCTAAAGAAAAATACTTCAAGGGGAACCTTGTAAAAAAAATAATAGCTCTTAAGGTTTGATCTCTCCCGAAAACACACCAAACCATTTCCCTCGGTGTACGATGGATAAACTGTGAGACGCTGCGCGCAGGCAGGCAGCAACAATCAAAGCAATAAAACAGATTCAGCATTTAATAATCATGCCAACAACGAGCGAGCGGAGGGAGCCATCAGAACAGCCGTTCGCTTCGTTCCATTCTCACTCGAGAAACTCAAACTCGAAGATACAAAATGACGCTAGCAACATGTTGCTATGCTTGGGCCCCCAGCAGCAAGCAAATTTATGAGCGCGCTGGCACACACATTCAAGCACTCGAAAAGCACGTTCAACGAGATACAATTAAGCCGTAATGCATATGAAAATTGGTGTTTTATTGCCGTGCGTTATGTTCACGTGCGCGCGGCAACACTGTGTGTATCTATCTATCTCTATCTGTATCTGTATCTGTGTATAGCTGGGATAGCCGCTCGCATCCGTATCTCTCTGCGCACCATAATTGTAATTATAGTAATATGTTTTATGATGGTTCTCGTTCCTCGTTTAGCAACCCCCGCACACACACACACACAGACAGAGACAGTGTCTGCGTTTGGCCGAAATGTATCTAGATACATAATTGCCACATTCAGTCGTCGTTAAATAGTTGCACGGCGCAGTTCACACACAAGAGCCAGCAGCAGCAGCAGCAGCAGCAACGGCAGCACTAGCAAGCAGCAGCAAGCACCAAGCAGCTCAGCGCGGCAGCAACATTAGCAGCAGCAACAGCAACACCAGCAACAATCATCGTTGTTGTCGTCGTCGCCGTCGTTTCAGTTTCGTCGTCGTTTTCGTGCTTTATAGCGCTCGCACTCACAAGTCGCTCAGAATCGCTGCCGTCGTGGTCGTGGTCGGTATCGGTATCGGATTCGTACTCGGCAATCCAGTTCCCTCTGAGTTTCTGTTCCCCCCACAGAGAGTTTTCGTCTGTTTTTGGCGTTCAACTTTTGCCGGTAAATCGCGACTTCCTTCACAGTATTGAATTCAATTTGCGCGCCACACCGTTTATAAGAGAAAAACCCAAGAAAAAAAAATTATTATAATTAGGCCTGAGGCCATACAAAAGAATGGGGGACCCGGTGGTGGTGGTAACTGAACTAAACTGAACAATCGACCCCCTCAGTGTACTATTTTAATTAAGTGTGTGCCGCAATAACAACAACAATAATTACAGCAGCAACAACAACAACCATAACAAGTCACGCATGTGTATCTGTGTATCTCTCAGTGTGCCAGTGCCAGTGCCAGTGCCTGTGCCTGTGCCGCTTTTGTGTCCATTAGTCACACATGAAACTAATTAGCATTTCGTCGTCTGTTTGTTATTGTCGCGTTTGCTGGTCAAAAGAATTAGCGCGGGCAAACGGGCGCAACGTCAAGCGCCATTATGCGATATCCCATATATATATGTATTTGGGTATTTATATACACATAGCTCTGGGATTCTTTCTTCCTCTGCCGATTTTTTGTGTTGTTCTTGTTTTATTTACGCGCCCCTCATTTCTTTTATGATTTTTCGCTTGGCATTTCCCCATTAATTTGTTTATTTTGTGTGCGGCGGTGGCGACGGCGACGCGTCGCTCGATTCCCACCGTCGGCAATCAGCAATCGAGTTTATAAGACGGCACAACATGGTCAGCACAATTAACCAGCTCATCATCAAAGCCGAAACAGCAGCAATATCAGCAGAAGCACAAAGCAAACAGCACAGCACAAGCACAAGCACAGCCGCAACATCAACGGAATTATTAGCGACAACAGAAAGAAATGTCACTGAAAAATCTAGGAGTCGAGAAAATGAAATTCTTCGGCTTATCAGAGTTAAAAAATTAATAAGTTGTAAATTAATAATAGGACTAGAATTCAAATTTGAAAATTTGGCATTCAAAAGAGATAAACTTGACTTTATGCCAATCTGTCGTTAAGATCTTGTCAATTACTAGAAACAGGCTTGGTTATACTGTAGTTTTAAAAGAGGGACACCTCATCCTCTTCAGTATACAATGCTAAACAGCTAGCTTTTAGTCAGACTTATTAAATTCAAGGCCACCTTTCAACTTTTAACATTTTTTACAAATTTAAACATCAAAATTAAATGTTCAAGCTTAAAATACCAATTAAAAAACGATTTTATGACAAAGAAAGCATTAAATCTTAGAATCTCTTTACTTCCAAAAAGCAAACAATTTATTTCCCAGTTCCCTTAACTCCTCTTTTCATTCACAACTTCCCTTTTGTGCGTTTTTCTCCCAGTGTAAGCATTTCTGCCTATTGACGCTAATTGCTGGCTGGCCGTATCTGCAAGATACTTTGGACGCTCACACCTCACCACCATTGTGTGTGCCGCTGCTTCTGTTGTTGTTGCCGCGGCGTCGGCTTTTCTGCGCTGCGTATTGTGTGTGTGTTTATTTTTTTCGTTTTTTCTTGCAGTATTTTTCATTTTTTTGTTATTGGAGGTTCGCACGCTCTGGACAGTGCGGCAATTTGTCAACGCGAGGCGCTGACAGGTTACGCAGCCGCACTGCCGGCAATTGATTTTCAATTCATTTTATTTGGCACACACACCACACACACACAGCGAGCACACCGGTAGCTCTCATAAATAAATTATGAAGCAGCAGCCAGCACCGTGTGTGCAAAAAAGGAAATTTTCATTTACATTTTCATTTTCATTTGGGCGAAAAATATTTCAATTACTCAATTAAATTCGCTTGGACAAAAAGGTGTTATAAATAAAGCATTTATTCGGCTCAGTGTGTGAGAGTGAGTGTGATTGCGAGTGTGATTGTGATTGTGAGTGTGTGATTGTATCGTAATTGAAGTCCACTTTATGGTCGGCCGTGTGTTCGTTTCCCATTAATTACGCGGCCCGGCCATAAATGCTGTCGCTGCTCGCTCATATTAATAATAAATAAGTAAGAGTAAATAAATAAACTATATAATGGATATAAAAACGCTAAGGCTGCCATTTAAGTGCCGAAAAGTTCACAATATTACTGTCGGAGCGGGGCTAAAAAGCTTAAAAAAATGTAAAACAATTAAACAAAGTCCCCGTTAAGCGAAAAGCAGTTTAAAAAACAATCAAAACAAAAAACAAAAGTGAATTTAAAAATGACAAACCCAAAAAACACTAAACAAATTCGGTCAGTGCCGTCGGTACTTTGTCTTGAAGAAGATTTCCTGAAATGTCACACAAAAATATATGTCTTTCTCTGTGCATATATTTTAATTTAATTTTCCCAAGGAATTACCAAAGCAATTTAAATTAATATACAAAGTAAAGCTAACAAATGTTTTCACTTGTCTTTGGTTTTACAAAGAAAGCCAAGACACAGAAACTGCAACAATTAAGTGCCTAATATATATATTTGTGTTAAGCGCATTTGGCAAATCAAATATTTCGCCACATTTTCAATATTTTAACGAGGCCAAAAGCAGCCAAATTGATAAATGAAAACGAGAGACACAAGTGAGGCAAGATCGGGATTTCGGTTCGGTGGAGCAATAAGTTTCACAATAAATACAAATAAATTTAATTAAATTACAAAAGCATTATGCAGATAGAAGAGAGACATGGGGCGAGAGACGAGGGACAATGGGCTGCCAATTATGAAACCAGAACGCATTTCGAGAATAATTAAAAATTAAATAAATGAACGACGTGCAGCTAATGCTGAAAAAAAAAAAAGAAAACGAAACACGGCCAGCCAAAATACATTAAAATTAATTCGCAAAAGCGCAAAGGCAATGCCAAAGGCAAAACAATAATCAATAATTGTCAATTGGCTGGCTAATGAATTAATTACATTTATATCTCTCGGCCTGCCTCGCTCTCTGTCTCTTTTGCTCTTCCTTGCTTCTCTTTTCTTTCATTTGTCAATTATTTTGTATCGTTTATTTTATATTTTTTGTGTGGCATTTTGTGCTCTCTTTTTTCTATAGTCGCGTCGCGGCGGCAAAGGCAATTTAATTAGGGAAAGTGGATTAATTTGCAACTCGTTAGACTAATTAAGGATTATAATCAGCAGCAGCAGCAGCAGCACACAAACCAACGAGCCATGTAAAACGTCAGCGAAAAGGATAACACAAAAGTGAAAAACAAAAGAAAAACCAAAGGAAATTAAACTGAATAAAATAAAAGCACAGCGCGCCCACACACACGGCACAAGTTGAGGTGACCTTTCAAAAGCCAACTATAAATAGATCGGCCATAAAAGGCGTTTGCCAAGGAGAGTAAAAACATTGAGAATCGTTTAATTGGATTTTGGATACACCACCAACAAAACACATCAACCATACGCCCGAGTGGCCCCCTTACAGGTGAGTTTACAGCGCGCATATAAACTGAGTACTTCTCCTTTGCCTCGAAAAGTAAAATATTTCTGGGTATTCCTAGAAATCTCACCAAAGTGATAGGTCAAAGCCAAAGGCCTGATAAGGAACCTTAAACACATAGGCTTGCGTGATTCCCTGCCAACACACCTTTGATTACAACGGGTCACACGTGTAATTATTTAAATTGTTTCAATTTAGACAAACAGCAAAATATGAGGGTTAAAACTCAACAGATTTACAGGAATCTACACTGTTTTCAAACTGATAGTCAGCTGTCGCCCCATAGCCTTAAAATTAATCTCAATTAAGAGCCCATTAAATAAGGATGAGAAAATGTAAGGCGTTTGCAATTATGAAGTTTTCTTGTTCTTAAAAATAAAAGAATTATTATTAAAGTTACCTAAAAAGCACAGTGACAGCTGTTTAATTCCCATTAAAATAATTATCTTGGACAATTTCTGGAATATTTTTCTTGTCAATTAGTTCAATATTTGAAGCTATCTTGTCAAGCCTAACATGAAGGGGGATTTTTGTATGGACAAAGTCATAAAATAGGCCAACAAACCTTCAAAATCAGATAAGAAATATAATAAATGGTGAGCAGTTTTTCTTTTTAACAAAATTCTATACCTAAATTTATTTTATAACAAATGGAAAGTCCCAAAAATTAATTGACCCATCGAACATGATAAATCGCTTAAACTCGTATCACATCAACCCATTTTAGCCCGTTAGTTTAAATCAACGATATCAAATTAGTTAAATTTCTCTGTAATCACGTTGTTGACATATAATTAATTTCATTTTCATGATGATGCCGCTGCTTTTTGCGACCAGCTCTTGTAAATGTTGTTGATTTTGGCGATGCACCACATTGATGACTACGTTAAAATGAGCTGCAAAATTGTATTTATTTTGCTGCCCCATTCCGATTCTGATTCCGATTCCCAAGCATATGGCCTACCTCAGCACTCTGGCCATTTATTACGGGTTTAGTAATCGCAATCGGGGAAAACATTGCCCTGACAATTTGCTGCAACTATTCGGAATGTAAACAAATGATTACCAGAGACCGTAATAATAATGCTAAAGAAACAGAAACTATCAATGACTGTGCATTTATTTGTGTGTAAACTGGGAAATGTATTTTCATAGAGGATTGATGATTAAAATCAATGTGAACTAAAGCAGGAGCGGGCACTGAATGTCAAGCTCGGAGCCTGTAAAAATAAAACCATCATTAAAGTCCTGAGAATAAAGAATGCATATGCGCGTAAAAAATATGAGAGACGTCTACATCGACGATATGTAGGTTAGAATTATTAGTCCAATTAAATGTTATCCAAGAGCTTGGTTTATTTGCTAATTTATTTGCCAGCGGACATTTAATTTCCATTACTGACTAAGTATTCAAAGCCTCAAGCTTCAAACTTATGCACTAGGAAAGGCACTCGACTCGATCTTTGATTGCCTTAGTTATGGTAATGTTTTTGCTTACACTACATGCTGATATACCTCACAGATACACAGATACATAGCTGCAGATACGTTAGTCGGTGTCTGTGTCTGTGCTAATTACCATGCCGAGATAACAAAACTTAATATGAGTGCAAAACTGGCTTTCTCTTGCGATTCCATGCCATCTGATATCTGGTATCTTTCGGAGCCAGTCATCGTCCGAATATGGCCTTTAATTGAGTCATGTCATGAGTATTAGGCATAATTAAAAGGCAATTTCATTCAGAGCCAGGGAAATATGCGTGTGTATATATTATCTAGCATAATATCTAATATCTCTCTGCGCGGCACACACAACAGGTTCGCATTACGTACTGAAATTAATTAAATTGTTACTCAAACCGTTCTCTGATTGACTGACAGACGCCTGACACTTGACGCGATGAATGAATGGATTGCCATGGCATGGAATAGCATGGAACTGGTCAGTCTGGATCCGCTATATACACGAGTCCCAGCTATGCGACTGCACAAACAGAACTCGAACTCGAACTCGGACTCTCGGCCATTTGGCATTTGAATGGGTTCCGCCGCGTCGATTACGCAAAAATGTAAATAGGAAAAAATTATATGCAAAAACAGCAAAAGCATTTGTAGCTCTCATTACAATCATCGCACACACACAAACACACTAAGGCTGCTGCCTGCATTTTTTCACGCTAATAATGACAATAATAAACAAATAATGGAAATAACGCAATGGCCATAGCTGGAAACAGAATGCATAAACAAATGGATCCATTTGAATAATGCCATTAATTGATTCTGCACATTTTTAATATGCTTAATCATTAAATGCTTTGGACTTAAGCGATTTAAGGAAGCATTCTTCAAAATAACATTTTCCTTTTTCCTTTTTATATTGTTATTAATTTTTCATTGAAAAATTCTTTTATTTGCAATATAGCTTGGTTACCCCTCTATTTCCTATCATCACTACATACATTAAACACTATTCTAGCCTTTCAAATTATAATAATAATCAAATATTACTATTTATTAATTAAACCTTTTAATGGCCAACAAAACCATTTATTAATTTCCAATCGACAGCGAAAATAAAAATATATTCATATCTTATTAGGCCTCTTTAATTAGCACACTGAATCATAAATTATCCATTTCAATTTGATAGTTAAGGGCCTTTGCTTGCCAGCTCAGTTTATTTATTAATTACAAGCTGAACTTTCTTACTACTCGGACTCAAAGAGGCGGCTCCAGCTCAAAGACCCCACCATCCACAATCCCTCCAATCCCCTGACCCTCCAAGCACCAAACCAGCGCCGCTGCTTCGCTTGATGATGGCAGCCGGCGATTACAGCTCCGCTGATGAGTCACGCAATTAAACGGCGCACATTAATATGAAATGACAACGGGTTGTTGGTTGGCGAAAAGTCTGGGGAGCCACTTACACAGCACTTGCTTATATGGTGGATTTTTATGGCAGAAAAAAAAATACAAATAAAATAGGGAACAGCACAGAGCAGGCAGGACTGGGCTCGAGCTCAATGTGAAGCTCTGTGGGCAAGTGCTCTGGTTTTATTTGTATTTTTTTGCGACAAAAGTCAAGACTCGGTCGGGTCCATTTGGAACATTTCTAATCAGGCGGCGATTTCCGAGAAATCGAGGCATAAACCTAGAAATACTCACTCAATCAAGTCCGCTTTGCGTTCCGTTGCGTTGCGTTGAGTGACGCAGTCGTTCGTCGCCGTCGTCGTCATTCACTTAAGCGGACAGTTGAAAAATAAAACTAATTAGCCAGCCATCTCTGTCTGTATCTGCGTCTGTGTCTCACTGTAAGCCAGTGTGTGCGCCGCCGTTTGCAATTCAATCAATATCAATTGGCAAATTTGCATTTTGCATTCAGTAACAAGTCCATTTAAGTGCTCACACAGCGTGCAAATTGGACCGCAAGTCGGGTTTTTAGTTTTCTGCAGGCCGCCATGTATCCGTGTCTCTAATTAATAATTATGACCATTATGAGCCAGTTGGGTATTTGGCTTTATCTGCAGACCAGTGCTCCGGACTGGTTCAACGGCTTCCGCACTTTGGCCAGTTTGCCAGCCTGCCAGCTTTGGTCAAAAGCGACAAACAAAAAATTGTAACTTTTAATTGAAACTCTTTTCTGGCCTGAAAAACGCACATGCATATGTAGATGTATGTAAATACTGCCGTATACGTGTGCATATGCCCAATTGCTTTCGAAAAGCCGATAAAAAAAAATATAAATAAATTTGCACAACAACAAAATATATATTTAACAGTTGTGGGAAGAATAATAGCAATGATTTTTCGCTATGATTTTGTGGGTAAGATTTATGTTTAACTTGTTCGTGGTTTTAAACAGAAAGTAATATATATTAATAATAATAAATAGTTCAAATAAATATTCTAAAAGTAATACAGGCTTCAGGCTTTTAGACAATTATAAATACAATTTCTAAAATGGGTCCATAAGTTTGTGTTTCTCAAGGGCAAACACAATATTTAATAGAAATATTTATATATCTCCAGTTTTTATTGGAAATAATTTAATGAGAATTATAATAAAATGAAATTATAAAATACCCGGTCATTGTTGACTATAAATTTTAGAATTTTGATAAGAAAGTGGTCACCTTTTGTGTCTTATTAGTAACCGCTTAAAAACATCCCATATATAAATAAAAGTATTATCTAGTGACCTCAATTGTATATTTATATATATATTGCATATATTGGGGTATAACTTTGTTGTCGAACCGAAACTGGCCGACATCAAATCAAATTGAATGAACGCGGTCCATTACTCTCCCAGTGATTTTGCCAAATGACTTCATTTCATATCAATTAAGTTTATTGTGCCGGTGTCTCTGTCTGTCTGCCCCTACGTTCCATAAAAAAACGCACGCCGCAGTCACACAGACGCGGAGAGGAGATACGCAGATACACCGATACAAAGATACATTGCCCTGCCCTGAAAAACCGAACGAACCTGATTCATGCGCTTAATTGCTTTGGAGCGTGTGCCGCCTGCCGTCACAGAAATACAAAAAATAAGAGTAAAATCGCAGGAGAAAAAATAAAAGAAAAAATAATAAAAAGGTATAGTATGAAATCGAATTGTGCACACAAATGGGAGCAGCAAAACTTATGAGTTCGCCAGTGTAAATGTATCTGTATTTGCTCGCGTATCTGCGACGGCAACGGCGACAGAGACGGCGACTTTCAATAAAAATGACAACAACGCTTTTTGACAGTAGGTACCGGAGTAGGGAAACGCTCATAAAATATGCCGGCCGGTCCGACCTGGGCACGCCAATCTTCCAGTTATATAGATGGGATGATGGGGATGAACGAAAGGGAAATTGAAAGAAAGAAAAAAATAAACAACAAACAGAAAAAGGCATTAAATGAAATTCAAATGGAAAGATCAACTTCGGATACGGAGTGGCAGACAATATCCATCCCAATCTATGGATTCATAAGCAAGGCAAACATTCCCCCAGTCAAATGGGTTATATTTTAAAATTGAACTATGGGAAACTATTTTAACGGCAACGTCAAATGATATCCATTTGAATATCACAGTTTTGGCATTCCTTTTGATATGGAATTTATATTTGTTGTCTTATTATTTAAATTGTTTAAACTTATTTGCTCCACATTTTCCATTTTTTCCTGGACACCTCACTTTACTTAAATATAGAAATGATTACATTAAAAGCCCTAACAAATACATTTGATTCCCTTATTTGTTACTTATTTGTTTTAAGGTTTAATTGAGTAAAACCCTGTAAACAAAATTAAATCACACAATGATTTTACAGGGTGCAGTTATTTCCTTTAAAACCTTTAACACCTTGACAACATTTTTCAATTTCTTATCACCTGCAAGCGGAAATTAATTATTTTTAATTGTACCTTTTAGAAATTGATGATTTTTATTTGTAAACAAAATGTAGTCCCTTAGGAAAGTTTGTTTCTTGTCCAAATAAATAAATATTTACCATCTTATATACGTTTATTTAAATTTTTGTTATAAAATTATTTATCTTACGCTAATAGGCGGTAATATAAGCCCTAAAACCTTTTAAACCTTTTCAATTTTCAAGCATTTCCGATATTATAAAAAGAATTTCCAGGTAAAAGATCTTCCCACGAAAACCAATTTATTTCTTATCCCCTAAGATAGCCCGCTTAATTATGTTAATAATATGATTCGATATCGAATAACTGACATTTTTTTCTGGTTGCTTATCTCAAAAAAACCGATCCCACAAATTTTTCGTGTGCGCTCATTATAACCCTAATTTCGGTGACCCACAAATGCAATTAAGTTTTGCGATAAAAATAGACATTTTATGTGATTTCCTTTCCATCAAACACACTCAATCAGTCAGTCAGTCTGTCAGTTAGTCAAACTCACCCCCAAAGCTGTGCAATCAATCTTAGATATTGTCGTTCTGGGACGGACTGATGTTGATAAGAAACGACAACGCAATTAGATAGCCGGTCGCAGCGATAAGCGAGGCGAGCTCGTTTCGTTATTTTTTTCTTCTTTTTTATGGATCGCCGCCCCAGAGCCGAACTCATAAAAAGACAGGCCGCTCTGCTCCGCCAATTGCCCCGTTGGCTGAGCTCAGGTTTCCACAGAAATTTAATTTATGGCTCGTTAATTAGCTCAGCAAATAAACGATTCCGGACAGGAGCAAACAAACCAAAAAAGCGTTCAATCTTTTTTAAAAACCCCGCCATAATCAAGCTTTTCAACACACTTTTCTCTGGCGAACTTTACAACACTCTCAAGCAGCAGCAGCTGGAGGTAAAAACAGCTGATCCACAGTTTTTTAGTCGCTTTGCCGGCACGTTGTCATGCACATTTCGTGTGTTTGGACAAAATAAACAAATAGCTTCGGAAATATCCCGAAAAGTGCGTTATCTTCTAGCTTATACTGTGTAGTCATAGCAACCGGTGCTTTAGTTGTTTGTTGTTTGATTAACAACGTTCTCACAATTCTCGTTTTGCAGCTAAACAAGAAAAGCTGAGAGAAGAGGCTGCTGACAACAATTCACACGCAGCCGGCGAAAAAAGTATCTTCTAGAAGAAGTTCCTGCAAATGTATCTAAAAAGTTGCCACTAAAAAGGAGTAATAAATCGCAAAACATTATAAATATCTGCGAAATTTCAATATGTACAGAAAGCTAGCAAAGACTAGGAAAATAAAGTAAAGCAAGTATAAATAATGAATTAAAGCATCTATAACAAGACCTATTACTCAGAGAACAAAAGAAGATAAAGGAAAAAGTCGGAAAAAGTATTTATTAATTTAATAAAGCATAAAAGCGTCTCAGAATCAAATATCCTCGATAAATAAATATATAATAAATAAGAAGAAACAAGAATAAATTCCAAATATAAGTACTTACATATAAAATACATAAAGAAACGGAAGTTCTTAAAACAAAACTCAAAAGGCTGGCTGACACTCGTTCAAAAATAATCCGAATTCCAAAATATTTGAGGAAAAAAACCAGCAAAGAGGGATATCATTAAATTCCCTCCATCATGAGCTTAGAGATCGACACCCAAAAGATTTGCGAGCAGCTGGAGGGCACTGATCGCCGCCAGAAGACCAAGGCCCTGGAGGAGCTGCGCGAAATCTTGGAGAATGCCGCCGAAAAGTTGGGCACCGAGGAAATGGCCGCCAGCTTCGATGAGCTGTACTTGCACCTGTTGAAGTCCTACGACGATCGCTTCGAGAGCGTTCGCGATCATGCTGTCCAGGCGGTGAATGCTTTCCTGAAGCGCCTGCCTCCCATGGATTTTCATCTGCTTAACGTGGTGTCTACTCTAAGTGAGCGAATGGGAAAGGCGGAGACAGTGGAGCCCAGCGAGGAGATTCGTCTGCTCTACATCGGACAGCTGCACTTGATGGTGTGTCAATATGCGAAGATGGGCAACGTGGGCGTCTTTCGGGAGTGCTATCCGCAGGTGACCAAGATCCTGATCAAGTCCATCAAGGATGACTATCCGCTGGTGCAGCGTGAGGGCTGCGCTACTTTTGTGGATCTCGCCAAGGTGGCCGACACTCAGGAGCTGCGTCCTTTTATTGAATCCATAGCCGTGGCTCTTTACGGAATGCTTAATCACAAACATGCCCCGGCCAGGATCTCGGCAGTGGAGGCCATCGGAAGACTGAGTCTCCACATGGATGCTAGTGGCGATGCCATGCGCAGGCTCTTCAACGAGGTCTCTCCCCTTTTGATGGACACCATGCCCCTGGTGCGTCGCGAAGTGGGTCAGATGGGGGTTCTTATGCTTATGGAGTTCCTGGATCGCTACTCCTTCTTCGAGAGAATCCTGCCGCTGGTCTTGTGCTGCCTCAAAGACGATTCTCCGGAGGTCTTCGATCACATTTATCCGCAGTGGCTCAAGTGCGGGAAACATTATTACGAGGAAAATGAAGCAGAGTTGAGCAAGCAGGAGATTAGTGATCCTCAGGTGGAGAATTACCCAGAGAATGTCAAGCGCCCCACAGTGGGTTGTCGTGGCCTGGTCCAGCGTTCATTGAGATTATTGTCACTGATTACCCGGGAGACCAGCGATTGGAAGGATAATGTGCGTCTGCACTCGCTCAAGCTTCTATACCAATTCGTCCTCCATGCCGAGGCTGCCATGACAGCCAAGTTCTTTGAGATTTACGGGGATCTAGCCCATGTCTGCATCGACCCCGTTGCCGAAGTCTCTGCGGAAGCTGCCAAGGTATCGGATCTACTGGGACGCCTCTTGATGTACGAGGCCTGGATCGATCACGGTTTTGATGGACTGGAACGTAATGCCCGTGAGTCGTACATGAGGTGTTTCTACTACATGTTCACCGCGGCTTTGGGTGGCAACTACAAGCAACTGATGAAGATTGCTACACTCCTTCGAAGCACTGATTACTCACACACCTTGAAGCCAGGCTTCCAGGTATATATACTTAAACTTCTGAATACCGTGCTGGACAAGTCCATGAAGATCAATGCGGGGCAGGAGGAGCTGCAGGAGCTCTATGAGTCCGTCTATGTGAGTGCCATCAAGGTGAATGCCCTGCAACATTCCCTCTCCGAAGACGTGAGTCAGGGAAAGATCCTGATTGAGAGAATTGCCAAACTGGAACAGATTTCGGTGGGAAAGCTCCACGAACGTTGCTTCCATCTGGCCCTGCTGGATGTGGAAAATCTGGATGCTGCGCTGGAGGACAATGCTGAGCCTGTGATGCTGCTGGATGGTCTGATTAATATCTGCCATCTTCGAGCCACCTATATGCCGGATCTGATCAAGAAAGTTCTGCTTGTCTTCGAGCATTGCTGCGATAGTGCTCATGTCAAGGTATTTAGTAGCCTCTCGATGGCATCGCTACTTTGGTCGGAGACCATGGGAATCGAACGTGAGCAGAGCACTCAGGTGCTGGCTGAGTTTGTCACCCAGATTGTGGAACCCTATTTGACCTGGAAGGCTGGCTCCAGTGCCGAGGCCATGAGATCCCTGGCCATGGCCACCCTATGTGCTTTGGCCCAAGGCGCCGAGTCTGAGGCTGTGGAAGTCCTTCCCTCCTTGGCCAAACATATGCCGAGTCTTCTCGAGGATCGTAATGTAACCACACGTCATTATGCCATCAAAGCTGTGGTTTATTTCCGGGAAATGTCCGTGGAGGACCTGAAGCCATTGGCCTATGCCACCATGCAACGAATGGACGATCCTTCGGCGGGTATACGGAGCCTAGCTGCTTTGGCTGTGGGTAAGCTGAAGCCCAAATTCAAGAGTGATCCCGAGAAAGAGTCGCAACACGAGAAGGAAGTCTGGGAGGCCTTTGTGAAACGCGCCATGGATCTGCTACTGCTCTATCACGAAAGTCCCGAAAAGGATATCAAGGTAGCCGTGGAGAGAACCCTCAAGGAGCTGGCCCAATCTCATCCAGCTGCCTGGGAGGAGCGTTACGAAAGGGCCTTAGCTATGGTTCAGAAGAAGGATCAACTCAGTGAACTCTACAAGAAGTTGACCATCAAAGATGAAGAGGTTCCCGAAGCTAAATCCTAAAGAAGATTTTAGCTACAAATTTATAACAACTTAAAACCCTTTCTAAAATTTTACTTTTATCTTAAAAGATTTAAAAGTCAATTGATTTGTAAAATTCAACCGTTCAGACCATTCCATTACATTTTCCTTAGCGCATTGTAATTATTTACCTTGTAATTGGCTTCGAATGACTTATATATGTTCGATTCCAAGTACTGTGAATTATTGTAAACAAAACCCAGCGAAACTATAAAGTAAAATCTGTGTGCACTGACGAAATTGCAAGCATAAATCTCACAAAAACTCTTGTTTATTTTGCCAACGGCCAGAAATAATCCGTTTGATGATGAATTGGGTTGGAAAATAGGAACAAAAATCGTAAAGCGAAAGGCTGAAAAATAACTGCAATTAATATACAGCACGCTATTGGGTTAAATACTCTTGATAAATATACGAATTTATAAATAGAATGTACATATTTCGGCCACAAAAACAATAAAAACAAATAGAGATGCGAAAATAAAAAGCTAAAATGTTTTAAATGTGTGGAACAAATTAATAAAATAACTTTGGGCATTACAGGTTAATAAGCTGGGTAAATTTAATTGTAACAAACAATTAAAAGCTTACCAAACCTCAACTTGCGGATTGTTTTATGTAATTACAATTTCAATATATTATTAATCCTCTGAATGAATGAATGACAACCGAGAGCTAAGTCCTTAACGAGGTCTGCCTGCAGAAATGTTGCATAACTTCCAGCGTTGCGCCATTAAGCCTGCATTCGAAGCCGCATTTGATTGGTTTTTCATTCAACAAAGTCACGACCCAATTTCCCGGGCAACGGGGAAAAACTAATTTGCGCCGCTGTGCAGCCGAAAAAGTTTGCACACTATATTAAAACAATTTGTCAAATTAGGCAAAATGTACAAGTTTCTAATTAAACTACCCACACGCGCGCACATACGAGTTACACACGACGAGAGTGTGTCTACTTACGGGGATGAGTCCTTCAAATATATGTACAGTGGGTCTTGGAGTGTGGCTTCCTTAAAGGGATTTAATTTTGCAGAAAATTAGGGAAGCCTGGCAAATGCATTTATAGCAAATAAAATAAAACTGGGGGTTTAATTTAAATAATAAAAGTACTACCTAATATAGTCACTCTTCACTCTTCCATAAATAATTCAATACCTTAAATATCCACATAATAATTTTATAAAAAAGCGGAAAAGCCTTTATTTTTCTTTAAATAAAATAAAAAAGTGTTAATTACAATCATAAATATAATTTTCAAGAGATCTTCGAAAATTTTTCCAATAAAACTGCAATAGAAAAATCCAGATAGTCCAAAATAACCTCAATTTAATTAGAATAAACCTTTAATCCTTATCAGGAATCCACTGTACACCGACAAAGTTCAGATGGTGCCATTTGAAGCGACTGTCTCCGTTCCTTTCTGTGCACTTAATTGCTGGCAAATGAGCGGCACAAGCTTTTTTCGGGGCGGTTTGAGGTCGCTTTGGGGTTCGAAAAGTGGGTGTTATTCAGGAGATAACTACGTGGGTGTAAGTGAGTGTGTGTTTACAGCAAACACACATACGGATATGACTAACTGAAAATAAATGTAAGCAGCAGGCAGTATCCTTGGCTGATTTGTGGCCGACGCTCACTTAATTAATTTTATTATTTAAAATTTTTCGCCAAGGCTAATTATTAGTACATATTTCTGCAATTAGAGCTCCACTTCTTCGTCGTCGCCGGGAGATGATCTCTATGGCGGGATATATTAAATTAAAATAAATGGCAGGACTGCAGGGAGATGAAGATGGGCTGGCTCTTTGGTGGCTCTCCTCCGCATTGTTATGGCAAAGCACATTTAACTAATTATGCCGAACTCCGGGCTTCAAAGACCGTGCGGACCGTGGACTGTGCAAACGAAGCGAGCTCGCTGAGAGCGGCGGCCACCCACAGACGTCAGTTGTCAGTTTAATTAATCCCTTTCAGTGGCAGACAGACCGAGAGCTGCATTATACACTGGGAAAGCAACAGAGTTGCTTAATTTTGTTATAAAAGTAAGGGAATTTTAGGTCTAAAAATCTATTAAATAATGGCAATTGCTCAGAGAAAGAAATCAACTGTCTTGTCTACTTTCTTAGGTCCAAAAGGGAGGAATGTATTTATACATTTTAATTTAAGCTTTCGTAATATTTTATCAAATAAATTCTTTAATTATCTTCAAATTTGTATGTATAATAAATTATACAACAATTGATTACATATAAATTTCCTCTAAATAAAATGCCCATACTGTTTGCAATGGTTTTAAAAGAGTTCTACCACATTTTAGGAACATTTCTGCTTACCAATAGTTACCAAAATCAAAACCTTCATTACTGTTTGTATAGCCCACCTGTTGACCTTTTTCCCAGTGTATTTGTGCCTGGCACACGGCAAATAAACAGTTATAAATAGCAAGGCATGAGCAGACCAAGCGGACCGGACCAGGGACCCCTTCGAAGGACCGACAACTTCATCCCCATAGCTGCCGCCGCCATAGCCGCTTGTGGCGCACAAATTAAATGCTACATTCAATGCCATTTCGAAATCATTTCGAGTGCCCCGGCAAGCGCCTGCCCGGTGGGTTTTTTGGGTGGGTTATCTGGGATCCGTTGGCTTGGACTCAGGCCCCCGTCTGAAGGACGGAACAAAGTTGCCAGGACTCGACTTCTGCCGCAATTGAATTTCACTGGGGCAAAAAAATAAGTTAAGCCGCATTCGTGCCCTTTCCTCGTCGGCCTTTCCTCCTTCTTTCTCCTGTGAGAAGCTTGCAATTTGAAAATTACTTTCATTACGTTTAAAAGTTCATTAAAATTTCACATCCCTGGAACTCCTCTGCTAGTCGTCGTCGTCCGTTTTTCTTTCCCCAATTTCCATTCGCTCGTTGTCAGTTGCCGTGCATATTTACACACTTGACTGGCCTAAAAAAAGGAACCTGGAAAAAAGCTACAAATAAATACGAACATCTACCAAATGGCTGACCTATTTGGCTAGCATGGTTGTTGGATTCCAATGAACGCCGATGACCATGATATTCCGACCCTATCCGCTAGTTAGTGATTTTACTAATTAAGATACTTTTCGGGTCGGATTGCAGGCTCGCTGCATTATGCAAGTAAATTAAATGAGTTAACGTAACAATTAATCCACCGGCAGCCATGGCAACGGCGAATTGTGTAACAATATCCTGGCCAAATGGCAAAAGGGGGCAGATGTTATGCACTAAGGGGAAAACTTATATTTAAATTAATGGAATGTAGGTTCTGGTATTTAATAAAAAAAAATAAAAATAGGAAAAAGTGGGTATTTATTTTTATTTGTTTCATTTTATTTATATTATATGATAGAAATTAAATACAGTTTATTACTGTTATTATTTCCTTCACTTACAGTGAGTCGACCTCCTAATCTTCCAACAAGTAAAGCTCTCAGTGTGCCCGCCAATAAAGCATCCCCTCACAAAAATGGGCAGCGATGAGCGATGAACGATAATTAAATACCGCCCCTCATGCCTTAAGTCGTCTTGTCCTGCCTCCCTATCCCTTAGCCCGAAAAGCCTGGAGTGGAACTCTTAGCAATTAGGGTGCTGCTGGCTACCACTAATAAAAATGGGCGGGATGATGGCATCAGCATCGGCATCGGCATCGGCATCCTTGTCATCGCAAGGAGTGCGTTCTTCGCAACGAATTTCGCTTCATTTGCTCCAGCTTCGCTTATTTCCACTTAAATGCTTAATTATAATTGAGTTTTATGTACAGCGCCGCGCACGAGGAAAGTAAAACTGTCTCTGAGCAGCGTCGTCGTCGGTGGCTTCCTGGCAGCATGTACTTGAAATTAAATACAAATAATCTTTTGACTCCTTTCTGCCCCCTGCCACCGCCCCAAGGATAGGGGGAGTCCGTTCTCATTTGGCGTTGTTTTAATTACGTCTTAATGCCAACGCTTCAAGGAGCAAGGGGGGATCGAAACAAGGTTCAATGCCTTTCCCCGAGCTCGAGCTCTGTGCGTATCAATTCAGCGTTAATTGCTAGCCAGTCCCTGTTTCGTCATCGTCATCGCTCTCCTTGCCGCTCCTTGAATCTGCCAGGAAATCGGATAAACTGGAATGGTGCGAAATCCATTTGGGCAAAGGTTTTTATTGATTTTCTCGTACGAACCCAAACAGTGGAGCCAAAGGGTTAATTAGGCAAAATAAATGCCAAGCTTTTGTAGTGATTAAAGTGATTTTTGATTGATTTTTCATTGAATTATAGAAGTAAAAAAACGATTTAAGAAGACTTGGTATTATTTTGCCAAGTTTTCTGCCATTATAATAAAAATAATAAAAGCTTTTTATCTGTAAATCATTATATTAAGTAAATTTCTTCTTTCCCTTCCATAAAATAAGTATATTTATTAAATATAAATAAATGTCTAGATATGAGCAAAAGAGACGCATTATTTCTCATTTAATTTTATTAATTGGAACTGAGAACGATATAAACTCCCTTATAAAACTGAAGATTTAAGAAAACAATAAATGGCACCCTTATCCACTGTATTTGATTGTGCTTAATTATGAGAATCTTGCCAGACAATGAAGGGAAAGTCTCTGAATTGGACTCGGAATGGGAATGGGGATGGAATAACGATGGGACCTTCATCGGAAACTGCTCATCAAGGAGCAGAAAGGAGCAGCGCGTGGTGTGAGATGGCAGCCAGACGAGCGTTGTCGAGGGCCATCGGGCCACTCACTCGAGAGCCTGCGACTTCGACTTTGGCCCATGTATCATTATTATGATGCCTGCGAGTGTTTATTTTTGGCAGCCGGCAGGCAGGCTGGCAGAGCCAGGAGTAGGCAGTGCCACTGACTGTGGCAGCAGCATCAGCGGCAGTAGCAGCGCCAGCAGTTTTTGTTAATGTTCGCATTAATGTTGTCATACTGCTCTCGGCTCTCATTTACTGTCGCGATGTCGGGGATGTGAGATGGCAACGTTGCTGGCATTAATTAAGCATGTTTGACTGTGAATGTCAACAGCAGAAATTGCCGTTCTGTGCATGTGTTTGTCGCTCTTGTAGAACACTCAAAGAAAATCGAAAATAGCTTAATTAAATAAAGAAATACCTATAATCTTATTTAAAGCTTATAATGTCAGATATCCATAAAGAATATTTAATATGTGTGGCTACGAAAGAGTATATCAGCAAACGTAACAATTGTTTTTTAAGAATTAAATATCTTAGGGACCTTTTTTATATAAATGCCACAAAGTCCCTTAGAGCTTTAATATTTTCATAAATAGCCCTCACTGTATTCTAAAATGCTAAAAAGGTTAACCTATTCTCAGGTTTTGGTATTTTTTCGTCTGAAAACAATGAAAATATGCATGTTATCTCCTAGATATTACCTTGAAAGTAACAAATACCTAATAATTTCTCCCCGTGTAAGTGTGCGAGTGCGTTGACAGGCGGACAACTGACGAGCTTTGCACGGGGCGTGACAACTGCCGCTGCCTGTGCCTGTGCCCTCTCCCCTTTGCTATCAGCTTTCTCCGGTGTCACTCGCCGCGCCGCGTATTTAAGTGACGCAAGTCAATTTATTTTGCAATTAATCATTAATTTATGCGTACGGAAGTATAATTGACTCATATTTCAGGCCGGCAGGGTCGAGATCGAGCCGTGCAGAGATGCCAAAATATTGCCTGACAGAAGGAGTTATCATATTTCGCAGTGGCCAAAGGCGAGGGGACTTACACAACGGCATTCGGCTCAGGTCAGAACACTGCGAACTCTCGGAAATAGTCAGATTACAATGCGCATTTTTTTTTTATAAATTTGTATTGGAACTTTCTTTTTTTCCTTATTAATTTTCCACACCTTATTTGCTGCTAATGAGTGAAGGAATTGGTTCGAATAAATTTTGTTTTTCGGAAGTCAGTTTCAGAAGTGGAAAATTTTAAAGAGAAATAAACCACACAAAAAAGGGTTGAAAAATAAAACTATAGCCAGAGAAAAAGCCAGAAGTTGTCGGGATCTTTGACATTAAGAATTAAGAAACAACCAAGGACAATTTTATCCTTCACATAGTCAAGAAAGAACCCTTAACATTTTGTCCCACTTTACACTTACAATTTCTTTTTAATGTTTCGCCAATATAGCCATTAAAATCAATTCAATTCACACAATCTGATTTCTTCGCCAACTCCAATTAGGAAATATCACACAAATATCGATAAAAAATGTTTCCCAGTTTAAGCCGAAACCGAAAGCGGGGAAAACTTTTCACATTTTATTAAGTTGATTTGTTAAAAGTTTTTTGCATATTTTATGTGCCAGTCAGCCAGTTGATTGATTGGCTGACTGACTGACTGACTAGCGGACTGACTGATGGCTAGATTTGATGGGATGGACTGGGGGGAAAACTGCAATAAATAATCGATGGCACATGGCAGTCAAGCGGCAGTAGTAATGCATTAATTTAAAACATTCCATTGCCAGTTGGACAATTAAGAGCAAACTAGCAATGCAACTCAGTGTTCAGTGCAGTCCCAGCCAAGCCAATCCAATCCGAGCGAATGCAATGACATGTGGCCCAATTGAACGTCAATTAGTTGAGGTTGCCGACCTTTGACCCACTTGAGGGCTCACTCACTCTGCAAAAAAAAGAAAAAAAGGAATTATAATAATGTAGGGGCCATTGTCGTGCGCCCATTTAAAAGATCATCAATCATAGGCAGTTAGTTAATTGCGGTGAGCTCTCTTTTTCTTTCTGGACAAAGGAGCGGCTGCCTAATGGCCAAAAAGTAGGGGGTAAAAAAAGCAAAACCGTTTAGCGAATGAAATGCCGCAGCAAATTAAAAAATAAAGCTTGAGCACGCCAACTTTGGAGCCAACTTTGCTGACCCAAAGTTCAAGTGAAATAAGCCATGACAAGCGGGCGTCCTTCCTCCCCTGCCTGCCTCCTCACAAATCCAAGGACCCTTGGCGGTAAAAGCTTTAAAAAGCAAATTGCCTCAAAGTTTTTTGACTTATTCTTGGCGCACTTATCCAGAGCACCACCAAAATCGATCCGGAAAATTGTGGGCCAAAAAGGCAGGGGACTGAAATTATGACAGGAAACATTTCAAACGGAAATGAGCCTGCCGGCGCTTCCGGCTCAGCGGCAGTTCTCTATATGGCAGCGGCGGCGGCGAGAATGCAAACATAATTAGCTGACATTTTCACTCGTTTTTCGTTTCATTTCGATTGCTTCCTCACGCGCTAATGAGCACTCCTCCCTCTCTAGAGCTCAACAGTTGACCAACAACAGCTGTCACTCGTCGCAGGCTTCACTGTATCACCGTGGAGTATCTAACCGTTTTCAGTTATCTGAATTATCCCCCAAAAATGCGTCACAAGCAACCCTCGCTCGCTGGCAGACGCGCATCAAGTAAAAATAACTTGAAAATTGCGCAGCATTTATAATCTGTCTTTGATTTATATAACGATTTCCGTTTCAAACTACGAATGGCTACACTGGAAATATAATGGGATTAGAGGGGTAAAAACCAAATATATAATTAAAATTCTAACAAGAAACTAAATAAGCTTATAGGATTATAAATGGCTTGTGAAGTCACTGATGGAAATACTAATGAAAATAAGATATTTCCATAGTAATAATATTTTCCTCAATAAAACACCTACAAAGTTAAGCCACCGAAAAAGTATGCTATGAAAAAATAATATATATATTTTTATATTTATAGTAAATCTACATTTATCCTCAGTGACTTTGAGTGTATATTTGGAAGTTGTTTTCGCTCACCCTTGGCTTCGAACTTGGCTGCTTTATATGCTGACTTGACAATAATGGCACAAACACACATCTCAGAGAGTTGAGTTGCGTTGCGAGAACGTGCCACCGACAGTGGCAGCGACTGACGACTCCCTTTGCCCCATAAACTGGGCACCCCCAGAAACTCCTCAACTTGGCCCCGAACTGGTCGTGGCAGCACAATGACATGAATTCAATATAATAAATAAAATATAATGCTGTCAATAAAAATAAATAAATATAACATCAGTGGCTGTGGCTGTGGCAGTGGCTGTGGCAGCAACAGAAACAGAAGCCCAGGGTCTGAAAGCAGTGGCAAAAGTTTAAGACATCGCCCCGGGAATTGTAGATTGAAGAGCTTAAATGCTGCTGCTCAAAATAGCCTCGTAATGTTTGTGTGCTCTGCAGATTTGGCTTCCAATGGCTGCCATTTTGGCCCCGTGTGTGTGTTTGCTTGGGTGTGCCAAGCTGTAAGGACTTAAGGATGTGGGGTGGATGGATGTGTGCCGGAATTTTAGCCGCAAGAAGCAAAAGCAAAAGTAGCTGTAATGTTAACTGACGAGGGACTGTGATTCCACCTTGAGTTGGGTGTGTGCGACGACGACCATTATCCTTGGCCATTTAGCAGCGTAAAGGATCGTTTAAGTGGCGAAAATCTAGGCAATCAGTTATAAATTGGAACCCTAGGAATTGTGCTATTTATTTGAACTTGGAGGGAAAACAATTACTTAAAGTAGTTAAATAGAAGTGAAGTAAGCTGTTTATTTTCTGGGATATAAAAGCTGTGTTTTGAAGCTTTCCTGTGCCTTTTCAAATCTATTATAACTTTTTGGAGTTGTAAATCTTTGTAAAACCATATCTTTAATTTAATAAAATAAATTAAATTATTTACAGGCTTTTGTTGAATTGTTTTTCAAATAATAATCCCGATCAATCATCCCAAAAACCACTCACTAAAACCAATATTGCCAAATTAATACTGACTTATTAAATTGTACCGTCAAGTTTACTTGAATAAAATATTTAAAAAGGAAACCAAAGCAAACATCTTGTCGCACTGAATTTACTAACAACAAATCAAATCAAACTCCGTCTCACATTCCAGTTATCGCAAATCGTTCGTAAATAAATAATAATAAATTGAACAGTCAGCTTACTTATCCAATTTTTGTCTGCCATAACTAGTAATTTTCACCTAGATATGTGGGAAAATACGGTTCTGTTGCCATTGAGGATAAGCCGGAACCCACAACAAACCGAAAAAACACTTGAATAAAACATTTGCTAAATTGCAACTCCCGCGCTGCAATTGCTCGGATCGAATTTTCCGCAACACACACCCCGCCACTTTGGCCGGGAAAGTTAACAATTGCCACTTTTCACACACACACACACCCTCGTACACAATTTCAGCATTTTATGATTTATTTATGCAGCCATGTTGGCTTCCATTCCACAAAGTTATCCCTGTCGCACCCACACACAACTACTACTTGACGGAGCTGAGGAAAATCACACACAGAATAGCTGACAATAATAATCGTTTGAGTGGGGTATATATATTGAAATATATATGTACGTATCGTATACATATTGGAATTATATGATTGGGATTCGAGGCACGCTGATGTTGCCTTCGGTCGAGTTGTCAAGTTTCTACAACTTTAACTTTCCGACTGATTCAATTGTTTGGCAGTCTGTCGGTCAGAGTGCTAACCCAATTTGAAACTGCAAAAGTAAAAGTTTATTTCATTTTAATTTCCACTCGTGTCTGTGTGTGTATGTGTCTGTGTTTTATTAACTTATATATATTGTTGTGGAGGGCAAAGTTTGTTCAGAAAATAAAACTAGCGCATGTAAGTACATAACGAAGCCAGGCAAATTAAAAACAATTAAAGTGAGGCACGAACGAGCCAACAGCCAACTTTGCCAAGGAATCTATCGCGCGGGCCCTCTCGTCTCTGCGGTAACGCTTAATGTAAATTCATTTAAAATTGCTTAGCCAGGGGAGGGGAGGGGAGGGGTTCTGCCAAGGCTGTCGATAGTGAAATGTTTGCCTTCATATCCTCACCCGTATCCTGTACCCTGTACCCTGTACTCTCTACCCTGTACCTGTGTCACGGCAATTTAATTAGCGAGCACATAACTTTATGAAATATTCAGAGACTTTACCAGCGAAATATGCGCACATCGCCACGGCACGTTGGGAATAGAGTTTACGGTGTGTGTGAGATTGGGTGGGTGTGGTGTGTGTGTGTGTGTATTTTGTGTACATTTTTGCCAAGGCAATTATGGGCCGCCCAGGACATTCATTAGAACACCTCATAAAAATCAATTAGCGTCATATTCCCGGCTATTCCCTTAGGTCAAAAATTCTTCAAGTGCCGCGAGGCTGTGGTTACAGCTGCCTTTTCTGATACATCCTTGATTTGTCAGAGCTAAGTGGCTCATATAATTAAATACTTATTAAATAGGTAACTTAATAATTTTTAATTACTACACTAAGAGTAGTGTGACAATAATTTCACAGAGTACTAGGATCATAATAAAATTGAAAGAAATTATTATCATAAAACTTCCCAGACTTGGTTCTAGGTATTTGGATAATATTATACAAAATAAACGTGTAAACACGTATATATGAATATATATATATATATATATATATATATATATATATACAAGTCTATGCAGATGCGATCTGCAGGCACAGGCGCGACTATCTTTAAATATAGCGGCCCTTGGGCACTTGACAAATATTTTAAATGTAATCTGAACCCCTGCGTGGGATCTCAGAAGATAAGACGACCAGAAAAGAGATGTCTGCGTAGGTCATAGAGTAAAATTAGAATTCAATCTCCTATATGAAGGGGAGATCGGTTTAAATAAAATCAGTTTCTTACAAAAACTCATATGTAAACGTCTTATATTTTGGGACAGCTTTACAATAATAATAATTTTTCTACAATAATTAAACACTTTATAATATTACAAGTATAGTTGAATCTTAAATAATATTTAAGAATTAAACCACAGATGAACTACAACCTATAATTCTACCTACGAGTATGTACTTATTTTCTAGCTTGATATTTCAGGGAAAAATATCCATTGTACAGAATTCAAATCTCAAGCTAGTGTTTAAAATAAACTTGATAAACATGACCTTTCCGCTAATTAAGCTCTAATATGTAACGACAAAAAAAAACAAAGGTTTATATGGTTATTTGCTTCAAAAACGGCCTATAAAATCCCGTAAATTGTAAGCCTTACAAGGCTCAAAATGATGACGCACATGCTAAAGTCACCCAAGACGAGGAGGAGGAACGAGGGCTAGGTCGTCGAGGGGCTGGTAAATGTGAATGACGAATTACACACTTTAGCTGCCAGGTTGACAGCGGAGAGCAAAAGAATAACAGCAAGGAAGAGGGCAGGACGCGGAGGAAACGCACATTAAATTATGCTGACAAGGCAGAACCGACAGAAGGGGGGAACGGTGGGTGCTGGTAAAACACCAGGGGCGGCGGGGGCGTGAAGATACAAAAATGGAGGCGGACAAAGTCAGCCGCAGTTAACGTCAAAACTAACACACGGCCAAGAGACGAGAAGAAAGCCAGAATGCCAAACCAAAAGCTGAAAAGCAAAGACGATGACGAACGTGAACGTGAATGAGGGAATGAGAGAAGTGAGAAGAAACGAGACAAGAGCTGCACTTGACAGAAAAATTCCAAAATTAGCTTACATGTCAAAGTTTAAAGAGTGAAAAAAAATCCATTGCCTACTTTTAGACACCTTTTCAAGAGCTTTCAAAAGTCAAGGTCTCAAAATGTAACTTCCTAAGTAAATTTATGGTGAAAACTCTTTTAAAGCATAATCCTTATAAAATCCACAAAACGTTTAGAGTTTTTTAAATCGAAGACTATTAAAGACTATTCCCTACACTTTTTCTTTGAGTGAACCTGACGCAAAAGGGAACAAAAACGGATAAGAGAGACTCTCTGACGAAAGCTGCCGTGGGCCAAATGAAGCAGACCCCGATGATGATGATTCGAGAGTGGCTTGTTAAAATTCCAACAAAACGTCAGACAAGTAGAGTCAGCAGAGTCCCTCACATCACATCAACCAAAATGATGTCCCCGCCTGTACTCTGACCTGACCCTGTGGAATGTGTGCTGCTTCTGCTGCTGCGTTGTTGTCAATGCAATAAAATGAAAATGAAATAAAATAGACAAAATGCTGGCAAGCAAAAGGGGGAGAGAGAGGAAAGACAGACGGGACCAAAAACCATCTCGTAAGCCCCGAGGCCAAATATGGCTGGCTGGCAGAAAGTTGCCAAAATGCCCAAAACGTAGACTTTTCGATGAACCGAAAATATAACATTCGCTTGTGCGACGTTAGATATATGTACAGGAGCGCATTCCCAAAAGTTAGTTAAGTCTTGTACATTTCTAAGTATTTTAAAGGATGTTCTTAAAGCAATTAAGCCTGATGATCTTAAGGAGTGTTTAACTCATTTCACACCTTAAAATTAGTTGGAAGACTTTGGAGGCTAAGACAAGGAGGTTTCTGCTTAAGTATTATCCTAAATTTAAGACATATTTACATAGTTCAGTTAATATTACAGAATATATTTATAGGGAAGTAATATTTTTGGAGTTAACTGCATATCTCTGAGCTTATTTATATAGTAAACGTCACTAATGAAGTGCAACGATTTTCGCTTAGCTATTTTAGTCTGAAGACTACACAATGGCTTCTCCGAGGCATACAGTTTTTGGCCTTATATTCAGCCATCTTTAACATTCCATCCAATATATATATTTTCCGTCGCAAATTCCCATCGAGCGCGCTCCTGAGCTGACACATGTGCCGTGGCGGGCAGAACTTAAATGCCATTAGCCCTCGTCCTGGCACTCGACACTTGGGTCCTGTGCCACAGCACCCGAGTTAGAGTTCTGAAGGAGGGGTCACAGGGCCAAAGGACGCAGGGAATTGATGAGGGTAGAAGATGGTGAGGTGGAGATGTGGAGATGTGCAGGCAGAGGCCGAGGCAGAAGCGTGCCAGGTAACTAATACACACACTGGCAGCCACTCGCTAAGCTACTGAACGTGCCCACAGGGCAGGGCACTCTTTTTGGGCGCCATTTATCGCAGGCACTGAGGGAAAATCTGTTTAAATATGGTGTTATGTAATGTTGTATGTGAGATGCAGTAGGGTTGAATTCAACAAAATAAAATAAACGAAATATTTATTTAAAAAAAAACTCATATATCTATATATAAAAAATAAATAATTAATACACTAAATTCTTTGGAATAGTACATTTCTTCATAGAATATTAAAACAAAATTATAATTCTTTGGATTCGGGCTACATTTGTGCTAGTTTTTAGCTTATCCAGGAAAACCACTTGAGAATTATAAGAGTTAAAAATTTTTAACGGTAATAAATAGTCTACCAAATAAAAATAACATATGTTTAAGGGAAAGATAGTACTAGAATTATACTTATTGAAATATTTTTATCATAAAACATTCGTGAATCAGTAAAAAAATATATTTTACTTTTTTATAAAATAAGTATTTTAATTTAAAAGTAATAATAAGTAATAATAATTATGTAATTTCTTAGTAAATAAAATAATAAATCTTTGAATTCGGTACACCTTTGTGCTTATTTTCAGCTTATCGAGGAAAACCACTTGAGAATTATAAGAGATACGAGTTTTTAACGGTTATAAATAGTTTACCAAAGAAAAATTGCATATAAGGGATAGGCAGTACTAGAAATATACTTATCGAGATATTTTTATCATATAACATTCGTGAATCAGTTAAAAAATATACTTTTAGAGTAAAAGTATAAGAGCTTGGTTTATTTTTTCTTAGTGTAACTACCTCTCTCTATCACTATACCTCCTCGCTTGCTGGCGAGGCAATTGAAATAACTTCTTCCGCTTGCCTGCCTCACTTCCGCTGCTTGAATATGTCC